>CM065912.1:46015411-47215411 GCA_033439115.1 Firmiana major | reverse complement strand
CATGACAAAAGTGAGAAAAGAAAAAAGATGGGTAAGGCTAGAAAATAGAAGTGGGAAAGATCATGACAAGGCTATTAACTAAACCTGGTACTGTGGTGACTGTGAAACATTTCCATGGAGTGATTCCAATCCAAGTCCAATAATTTGAGAGTCATTTTCATTGCATTAGGCTTTTTCCACACTTAAGAGACAAACAATGGTGTTTTCTCAATAAAGACAGTTGTCTTTAGACATAAATAAAATTTTCTGGATGGGAAGCAAGCCACATTTTAAGAAGCTTGATTCCATAGCTCTGAGGATACATAGACAACGGTTAGTATTTCATATTTTAAAAGTCCCCTTTAATGTGAAGTGGGTGACTTTGATAGATGGAAAAAAAAAATACTGCTGATTTTTTTGTTTAAACAAATAAAAGAAAAAATCAGTGTTTAGATGGGTGAAAAGGGTTTCTTAAACCCAGTTTGAATGTTCGGTGGGATCCTTCTCGATGAAGTCTGGAGCATAAAATAAAATAACAAAAAAGTAAAATTATTCTCTTACTCTAATTTTTTAATTTTTTATTTTATTATAAAATATATATTTTTATTTTTTTAATGATATTTTCATTATTTTCAATCTTATCTTCAGTCTAAATTCAACCTTAACTAATAAAATTGATTAAAATAATTAAGTTTAAAATGCCGTGTACAAAATAATTAAATTTAAATTTTTATGATACTTTATTAGTAGATGATTTATATGTTCAAATAATATGTAAGTAAAAATTTAATAAATTTATAAATTTTAATAATAAATTAATAATTTATACTAACTTTAAAGATAAGATATCCTCTTCCCTGCTCTTAAAATTGCTAGCTGCATCAAAAAGAAAAAATGGAAAGGGTTTCTTAGAAGAAGAAACTTTGTGAGGTTTGTGATATTTTATGTTTACCTGAGAGAAAGGAGAAAATGAGTTGGAATTACACGAGGCCAGAGGGGTGGAGAGAGAAGAGGCAGGAATCTAGGGATGGGTCCAATGAGAGGGGGCAGGGTTTGCTAGCTAACCCACCAACAGGTATCGTGCATTAGGAACCAAGCTTCTTTCCCATCCATTATTCTTTCATCAGTTCCAGTCCTCTGTGCAAATGGCTCTGTATGAAATTGAAAGAGAAAAGAGAGGGGTTTGAAAAGCCCAAGCAAAACTCCTGTCGTTAGCAACCCTACAAGAGCTGGTCTCTTTTGTCTTTCAGCCCCGTCTGTCCATCTCCATGATCCCACTGCTTCTCTCACTCTCTCTCTTCTGCCACACCCTCCTACATCTCATGCACTCACTCACCCTTTCCCATAAATCCATGCTAAAGCAAGATTCTGCAATGATCATTTGAAATCTCAACTCCCCCACTTAACAAACTCATCACACAGGTTTACCTGATTAGACATGGATGTTTCCACGATCATCTTTTGTTTCAGGGGGTTGGATTTGGATTAGAAGGCGGGGTCTTCCCTTTTACAAACCAGCAGGCAGCATCCAAATCTTCTGCTGCTGGACAATTTCTTTTTACCCTCAATCAACTTTCACACCTACTAATCATCAACAGTAGTATATATTTTCACAAGCTACCAAAACAAGTCAAATATGTTATTTTCATACAGTCACTGTTCCCCCTTCCAAAAACTTATAACTGTAGCTGCTACAATGTCCTCTTTGATCCTTCTTTTAACCTTATTGCACTCACTCACTGTGCATTTGACGATACTGCTAAAGTGTTAATAGTTTTGCTTTCTTTGGCTTGGCTTCCATTTATGGCTCCTACCACGATCATTAACTGTTCAGTACCTCTTCTCTCTCTTGCACAGAAACCAATAAAACATGAATGCTCTTTGTTTGCATATGAGCAAGTATTCATTGAATGTATAATTCACATGAACTTAGTAAAACTTAAGAGCTTAAATTCATGAATTTGTTTAGAGTTAAGATGTTTGCATTAGATGATGAAATTACATATGATCTTGACTACTGATTTATAAGAAAAGAGGATATACTTTATACTATTATGTCACTCAGAAACAAGGATTAATATACTGTTGAACTTAAGAAATGACAGAAATATTTGAAGAATCTAACATTTGTTTATAAAAATAAATAATAATAATAATAATTGTTTCTGGACACTGTTTATTTACCGAATGTTGTAAAAGATATATTTATAGTGCATATGTGGGAAGATGGAAGAAGACGAGAAACAAAGGATTGAGATTTTATTAAGGTTTTTGTGTAGACAGTGGTTCGATTGGAAAAATGATTAGTTGCTTTATTCTACAGCTAGGGATGTATGTACAGGAAGGCAATGGGGAATGGCAAAGGACCCACCAATCTGAATATATTAGTGATGGTGGGTTGCAATGGGGGTCCTTCTAAAATACTGCTTTGAAACAACTTAGGCAAAGACAAGCTACTCTCACAGCCTTCACATGACTTTATTAGTTGGAAGCTGTAGCCTACCCATGTCAATGGTGGATCCATGTTCTCAAACCTGCTATCCTTCCTATCCCCCCATTTCTTTTTTTATTTTTTATCTATTAAATTACTATTACTACTACTATTTATTTATTTATTAATTATGAATAAAATTTAAAAAGATTACTAAAATAAATAAAACAGAAGAGCTGAATCTTCCACTCCACATGCCATCTTTCTTGCTTCTCTTATGGAGGGGAGTTGGTTCAGCTTACAATCCCATGTGCTACTCTTTGGTAGACGTCACCTGCCTTCTCTGTCTTCTCTTTTCTGGTGATTTTATTTTTATTTTTTTCCTCAAATATTTCGGGTTAAAGGGGGAGAAAATATGCAATTTGATAGTGATTTGTCAACCACTGGTCCAGTCATTGCTTTTTTTTCTTTTTATTTAATTGTTTTTCCTCGTGGCCATGCTTAACTTTTTCTCATGAGAGTTGGCCCGTCTTCACAGCCGTCCATTCAACTGCATTCTTCTCGGATTCGCCATAAATCAGAGCAACATGTTGTATATATACACTATACAAATTTAAAGAAACGAGAAAAAAATATTTGTTGTAATAGCTAGCTGGAAGAATCAGGCTGATCAGATCAACCCTTTTTAATTTTTTTGAATGATTAAAAATTCATATTTTTCTGATATTATTAACATGATGTATTTAAGACTTTATTCTATATATATATATATATATATATATATATATATATATATATATATATATATATATATAAAGCATACAAAAAATTAAGAATTGACCCACTAACTGTAAGAGATAGAATTCGCATCTATTCTAATGTCATGACGTGCTTCTTTAATTCTGAGAAGAAAACTCGTTTAATTACTATATTAGCTTATATTTATATATGTATTCCAAGATCCCATTATTATAAAGTATACATATGTACACATAAAATTTTTAAGTTATTTTAACTTGAAAATAACCACAGACATTCCAGATCTCAACTGGATTCTTAATCTATAATTGAAAAGTTCTTTTTTTTTTAATGTATAATTACTTTTATGTAAATATGACAATTAATGTATATACTTTGTATTGGCGTTATATTACGTAAAATATAAAAAAGAATATATCAAAATTAAAAAGATATTTATTTAATTTTTATCAAATTTATTTATAATTTTATTAAATTTTAACAATTCTGTATCGTATTTTGTCGCATCTATTATTTTTAGATCTAATTTCAAGGAAGAGAAGTGCTTGATTATGAGATGTTAACTACAAATAACACCTAACTTGACCGAAGGATATAAAGAAAAAAAAAAGCCAACGGACCTTTTAAAAAAAAAAAAAAAACTGTAAGACAAAGCACACTTCCCTTGACATGAAAAGTAGTATTCACCCGAAGTTAATTCTCAGCTGAAATCAGTAAATTACTTCGTTGAAATGTAGTATTCACAGAGTTAATTCTAGGCAACTCCCCATGCATCAACATCGATCAAAGGCTTAAGTTCTGGTAGAGGATTCTCCAATCTCTGAAAATCCATACCTGCATTACAAGGTAATTTGGATAATTTATCTGCGCAAAAATTGCCCTCTATAGGAGTGATTAAGTTCAACTGACCAATTCCAAGCAAGTCATTCCCTGATATCTGAAATAACGTTCCCATGAGTATGGGTTTTAACATCAGCTGCCTTAACTAAATCTATTACCATCTTTGCGTCTAGCTCACAAATCAAGCATCAATATCCTTCATTCCATGCAAGCATCCCATGTAAATTTAGGATGTAATTTGCTTTAGTTATTTCTCTTGTAACCAAAAAGAAAAAAGTTAATTCTAGGCTGAAATCAGTCAACTGACTTGGTCAGTCATGGATACTAATGAATGTTATGTTTATATACTGGTGAAAAACGTGCAACTAGTTAAAACGAGGCAGTAAAAACAATTCACCAATCACATGGCAATGGCATGAGACTTTGCATTCACAAACAGTTGCACCATGGAAAAAAGATTTGCTCGGTCACTCGTACGAGTGAGGCATACTCTCGAAAAAGAAGAGGGTCAGCTAGAGCTTATGCTTATCCGATATAACAGACAAGATACTCAAAGAAGTGGCCCAACCCGAATATTGCATCCTTTAACCTGATTCAAACAACCATCAATGGCAGTAAGGACCAGCCACCCGCACGGACATTGCAATGAGCTAAGGCTTGTGAGACAATGACTGGCTTTTTCCTTTACATAAATCTATTTCTTTCTATTTTCCCTATTAAAAGAAAAAAAAAAACCCAACTCTTCCAATCGTGTAATAACCTATATTGTTCTAACCCTTCATTTTTTTAAGTACTCGTATATGACATATCTGTTGGACATTGATAACATGAAAGTCCAATCTTCTATATATATATATATATATATATATATATATATATATATAAAACCTAGAAGGAAATGAACACACCATGTCGGACACATGCCCGTATCTGACATTTCAAGTCCAAGTGCAACTGCTAATGGCTAATAGACATGCATTTGGGAGTGATGCATATAAAGAGCACAAACGCATACAAATCCAGAGCACAATCATAAGATTGTGCACAATCATCCTATAATTTTCTAGTAATTCAGACTGAAAAATAGTTCAACCATTTAAAAGAAGAGCAGAAGAGTATACAGTATAGAATGAATTATCATATGAATCCTGCACAAGATATCGAAGGAAATATACTTTCTTATAATTACAAGGAAATTTTATAAAGAAGATTGTATCATCAGAATCAACTGTGTATAATGAAAAGTAGTTAAAAGGAACCAGTTGAGAAGTGCACCAAACAATGTCTAAGGATATGTCTAGAAACCGTGTCAGACATAACTGGCAGTTGGGAAGAAGAAATTCCACCATCACAGAATCAAGCCAGAGTTTCTGTTAGGTAGCAATTTCAGTCTGCACATCGTCACATGCCATCCAGAAATGCCGAGCCCAAACTGGGTGCTGTATGCTGCCCACCTAGACAGAAAGAAGAGCTACATCTAATCTAAGAAGCAGGCAAAAGGATGCTCGAGAAAGCAACGTCATGACAACATACAGAAGTGGTTAACAATCCAGGGACACCAGGCACAGCAACAAACAAGGTGTGTGTACTCTGCTAAATCATCTACATCACTAAGGGAAATTGCTTGATGATATTGGAGGCCTATAAACATTTTAGCGGCTAAAATTTTATAGTCTAAAATGATCATGGCAGTGAAAACAAGGAAAACAATCTCTATAATGTGAGAAATACGACAAATAGAGCTTTCAAAGTAAATAAGACGCTAATCATCCTGCATGTGTATTCTTTTCAATATAATAATTGGCAATCTACACTCTTCATAAAGTACATGTACCCACGAAGTGGTGAAAAAATGAATGAATTTGGACATGTAATACGCATATCTTTTGATATGAAAATTATACGTACAAATGATGGAAGAGCCATTCTCTGAGAGCAAATGACAGCATTTCCACGGTTGCCAAGCATCATATACAGTGGTTGTCACCTTATTAAGGCCATTTTGGTCAATAGCCAAAATGAAAACTAGATGCCTTTAAGGAACAAGACAGATCAGGCCGCCTGAGACTTACAATAACCCCCACGGCCAGAGCACAGAAAGAAGCAAGAATAAAGGCTGGGATATTTCCTCCACCAAATAGAGCATCCCATGGACCCGCACCCAGAGAAAAAATCATCTGCAGAAATCAACAATATATTAAAAATCAGCATTAAATAAATTTGACTAAATTGAGAAAGCACAAAACAGTCAACATTTTATTTTATTGTCTTAAAGGTAACCAAAGTACTAACTTTTTGTAAATACAAGGCACCAAAATTACTAAGATATTCGGATCTCAAATTAGATAAGCCCTATGAGCTATGAAGGGAAAAACCAATCTTCTTACTTAATAAGAAACCTTTTGAAATACTAAAAACTAAATTAAATATGACAACATATCAAACTTTGTACCCGTGGAATAACAATTGCAAGATTCAAAACTCCAATTGCCAGCCCTGCACAAACATACAAATGGTTGCAATTTTTCTCTAATTTGGCAACTTTATAAAGCAGAAGCAGATGCTAGAGAAGATAATTGAGAAATAAACCTTGGCCACCACCAGAATCAGCAGTCAACTCTGCTGTAACAGAAAATGGAACACTATAGATAATCTGCAAGAATAAAACAAATTAGGTGCAAATAAGAACTTTTTGTAAACAAGAGCTGAAGGATATAGAAATTACTAAAAGATATTTCATACGAACATCTAGAGGAAAGCCAAGAAGAGCAAATACAAGCAAGGTCACAATCCTTATAGCTGCACTCCCTCCAACTACATGTTTGATCCCTAGAGAATATTCTTAGACAGATATCAAACCAATGATAGCCACGAAAGCCATACAGGGAAACACAGTATAATTGCTCATTACCCAAACAAGTCTCGACCCCATCTGTTGGCACATCACTTCAATAAAGAAAGAACTAACACCCAGAACAACCTACACCAAAAATTAACAGATATATAACAACTATTAATATGAATAAAAAAGAAATCTAATTACCTACGGCCCTCAAGTAAAAGGAAGAATATCATTACATTAACTTCAACTGATGAGGAAAAAAGACTAGCAATGGTGCTCAATTTGAGTTCTCACAGAACTTAATAGCAAACCAAATGCACCTGCTCTGACAACTTGATCATATAATTTTATGTCAGAAGCATTCCCTTTTGGATCCGCATGATATACTTTTCTTCCCATCCAATCCATATCAAATAGAAAGAATGGGAACAGGGAAAGTTGCAAATAAGACCTAAATACACAGGAAAAAAGTAATAATAAATGATTGCTTTACTTTCCCTTCTGTTCTTGTTTCCCATGGGGCGGAAGGGAACGTAAAAGTGTAGCCAACCATCAGATTAAAATGTTAACAATCCTCAACTCTCTACCATTAATCTATAGATTATTGGCTCAAGGCTAATTTCAAGGAATCAGAGTGTAGAGCACAAAACGTAGGGACTTACCCAACTGAGAGCCATAACAATAAGCCCTGAATGCATTGCCGGTGGTAAATCCCTTAAACTGGTCAATAAGTAGACCAGTACAGCTCCAGGCCCATCACTGAAAACTTCATTTTGAACATTTGTATATTTTGAGCTACCATGCGTGGAGTTGGACATTTAGGAGAAGAATTTGAGTTTTAACATCCTCAAATGCTTTATCAGTGTGAAACTTTAATGGATAATGCTACTTACCACAGTAACAAGGGATGCTGCTTTAAGACTGGTGCAGGCTTCACAGCAAGCTCTACTTTTCAAGAAAGGAAACCATCTCTGTCGAGATAATTTGTAAGACTAGATGTGTATCTAATGCAGTAAACAAAGAAACAAAGAACTGTGTGTGTCTGTACTTGTGTGTTTCATCACAATAAAAACACACAAAAATTTTCACCTATGCCAATTCCCACTAGCACCAGCCGAAAATCCCAAGATGTTTTTAACAGCCATCCATAAGCAAAATATAGCATTTGCAGAATTGTGTTGATCGGTACCTAAAACATAGCTATCCAGTATCTTGTCATGCATAGTATTGAATCATGTGTGGTATTATAGGACCTTGTAAAAATGAGAGGCATCAAATCTAAGCATCACAATTTAAATTTAATGTATAGACTAGAAAATTTTCTATTTTTCTTAAGCAAGAAAGGAGTTCACCCGATATATCAGCCGAAAGGGCACGAGCTGGTACCTGAAACCGTAAAAGTTTTATTATTAGCTCAACACATACACAAAGGCAAACTGGAAACAAAGAAATAATAGCCATGGAGGCATAACTGCACCGAATTGTTAGCGAGATCCAACATCCAGAAGCCAATAACAAAGACAAAGGCTGCCTGGGTTCTTGTACCTTTATATGTACTGCATTGCATATATTATTTGGTGTATCTCTTTTTCTTTTTTTGGTTTGGGGGTTTGGCTTAGAGAAGGTACCGAAATCAGAAAAGGAAACCTGCAATGCTCCATTGTACTGCCTCATATGTATCCAATGTCAGCAGAGAACCCGATTAACATCACCTTAATAACAAAACCTAGTTTAGAAGCTATGAAACATAGAAAACATAGTATATAAGAATAAATTCTTTAACAGGTAAACAATGTTCTTCAATGCTTATAACAACAGAGATCACGATCGATACAGCAAGGATAAAAGACCATCTCCTTCCATATTTTGAAGTGCATTTATCACTCAAAATACCAATACGAGGTTGAACCTAAGATCGAAATGCAAGCAACTCAATAAATCAAAAGTAAAGAGGCATTATTTATATGATTTTTTTCAACTGTGGAAATTTACATTTATCATGCGCCACCACATCTATAGCCAAAAGGTATTTAATCAAAAAGGTAGTATGCCTCCTAATTTATGCTCTTGCACACACACACACATATGGAGGGAGGGAGGGAGGGAGGGAGGGAGGGAGAGAGAGAGAGAGAAGACGATGCAGATCAACTGCCTACAGTGGGATAGAAGTACCACAAGACCCCTGGGGTATGAAGAGAGAAAATGAAAATTTGAATGAACAAAGTAATTCACTATTCCAAGTACCACAAGATCATCTAGAACAGTTATTGGACACAGAGCCAAATAAATGAAGAAAAAGCATGCTATATACCAAGTGTCTGCATGAATCAGCCAAATATGTATGGTCAAAGAAAAGAGAAAGTATCATAAGCTCAAGAGAAGCTTCAGAGCAGTTGAAAAGAAATCATGGTTAAGGCTAATAAAAAATAAATAAACGAAGTGATATTCTAGCATGAGCATGACTTTGACAAAAAGATTTTGAGAATTATAATGTACTTCGACAAATGGCCATCATATTCTTCTCTCTCACACGCGCATACCAATAATCAACATGCAAAAAGTATCAGTTATCTAGCTGATAGCAAACATTACCCTCCCTATTTCTAATGTTTGATTTATCCTTTTTTTTTTTTTTTCAACTTCTAAAAGGGCCATCTTGGTTGATATTGGTAAAGATGCTAAGTATTTCTACAAATTATTAGACAAAATTCTAGAAATAGATAATAAAGAATAATTTCTCTCAACACAATGATCTCTCTTTTCCAACTAGTAAATACACCCAACATTCTTTCTAAAATCCATGAGAATAAAGTAAATTAATGATTAAATAATAACGAAAAAGTATTCAGCTGCCTACTTTCTAACTAAATAAGGAATGCCAACAATGTACCCCGTGCTAATTTCTTTTTTCTATTTCCTAAAAATAACAAAAAAAAAAGCACAAAAATGAGGGCAAAAAAAGTCATCCAATAGTAAACTAATCGCAATTCAACACATTGCATTGAATTCAAATTTCAAAATATTCATAGTCAATAATCTAATTTTTTCCGTTAAATTTTACTCAAACTAACATAAATCACAAGCATGAAACAAAAAACATTGGAAACACCTGAATGTAAGGAGTCAAGAGCGATAGTTGCAAAGCTCAACCAAACGGAGCCCCGGCGTCTACCGTACAACTATGGCAAGCTACAATCCTTAGATCTGACGTCGATCGGCGACGATAAGTGAGAGTTTCCATTGGGAATCCTCGCCAACGGAGATGAGGAAGAAATTGAAAGAGAGTTAGGAGACAACCTTAGATCGATCCTATCATGAGGTCTGTTGATCATTTCAACATCCAATTCCTTCTTCAAGTTCCTGTACGATACCCTGATCAACACTGAGTCACTCGCTCCTGCCATGTCCCCTAGGACACAGTCGCTGGTTATCGTCAACGAGTTAACTAAATTAATCCTTCACATCAAAAATTTTAAATATAGAATGAAAATCCTCTTATTTTAGTTCGAATCTGATTGCTATGGTTAGAGAAAGGAAGACTGAAGTTAAACCAGCTCAAATTTGGACGACTGTGGAGGAGAGAGAGAGTAGAAGTTCAGCGAGATTCGACGGTATCTGGGTCGCATTTCTTGCTGTGTTTGGGTACGTCTCATCTGCATCAAGAGTTATGCAGATGCGTATCAAGATCTTTTGGTGTAGGGTCCGTTTTCTTCTTTTTGACTAGTGATTGTGATGTGTCGGTTGTGAGAACAAAAGTTGGCATCAAGGAAAAAGGCGCTAACATAAGAGTTGAATCGGATCCGTTGATTAAGGAGGGAAAAAAGGAATCGATCAGGACCGTTGGTTTAACGGACTTCGTTACAAAGGGATGCTAGGCAACGCCCACCGACATGGGAATGCGGGAGTCAAATTTATGGACCAGAGACTTTGTACAAAAAATAACGAATGATTAAAAGACACATGGACAAAACGAAGTCCGGCTTTAGGAGTTGCAACATTCCTAATTGAATTACTAATTTGCCATTATTACGGAGAATCTGCTGCCAGTCCCACCGGACCTATGTTTGCATGAGTCAACATAAAAAAAAGAAAAAAAAAGAAATTCGAACCAAATTATTGACTTAATTATTATTGCTTGTTAATTCTTAATCAATTTGCCAAGGATTTATAGCTATTTAAAGAATTATGACAATTTTCTGGCATAAAAAAATCCAACAATTACATTAAAAAATAAAATATTAAAAAAAATCATAAAATCGTTATTCACGCATCACATACTTACTTTTTTAAATGATATTACGTACTCATATTGTTTTTCTAATTTAATAACTTTAGCTGCATTAGCTGTTAAAATTCAAATAGATTGATCAGAAGGCTATGGTCTTGCTTGAAACAGTTTTTCAGCACGAGATGCAATGTAAACAAATAGTGCAACGAAATAGACTTCACTTAAAGTCAATTTATGCAGAAGATTAGTTCATAGTTCAAATATCAGAAATTCGATATAATAAAAGATTAGTTTGAATGGATGATAAGATTGATTTCGATAAATTTAAAAATAAAAAAAAAATCATTTAAAAAATATATATTTTAATTAAAAGCAAAAAAAATTATAAAAGCAAAGACAAAATCCCTGCCATTTATATCTTTTGTTTATTTACCATCATTAATTTAAGGTTTGATTAACAACCAACAATTCAAATGCAGCCAATAAAAATGAGAGATAAAGAGATGAAATCGATTTAAACGAACAAAACCATGAACATAGCCTCATTCGATTTCCTCGAAACATGCATCAATATTCTGAGCCTTGGTTCAAGTTTATGTTCTAACAATTGAACCAAAGTAGAGTACCCTAGTACTGTCTCACTTGTTATCCATTTGCTACGTAACTTCAACTTTTGTAACGAAGACTACAAGTTCAATGACAATGATTGATGACATGAAAACATATGAATGCATAAAGTGCACAGAGATATTACTCTTGATTTAGATTTGATTATCTTCAATACAATAAAAATTAGAAACAAATAAAACATATAAAATATAAATTAAAATTATAAATAAATATGATTAACTTGAAATAAAATATTCACTATATTCATCTCACCTATATCAATGTTCATCCAAAAGTTGTCTTTCACCACTCTTTTGTAATCTAATCAATCAAACTCGTTTCGAACTATCCATAACTCAAAAAAATGAATCATTGTTTGAATTTTAAACTAAGATTTTCTGATTTTCTTATTTTAGATTTGTGATTTGCTTTTCATAAAATACCCAGAAAGGGCAATGGGTAGATCTACAGCCTACAGCATTGATCCGACCTAGTTCATAATCCTATAGCACTGACAAACCACAAAAATTCAATTTTTGACCTTACAGCTAAAAAGACTATAAACTATAAGTAAAATTTCATTTAATAATTATTATTTTTTATGAGAGATTAGATTCAAGATTACGAACTATAATTTTTATTTTTAAATTTGTTTGTTTCAACTTTTTGAGTTTAATTTAACAGTTCAAATTCATTTAATAAGTTTGATATGTTCTATCCACAAAATAAAATTTTCGAACTTTTAACAAAAAGCCCTAAAACAGCAAAAAGAATACAAGCACAAGTTGCTTCCTCTCTCACTAACTGTTTTGGAGACAAAACTGATCTATCAAAGTTGTTTGCTATCCAATATTGCAGAGAAGAAATCAGCCAAAATTAATTGTGTCGAATGGTACAGCTATAATGTTGTCTCAAATCTTTACCGCCCCTTTTCACTCATCTAGCTTAGTTATATTTATTCATTCACTAGCTACAAAACGCTTTACCAGTAAATTTATATTTTTACCACGTCTTTAAACCAATGTTATATATATTAACTTTAATGTTATCTCAATTATCAGTAAAGTTCTTAAATTTTATTTATGAAATTAACAGAGTAATGCATATTCTTTTAGGGTATATTAAAAAATTAAAAAAAAAAACATTTATCAATCTCTTTATATAATTCAATTAGTACAAATGAACTGTTAATTTTATTTTTAATTAAAATTTTGTTAATTAAATACACGAGTAATCATGGACGCAAAAGTATATAAATATATACATTTAGTCAACAAATTAATAGTCAACAAATTAATCTCACTTAGTTACACATGTTATTGTCAACGTCGTGAATCCGTCACGCACACATACACATGATAAGAGTCTCATTCTTTTACATTTTTTAATGAGATTTTTCAACACATCATTCTCATCACATGTATACATCTCAACATATTATCTTCTCATATTATGAATATATATATATATATATATATATATAAGATATAAATATATATATATATATGAAAAGTGGATATTTAATTTATTTCAATATGTTTACCTCACAAGAAAATTTGTAATATATATACGTAAGTTCTTAATTTATAATATTTAGCAACATGCATGACTTGAGGCACTCTTCTCATTAGTAAGATATTGCTTTAATAATAATAATAATAATAACAACAACAACAATATCATGGATAAAAAAAAAAAACATATTTTTTAATAGTATAATTTTCATAGTTATTTATAAGTTAATTAATTCCAATATTCTAAGAATGGCATATGGACAGATATGATATACATACATATAAATATATATATTGATATGAATAGCATATAAAAGTCCTCAAGGCTTTGGATATTTGAACAAATACATTAATTAAGAATATAAAGATCCGAAGAACCCTAAAAACATTAGTAAATTATGCTGCTTGCCCTCCACGATAAGATGATAAAATCATAAAATTAAATAATTGTCTTTCTTTTCTCGATTTTTACCATTTGTTTTTCTACTATACTAATTGCAGGCTTAATTATGATCAACCTAGGTAGCTCCTGCATGCTCATGCAGCACGCCATATTATTTCATCTCGAAAAGAATTCTGTTCTAATCTCGGCTTCAACATTATTATTAATTAACAATGACGTCAATGGGCAAACAAACTGGTAGTCGTCGCAATAGACTTAATCCCCAACGTTTAATTTGTCTTACGTTAATAGTTGTAAAACGAGTATTACGTATTCAAGAAAACCCGATAATGCGACACTAAAGAGAGAATTGATGTGCGGTAAATCACGTGTCAGCGACTGTCATCAGCTTCCGAAGTTGACCTTTCTGGGTCCACTGCCAAATTCTTAATCCTTCTCTCTTTGATTTTGTTTAATCTTAGCCAATTTTATTAACAGAGGTTGATAAACGTATTTATATATATAGCCATGGCTAGCCTGCTTCCTCTATGCTTTGAAATTTTTGCCATATTCATGTTATATTCAAGGAAACCGTCACCATCAATAAACTAAGGTAATATTAAATTATAGCATTTTGTTTCCCTCTTTTGGGTGCATTGAAGAGAGGCAGTTTAGTGATCATAGCAGTAATTAAATCAACTCATAAATTTTTTTTTTTTTAGAAATCTAGCAAGAGAGCTATTTATTTTTATAATATATAATGATAGACTTGATTAATATACAAGTCTTGATGACAAGGATTGTATAACATGGCTAACAACCCTTGTTTCTGCATTACTACTATAGTGAAGATCACCAAACCCTAGATATGGAAAGCTGGACTTAATATGGTGAAACAAAGGTGAGATACTGAGAATGAAAAAGGCTGGTTATTACATAAGTAAGCTCCTGATAATGGCTGCTTGGTCGCTATCGGTGTCTGTCGAAGCTAATAGCTGGGATAACCGGTCGCTTAGGTCGTCCACTTCTCTGTGTAAGCTTCTGATGTAGTTGCAAGTCTCCTGTAAGACCTTTGAAGCTGATACCTGAAGAGAAATCAGAGAGAAAGATTAACAAAACAACATGGGTTTTTAATAATAATTATGGGATTTTTTTTAAGGTTTAAAGATAACATCAAATTAAATAAGTTTTGTTGATACATTTGAGTGTGATGGGCTGATGGCTAAACATGATGCATGCTAAAAGGGAACAGATTGAGTCCCACACCTTCAACTTGTTGCTAGATGCACCACATGAAAATAAATGAGGCTGTGAATATGACTTATCTTCAAAAGCGAACGAAGTCCACACAAAAGTAAAGAAGAAATTTTTTTTTTTTTTTTTTTGAATTTCAAGTAGAGAGAGAGAGAGTTGGGAGTTTGGAGAAGGAGAGAAATGTAAAATGACCACTGTTTGGTACCTTGTCGGAGCGCCTTCTTCGAAGCTCAGGGATAAGTTGCTGCAACTTGGTAACAAGATCGTTGATCTGATCATCTGTTATCCTGGAAACACCTGACTGCCTGGAACGTGATCTTCTGCTTGACATTGTGTTACAAAACTCCTAGCTACTAAACTAGTAGTGGCTCTTTGTCAGAAAACAAATGAAGGTTTAAGCAGAGAGATGGAGACAGGGAAAACAAAACAACCGATGAAAACTCTTAATTTAAAGACAAATGGGAAGTGGTTTGTCAGAGAAAAGAAAACCTAAGAAAAATGGAGTATTCTGAATAGAACAAGAGAAAGAGCTAGAGAAGAACTGTTAAACTAGAGAAAAGCTAAGCTAGAGATGAGAAGTTATGGTTGGGAGTGAACAGCAGAACAAGGGACAATTGCATGGAAGAAAGCAGTGGGCTATCTGCTTATTAAATAGGGTTCTGATTCTACTAGCCAAGGGTTTTTCTTTTTCTTTTTCATTTTATTTTTCTTTTCTCATCTGTGTGACTACACGCGCGTGCATGTACATGAAGAAAAGAAAGGAGAATGAAGGGCGAGAGTGTAGAGAGATACGCCATACTGTCCTTCTCTGGGTGTCCCCAAACTGGGATTAGTAGGCAAGTGGGTTAAGGGCAAATGTGCTCGATAATCACCCAACTACGCGGGCCTCCCTTCTGTCAGTTTAGCACGCAAGCCCACGTTATCTTATTACTTCCTGTCATCTGAATTATATACCTATAAACATCACTATATGCATAAAATATAATTTATTTTCACTGTTCATACCATTATTTTTTAATTCATTACCATACGAAAACAAAACCCCAACACTCTCTCTCCATCTTCATTTCTGTTGAACTAAGCCGTATAGCCAGAGGTAGCTATAGAATCAATCGAATAGAACGAGCTTAAGCTTGTACTATTCGGATCAGTCTAAGTCTTCACAGCTTGGGGTCTGAAAGTCGGAAACGCGAGCAAATTGGAAGGTAGGGGGCGACGTTGTTGACCGGTCAGATTTCATCATCCCCATAGTCTCTTCCATAATCCTCGTCACGACATGGCACGTGTCGTCTCGTGACCTCTGCGTTACGCACCCAACCCGAGCCCTCGACGACAATATTTTCTTGTATTCGAATCCAACATCGTCCTTTTAATATTATCTGGGATGAAGTGAGCTTGGGAGCGGTTAAAGTAGTCCTTAGAACACACCTTTTGTGGCATACAGAATCTCCCTTCATAGCATTTTCCTAGTTTTTTGCTTTATCTAGGGCTTGATTTTTTACTTCACTTAGATTTAAAAGTATATCTTCATGGTATATTTTATTAGTAAAAATGAGGGTGTTTCACGTTCACACGTGATATCATATTTTGCACCTTTTCCCGGCTAGATTCCTGCAGATAGAAGTTAGATTTGTGGGCAGAGTCATCGGCACCTGCACATAAAATCTAGTACGTAATTCAGTGTATTTTTTTCCTCAATGGGGAGAAGCAATATAGTCAAAATTTGTTGCAGTGGAGAATTTTTGGAAATGGCTGATATTTCAGTACTCTTCCATGTGACCTCCAAAATTCATGCATGTTATAACACACTGAATAAGATCTCAAAGGAAAAGCTATAGCTCCGTGCACGACACAATCACAGATCATCTGCAGATAGCTGATCATTCATGGACATATATATAGTATACTACTTTGTTTGATCAATTATATCAAGAAGTTTTAGTTCTTTTCTGGTTTGGGAGTAGTTGTGGTTCACCATGTGCATCCATTGAAAAATCCTACACTCTCTAAAAGTCTTCCATACTCTTGAGCAGACATTCTGGGCCTTTAATTTACCTTTTTTTTGGCATCATAATCGGCATACAACTAGCAACCATGGAGGAAGGAATGTCATCTCCGAAACCAAACCTTCTTGCTCAAATAGTACTTTATCGGCAGCTGTCAATTAAGCAACAATTTAAATGATATACATGTATATAGGACAGATTCTTGAGAATTAAAAAAATTTGAAAAGATTTAAGTGCATAACGTTCTTATTAGAAGTCTAAGAAATTTCAAAGTAGATCAAGAGATAAAAAAAAAAAAAACTTTTAATGACGCTTGTTGCATTGAATACAAGTTTATAGTAACCAAATTTGATTAAGAACATAGTGAAGTAGATCGATCACCTTGCCCCGAACATTGATGCCCATCACTAATTAATAGGCTCATTATGGCTACTAAAAGTGCAATCAACAAAGATAAAGAACAAAATCAACATCTTTCTTGTATAATGTACATTTGAGGAAATTTTAAGGAAGGAAAAGAGATCAAAACCTTCCTCTTCTTTAATCCTCTACAAATATGAAATGGCGATAAGGATATAACTAATGTTGTCTAATTATACATGTGTAACTTAAAATATATATATATATATATATATATATATATTATCTAACCAAATTAGAAAATGACTACTTCTTGAAAATTTTTTGAAGAATGAAAAATTTATTAATAAAATAGAATCATGATTACAATCAACCTTTAAAATTAAACATTCCTTGAACTCCTAATTTGGTAAAGGAGTGGGTAAAATAATTAGCTTTTCTAAGAATATGAGCAAAGAAAACCAATCTCAAGTTTGAATATAGATCGTGGAGTTTGTTGAAAAGGTTGTTTTAAGTCAAATAATGTACTAAGCTTTCTTTCGTTTGGGTAATGATATCTTATAGAAATCATGAGTTTAATGCAAAGAAATAATATTGGTAATACTAAATTATTTAATTAAGTTAATTAATTAATACTTTAGGCTAATCAAATTAATACTTGCCAAAAAATTGCCTAGATGCTTCTTCATTAATAGCCCTTCGTAGTCAAATCAAATTAAAACCTTCTTCATTAATATTCTACAATTGTGAATTGGCAATAGACGAACAGAACATGTTTGTCAAATTATAAATGTATAAGTTAGAAAAAAAAAATTATAGTCAAACCAAATTATAAAATGATTACTTCTTGAAAATATGCGGATGATGATTTTTCATGCATGCTTTAGGTTATATAATGTACCAAACTTTTTTTTTCTTTTGGGTAATGATATCTCGTAGAATTCATGAGTTTAATGCAAAGAAATAATATTGGTAATACTAAATTATTTAAGTAAATTAATTAAAATTTCACAATCAAATCAGATTAATAAATACTTGCCGAAAAATTGCCTAGATGCTTCTTCAGATGTATTTAAAATGGTTGAATGTTTTTAATGTTGATTTTTTTTTTTTTTTGGTCTAAAAGATACGGTATTTTGTGACCAAATTGCACTCCAATTAATCTGAAATAAACCATTTGTCATATGTATCAAATACCTTATTTATTTATTGTAATATAATGTTAAAGATGTTTGTATTTTTTTTATTAAAAAAAATGTTATAATGAAACAATTCAAAAATATTTGAATCGATCAATTGAATTAAATTTGATTTTAAAAAGTAAAAATTCATCATTTCTTTGTGTCAGATGACTTCAGATATTGCACGTTAAGTTTGTCATACCAACATTTTATTAATTCTTATTAATTAGCTAATTTGGTATGTTTGGGAATTGTCGAAAATGCTACAATCTGCTCTACCAGTTAACAATGAATTATGCTGTTATTTTATGAGATTATTAAAAGATCATAATTAATTAATAATCATTAGCGTTTAAGCAATATTTAATTATAATCAACTTGGGATTAGAACATGATTCCACATCAAGATCTCCAAGAGTTAATTGGCTCTCAGACTCCATGATTGTATGCGGCAGCATGTCATCAGGGAGAAGAAGAGAGCTGTAGGCTGTACGGCCTCAATATTCCATGGTCATTGACTCATTACAAGATCTATAATAACTATAACTATTTTTCCTTTGATTATCAGTCCAATTTCACATGTTAGACGTACTCTTTTGAAAATTGATGGATGGATGAACATTGACCAACATTAGCATGAAATTTATGTTGAAATTTGTGGAGTATGATAAAACTCAATTTATATGATACCTAAGTAAAGTTAGTACGAGAATCTTTTATTATAATATATAGGTCTAGTAAAATTTAATTACTTTAAATTCGTTTTAGTTTCACTATATTATAAATATGTAATTTTTTTCCATAAAACGTTCTTGAAAATCAATAAAAAAAAACCTAGTGGTCAATATATAGCCAAATTACCAAATCATATAAATCTTGTGTTGTCATTTGTGATTGTTCTTTTTTTTTTAAATGTATAATTTGTAGGTCAGATTTGTTCTTAATAATTTGTATAATTTAAATGTATATATTTTGAATATATGCTCCATGGAAGAACAATACAGCTGCAGAAAGAAACATTGAACATCATTCTCATAATTAATATCTGAACATATGTTTTTCTTGTTCAAATTGCTGCTCGTCCTGTCCCCAATACCTATTGGTCAGAATTTTATAAAAAAAGATGGGAAAGGTAAGTGGTTTTTCCTTGTTAGGTTTCGTGTAATAAAATAGAATTTGAAGCATACACACGTTTCTACCATGGAATCACAGGTCTTGGCCTAGGATCCATTCCTACTTCCCACTAACCTAACTATGTTTGGCATCAAGGAATTTGAAGAAGAAAAAGAAAAAAGATTTCACTTTCACATCATTTTCTTTTCTTTCCTACCAAATATAAACTATTTAATTACCGTTCTATTAAATGAAAAAGAATATTTGAACTCGATTATCTTTTGGCCGGAGATATTCTTTTTCAAGTCTAGTCTATTTAAATTTGTCGATTTTCTAGAAAAAATTACCAATATGTTGAAAATTTGTAACTAATGTAGATGATTAATTATACATTACTGTAGTTAGTTAGGCAAAAAATGTATAATCATATAATCAAGTAAAGGTTTTGAACTATCAAAACCTAAAATATGAATTTATACAACACTAATTTTAAATTCATCATTACAGTACTTAATTTTATCGTAATAACAATTAATTTTATTATCACCACTTATCGTTATTTTTAATTTCATCGAAATTAATCTCTACATCTATTTAAATATACCCTAATATTTTTTTTTCAGTGACCGGCCAAGGGGACGGTTTAGACCATGTGGTGGCCCTTAACAACAACGACAAACAGTGAAGATAATGATGAGAATGAGTTCGAGATTGATGCTTGAATGCTGAACAGCAGTGTTAAGCAAGAGCTGATGAAGCAGTGTAAACTTGATGTTTGATTCATGGAAAGGGCTTGAATGATTAGAGTACTTAATGATAATGGCAGAGCCAGGCATGTGACAGATTTAGGTTGGCCAACGTTGTCAATTAGAAGCATGGCAAGCCACGAGAGCACTGGCAACTGGCAGCCCAACGGCTGACCAAGTGATGTAGTGCAACCCCCAGACAACGCGCCCTCGGTTTCTTATATGTATATTTCCTGTAGTCCTTGCACTGTACTCGCAATCACCACAATATTTTCCCCTTCAGCACTAATGAAGTACTTCTCTTTTTTCTATACTTGTCTATAAATAATGAAAATCTAAGAGTTATACAAGGGAGAATGAGTTCGGCTAATATAATTAGTAATATTTGTATATCCAAATTTTAAAATAGATTTTTTAAAGATATCGTCAGAATATTTTAAATCAATTGTGTCGGAGCTTAATTTTTTAAAAATGATTTTAAAAACATATTTTTTCACATTGACCTCATACATTTAATTCTTCATTTTCTTACTTTTAACAAGTCGAATTTTAATTGATTTATAAGAAAAAAAACTATTCCCCTTATTAATTAAGTTATCTATTGAAATTTTAAATTTTAATGATGATAAGTTAATTAAATTTGAGTAAAATATTGTTCAAAAATTAAAATTTGTGCTTATGTTTGGGTTTCATTCTCTTTCCTAGCTCCACAGTTTATTTTATATTATTTTATTTTATTTTTCCATGGCTAAGAAACTTTGATCAGCAACATTACAATAGCCCATGATGTGTTTGGACCGATATGGATAACCAGACATTAAAATGTGAATGTTTTTGCTCCATATTCATGTGACTGTTAGCTTTGCTGTCTTATAATAGTCAATCCCCTTGGAACTGACTCAAGCCAAAGCCAAAGAAGGAAGAACCAAATCCAAATCGCCATGAAGAAACTGTGGTCCAAATTGATCTTCCGGAATCAAACTGTGTGCAATTGTCTTTGCAATCCAACCATGTGGGATGTTTCCCTCTGCCCTGTTTCGGACATCAATCTTGAAGCCTTAAAGTGATGCATCCTAAGACTGCAGCTACCCAAGAAGTCGGCAACACTGCTTTCATATGGGACTCATCACTCTTTCAACTTTGGTTGGAAAATTCTGCCATGTTTTCAGACCATGTGAAACCTGAACCTGTTCATGTTAAACTAGTAACATGTGTTTCATAAGAAACACCATCTGCTTTGGATTTCATAGCATTTTGCTTCAGCAGAGTTCATAAGCTGACATCAATGTTGATATGGAACCTCAAAAAAGAAGAACAAGAAAGAAAACTGAAAGAGAAATCTAACGAATAATGGGAATGAGTGCATGTTCTAGGCACAGCAATGGGGACAAGAGAATCCAAGTTTGTCAATGAAGTGAAAAGTTAAGTTTGGTTTCTCAAAAACAGCAGAAGGCAGCACATGTCATGTTTTTCGGTGAATTAATTGAAAGTTTTTTTTTTTTTTTTTTTTTAATAACAAATGATGTTTTTGAGCTTGTTGTGCTGATAGAAATGTGGCACAAATGAAAGTGCAGAAAAACAACAGAAACGGTTAATAGATGGAGAGTCACAGTCACTGTCTGAAAATTATAGCTTACTCAATCATACATGTGATTATGATATGAATCCCCATATTGTTGTGGGCCCATCCATTTATCAAAAGTCAATGTTGATCTTGACGTAGTAAATTGGATCACTAAGAAATTTCGACAGTTGTTTCTTACTCCTATCTTCTTTTGATCTTCAATGTTGGTGACAGCAAAATCCGATGTCAAGTTATAAAGTCATTGTAATAAACAGCACTTCAACATTTACTTCATTGATTAGTATGTGTATTTCATATTTTTTAGAGAGTTAGAATATAATGAAATTATATTCAAACATTTAGTTTAACGATGAATATATATTTTTTTTAAAGAGTTGAATACGACGTCTTTTCATCCTTAAAAAAATAAAAATTCGAACATTTAGTTCAATGATTGATATGTTTTTTTTCTCGTTTTAGAGAGTTAGAATATAATAAAGTTATCATAATATAATAAAGTTATCATAATAAGTACCCAAACATTTAATTCAATGATTGATGTATGTTTATTTTTTCATTTCAAAAGACGGAAAACATTTAATTCAATGATTAATGGATATTTTTCGTTTAAAAAAAATTGAATGCGATATCTTTTCATAATTTTAGAAAAGAAAGAATTGTGTGGTAATAAACCTTACTCGAGGAGATGTGAGCAGTTAGGTCGATTGTGCTTCTGCCTGAACATGAATTGCCAACCCACGTCAATTAGTAGTTCTTACTTATCTGGAATGGCGAGAGGGATTTCTGCTTTCAATATGTGAAATACAGCAAGACAAAGAATGGTAATTTAGGTGAAGGCAGGCTTCTGTTCTGATGAAAGTGGTAAGACGGTGCCAACAATTTTTTGATCGCGTGATTTAAAAGAAATATAACATTGACATGTTGTAAGAATTAAGTTCGAAACCAAGTAACTCTATCCCCTAACCCAATTATCGAAAAAAGAAAGTGGTAAGCTGCTTGGTCCTACATGGTTTTGCAAAGGATTGGGTTTCAATCAATGCAACAAGCCATCAAATGTCAATGAAGTTACAGCCACTAAATTCAGCTTTAGAACTTGCCCTACACAGCTAGAAATTTCCCCAGAGAACCATTAGTTGGATTTATACATCCGGGATAATACAATGTACAGCCCTCCTTAGTTTCAAACATTTCAGGATGAGTTTCAGTCACAACCAGTTATTCATCATAATTCATGGGTTTAATATATATGAGAGCCAGACAATGACAGAACTTCACTAGGTCAACAACCATCATTATCACAAAGCCAATCTTCAGCAAACGATCAAGAAATTAAAAACAAAACAAAAGGAAATTATAAGGTCAAGACTCAAACTTTCTTTTGTTCTTTTACCATGCTTCTTTCGCAACGGCTAGGTACAAAGTATAGAACGCTTATTGGTCACCATTTTTCTACCAGACTTCATATCTGCAGTGCTGTTCTCTGACTTTATACAACAACAAAAAGGTCTTTGCAACTGATGTGAATCATAACCTTCTCGTTTGATGATCCAGCTGTTGCTTTGAATTTCAGGGGAAGCATTTCATTCGCTGCAATGGTGCAGGATTAGTCCAATCTTACAAAGAGAAAACCAAATGGTACCGATTTTAGTTGCATATCAATCAGGAATTTTAATCACCTGTCTTTCAATTTCAACAGCAGATGCCGCAAGCCTTCGCTCCAGGATACCCCTCTCACTTTCGCAGCTCTCCAACTCAGTATCTAATCAATTAGAATAACGGCAAGATTTAAAATGAGTAACAAAATGATTTCAATGTTAATGGTATTCCATTTTCGTGCCAAAATTAAGAAAGAACAGTATGTGTAGGCTATGAATAGCAACATTCTCCATTGGCATCTGGTGCTGTTGTTGATTAGTCATAATAATAACTTTAATCTTCCTGCCCTCCAAGCAGCCATGGATTATGCTATTAACCTTCAGAAATTATTACATAGGCCACAGTGTCTGACAAGGAGAGTGGGTCTTGGTGCAAATGTAAGGTTACTCCATTCTAATATAGAAGTCACAGGCTCAGATTGTGAAACAGCCTCCAAAAGTGAGGTAAGGTCGAGTATATATGGAAATCCTTGATCCAACAATGTGGAAGCCTCATGCACTGAGCCACCCCTTTTATAAAATTTCTGGTCAGATATCGCAACGCTATATCATCTGGTAACACTCAAACAATTTTGCATTCAAGGTGTAATGTGAACACAGCTATATGTAAACAGTGCTGCTCTGCATACACACCCCTTCCCAAGAAACCAAAAAAAAAAAAGCACGCACATACTACTAATCTTATAACCAATTGAAAAAATATCATTCATGCCCCTAGCATTTGGGTGAAAAGTATAAAAAATGACAGAGTAACAACATCACATACCAACAAATAGCAATTGCCATCCCTGTATACCAATAACTACTACACCATATACTAATACTACATCTTATCAGAAACTCTGAGTTATACATGATAAACTGCTCAGTGAGGAACAAATAAAAGGACAAAGATGAAAACTCATAACATGTAAGCATGTCATTGTGCTTTAGACCTGCTAATTGATTGGCTTGATCCATGTATTAAAACCGAATGCTGAAATCACTTAGTCAAGTTCCCAAATGAACGTTTCACATGATAGATTCCATGAATCAACTAGGTTAACCAATTTCATTTGTTAGGATTCTCCCAGCTGTAGGTAGGAGAACTTAGTTACTCTATAAAGATTCTCTCAGGCATAGCTTCTCCGATCCCAAGAATTACCACTTTGAATGTAATATGTCATGCATAGCTTAAATCTTTGAACAGAGTAATAGTTTTTGTGAGAGGGTGAAAAAATAAACTATGCTAAACGTCTGTGTGCATTTAAATTCTATAGAGATAAGGTGTAAAACCCATCATTTAGACAATTCAATTATACCAGTCAGAGACCTAGCCTTTGTCCAAGGAAGTTCTAGATTGCTTAAAACAGAGAACTCCATTACACCATCAAGCCCTTTTCAATCTACCTTTTAGCCTTCATCCTCCAGTGAATCATGTTGATGACATCAAGAATTTCTGTCCTTACTCATCACAGATCACCCAAAATTATGTGCCTTACTATTCCAAAAAGTTGTTTTAATAGAACAAGAACATGTTTTATTTCTTTCATTTATCAAATTGCTATACTTCTCCATTTTTCTTTGGAACCAATCTCGTAAATTAGCAACCAAATATGGGTTTTCCAGAAGTATGCTGTGATTGATTCTTCATTAAGGATAAACGGGAGTATAAAATAGTGGGTTGTTCAAAGATCTCATAATGGTTTGTCTTATGATATTAGGATGTGTTTTTATAAACTGAGATGATTTGTTCCTTTCCAGGTGCAGGCTAGTACAACTGATGGTGTAAAATGGTAGGTTTCATACTTCATCCAAATATATACTGGGGAAAAAAGGGTCCGAGTTCAGTGATTTTGTTGTATACTAAGTGCTCGTGGCATCAAGAAAACACAGAACATCACTACATGCAGTCATTATGTGTCCTTTTTGCCTAATAGGCTAATATTTTGAGAATGCTGTATAAGACAATTACTAATTTTTCTCATCCTGAATAACTCATAGATAATTACTTCATATAATCTGCCAGACAATATCCTGGCAAGCTCAAGTAGTCATTTTTTAAGGCATATAGTGATCAAAATTAGTCTCAGGAATAGTTTATGTGACAGTAAAGAATGCATACAGATAAATGTTGAAGCAATAACTAGAATTATGAATGCATCCTGACTTTGATATAGAAAATGAAAGGTTCCTAGAACAATATGCCATAAGAGGCGGCTTAATTCTCACCATAATAGTAGGAGGACAGAATTGTAATGCGCTCCACAGGCTGGAAGAAGAAAATAAACTTAAATTAGTATTCACAGTATAGAAAGAAGTGACATCGATTAAAATCAGTCACCAATTGAAATAACCATTACTTGTACACCAGTTACCGATATTGGACTAATTGGAAAAAGGCTTAGAGCAAAGGTCAAACTTTTTAGAAATAACTTACGGGAAAGGTAGCAGGACAGGACGGGACAGATTTCTGTGCCTGCCTTCAGCTTATGTGTGTTAAATAAGAAGATGATAAATGACCGCTTAACTAGCTATACCAAAATCTACACATCACACGGTGAAAATATATGACTGCAAGCTCCTGATTTACAACTGTATCTTGCATGACTTAGTATCTCTCCCCTCTTGGTTTAACTTTTTCTTTCCCTCTTTTTACAGGTAAGATGGATTATTTGAAAAATAAAATAAAAAAGAGGTAAACACCCTCTTACGAAAATAATGCCATAAATGTACAACAAAGACACCTAATATAATGTTAAAGGTGGTTACATTAAACATGCATCCACCACGACAACAATTGTCAGAGGTAAAAGGCATCCCCTTTGTGTTACAAAGAAGAACAGAAAGAGTATCAGATTGTACCATTACAAAGATCCCCTCACGACGAGTAGGAAGTTCCTCGAGCTTTCTCAAAGTCTCATCACCTTTAGTGACTTTACCAAATATTGCATACTGAAAAGATTAACAGAAGCAATTATGTACGTTATCTTGCCATATAAGATTCAGAAATAATTATACAACCATTGGCAACGATGCTAAGCAAGTGTGACCAGAATAACACCTGCCCATCAAGATGAGGAGCATTTCCAAGAAGTATTGAAAACGAGGATTGCGCACTATCTGGATCAGAATGTCTGTGACAAAACAAAATACGGTGCCATATAAATGTATAAAAAATATAAAAAGCAAGGAAAGTACATAAAGATATGGCTAAAAAATTCAATACAAATTATTTTCTGTTAATGTAAAAGCTGGTCACTTTGTTTCCCTGTGAAATCATTTACAATCATAAGTTAATCAACAGGACAGCTGAGATCATGCCAAGTCTCATTAAAATGTGAAGTCAAATAACCAAAAAAACTAAATATACTTCTGTAAGTTGTCCAAATAATATTAAGGAAAAAAAAAACTTGAACTTTCCACTAATCTGGAAATTTTGTGATCAAGCTGATCAATGCCAACATCCGTTCATTATTCATCCCGAAAATGAGGAACCAAGAGAGAAAGTGAAAGAGAAAACAGCAATTACGTAATCTTCCTATTTCTGTTCTTTCCTAATAAGCAATCACATATTCCTCTTCATGTTGCAACAATAATTAACACAACCAAACTCAGAAATCTGATGCAACAAATTTGAACAAAACCAAATTAAAGATGAACTCACAAAATAATAAGGTGTTTTACCTCCCCATAGAAAGAATACCTCTCACATGTTTTACATCACTAAATTCACCAACAATTGTCTTTCCAGCTTCCCTTCTTTGCTCCTCATTCATGGGAGCTGATCTTCCATTTGCAACATCTGCAACTTGGGCAACAAAGCCCTTATCAACCTTCAACAATAAATTTAACAAAGAAAATTATTCTCACCCACATCAGAAAATCACATTCATAGACTATCTTAGCAAACAAAATCCAAGCTTTCTTCAAGTTCTACCACTTACCCTGAAGAAGTGATTGGTGTTATAGCAACCAAGCCGCACGAGCTTAAAAATGTGATCAACAGTTTTGGGTGCAACACTCGGAAAGAATCCAAATTCAATGTCGCCGTACTCAGTCTGCATTACAACAACCAATGCTTTAGAAAACAATAAACAAACTCATAGAATTAGAAACAAAACAAAAATCTCATTTTGACCCCAGATCCCAAAAGGACAAACATTTAGATATTAATGAAATTGAATGCCCGGAAATTGAAAGTGAAGTCAAAAGACAAAAGAAAGAACCTGGAAAACAACACGAGCAGAGCTTAACTGGGGCTCTTCAGACAAAGCACAAACGTTAGTAATTACAAATACTAAACACACCCAACAAAAGATCTTCATCTGTTCTTTTTTCCCTTTAGATTCGTTTCTCTTTTTTGGCGCCTGATCTATGATTACGTTTGTCGACTCCCAAAATCTCCTACTGCCGTTTTTCCAATTACCTCAAATAATTTCTTAAAATGAAAAAATAAAATAAAATTATACGGGCTGGCTGCTGAGTCCGGTCCTAGGTTGGTGGACAAACAGCCCAATATATCCTTACAATTATACGGACTGAGTCGATACGGTTGGCCCAATCAAACCCAATATATTTATTATTAATTAATTTATTATTACTCCCTATAATCCATTTATTTTAATGTTAAAATACAATTTTTTAAATAAAATTAAACAAATTGCAATTTGGGGACTAGATAATTTGATTTTATTTTCGGGGTATCAAAATTATTATTTAATCAAAAGGATCCATGAGTCAACATGTCATTTCTCATAAAAATAAAAAATAAAAAAGCCAATTGCGCCGGAAGCTGTCGGTCCGGTGGTCGGACAAGGGCCCTCAGTATAGTCAAACAAATGGCCCATGGTTCAGCCTTTGATCAGCAAAGTCCTTCTCATGGTAAATGGGCCCAATCAAGATAAGATATAAGAGAATTAATTTGTCAATGAAGTGTACACCAAGCCTCATTTTCAAGTAAAATGATTCAGTACATGTTTTTTTTTTTTTTTTACAATGAGTTTAATATCCAAAAATGAATAATTGATTAGAAAGTAAGTGATTTTTTTTAAAAAAAAAGATCGAAATCTGAAAATAAAAAATTTATTTAAAAAAAATCATAGTCTGAAAATAATGAAAATAAAAAAAACGGATTTCAAATCCACTGAAAATTATTTTTTAGAAGGATTGCATGATGGTTTGTTGGGAGTAAAATTATCCGCTTATTTTTGTTATTAATTTTTTTATTCTTATTAAAAAGATAAATTTTTAATTATTATTCTATCATTTTTAATTTCAACAGAACCAATTTTACTACACAATTAAATTAATTTTAAATCAATTAAATGAAACTTTAAATTTAAGTATTTTTAATTTGAATAGCTAAAAAGTAAGTTATTTATTTTATTTTTTATAATTACCAAAAAAAAAAATTATTTGAGTTTGAAATCAAATCAAGGAAAAAGTTGACAGCGCATAATTCATGTTAAGAAACGATTATCATAACAATAACGTTTTTACACAAGGCTAATTATTAACTGAATTAGTTAGTGGCTTATATTGTACTTAAATTACAACATCATGGCCCATGGTTTGAGTACTTTTGGGGACCATATTGTTCATTAATTCCAAGCATCTTTTTTGACTAATAACAAATTCACATGAATATAACTTAGACCTTACCTAATGATTATTATTATCTCTTTAGTGAATGAAGAGTCTTTTTATATTTACTTTCTTATAAAATATAAATTTTTTTCTATAAATTAAAACATAAATTATATAGATTTATATTTCAATTAGCATAGTGTTGTTGCAGAGTTAATTGACAATTAAAATATTTTTATAAGTAAAATTAACTTTAAATTTTCCCAAGTTAATTAAGAAAATTTTCTTTCACAAAGATCAATCATTGTCCAAAATAAGGAAAGAAATTGTGGGTCATAGAATTTGAGTTTCAAATCTTTTTATATCATTTTTGAAAAATAATTACATGAATAATTTGATCTAAAATTCAAACTCGATTTTTTCAATATTTAATTTCATTAATTATTGCATGCTTTAGATTAGGGTAAACCTTTGACGATGTTGAAGGGAAGAAAAGCCTAGATAACATACGACCGAGACACACACCAACCATGGCCAATCTTCATGATTGAGTTATAGAAAATTGAGAGTTCCTCAACTAGTTCCAACAGTTGGTTATGATCAACTTTCTAATTAAGCTTTCGGAACTTTTTAAAGATTCAAACACGCATCGGGAACGCAAATATTAAATTCCGAATTGATATGAAAGATTATACAGTTGCAGCAATAATCGTGGATCGATTCTTCTTATGGCTGAGATTCTACCAAAAGAACAGCTGGATAAACTTGAAACTTCCCATGACGACACATCGCTTCACAAAGAAGATTAAAAGAAAGATTTCTTTTTACATACAACAAAATGACAGGTGCAAATTAGAAAGCAAAGCTTTGGGGGGTTGAATCCATTAATGACTGGCAAAGGCAGCATTTATTCCATTTCAAAGCAACTGAAATATCAAACCCTGTAATGAAAACATGCATGCATGCATGCATGATGCATGCACGCCATCAAATCTGAAGAGTTTGGGTTCTTTTCCTTACGGAACCTGATTCTCCAAGGGAATTCCTTGGTCCCCAGACAAAGAAAACTCAATTTATATTAATGTTTTAATTTCGTTCATTCATTCATTCATGTTCATAGTAAACCCTGGGAGGGTTGTAGGTTTAAGCTTATCTCCAGATTGTCTTTGCACAATGTTTTCTTGTTGGGCTATCAACATCTAAAGTCAAAATATGTTTGCAATAATTTTAATCACATTGATAGCATTTATAATTTTTATAAAAATTATTAAACCTAACTATCATTTCCTTCTGGAAGGGAAAAATTGAGAAATTTAAGAACAAGAATGCCCCAGAAGAAAGAAAAGGCAAATTATTCAACCTTTCTACAAGATTAAGAAGGTGAGTTGCACACTAATGTGGAAAAGTTGAACATGACAAAGAGCTGCCGATGAAAACTCAATTTCAGATTTACCCTTATCTGTCTAATCAAACAGACCTTAATAGCTAAGCATTCTCACTAAATTGTAAACTTTCCTACCCTCTCCTTTTTCTTTTCCTTTCTTTATTTCAAGTCTTGTCAAATAGTTTTTTTTTTTTTTTTAATTAGTTGAATTGTATTGTATAATAAGATTAAAAAAAATTAGATTATACACACAAAAATAATATTTTAATATGATTCAGTTAAGTATTTATATCCAAAAACGAGAGAAAATATTAAGATAAAAAGAATAGAATGCATAAAAATAAATACTAAAACTTATTATATCACACGTCTTTATAATTAATCTCGTATTCATCGATCATATAATAATTATATTTTTTTATTTTTTAAAAATTAAGATCCAATTTATATTTATAAAGTTTCAATATTAAACCTAGGTAATGTAGAAAAATAGTATAAATCCACTACTTAAAAAAAAATGAAATCCAAATAAGTTTTCAATCAAAATTTTATTCAATATTTGACAGTGGTGGATAAATCATAATAATTAATGTTGTGCGAAGTGTGAACACAAATAACAGATATTAGTGATTCTAATAAAGATTTCGGCGGGATTTAATTATAAAATTATTATTTGCTAATGTTAAAGACATACTAATTTTTCTTGCAACCTTTTTAAAACTTTTTGTTGAGAATTGTCCTAACTTTAACCAAATAAACTGAGTTAATTACCCAATAAGAACACAATCGCAACATCAAGGAAGTGACAAAACTACCAAAAAAACTTTGAGGTTGGAAGCAAAGGGAATAAAGTAGTGTCAAAGTTTCCCAATGTTTTGGTTGGGAAATGTTAAATCTCTGTCTCATGAAGATTACTGTTGTTCCACAGGCCTTGTCTGCTTGGAATTTTTAGCAATTACAGACAATTTTTTTCCAATTTCAGATAACAGTTTGATTCCATATTACTGTAAAGTTGATGGAGTTTTGAAAGAACAGAAAGAAATTTCCCAATGCAGAATGAAAAATAGTAAGAGGAACTATTTGAAGAAGAAGCAACGTAATAATTAAGATATAGCTATATATATATATATATATATAAAGCTTTTTGTTGACATTTTAATAGCTTTAGATTCTGGCATTTAGGCATTTAGCAGAGAAAAAAGATTAGTCTAAATTCACATAATTGCATTGGAACAAAAGAATTCAAATCCTATCTAATAGCTAGCCTAATTGTGGACTTACAAATGCCTTGTAAACCCTTTTAAAAATAAATGAAAAGGATCACAAGTTATTTCGAGTTAAGACTTGATTCGATTTGATTTATCTTTATATAAATAATTTGGAGCTCAAAATCGAAGTTTATCTGAATTTTTTTATTAATATTGATATTCGATGCATAGATGGAGCAAGAATGAATTGTAGTTTTTAATTAATGGAGCTTTAAAATTCAATTGTTGTAAATAATACTTTTTGCTTTATACATCAAACATGATACAAAAAAGGTCCCCTCCCACGATAACCCATACCCCAACTAATCTTCTACATCTAATAATCCATCCACGTGTTGGCAAACTACCCTGAATGATAAAACCTTTTTAAAAATTTAAAAATAAAATAAAACGAATTTTCATTGACAAGTGCCACTTATATAGACGAACATGCAATATTCTTTCACAGAAACAAGCCATGGAAAGAATATTAATGAAAAAAATCATTCAATCTACTTGCAATAACATGAACCAAATCCAACTCACACACCTAAAGATTCTTCCCCACTTTTAAAAAATAAATATAAAAATTATTACCATTTCAAAGCAAATGCCATGATTAAGAGAGGTCACTCAATTTAGGCTGCAAGATTGGAATAATCGATCCTCTGGGAAATGTCAATACTAATTCGATTTAGCCAATGTTCCAAGTTATGTGTCATTATTAGGAAGAAAGGCATCTAATCCTTTTTGGCTTTTTTAGAAGTGAAAGAAGGAAAAATGAGAGCTAGCTAGGCAAAGACATTGCTAAGATTAAAATTTTCAAAGATGCTTTTACAAAAAACAAAAAAAAAAAAAAAATCAAATCGATTCAAATAATTACATCTTTATTTTTAAAGTATAAAAATTTTACAAATTCGAGATCAAATAGTTTTATATTTACTTTTATAATATAAAAATTCTATAAATTTGAAATTTAAATTTCCATATCTATATTATTTCTTCTTGGTTCAAAAACTTATGTTGCACTTAAAAAAGGTTTATTGCAATGGTCTTATTTGTTTTTATGTTGGGTATATTTTTTTTCTCCTTTAACAAAGTCGGATTGCTTTGGTTAGGCGAAATTCACGGATTTCTTGTTCCCCTCTTTATAATGAGTTGAAGACGACATAAAGGTAACATTATGATGTGGTATAGAAGGGAGAAGTATAGTGTGCATATCAAAAATGAAAACAATTTTTCTCTAAGTTACAAGAGATGGGTTTGTTTGAAGGTGACGTTTGCCTAACAACGTGTTTTCTTTGGGATAATATTCTTTCTTGTAGAAATGGAATGGATAAGATGAAGGGCACAAGGAATACGTCTCTCCTTGCTGACCTTTCCACTTGGCTTTTTGTGCTTATTGACTTAATTGCTCCAATCAAAGTGTCCCCTTACACCTTGTTATCTTCTCAAAAAACCCTTCCGTCTTCCCTCCCCTCTCCCCCCTATGACTCCACGAACAAAACCCAAATTTTTAAGCACGCGATAAACATCATAATTCATGTATATAATTTATATTTAAGTAATATAAAATTATAATTATATTGTAAAAATTATAAAATTTTCTTAGTTTTTGATACATTCATATATAAATTTTTATTATCATATTTTTTATTTATATTGTTTTTGTGTCGTGTTTAAGATTACACTATCTATTCCAAAGTATATATATGTAATATCTACCAACATAAATCTTTGTATACTTGTATACGTTTACCTCTCCAAATTTTGTCATATTTCTCATTTTTGTACGTATCTAATTTCTAATTTCTTTTTCCTTTTTGATATTTAATCCCACAAGCTGCCTAATTTTTAGATGAAATTTATTTTTTAAATTAATTGATAATTCATGTATTGTAACATTGAATGTATCATATTTGTCGAAAAAAATCACAAAAAAAAAGATACCTTGGCCTGTATAATGAAAAATAATGGTGTTCTTTTAATTTTTCAATGAAATCGAACCCTTAAATTAATTGATGATTCATGTATTATGACGTTGAATTTATCAAATTAGAGTAATTATTTTATATACCATTCGTGAAGTTTTTTGATTTTATAAATGAAATTAAGATAATTATACATGTTTTATTTTTTATTTTCTTAATATTTTTAAAGATGATTACACATGTTTTTTAAAAATATTAAAATAAATAAATAAAATATGACATATATAATTATCTTAACTCCACTTGTAGAGTAAAAATTTTTTTACTAGCGGTGTGTAAAATAATTATTCATCAAATTAATTGTAAAATAAAAATCAAATAAAGTTTTAGATATCTTGGATCGTATTATAAAAATAATAGTAATTTTTTTAATGAATGAATGAATAATTGCCACGTCACAACTAACTTCTTTGCTAATTGCCAAAGAAATTGACCTCTTTCCCATTCTTAATATTATACTTATATTAACAGAAAAGATAATGGAAAAAGAGCAAGATGGTGAGTTAATTAATTTGCAAATTGCAATAAAAGAAAAGTGGTTGAGATAACCATTCTTTAAAGGCTCTTCTACCATCTATGCTTTTTCTTATTTTCCATTTTAAGATCAAAACCCTAAAATCCAAGTTATAAAGTTAATGTTAGAGAGAATCTTTTTTTTAATTGATGTGGGTGCATTGGTTTTAAACCTACTTTTTGGCATTGGAATGGGGCCTTTGCCAGATAAACCCCAAACTAATATGCAATCTATGTCATGTAAACCACCATACATGTCACATGGGTAGTAGCCCCATCCTCCCCAAATTTCACTTCTCTTACACTCCGAAACAAGAAGCAAACACCCTCCAACAATGGCCAAAGAAGGGAGGAATTAAAAGCAAAAAAAAAAAAAAAGACAAAAAGAAAAAGAAAACACCTTAGTTGTACGAAAGAGACATTTTCCTTCATTTACATTATGCATACTAATCATCCCTTTCCACCAATTGTCATTCTTCATTCTTCTTCCCTTCCAATAATTATTTTCCCTTGGTTGCCTTTGCATTTCCTCCTAACATATGAAACTTATAAATGCAAAATTCCAAGCCCATCTTACCCTAATTAGAAAAAGTTTATACTAAAAAAAATATATTTTATGCATAACACATAGATCATAAATTTCGTCTATTATTTTTTTTTTTACTATCGGTATGATTTGTCTTATTCAATACATAAGTCTAAAACATAATGAACCCAAACTCAAGCGATATCAATTTGAAATATACTCTTAAAATTGTGTCCATAAAATTAGAACAATTATCATTTATTTTATTTTTTTTTCTAATATTTAGTGTATGGGTGCGTTAAGTTACTTGCAATTGCCAATTAGTCGGTCATTAAACACCTTTCTCACTATCCAATATTGCTTCACATGAGCACACATCTTTACACAAGTGAGCAACACGTGGCAAGAAAGGATTGGATGGAGGGGTGCCTCGGTTCATGAAGGGGGGAGGATTATTATAAGTGGTTAGTGCACGCCGGAATCTTTTTCGTGGGCTTTGGGGTAGTGGAGTTGCTTGGTTTTGAAGTTTGTTTTATTATTGTGTATTCTACACATTTATTTATATCTTCATAATGGTTTTTTAAGCCTTTAAAGATGATGTTTGCACGTGCCCATGTTTTTACATTTTTACCTTTATTATTTTTTATTAATTTGATTTTTCTATAAAGTCCTCTCTTTTATGTAATATTTGAAAATTCCACCCTACTTTTTACCTAATTGGAAATTTGCATTGCCTCTTTTATTTTTTATTTTTTTACAAAATAGGTCAAAATTTGAGAATCAAAAAGAAATTGCAAGTATTACTTTTTGAATTTTATATTTATTTGATATCACTTAAAAAAATGTATAAATTACTTGAATTAAGTCTAAAAATCAACATTTTAATCTTTTTGTGATTTTTTTTTTAAATTATTTAAATAAAGTTTACGTAAGTAACTATCTTGTCTTTATTCTTTGATAGTTACTCTCGTCATTCTAAAGGTATCAACTTTGTGATAAAACCATTGAAAATGGCCAAAACTTTGAAGATATATAATATTAGCATCTCTTGATTTTGACAATTAATAAAATTAAATAAAGAATATTGTGCAAATTCGATACTTTTTATAGTAATTTGTCTTGTTCATTCGGTTCCAATTGATTTTTTAACATATGAATGAGACCATGATTTTATTAGCAAATTATTCAAATTAGATTTATGTAACAATGAAATTTGAAAATTTATATGATAATTATCTTTAATTGTCAACCTATTCTTTTTTAAAAAAAATATATATTAATCAACCCCATGCAAAACCCAACCTTAGTTTATTACCCTCGATCATGCTCCACCTAGTTTTGCTACTAAAAATCAAAGCTCATACCATAATTGTAATAGTACTAATTATTATTATTATTACAGTGATTTATAATGATAAACAGATGAATCATCATCATCATTACCGTTTTACAATAAAAAAATGATTAAGTTGAAAGCAAAAGCCGGCACAGACGGACATTCTCCCATGTGTACTTTTTCTCGTATTTTCTGCCCTTAAATGCCTTTCTACGGATACTACAGGCAATTGTAGACGGTACAGGCGGCCCTCAATTAAAAACAAAGCAAAAGTGCAGGGGCTTTATTTTATTTTTACACTCCAAATTAAGACGCGGTTCATCCACTTAGAGCGTCCCACGTGCGCCGACACGTGGCTCGTTTTCCTAGACCGATGTCTTTGCCTTTCGATGGTCGCGCGCTTACCCCCAAAAAAATCTATTAACCGGCACATGTGCACACGTGCGCCGCACGAGCCACTCGGCGGTCTCCTTCCGCGGTCCTCCTCGACGACGCCGTCAAAGTCGTACACGCAAAAACACAACGATCCAAAATTTGGAAACTAATCTTCTAAAAAATAATTAAAATAATAAAACCAAAACTCTTCTTAATTCCAAACAAAGCCCTCAGAAAATCTGAATTCCGTGGATAAAATAGACATTTCATTGGCTGCCCACAATTAGTAGGAACAAAATTGTCACACTTGCCGTTTATATCAACAAAAATGATTAAAATATTTAATGGGCGCAGATAAGTATAATACTAAAATAATAAAATAATAAATATTATCTTGTTAGAAATTCTCAAAAATTTTTTTTTTTTTAAAAAGGTCAAAATCTCGTGATACTATCGGTTGATTTTGAGCCGTTTGATGTGAAAATTGAGAAAGTCGGTGTGGGACCACTCAAAACCATCCTTGACGGTTTAGAACCACATTCACCACCAAATGAGCTGACTCATAAACTGGTAGTAGTACAGCTAGATTTTGCTCTTCCCTTTTATTTATTAATTAAAAAATAAATTTTTTTATCCTATCAAATTATATAAAACACAAAGACTACGCATCATTATTTTTTTTAAGATTTTATCATTCATATGTGATTTCTTCATTAAATTTTAATCCTTATTATGTATATATTTTTTTTTTTACAAACGACGAGCCAAAAATAATAATTTCAATGAATTATCTTATTATTTTATTATCGTTTGGTGATTGGTGTGGGATGAGACTAAACGAGGATAGTGGTCACTTTCATTTTATGATTTTTGACACACCCAAAAATCGGTCCTATTCATCAAAGGGGTCACCAAGATCTTATATTAAAAGAGAAGATAAATTAAATTAATCGAATTAATTGAAATGTGATTAACATTGACCCGGTCTAAATTAACATAACCCCACCGCCAACCAAGCGAGATGGGCCGTCTTTCAAAACGCGGCTGTCGACACTCCCAATTTACACTGTTACCCCTAAAAATGTCGGATGCCATGATTTGACAAGGGGTTGTTTGGGTAGGCAAGAAGTGCCTATCTTTTTAGGATTTGACCAAATCCTCGTTTATTTCTTCGCATCTGTTTTAAATCTATAGACTAATTTTATTTTTATATTAATATAAATTTTAATATAATAATTTTTATATTTGATATAAAACGGGTTAATGGAGAAAGAAAGGAAAGTGATTAGGAGGGAAATAAAGAAAAGGAGGTCGGAAGGAGTGATGATTATTTTTGAAGGTGTGTAGGCAAGAAAGTGCGAAGCCGACCCCCCTATCTATAACCTATAAATTATAGTATGTATAATTAAAAGTTGAAATGATTATTGAGAATCTTGGCACAGTGAAAGTTGATGAAAATATGTTCTTATTAATTAATTCATAACTTTGCTAACTTTCTTCTCTTTGTCTATTCTCTCTCTTCCTAACCGGGAAAGAAAGAAATAAAGAAAGAAAGAAAGAAATTATACTAAACGCAAACGTCAGCTTTGCCATTTGCAACACTATGTTATCTGAAGAACAGGTAGTATCCGCGTTTTTTTTTTTTTTAATCAATACAAATTTAATTTAATTTAGTTATCCCCTTCTAAAATTACAAAAAAAAAATAAATATAAAAATTAAAAGAAATTATTAAAATTTAAAATTAAACTTTACAACATGTCAATTAAGTGACTGTTTATCTTAAAATATTTGATATTATCATCTCTTAACACATAATAATTATTTTTTTAATCGTAAAATAAATTTATTAAAATGTATAATAATTTGATTATATGTTCAATAATTTTTTTATTTTTACCGACTGAAAAATAAAAATGAAATCTTATTTTAAACATGAAAAGACATCTCCCTTGGATTAGAATTTGCTGGGTGAATTATCCACTAACCTTTATAGTAGCCGAAAAGTATTTTGATTCATGTTGTAACACATGGTATTTGACCATTGTTTGCTTTGAAATTTCATGCAAAAACTGTATGTTTTTTTTTTTTTTGCAACTTTCATGCCAAAATCATATTGAAAACTTATATATGAGGCGGTCCATTATTAATTATCAACTACTAATTATGTTCTTGTTCTAAGTTACCCAAGTAGTTTAATTCTCTTGGATGCAAGAAAATTTCAGATTTAAACACGTACATCAATATCAATCCAATCCAAATCAAATCGTGTGACCCAATTAAGGAAAATCAAAGAAAGAAAATATGTACTGTGACAAGTTGGAAAATAGTTTGCAAATTCAAATTTTCAACAGTAATTACTATTTATTAATAATTTAGTTTTGTAAACAATTTTTTTTCATATTTTATTATTATTAAAAGAATTTTATTTAAATACACTAACATTTTTAATTTCAAATTATAAAACGAATGTAACACATATAATTACAAGAAAAAAACAATTTTTTGAATAAAAATTGTGCTAAATGTAACATATTTAAATAATAAAAAATTGACTTCTAATTTTTTAATTAAGTTCCAACTTATATATAATTATGAACTCTTTATTTTTTTATTTTTTGTATGTTTGTGTTTTTTATTCAATTTTTTAATCAAAGGTCTAAGGGCCTTGACAATTTATTTTGATTTCATTTTTTATTTGTGCTTATTATTTAATTTTTTAATACCAAGACTTAATACATTTCTTTTTAATAATTAAGGAGCGTTTTTGAACTCGAAACCAAATTTTTTGGTATATCATAATTTTTCTTAATCCTCAATAAGAGGTTGTTGGCTATTTATTAATATTTGTTGATTTAATTAATTTTCTATCAAAGTAAATATTAAGGAAATAACCAAAAGCTTTTGTTACAAAGATTTCTTTTCCAATTCTGTCAAAAAAAAAAATATTCTCACGTTTTTTTCACTTAATCAGCTAAATAAGTAGCAAATTGACCAGTCAAATTACAAAGTCAGTGATAAGTATGATTGTGATTCTGATTATGATGATGGATAATGTTAATTTGTGATTGATTAGTCAATTAGATAATTACTTAATTAGTCGTTAAGCTTAATTATCTTTCCCCAAAAACAATTGTACTCAAAGCCCCCTGGTTCCGGTACCGCAGGGAATCAAAACTCCACTAACGGAAGCTGGATTGACCACCAGCCGATATGTTAGAAGTTAGAACAGTAAAAGACGTAAGAGTAACGGACTCTTCTTTCTCACTTAAAAAAAAAAAAAAGAGGGACAGTTTTTATTCTATCATCATCATCATCATAACTCACTAGTCAACACGTGTCTCAACCGGCCCTTACCGGTTGCCGGTTGATTACCCTCCGTTGTGGACCCCACAGCCACCACCGTCCCGCCTCCAACTCCCGGCACTCTCCGCTTCTCCGCACCACCACGCCCCTTCCCAGTATATACTTTTAATTGCACTCCAAAACAAACAAACAAACCGCAAACGCAAAAAAAGTTTTTTTATTTTTTATTTTTTATCTTTTAATATTCCTAAAATTATTTTATTTTAATTTTCTTTTTTGGGGAGAGGGAGTTTAAGAGAGATAAAGGGGACCTCTTGAAGATTTGCTCGCAAAGCCAAAAACAAAGCTTCCCTCGCTCCGATTTGCAGAGTGAATCGAAAGGACAAACAGGCACCCTATAGGGAAAGAAAAAACCCCGAAAAGGAAAGAAATTGAACCCATAGAAACAGCAAGAACGCGAAGAACAGAAGCAGCAAAGCCGAAGAAACAACAAAGCAAAAGCAAAGAGAGAAAGAGATAGTGTCTTAATTTTCGACAAAAAAAAGAAAAAGAAATTCATTTCCATTTTTATTTTCTCCCCAATTCTTCTTATCAAATCAGTAAGTTTCTGGCAACGATATTAGTATTCATTCTCTTTCTCTGTCACTTGTTTCCTTTTGTTTTGATTCATTTTTATGTTTTAAGTTTTTAATCACTTTGTTTTTGTGCTGATTGATGGAATGAGATTAATGGAACTATAAACAGATCTAATTCCTTTTTATTACTACTCTTCTTTTGAATCTAGCTGTTCAATTTTATTTTTTTTTAATTTTCGGTTCGGGTTTATGCTCATTGATATTCTGAGATCTGGTACTTCCTTTTCTTCAGCTCGTTTGATCGTGAATTCTCTTTTCTTGTTTTCAGTAAATTCGCTTCTGTTACTTCTTTTTTGACTTTTTTATTTTTTTCATAACCGATACAGGCCAGGAAGAAGAAAATTGCCTCTGAAAATTCTTTTTTATTCTTATGAAACTCAATTTGGATCGTCTTTGTATTGGATTCAAATTTCTGTTTGGTTTTATTTAGATTTCTGTTTGTTTTATCGTTTTGAATTTTAATAATTGAAACTGTTCGTTAATTTTGTTTCTTGAATAGGTTGAATTTGTAATCTTGACTGCGTTTTTTTCGGGGTGGGGGCTAAAAGCTTGTGCTTGTTACAGTGATTTGAAGTTTCCCATTGTTATTTTGGGATTAGTCCCGTTTGAAGTCAGGAGGGGGGCAAAAGAGTCATGTTGGAGAACCGGTCCTGCGAGTCTTGCTTGGTGTTTGCAGGCTCTTGTGGAGAAACCGAGTGGGCGGCTTACATGTACAATGGGAAGCGTCCACTGGGGTTAGCTGAATCCGATGGCTGTTGTCGGGGAACCAAGCATTCTAAGCTGTCTTCCGACGATTCCTCCAGCGACGATAATAATACTAATGCTAATACTTCTTCCCCACAAGACTCACGTGACCTCCTCTTGCCTGATTCACGTGACCAATCTGACGATGATAGTAAGCAATCCGATTTTTCTTTGGATTTGGATTATTCACTTATGCACAGCCACCCCATTGGACTAGACAAAACGGATTTGAATAACCAATCAGATGATGAAAGCCTGTCGGACTCTTTGGAGGACTCACTGGAGGATCGGTCTGAGGAAGACGAAAGCCTGTCGAACTCTTTGGAGGACTCACTGGAGGAACGGTCCGAGGAAGACGATGATGATAAAGTGGAGGAACGGTCTGAGGAAGACGACGATGATAAAGTGGAGGAACGGTCCGGGGAAGATGATGATGATACAGGCTTTTCGGATTCTCCTGGGGAGGAAGAGGATGCTGGTGATTCATCATCGGATTTGGATGCATTAATCCAACCAATTGGGAGAGAAATCTCCATCAGCTGTCTGATTAAGTGCTCAAGGTCTGATTATGGTTCTATTGCCTCATTGAACCGGAGTTTTCGTTCCTTAATTAGGAGTGGACAGATCTATAAGTTGAGGAGGCAGTATGGGGTGATTGAACATTGGGTTTACTTTTCTTGTCAACTCCTTCAATGGGAGGCATTTGATCCAATTCGATACAGGTGGATGCATTTGCCAAGTATGCCTCCCAATGAATGTTTCATTTTTTCGGATAAGGAATCCTTGGCTGTGGGAACTGAGTTGCTTGTATTTGGGAAGGAGGTGACTTCTCAGGTGATATATAGATATAGTATTTTGACAAACTCATGGACTTTTGGGACCAGCATGATTGCTCCAAGGTGCTTGTTTGGTTCAGCTAGTCTTGGAGAGATTGCGATTTTAGCTGGTGGTTGTGATTCTCAGGGTAATATCCTGAGCTCTGCAGAAATGTACAATTCCGAGACTCAGGAGTGGGAGACTCTGCCTAGCATGAATAAGCCAAGGAAGATGTGTAGTGGGGTATTTATGGATAAGAAATTCTATGTAATTGGGGGAATTAGTGGAGTGGGGAATGATGCAAGGGTTCTCACTTGTGGTGAGGAGTATGATTTAGAGACAAGAAAGTGGACTGAAATTCCCAACATGTCTCCTGGACGGAATGGAGCAGCTGGTGAGGCTGAGATACCTGTGGCAGCTGGGGCACCCCCTCTTATTGCAGTAGTAAATAATCAACTGTATGCTGCTGATCCTGCTGACATGGAGCTAAAGAAATATGATAAGGAGAGAAAATCATGGTTGACTATTGGAAGATTGCCTGAAAGAGCAGTTTCAATGAATGGTTGGGGTCTTGCATTCAGAGCATGTGGAGACCGTCTTATAGTGATTGGTGGACCTAGGGCTTTAGAGATCAATTCATGGGTTCCGAGCGAAGGGCCTCCACAATGGCACTTGGTTGCCAGAAAGCAGTCTGGTAACTTTGTGTATAATTGTGCTGTGATGGGATGCTAGGAGATGGTATTTTGGGGCATCATGCACAGTGGAATGGTGCCACACTGCCACTGGAGTTTACATGATTTATTTCTCCTTCAACACAGAATTCTGGATTCTTGCTAATGGTAATTTCCCCTTCTTTCTTTATATATCTTTTCCCTTTTGGATCGGGGATGATGGGGAAGAGTTTCAGATTTTACTCAAGATTCAATAGAATGTTTTATTGATAGGACGTCTTGAGTTTTTATTTCTTTTTCAAACTTCATTCAAAATTTCTTCCATTAAATTTGTGTCTTCCCCCGTTTTCAGTGACATGAGAACTTGCAAAGGTTGGCGTCATGTAGCACAGGAATAGGTTTAATAATTTGAAGTACCAACACATTGGTAGGTTGCCATTAGAGTTTGTTGAAGCTTTCGTAAGAACACAGAACTAGTCATATGGTTTCTTCATCCTTAATTTTCTTGGAATTGTCTTTAAGGGAGGAAATAAGTTCTGGAGGTTGTTATCTTGGATGTTGGCTGATGTACTGATTACATTGATCATTACAATTGATGGGCTATACATTCCCAGAATTTTTCTTATGTACACTTCTGAATCCTTTATTGTTTTTAATTTTCTTTTGTTCAGCTGATGGTGTTAGTTTCTGTATTTGCAATACGCACGAATCCATAAGTTGTTTTAATTTCCCCATACTTAACCTTAACTAGTCCGATATATTGAATAGTGTTGATGACACTTATTCCTTTCAATTGTTTCACAAGCATGAAAATTTTACATTTGAGTTGTAAATATAGATTTTTTTTCCCACTTTGACAAGCTTGATAAATAGAATTATATTCAATATAAGTAGGACGTGCCATAGTATAATTATAATCCCTGATCGAAAACTTCATCATTCTGTAATTTAACTATTCATATATGTTACATTTCTTAAGGCAATACAGAATACAGAAGTGCAAGCTAGTTGGATGATTTTTCTAGTTTCTTACACTTAAGAATGATGTTGTGCAATATATCAGATTCGAAATAATAAATTATTCTTTTTAGATATCATTCTGTGTATAAAGCTGAAAGCATCAGCTAGTCAGCCTGATGTTAATAATGATAAATATTGATATTTGCTTAGGGTTGGACAATTTCAATATTCTATTGATAAAGCGAATATCAAGGTTTAGCTCGGTGTTGTGAACCTAGAAGGAAGTAAACCAGCAATACAGTATGATAACTGATAAACTGCAAATTTGACATTTCTGCCATTATATTCTTTTTGGGGGTGGGGTGCAAAGGAAATTTTTTTTCAAGCTAGGTTTCCAACAAACTATTGTATTTATCTAGAACGCAATATCTGTGTGTGTATCAATCCGAGGGAATTGGACAACAATATTCTTCCTTTACATTTAGAGTCTCATATTATCTAACTCTTGGCTTTTGTGTTGTTGATACTAGATATGGGAGGTCATTAGAATTGTCTGGGCTTGCAGGTTGACGTACTCTCCGTGTATGTGCATGTGTGCTTTTTTATTGTTTCCATTTTTCTGCTCTATACGTGGGAATATGGCCTATTTCAGTTGAGTTAGTTTCCTTTGAATATGAGTTTTTTTATGACTGTTCATATATATATATATATATTTAGATATATCTTTTAAAACCTGAGTATATAGCTGAGGAAAATCTTGTGAAAATGTCTTTGTTGTCCTGTTTGGCTTACGTTTTTATAACAGTTCTATTTACCAATTTTCTGCTGCTGTATTTAATCCAATTCATGCACTGATTTTCAACCAGTCCCACAAAATTCTATTAAATTTTATTTCTGCTATTGCTGTTTCCTGTGTGCTGACACATACTAAAATCAGTTGGTGGTCCTGTACCTTTGTTATAATTTTTCTATGCAATTTTATAGTCCTTTTCTCATCTTTATCATCGAAGGAATTTTTGTGTTGAGCCTCAATAATGTAGTGTTTTATTCTTTATTAGTTGGGAAGAATAAAAAAAATCAGATATTATATTTTAAAAAGATTGCCAATTATTTATAGGCATGGAATAGGAAGTATATGGATGTTGAATCGTCCATTTGATCATGAATATAGTGAGGCCATGTAACTGCAGAGCTTATTAAGAAAATAAATTGTATCCTTTATTAAAATAAAACTGCAAACAGCCCCCTGCTGCAAAACATGTTACTTTTGAGGATGAGCTTATGTCTGTATGCTTCAGCACATAGGGCTTTTGAATATACTCTTTCTTGTGTGTTTTTTGTTTGCTAGAATTTAAACTAGCTGCTGAGTATCTGGAAATATGAAGTTGAGAGAGCTTTTTTCATTTCATTTGCCCATATGGAAGAGGAAAGTGCTGCATGCATCTGGTTTGCCTTGCTCTGTTCGGTAGTCTTATGAATATTCTTACACTTTTGGTAGGGCAATTAGGCCGTCTGTTAGGAGTTTTTTCCGGAAATCACAAGGCACATAGTTATCTGAACATCCAAAAAAAAGCTCCGACTGAAGAAAGCTTCCTCAGGATTTAATAGTATTCTTCTTTGTTATTTTGCAGTGTTGAACTTGAAATCCCTTTCTTAGCTTCTCTTCATTTCTCTGTTTCATAGATCACCCTTTAAGTTTTAATATCGTAAGGGATATTCTGATTCCCGTTTGGCCTGATTTTTACTTGGCGTGCCAAGTCGCAGTGATTCCATGATTAGTGGGCCTCTTTAACTAGTACTATATCAAATTCGGTAAGAATTGTAGTTTAGCTGATTACTGATAGATAATAAATGGATGGATGAATGTGGGGGAATGATAGTTTAGCCCCATTGACACAGAATCTTACTTACTGTTACCAGCAGTTGTTAACCTAGGGCTGATTAGAAATCTAGTACATAACTCAGAATTCAGTTTCAATTTAGGTTTCAGTGGGGGCTGCAACCAAATTTCTGGTTCAGTTCTTTTGAGTGTTAGAAATCTGTCGGAAATTCATTTTTTGTCTCTAGTGGGCGGTGGCTCCAATGAATTCTTGGAGTCAAATGGCAGTATAATATGCATTTACTTTGCAAAAACACCAAACCCTCTTGTTAGTTTTTGTAAGTTGTACTCTTACTGCAGCCCCTTGGTTGGTGCTGGCAAGTTTGACACCAGAACTTGCCCTGCCCTGGACCATGTGAGCTCATAATCTTTGATTGGCTCATCATGATGAAGCCGTTTGTGACCTGCCTGCCTGCCCCCAAGGGTCAGTCACTGAGGCCTACCATTATCTTTTCCATTATTTCATTGGTTTTGGTAAACCAGGTAAATCTTGCTGCACCTCTGATCTGAGCATTCAAAACATGTAAAAAAAGAGAACTTTGTCTTGTACTGTGTAAACATCAAATATTCAGCCATGCATGTGTTCGATTGATGGTCAATAGTTACTGTCCTTTGGGAGAATGTATTTTCATATTTGTACTCCTAACTTTTAAGACAGTGAATAAATGAATAAATCACAAATCTGAAATCATCAATGCATGTAAATTAAATGGTTTTGCGCCCCCTACTCCAAAAAGCTCACTCAGACGTAAAACATACAGCTACTTTTCGTAAACAATAATGTCAACGGTTTAAGTTGGGTAAAGCTGTAAATTTTAGTTGGGATTTTATTTATTATACATTGCTTTAAGTTGGGTTTTTCTTTATTTTTTGGTTCAATGAAGGGTTTTGGTCCAAGATAAAGAAAATTGTAAGCGTTGATATTTAAAGATATGCTCGTGTAATTCAATGTTCAAGTTAGACTACTTTTGAAAAAAAAAAAAAAAAAAAGAAACTTAAAGAATTACTGTTCCTTTGGGTTGGAGAATTGGGTTGTAGGCTGAGGAGTTGTCTTTATCAACTACAAAACTCCAACCCTCATCTCAAACATTTTGAAGACCAGGAAGAAAAACCCAACCCATTTACTTTTCAGGAAATTTCCCTCTTTTAAACCCCACAACTTCCGACCTCCCATATTCATGCTTTTATTGAAAGAAAAAGAAATCAAGAATCCCATCCATTCTCAAGCCTTTGTCTAAATTTTGTGTGTTTTAGGCTCTAGCGTAGGGCTGGATTGAATTGAATGGCTGTAACCAAATGTTTGTACTTTAAAACAAATAAAGATGGCAATTGACAAAGCTGCCATAATGGACCTATGGACCAGAGTGCATGGCATCTCCTTATCTCAAAGCTAATATGAGAGCAGGAAAAAAAGGTAACCCTAAATAAATGAGTGTGCTGTGTGCTTTGTTTAAGGATTCTGTTAGAATTAATTGCTACACCTACACCCAAGGGTTGGTGGGGCAATTACCCTATGCCAAGGACAGGTTTAAATGCTAAAACAACACAAACTAAACAGTAATTTTAGTACAATGAAAAGAAAAATTGTAAATAGTGAAATTTGAATTTAAATTCGTAATGATTTTGTGAGGCCGAGCTAATACCATTGATTTGATAATCAACCTTCATCACATATCTCCAACTTTTTTCAATATTCTTGTCAATTAAGTTACAACATTATTTTCTAAACGTATGTGTGTCCATAGCTATAATTAATAACATTGAATGACAAATATAGCATCTTTAAAAAGCAAAATTCTTTATCGTTCTAGTTCTTCCAAGCTCTACCCAAGAATTTTCATACCTTTTTTTTTTCTTTTTTTTTTTTGGTAATTTGTCTTTTAGAATTGACAAAATTTGAAGCAAACCTTGAAGTTGAGCAAACTTTAAAAAGTGGGTTTGTTTATTCCTTTATGGAATTGATCATCATCATCATCATCTTCTCGATCAACCAATATCTGTCTCTATCAACTTTTTGTGCAATTACTTGATCAAATTCTTGACCAAAATCTATCATGATAGGAATAATTAGGAGCCAATGAATAATTATTGTATACCCCTCCAAATCCCCAATGATCTAGAAATTTATATTTGTCTGTACATGTTCTCCACTATCTGTTCTATATATATTCTTAAAACACATGAAAGAACACTTTTCTTTGTTCACAAGTCCAAACCCAGGTGTCAAGTTACATCTGAAATCATATCTGTGAGAATCTAAAACTGCCCAATTGCTCATCTTCATCCATTCATGAGTTTTGTGATGTCAAAATTGACCCTTAATAGAGCCTTGGGTTGTTTGTTATGTTTTAAGAGCAAATGACTGTTTGTTTAGTGCATATTTCTTTTTTGGCTGGTGGCCCCAAGGCAGCATAAAGTGAAGTGCCAGCTAAAAGTTTAGTGGTGACTAGTGGGGTGATTGAAATTCCTTTTGATGCCTTAACAATAATGGGATATGAATTATGTCCATCTTCCACTAATTTGCAAAAAGAAAGGTTAGATTTCATTTCATTTCTCCTTTTTATTTGTCTCCCTCTAAACCATCACTCTAGCTAGCTAAGCTAGGAAAACAACAATATTATTAAAATTTCACCCAATTCTAAACTACATGATCCAATATTTTGTATATATAATTGTAAAAAAAAGAAAAAAAAATGGGTTTGTGATATTTTTATATAATTGAAGCTTGATTAAAGCTTTGAATTAAATTTCTTTCTTTAAATTTGATCCCCCCAACTACCATAGCCTAGATTCTTTTCATCTTTGATTTTCTTTGCCATGGAAAAGAGCATATTCCACCTTTCAACTTTCATCCTTTCGTTTTTGTTTTCTCTCCATTTTTAGGTTTTTGTAAGATCTTGTTAATTGATCCTTGGTACCTTAGCCTAATGATATGAATTAAATAATATATATATTTATTCAAAGCTTTCCATTTGTTTAAGAAAATATATCTTCAACCGAATGAAAAGAGGAAAAAAAAAAAATCAAGGAACTTGCTTGATTGTGATGTTCAATTATATAATATGAGGCAGCCAGCATCTTTGATTGATTGTTATGCGCAAAAGATTAAGGAGCTAGTTATGGTCATAATATATACAGAAAAGAAAGAGAAATCGAACATAATTTGCATTATAATAAATATCAAATATATTAATTATTATTTTTTATGCTTAATTTTTATAAAATATAGTAATCATTATGATAAAATTGTTAAGTCAGTTGATCGTGGGTTCTAATCGATCGAAAATTAAAATTAAACTCTAAATCTTAGATTTAAAATTTAGGTTTAATGTATTAATACATTAATCTCCAAATAGTCAAATCTTAACATTTGAGAATGCTAATCACACTCAATTATGAGCCAATAGGAGATTAACGAAGAGGTCAACTGATCCCCCTACTTAGCCATTAAGTTTTCTCCAGTGCTTGGAACGAGAAAAATGAAATAATTAATATTCCCCATTTATTCTCGAACTAACTAGAACATCAAATAACGTGTTTTCTTTGTGTTGCCTTCTTAGATTGATTTGGGATAATGTTTGATGATTGAAAATGTGTGTGTGTGTGTATGTGTTTGCTGGGATGTTACTATCACTGATTTTATAATGTCGGATGATAAAGTCCATACCATTTTAGATTAGCAAAGAAAATAAAAAAGCATAGGGTAGGCAGGTTTCATATGCATTAATGAATTTGAGATTGTAGATGTGTGCACCTGTCAACTATCAATACTAATGCAAATGACATCACCCCAAAAGATTATTGAACATTTGAAAAGAAATTTTATCCTTTAATTTTCTTAAAAATTTAAATTTGGGCTAAAAACTTATACGTCTTTTTTTTTCTTCGATCTATATATATATATATATTATTTTTCAATGAAAAATTTTATTTTAATATAAGAAAAAAAGCATATAAATGTTGAAACTCAAATTTTTATAGATTTTTATAAAATTTTATAGAATCGTTTGAATTAATACTCAAAATCAATTCGATTCGATTTTTTATCATGAGTTATGTTTTAAGATTATGTGAGGAAAAAAAAATAATTTTACCATTTTCTCCATGACTTTGAGTTTGACCCTCTTTCCTTAAACATTTCCCTCATGATATCGTATTTCTCTGCATCAAGAGTCCATCCATCGGATGCTTTTTCACGAACCAAAAATTCCATCAAACCAGATTGATTATGATATAATATATATGTATTTTTAAAAAGAAAAATCAGATTTGAAGCTTAGTAAGTAAGAGATTAACGAATCAAACGGTTGTCGGTAATCCCTTAATAGACTCATTGATAAATCCAAGCAAACAAAAGTATAACCCTAAAGCAAGTGCAACGAAGCCAGATAGATTGGTCCATCTGCCAAGTAGTTGAGGCGCATCACATAATGGAAACTTATAGCATAAAAAAGCAGATTTTATTTATTTTTCTCATTGCCTTTGGCATGACTTCAACTTAAGCTTTTTGTAAAACCTAATCATGGCGGTGGCGACAGCTCAAACGTTTGAGGCACAGTGCAGTACCAGAAGGCCAAGAATATATATAGATCCATGTTGCATGCAAGATGAAGCACTTGAAACTCAGGCCCACGAACCACGTGCATGGCACTTTCAGGGCACCCAAACCCTCCCACCTAGCACCCACCCACCCACCACTCCCTATTCCCCTGGCCACCCTCCTAACCCACATGGACCTCCGGTTTATGCTGTTAGGTGAATTAGCACATGGGGTTGAGTGTGTTTCTTGATTTAGAGAGTGGGTATTTTTTTTAATTTGCTTTGTCTTGTGAATGAAATAATTGATATTTTTGGCACACCTTGATCTTCATTAAAATGATTAGTTGATCAATTTGGGGCCTTGAAAACATTCTCAAATCCTTGATGAATTGCGGTACCCTTGTTAGCACATCCAACATATCCTTTTCTGTCATGGCTAAAGATATCTGGTTGTCAATTTAAGTACCATCGGCTCAAATGACATGAACATCGAATGAAATTTTTCAAATTGTGAATTCAAGAAAGTTTAAATCCGCAATATTTTCTTCAAATAATTTAAGTAGATTAAAAAGTTTAGAGGGTTTCTAATCAAATAAGAAATTTCAAAAAAAAAAAAATCTTTTCATATTATTGTATTAAACCCTAAGTTACACGGATAGATGTCTCTCTGACTAACAAGCATCTTAAGCAAAGCAAGATATTTTTTTTTGTTTATGGAACTTGATGATGATGATCATCACAAGTTTCCCCTTTTTTTCAGTCAAACCCATATGTCTAATACAACCTAGATTTGACAAGATCCAGCATAATCAATACAGTGCAGCTTCTACAGCGGGTTGTGTTTCCATTTGTTAATAATATTTTTTTGGAACTCGTTACCGTAATACCTTTAAAATGAATTAATTACTTGTAAGAACCGTAATTCCTAATACAATAAGAAATTGACAGAGAGATTAGGGTTCTTAATTTGCACACACACCAAAAAAAAAAAAAAAAAACACTTTATACATAGAAAAAAAAATTAATTCTATACATATATAGATTAGGGTTATTATTATTATTATACAGTTGTATGCGGCAGAATTTGTCGACTTCTCATCACAACCATTGGGATAATATGAGCCATTCGGACACCATTGTTGAATTCAAAGTAGTTGAAAAAACTCATTTGATTTTAAGAATGGCAGTAATTAACCTCCCATAAGAGATAAAAGTCAATGGTCCAATAATCTTAAATTCTTTTAAATGTCATTTAAAACTAAAATTGGATTGCTTAACTTACAAAGTAAAATGTAAGTTGAGAATGTTCATATCCCATCTGTCCAAAATTTACATCATGATTGAAGATTGGTGCTGTTCATGGACATCAATCTAGATTTTTTGAACTTTCTGTCCACTTTTCCTTCATTTGTCAAATGGAAGGTTTCATACTTAAATCATCATTCAAATGGATGAAATTTGATCTTGTTTAAAATTTCAATGATTATATCTTAAAAATTATGAAGTTTGATATTTGAGTTTAAGTATTTGAAGCTATATTATAAAAAAATAAATTAAAATTGAAGAATCATGAAATCAAAAATAATAAGATGGTCAATTTTTTATATGAATTATTTGAACTAAACTTTAAATTTAAGGATATGTTAAATTATATAATAATGTTAAATTATATAATAATTCAATATACAAGACATTATATATATCTTTTAAAGAAAAAAATGGATATCATGATGGCACTTTCCAAAGGGAATAGATGGGATATTCTGGAAAAAGTCCAATTTTCTAAGGAAAATTCACAATCCAATCACCAGGGGAGAGAGGAAATTATCTGCAGGCTGCTAACATTTTGAGAAATTCCCACACAAATTTCCAACTCTCAGCAGTTCCACCATTGAAATAATAAGAAATAAAACACAAAGAATTCTGTTGCATGTATGATCGATCCTTTATCCGACAAAAGATAAAGCTGGCTATGAGCCATACATCACCCATTGTCGCAGACAACCTCCCAAGTCCCCATCATTATACCCTTAAATTGACAAACTCTTCACTACGAACCCCCCATCCTATATCATTGCGTGACGCTGCCTCCTATTATTAGCCGATCAAATCCATCTTGATCTGAAGATTGTTTTTATTTCGAAAGTTCAAAGTTCAAACTCTGACAATCTTCTTGTTCATATATGTATTTAAAAGAAAGTCGGCAACCAAATAGCTGATCAATCATGAGTAAATTTTATTCGAAGAATGAAAAATTCAAGTATTGAAACATAAATTTTATATATAATCATATACATCAATATTCAAATCATTCTTTCAATAAGAAGAAAGATAAAAACTCAAATATCCTAAGGATTTTATCCAGTAAAACCAACAAAAATTTTGGCTATAAAAAAAAATCGACCTATGAAAGGTTTTCTCAAAAACTCATATTCATACATGCTACAACTCATGTCCATGTTTCATGTAGGATGGAGTTGGGAGACTAAGACTTTCAAACCAAGTAGATTACAGTGGTGATCAAGATATGGAACATTTAAATTAATTAAATAAATTAATATATAATTAAACTTTAAACTCACACATGATAAAATTTAAATATAAAATATTTTTGCATCAATAAAATCTCAAATTTTTATAGTCTCTAATAAAATAATCTCAGTCACTGTTAATAATATATTGTGCAAAGAAATTCCAAACTAAGCAAATTTTTAATTCAACATACCATTTTTTTTAAAAAATTATTACTATTTTTAATATGAAAAGAATAGGGTGTATGGAACATTTTTGAGCTCCGTATAGAATTTCTCTATTGCATTGCGTATGAATATCTCGGCGGAAATCGTTTGTGAAGTGACAGAAACACCCTTAACTTCCTCTGCATCTGAATATCACCTAGAGATAATAAATGGGAGTAGGTGAGCGTGACAAGTGGACACTTATCCCAACCCATCCAATAAAAACACTTTCTCTTTTACCGGCTGAAAAGGCTATGATACTCAATTCCACCCTCCCCTCATTTTTGTCATTTCCCATGCACATTTTTTTACCCTTTTATTTATGAGAATAATTTATTAAATAAAAAATAATTCTTAAAAAATTTTATATAAAATACCCTTTAACATTGACGAATTGTTCTTTAAAAAATATCACGCTCCAGATGAATCTCATCAGATTCAAGAATGATATACACTACATCACCATCCACGTTGATGTGCACTTACAAACCAATCTACACCGTCCAATTTCAATCAAAGGTTAGCTTTTGTTTTTGTCTGCTGATGGTGACAAGGATTCTGGCGTAGGTACACCTTAGCATTATGTGCTAATTAACACCCTCCTCAATAAATCTATCTTCTAAAATATAGTAGCCGTGGTTTATAAAAATACATTCATCTTCGTCATGACTAATTTAAAAATAAAAATAAAATAAAAAAAAACTCAAAAGTTTAACTATTGAAATTTTATATAAAAACAATTTAGAAGCGGGGTTTTTATATTTTAATTTTTATCAAATTAAATTTTTATGAATTAGCATTAATCATATAATACAAATAAAAATTAATTTTATATTTAATGTGTTAATACGAATTACGGAATGAGAACAATTCATAGTTAAAAAATAAAAAAACTCATTTAATTTGTCCAATCTAAATTCAAAAAATTTTAAAAAAGTTTCGAAAAATTAATTTTAATGAGTCAAATTAATTTAATTATATAATTTAAAATAATTTGACTTTTTATTTTTTTATATTTTTTTTAAATAATTTTTAATACATTATTAATGAAAAATTTAAACTACCTAAATAAAATTAAAATGATGATACATACATTTTATTTTATTTATTTTTTAAATATTCTTTAAAATAATGTATTAGATGATTATCTATATTTATTTATTATGAAAGTTTTTGTTATTAATATTGTTGAGATTTAAATTTTAAATTTATAAAATTTATATATTTTAAAATAAAATATAATTATTTAAATTTTTTTACATAATTTTCAAATATGTGAATAACAATAAAAATAAAAAAATTGAATAAAAAAACTTTATAAACTGTTTCCAATAACCATACATCAAAACTCCAATGTAAAAATTTTACGAATTTAAACTTGGAATCTGAAAGTGTATTTTTTTTTTTTTTCACCCAAATCTTTGTTTTCAAAATAAATAAAAAATAATAAAGGGCAGCGGGACCTTCTGATAAAATAAAAAATACTTTTAAAAGAGATCCTCCCCACTTGTGAAACTATGCTTCATGATACAGATACAACACCTCTCTCATTGCCGTTTGTCTTTATCTTTGAGATTTGATATCTTTCTTTTCAGCCTAACCTTAACCTTCATTTTCAACCTTTGATTATCCCTCGGGAACCACGAAATTTTCATCCAACGGTTCAAAACAAGGGGAAACCAACTGAGGAAGCCAACCGTAGCCATTGGATTTCCATCTCTCTCTCCAACACTTGTACTGGTAGAACCAGTATTTCTTTTTTGCATTAAATATTATTGCTTTTATTTTCACTAACTTTGACCAAAGCTCCACTTTCCTTTCCTCTCTATATAACTCTTTCCACCCTTCCTCTCTCTCCTCATCCTATTCTCCTCCATAGTTACTCTCTCAGGCTTCGCTTCTTTCTCTGTATTGTTGTCTCTGAGTTTCTCTTCGGAGCTAGGGTTTCCTTTCCTTCCTTTCCCCTTTCTTTCTCCTTTCTTTCCTATGTCTGCAATGGCTGAACAAACGCCTTCCAAGCGACAAAGGGAAGAAACCCAGAGCTCGGATCACGACCATGGTGAAGAGACAAAACGCCATAAGTCATACAATCACATACTTTCTTTGCTTGAAGCAGAAGAGGATGAGCCGACCCAAGACTTGTCATCTCTCATCACAACTTTACAACAAGAACTCTCCTCCGACTCTGTTTTAGACGGCCCTCTTCCTTGCCCAACAACAACAACAACAACGACAACTTTAGAAGCTGACCGAGAAAACCCTAAGACAGCAACGACAATACCCGCAGCAACCAGCGACAGCACGGTCATGGAAGACTACACCTCGGCAACTTCTTCTTTGAAAGAAGATGAGGATCAGCAGGATGATAAAGAGAGTGTTATAAGGCATTTGCTTGAAGCTTCTGATGATGAGCTTGGAATCCCTAATAGAGAAGTTGGTGTTGGGGTTGAAGTTGTTCAGTTCGAAGAAGGGTTTAACAATGGTGGAAATGGGTTTGCTTTGTGTGATAGTTTATGGGAACTTGAAGATGAGGCTGCTAATTACTATACCTGGTTGCAGTCTGAACTTTTCATGTAGTAATGGTGAAATTAGGAAGCAGAACAAAATGGAGGGGTAAAAATTAAGTAAGGGAAAAATGAGGGACTGTGGTAGAAAATTTGCAAAAATGAAGGCGTTTTTTGGGTTAATTCATTTTGGAAATCCACCCCCTTGAAAATATCAACACTATCCCTCTGTTCTATGCTATTTAGAAAATTAAATTGTAGAAAAAAGATGATTTGTTCATATGTTGTCACAATTTCCCAAATTACTTTGTCCAATGTGAATACTGCTATGGGCACCCCAACTCGGACCTCTTAAAACTAAACAACCCTAACTTGCTTTCATGATACCTGACTGCAACTCTTTTAACGATTGAATAGCTAAAGAGAAAAATAACCCCCCAACCAAAAAATAGAAAGGGGTACGGCAAAAGCACTGTTCACTTTAGCTTTTACTTCACTCCAAACGGTAAAAAGTGCTTTTTACTCTGGGTACTTTTTTTTGGTCCTGTTTTTGAATGTTACGACACATCTTACTCGCCGACCTAAGACGTGGGAACACGCTCCAAGGTAAATTGGTAATTAGCAAACAGTTCTTAGATCCAGACAGAAAATCACTCCTCTTTGATTGGAAGTGACTGAGTAGTTGTCACGGTCACTCTTTTGAACGTTAAATTTTAAAAGAAAAATAAAAAGTAAGGTGCAAAAGATAATTAATTATTGGTCCGTGACTCGGCGCGAAGCGTGACGGGTGGTGATAACAAATGGCGAGGCTTATGCATGATGATAGAAAAATAATAAAAAAAATAGAGTGCAACTAGGCAGCTTTAGGGACAGGTGGGACCGCATCGGGACGGAGAAAAAAACTATTCCTGTCGCCATTTGGACAGTGAGGGAGGGCCCTTTTAAAGAAGATGGGACCCACCTTTGATGTGAGATGCTGATGGGGCTATGCATTGTTTGCCATGTCTTTGACGTACATTCATCAAATCAAATAATGATGTTGATGATGATGGATGGCATATTGGCATGAGATGAGGAGATACATGTGCGGTCCGATCATCATGGATGATGATAGATGGGGACTGGTGCGGTATATGACGATGTTGAACATCATGGGAATGAGATGCCCGTCGGCATTGATTTGTTTACATTTTTGCCCTTTTAGGAAAGGGAAAATTACCATTAAAAAGAAAAAAATAATGAATGACAGAGTTACACTTGGATGCTGTGTTCTTAGACTGGATATTTTTTCGTACTTCGGTTTTGTGGAGAAGCAGCCTTCCAAATTCAGCTTAGATTATGGGAATATGTATGAAATTTGTACAGACAAATTTTTTAAATAATAAGAATGATGATGGTTTTCTGAACTGAAATAAACTTTTTGATTTGGCGTTTTGTATTTATAGTTTTTTATGTAAAATTATATATGTATTATGTAAAAAAAAATTTTGATACATCAATTATAATTTTTTTTTTAATTTTTATCAAATTAATATATTTTTTTCACCAAATATTAGTTCGCGTTATCTATGAATTTTTTTATTATATTTAAAATTATTAGATTTAAATTTAAATTTTATAAAATATCATAACTTTTGTATGTATTTGATTAAAATATTGTTGATAGTATCCATATTTTATTACATTGAATTGAGATGTTTATATATCTCATAATAAGTGATATAATAACCTTTTTATATGACATAAGAGATCAAATGTGTAATTTATTAGTGCATATAACATAAGATAAAGACTAACTGGAAGGATGAACAAGTAAAAGACTTAATTAATTGTAACATTTTTTTTGTTAAGTATATATATGTTTTTAATTCATTTATTATGAATTAATTTAGATAAACAATACGATTGATTTCAATGTAATTGAAATAGTGATATGATAAAATTAATTTGAAACATTAATGTATTCGAATGTAATCATAGCTGTAACGATAAAGTAAATGTAATAAAAAAAATTATTAAGATATTATATTAAAATAAAAAAAAATAAAAAAAGAGATGAACAAATTCTCAGTGTGCTACGCTTGTATAATCGTTCAGCTAAACTCGCCTTATAACATTTAAATGCATATTCTAATGAAAAAAAGAAGTAAACATCTGGACCAGATACTATACTTTCAAGTTCCCTAAAAAGTACCAGGTTACAAGAAATGTAAGAGGATTTTGATGAGCAAATTGTGAGTTGGAAGAACTTTGGTTTGAAAGATACGCATGTGTTCAATATGCTTCTACATAGATTTCTTGCAAACCATTTGTCCACTATCTTCAATCTTTTTCTCATACTTAAGTTAGATATTCCTTCTTGTACAACTAAAATTTCTAAAATTTTATTTTGAATTTTAGAATAAAATTTTAAAATTGACATTTTTAGTTGAAAACATATGTTTTATATATTTCAAATTTTCAATTTTCGGAGTCAAATATTTGAATATATTTTTATTTATTTTTATAGTTAAGTAGAAAATTTTAAATTATTTAAAAAAAAAATAAACGTATTTCACATGAACACGTAACATTATATTACTAGGTAATTAACTTTTGTAGCAAAGCCAGGTGTTAATGGATGAGTTTTTATTTTTTTTTATTGTTAAAAAAAAAAAAAGTCCGACAGAGAAGATGAAGTTTCAACAAGAAAATTATTTGCCAGACAAAAACCAAAAAAGAACAAGAACAAGCTGGTTTAATAGCCAATTATTGGGAATAAAGTTTTAATTTTATTATCAAAAATATATATAAATAAAATGAAAAAAATCACGAAATTTATATTATATCTATTTAATAATATTATAAATTATTGACAATATTTTAAACATAAAAAAAAATTAATTTAATCAAATCTCAAAATACCTTTATAAAAATCTCAAAACTGATTAATAATCTTACTCAAATTAATTATGGCTATTTTTGTCTTTATTTTTTTAATAAATTATCGTCAATTTCAGACAAAATTCAGGAACAATTTTCTAAAAGATAGTGGCGTGTTGGTTTTGGTAATACGGCAGCTGTCAAATTCCAAGTAGAGGCTGTAGAATTTTTATTTTATTTTTATTTTTTATTTTAAAAATAAAATTTTTATTATCCCATGGATAAAAATTCAAGGTTTTTGATCAAGTAAATGATGTTGAAATTTAACATGATGAATTAAAATTGACAACATTAATTATTGTAACATCGTTGGAGGGGCCGTGCCGTATCCGACATGATATTTTCCTGTGGCTTAAAATGCTGATTAATTGGATAATTTTTTATTGTTAATTTGGTGTCCTATTTGTAGATATTTCTAAGGACTTGATAGCAAGTTCATGTCAACAAAATTGATTGTGTGCGTGATTTTCACTTCTCAAATCAAAGTGTAAAATTACAAGACTAACACTATGATGTGATTTTCATATTCTGTATTATAAATATACATGAATTAAGAATTCATCATTCGTCTCATTTTAATATTTTGTTAATAAAGTTTTTAATTATATTTTTTAAATAAATAAATAAGATATATATATATATATATATTTTTTATTTTGAATTTCATATATCTTAGCTATATATTTTTATTTATACGACTAGAGTTTGGATTCAAGATTTTAAATTTAGTAGATTCAAGTATTACTAAACTAACAACATATCAATTCTACAAATTTTCAAATAAAATTAATTCTATGCAATTAAAATTTTGACTTTTTTTTTTTTTTTGGGTTTGAAGTGAGGAAAATTTGATGATACAATAAGAGAAAAGATTTTTTTTTTTTAATGCAATTCAATCCCATTTTTTAAAATTTAAAATTTATCCCATAACATACATATTCATCAATGATATATTGGAATTTTACACCAATTCATAAAAAAGATTGGAATTTCCACAATTATAGAAGGGAAGAGGGGTCAAAACATTAATGAGTTTTCATTTCAAATTTCAAATAGCCAAATTTGATTGACTTTGAAAAAGAAAGAAAACTATTTTTTTTTAAACCACTTTTGAAAAAGATACCCCCCTTGCATTATTCAAAATTATTGCAATTGGAATTGGAGTTGTCAATTTTAGTACATGGGTATGGCTGCTATGTCTCAACTCTCAACTGTGGTATTGAGAGAACATGAAGCAACAATCAAGGCAGCTGCTGAGCTGCACCACAAATTGGGCATCTAACCCAAAAATAAAAAAATCAGTGGACAAAAAGTCAAAACAAACGAAAGAAGATATCCCCATTACTTTTGTGCATTATTTTGTATTCCTCCCCATCACTTTGGTCAAGTTAAGGTTGTTATATCCCCAACCCTCTACTACATCACTTTGAATTTGTGCTTCTTTAACCTCTCTTTGTATTTTTTTTTTTAAAATTTTCATTTTATTTTTTTTTTGTTTTGATTTATGCTCATTCTAAGCTCGAAATAGTAATACCATGTGTAGAAATAATAATCCCTTCATTATATGATATCTTCGTCGTATAAATAGATATAAGAAGGCAATTACTTAAATGTACACGAAAATAAATACCATATATCTTAAGATAAAAATTATTGATTAATTTTATTTTCGAATGATTTTAAAAATATAATCCAAATTTAGTTAAAATTTACCAAAATTGGTTGGCATTAGCCACTAGACCAAAGTCCAATTATGATTGCAGCAAATTGTGGATGGTAGCTATGATTTATCATTAGATAAAAGAAAAATGGGGGCAATGGGGAATTGGGAAAATGGTCCAAAGGCAAGCAAAGCAAAGCAGCCATAACGGATAAAACACTGGGACTGGCGGAATAGGAAAGGAAAGATAGTGGTTGGTTGGGGCGTCCAAATCAGATTCTGAAAAACCACAGAAAACAACCTAAGTACGTGTACGACAGTGGCATTTAAGAGATCTGGAGCTTTTTAGATACAGCCTGGCTTCGATGGTTCTCTGTCTTTTTTATTTTTTTTTTCTTTGCTTTCTAGAACATCAAATTGTTGTCGAGTCTTTGGCTCCAGCACATCTGCACATGCACAAAATATCCCAATATGAATACAAAATACCCCACCTATGGCAGTTAGTTGCATTTTCATGTGTATGGACCCTCCCTCTCTCTCTCTCTCTCTCTCTCTCATCTTCTTTTCTTCCATTGGACTTTGTTTTTTAGTTGGTTGGAAATGAAAAGAAATAGAATATATAAATCCGGTTTAATTCAAATAATTCATATAATTATTTAAAAAAAAGTGACATTCATCAAATTTTGATATTCAAATTTTGATACTTGTAATTTTTTATTTTTCGATTTCGATGTTCTTTGTAAATATGTATATGATTTCTTTTGATATTTTTAAAGATTTGAACCCGAATTAGGCCAACTACATTCCTCCTTTTTTTGTTAGTGTTTTGGTTTAATCAGCTAACTTTCATTGATTAGGATGCTTGAACTAGGATTGATCAAATTGGCACTGACAAGTCCTTTGGATTATATGACTAAAATAACAATGAATAAATCAAGGATGTCAAAGTTAAAAACCTCAAATCACCCTTTTGCAAGCCATAGTTTTTCTTGAGGGGCCAAAAATAATTTGTACTAGCAACTGATAAACAAGCTTTAAGCCAGAGATTTGATCAACAACACGACAAATCTTGTGGAAAAAAGAGGGAAAAGGAGAAGAGTATGTGATGAACAAAAACCTGAAGGTAATCTTTGCCACAGTGTTGATTAAGAATGAAAAACCAGTCCTTTGGTTTTGTAAAAGACATGAAAAAATCAGAGTAGAAAAGCTGTTGGGAGTCTCAGTCCATTTTCTATCTCGGCATGAAACATGGGTGGTGAAATTTAAACCTTGATATTGCTCAACCAAAGGGCTATGCAGGATCTATGTAAACCTGGTATGATCAGTTTTGTACTGGAAACTGAAAGTTTGTCACCTGTTCTTCAGCTATATTCCTTGATCTTTGGATCATTCAAGAAAAATGGTGCTGTCTTTTCCTTCCTTTCATCGTTTCATTTCATGCCGTTCACTGCAGCTTAAATTACAATGTCTTGAGCACTCTTTAGATCAAGCCAGAAGGCAGAGCTCTCTTGTCATTCATCATCATGAACTAAGATAGATCACCATCTTCACATAGTTTTGTTTTGAAAGCCATAGAATTTAGGACAAATCACAGTACCTGAATCCCTTTCCAGACATGGAAAGCTGGAATTTGCAGCTCTATTTCTTTGAAAGAAGGAAGAATGAAAACTCTAAAAATATTCCTCCTTACCATTTACCAACCCTAAATTGCCATCGCTCGAGATTCCTAATGAAGGAAAAGTGGATGTCATACCAACAACTGTGATCATCATTGGGAGCTTTACTGTTGGTTTAAAGCTTTACCAATTGGTCGGCACTAATTGGCTTTTTTACAACATTTAGCAAATACAAATTGTGGTAAGGCATTCCATTTCTTACACTGAAAATTGAACATTTCAACAACTTTTCAAACACAAATATGGAATATGTATCTGTTTATCAAAGTCCATGAATGCAAAGTTGGATTGGCCCAAAAAGAAGGCTCTGGGCCTCTGGCTTTCTGCATAAACTCTGGGCAAGTTTGCACTAATCTCCAGAGTGTGGGTCGGCTGCAAGCTGCAACCGAATTAATCATTGGGTTGTTTGCAAATGGTTGTCTATCACTAAGAAAAGTTATTGTTATTTGATCAAAGCCCAAACCCAATCCTACTGTAGACTAAAATGTTTATGAACCTGGGCCCTGGTAGGGTTTAAGCCGAAGCCGACAATGGAGTTTATCTCCTCCCCCCCCCCCCCCCCCCGCGATTCCGGTTCTGTTTCAAAAAACATGATCGTAGGTTGCTTCTGTTACTCCCATCACTCCATAGTTGAACTCAAAACACGTATTTGATTCCTTTCTATAAGCACTGAAAAGATGCAGTCCTTTAATCGGATCGCCAAATCCTTCACAAAGCCAACGATCAACGCAATTCACTCAAAATTGGCTAAACCCCACTTGAATCCACGTACCCTTTTCAAGACCACCTACACTAAACCTCCCCAAAACAACAAAGACGACTCTTGGAACGATGCCTGGGAAACAGCTTGGCTCCCTGATGACATTTCTCCCAAGAACAGAGCTCCTTGGGAAGCTGACGTCAACTTCCCTTCTAATGAAGAGTCAACAAAGATGGTGCTTTCATCGGACGTTGATGCAGAAACCAAGGCTTTTGTTGAAGACATGAATGAGAACTGGAATGAGAGACGGAAGTCGCCGAAACAGAAGCAGAAAGAGGAAGCAGAAAAGGAGAGGAAAGGAGAGGGTGGTGGACTGTATAGTTTGGAGAATTTGAAGAAGGATTATAGGTTGAAGAAACAGAGAATTCATTCTGGGTTGTGGATGAAGGAGATTGAGAAGTTGGAGGAAGCTAAGCTGGGGGATTCTGCTGATGATATTGATAAATTGCTTGATAGCTGCTCTGAGTATGTCCTTTTATCCTTTTTCTTCTCTTTCTATGCTTTTAATTGATTGTTGGATTAATGAAAAATCTCGGAACCGTTTTTGGCTTGGTTATTTCAACTTTAAAACAGTTGAATTTTTGTGTTTCTGCTTATGATACTGTAATTTGAGATTGATCTTCTGTTGAAGGCTCGGCTTTGATTTAATCCGATTATCTGTGTTTGAGTTGTCAAACCTTGTAAAGAGTAAGACCAAAGATCAATAGATAAAACATGGTTTACTTCAAAGTAGATTTTCCTATGTATAAGAACATGTTAGAGTTTGTGCTGCAGGCTATTTGATAAAAGCAATAATAGCAGGGAGATTGTTTGTTGTGTCAGAAACTTAATGACTTATAGTACTGTGCTTGTGACTGCATTAATCACATTGGGTATCATTTTGCGGTAGAAGTTTTTGAAATTCAACTGACAAAGTCCTACCTTAGATGGATGTATGTAAATACGGATGGGAAATCCAAAACTCCTGGTTCAGGAGAGTGTTGTTTAGGCAAATTTCCGGGCTTACATTTCCCTTTCAGCTTTTACTCTTATGTATGTGTAAAATTAGCAGGCATTTTTGGATTCTTTGGAAGTTGTCTAGTAAAATTTACTAATTAAACTCTGTCTAAATATCTATGTATTATTCTTCATCAAGACATGAAATTGATTACCAAAGTCCAAAGAGTGTTGATTTGATTATTTAAAATTTTATGAAGGGCCTATTTAGATTGATTGCAAATATGATATGCTTGCAAAATGGCTGTTGTAAGTCATCAGTAGAATTGATCCACTCATCATTCTGTGTCTATGGTGGTTATTTAATAGTCTTTATATGATCTTCTGAGCTTCTTTACATGTCTGTCAAAAAAGTTGCTTTCTTCATGTCAAAGAAGGTCACCTTAGATTTATTGTAAGCTGTTGATTTTATTTTTAGGTGGGTTGTACTTGTTGGGTTTAACGCTTGTATAATGGCAGGATTTTTGACTCTGCCAATGCTGACTTGGAGGATTCAAAAATTCCAAGTTCTTCTGAGTTAAAAAATAAGCCCGATGGTTGGGAAACAACATCAAAAACACCTGATGGAAATGTGTGGGAGATGTCACAGAGAGAAGAAGATATTCTCCTCCAGGAATTTGATCGCCGAATTGCTTACTGCAAATTCCAGGTGTGTGTTGTTACTCATGAGCAGTTTGTCGCCGGTGCTTTGGTCTTCTAACTCCCAACATTCTAGCTGCTAATTCAATTCTTTCTTTTTGTTTCCCGAAATTATACAGATAGCTAGTTTTATTAAGACTCACATATTTAGCCGAAGGAGACCTATTGATGGGTGGAAATACATGATAGAGGAGATAGGGCCTAATGCAAGGAAAGGCAAGGGCAGTGTTTCAAGAATACCAAGTTTGTCAGATGTGTCAACGCAACCATTCAAGGAGGAGAAGTTACAAATTGGAAGCAATCTGGCCCGCTTGAAGGGGAGGTAGTTTGGTTCCTGCCTGACCCCAAAAATATTCAGAGACCATTACGTATTCTTAACTGGTGGGTGTAACAGATTGCCGGATCAAGCTCGAGCATCTTCTATGTAAAATTACTCATGCAACGTGAGATTTTGTAACCGAGCTCCAAGGTGCAAGATGATTTACTTGTGTGCTCTTTTGCAAGCACTAAGTTTAACTGATGCATATAGTCATTTTGTAATGAAGTAATGAAGGATATAGCTTGCATAGTTCGAATTTATCCACAGCGTTGTTCTCTTGTTGAATCTAAATACAATAACAGTTGGTGGGAAGATTTGCAGAGCTCGGTTGTCCAATGTCATGGCGGCACTCTGTTTCTTCGTGTCTCTCATTTTAATGTCCTTATTAACTTGTCTTGTTCATTATCATCGTCATCACTGTAAAGCTATTAACTAAACGTAAGATCAACCTCATTCCAAAAGTTGTTCGCTAAGCAGCCCTGACTCTGGCTCATGAACTCAGCCAATGCTATTCAAACCCTCAAATTTTGGCCCAGATCCCTCAACCATCAACAATATCAAACCTTCATTTCTGTATTAAAATCATGCAGACAAACCTCTGAAATCTCTCAAATCCATGGCTTTATGATCAAAGCTGGCCTTGACCATGACCCTTTCATTTTAAGTAAGCTTCTTGCTTCTTCGCTGCAAGACGTAAAATATGCAGCCTCCATTTTCAAGCAAATTCAAAACCCAAACCTCTTCATGTACAGTTCTATCATTAGAGGGTACTCAATTAGCAATGAACCGAAACAAGCTTTTAGTATTTTCAATAACTTGAGAGCCAAATACGGGATTATGCTAGACCAGTTCTCTTTCATTACAATTCTTAAAGCCTGTAGCCGTGAATTGGCAATCTTTAATGGTCAGACGATTCATGGTCTAGCTTTGAGATCTGGGCATTTGTTTTTCATCAATTTTAAGAATACCCTTTTGCATTTCTACTGTGTTTGCGGAAGAATTTTTTATGCCCATAAGTTGTTTGATGAAAATCCTGAAATGAACGATGTGGTTTCCTGGAACAGTTTGATGGGCGGGTACCTTCATGTTTCTAAGCCCGATATTGTCATAGCTTTGTTCAGACAAATGCGTTGGAGTTGTTTGACAATTAGTGTTATTACATTTTTACCTGTTTTGTCTGCTATTGGGGAAGTAGGGGATTCATTTGGAGGACAGTCACTACACGGGCATTGTCTGAAAATTGGATTTTGTTTTGATTCAAATCTGGTGTCTGCTTTGATTGATATGTATGCGAAAACTGGGAATGTTAGTTTAGGGCGTAGGGCTTTCAATGAGGTTGTTGCAAAAGATGTTATATTGTGGAATTGTATGATTAGTAAGTATGCGGAAAGTGGCCTGCTTGAAGAATCTTTGGCTTTACTACGGCTCATGCAAGCTAAGCAAGTGAAGCCTAATTCGACAACATTTGTAGGATTGCTGTCTGCTTGTGCTGCCTCTGGAGCTTTAACTCTAGGACAGTGCATTGGTAATTACGTGGAAGAGGAAGGGTTACCGCTGGATGTGGTTGTTGGGACAGCTCTTGTTGATATGTATGCTAAATGTGGGGTTTTAGACAAGGCCATTGATGTTTTTGAGAGGATGGAGAGCAAAGATGTAAAATCATGGACGGCAATGATTTCAGGTTATGGAGTTCATGGGTTGGCACGAGATGCCATTAGACTATTCTATCGAATGGAGGAAGAAGGCTTTAGACCTAATGAAGTCACTTTCTTAACAGTTTTGACTGCTTGCAGTCATGGAGGGCTGGTCAAGGAGGGGATGAAGTGCTTTGAGAGGATGATTGAAGAATATGGTATTTTGCCGAAGATCGAACACTATGGATGTATCATTGATCTTTTTGGTCGTGCTGGATTGCTAGAAGAAGCACATAATTTTATCAAAAGCTTGCCCATTAAAGGTGATGCTACTGCATGGCGTGCACTGCTTTCAGCTTGCCGAGTCTATGGGAATGTTGAATTGGGGGAATGTGTGAAGGGTGTATTGGTTGGATTTGACAATGAACATCCCACGGATTCAATCCTTCTTTCTGGTACTTACGCTATTGCCGGAATGTTGCCAGATCAGAGAAGAATGCAGGCAATGGAAAAAAATACATTTAAAGACGCAGGGATTAGGTCAGCAGGACTGAAGGAAGATAAGATGATTAAGGGAGCTGGATATAGCACAATTGAGATGGATAGTGAGGGGTTTGATTGCTGACAGACCTCACACAGTTAACCTGGCTTAGCCTTGAATGCACTTCTTTCTAGACGGATTCTGCAGATTTCCCAGCCTATGAATCTCCACTGGCCTAAGGATAGTCAGATGAAGTTTGTTTCCTCACGGACTGTCACTAATTACAATTACAAAGTACAGTGACAGCATTAAGATATTTCAGATCGAAGGGCTTGTAAGATGAAGTTTTTGAATGAAAAAATGTAGATCTTCCCTGATTTTATTTCAGTAAGTCTGCAAAAAAGGCAACAAAATGCTCCAAAGAAGAAAACAATCTGTTAACTAATCTCGGATCCAAGAAAAAGAAGGGAAAAAAAAAAGAAGCAAAACTTGATAGTGATTCCTCACTAAGCAATTTCTTGTATGCTTTCACTTCCTTTCCTACATTCTTAGTATCTTTCTCACTCTGCCTGCCAATTTCTAACTTGGTATCCTTGATAAGAGCTCCTTTTGTGTATTTTGGATTTCAGTTTCCGGTAATAGGAAGAGGAGCATGTAAAATGGCAATGCTATTATCCAAACCATTCTTCTTCAAGTGGTGTTCAAGCTTTATAACTAATGTGTAATTTGAATATTATGCCGTTCACATACTTTAGCTCCATTTTCAGCCCACCACTTTTCTGCTTGTTCTTCCGTGAAAAGTTTCCGACTGCACAAGAGCATAAAATCCATCAGTACAATTGTCTCAAAGTTTTCTTTCCGAAACTACCTAAGTTCTTGTTATGTTAAATGCTCAGTGACTTGTAAATGCTCTTCGTGGGAGTAGCAGCCTTCTGCAGGTGTAGGGTACAAGCTCTGATTGTGACATTGCAGGAAAATCTAAGAAAAGATAATGGTTGGTATGAAGTACAGCTAAGATTAAACCTTGTATAAAAGAAAAAAGGGCAATTGAACTACAACAGATGGATGCAAAACTATTCAAGCAAAAGCTGTTAGAAGCAAATCAGCAAATGTGAAAAACATATTGAGGTGAGGTTATGGATTCAATGGTGTTCAATTCAAAGAGAGGATTATGAATACATACCTAAAGCGAACACGCTTGAGTTCGTTACTGCCATTAGGCAAGGGTGACAAAGTTACGTACACTCCTGGTTCATCTTGTACCACTGTCTCTGACTTTTCAGTTTGTCCTTTGGTTTCATGAGAATTGGTTAGGTTGTCTGAATTGCCATTTACTTCACCTCGCAAAGACCTCACGTTGGTTGCATGGCTTTTATTGGAAAATAAGTGCTCGATGTTTGTGATGTGTTTGGAGATAGTACTGGAATTTGAGAGGGCATTCTGGCCTGCTGGAAGCATATCAACTACCTCCTTCAACTGCAAGATCAGTTGACCGTAAACAATATCAGAGAATAGTAAAGTAAGTTGCCCGCAATTGCACAAGAAGCAATGCCGATCCCCTGCCCTCAAGGGAAAAGAAGGAAGCTGCAAGCATGCCAGTTCTTTTGACCATAGAAATTTAAATGTTAATCATGATAACAATCTCATTAGCCATCATCTTAGTTCTCATCTTGAGAATATTAAAATAACACCAGCTAAAAAGCTAAACTTCCAATTTGTAGCCACGGCTGGCTCAATATCAAAGACAACCCAGCTTCGCAACTTTTAGCACCATATCTAGCAAAACCAAGATTATAGTACCAAGTCTGCAACCCCGACTTACATCTGTCTTAAGATTTGAAATAAATATACTCATACTCTCTTCGAACAATTGAAACTCTATTCATCTATTTTCCTAAATCTGAACAGTAAAATCTTGAGCTGAGAAATCCAACCTGAGCAGTAAGAGACTTGATAACTTCCTTTGCCGATTTGCATTTTTCAGCTTCATTTTCTGCTATTGCAGTCACCTCCTTTAATTGCCTTGATGTTTTTTCTAGTTCAACTTCAAGACGTTGGGATTTGCAAGTAAGATCTTCAACCTGCAAAAAATGTACGGCAGGTTTATCTTCTCGTCTTCCTATCAATTTAGCTAGATAAAACAGATACTTTCTCCGTTTCTTTTTGAAAACCAGGGAAAGAAAGATGCATGCTCATGGCTCTTTAATGCTAATGCCTAACATTTAACATCATAAGTAACAAAGTTGTAATTCCAAAAAAGGATTTTAACAGGCTACCTGTGCCCTTAAATTTATGATCTCTTGGTTGAGACTGTCATTCATTTGGTTTGAATCATCAAAAGTTACTTCCAAGGATTGATTGGGGCTTGACTTTCCTGAAGCAGGAGATGTTGCTCCAGAAGTCTTTTTGGAACTAGGTATGGAAGCTGGTAATATTTTCTTAGAATCCCTAACTGGAGAAATTGATACCTTTGGTGAATAAAATCCTCCTACATGAAAAGTTCCATTCTGAGCTGGGAAGAGGGGACGATTTTCCAGTTCTAGTTTTAGTTCACGCTTGCAATTCTGGCTTTCAGCCTGACTACTCGAGTCAACAGAAGACAGTCTGGAGAATTGTGTCTGTAACCTGGGAGCTGAAGCCACTCTATCTATCATATCATTCAATTTAAGAGGCAAAATTGTATTTCTGGCTTTAGGAGTCCAAACAGCAGAACCAGATTCTGTACCTTTTCTCAATTTAGCAAAGCAGTCATCACACACTCTATATGGTTTGTTCCTAGTTGGAGCCAGAGAAGCCATCATAGATTTTCTATTAGAGCATGCTTTGCAGAAGACTAGTCCACAATTGTAACAGTTGTGACGTTTTCTTCTGAAACCAAATGGATTTCGACAATCGGAGCACATAGAATGATCAGCACTGGATACCCATTTATGAAGACATATAATAGCAGTGAAGTTTGAACCGCAACCTACACTCTTCACTTGCCTGTCTTTCAGAAAATCAACAAGTGTTGGTGTATTTCTGTCATCTATATCTCCATGACCTAATTGCCCATTTGTGCCTTTTCCCCAAGTATAAACCTCTGTTTTGGAAGTCAAAATAGCAACATGATATGATCCACAAGCAATCTCTTCTACAAAGCTGTCTGCTATTTTACCTTCAACCCGAGTTGGAACCTTTCCATTAGCTGTAGGACTCCCCAACTGACCATAAGCTGAACTCCCCATTGTATACACTCGTCCTGAGGTTGTAAGAGCAACTGTGAGATTATGTCCACAGGCGACCCGACAGATATCATCTTCAAACAGAGAAGCTACACATTCAGGAAAAAGTCTAGATTCATTATCCCCATGGCCGAGTTGGCCTTTATCTCCATCTCCCCATGTAAACAGCTTTACTGAAGAAGAGCTACATGGAGATCCAGAATCAGATGATTCAGTCACAACCTCAACAACTGCAGCAGTGTGCCAAACACCACAGGCAACCCTTGTCGTTCGTAATCCAATCAACGTCTCCACTACCCGTGGAATAGTTGTGCTACTATGATCTCCATGGCCTAGGGCACCAAAAGAGCCATCCCCAAATGTGAACAACTTGCCAACAGATGTCACCAGGGCTGTATGCCAAGGTCCACAGGATACATATGAGACATGTATACCCTCCATGTTGCTTAACTTCTTGGGGATCCAGTGACTTATTTCACTTCCATGCCCAAGCAGACCAGAGTTGTGTGTTCCGTCACCCCATGTAAAAAGATCCCCAGAGACTGTAACAGCACAAGTGTGATACTCCCCACATGCTACTGATTCAAAATTCATGCCGCTAAGACTATCTACGAGTTTAGGGTGGGAAACATCTGCTTCCATCCCATGCCCAAGCCTACCCCCTGATTCCTCCCCCCAACTAAAAATTTCGCCATGCTTAGTGACCAAAACTGCATGCCTGCTTCCACAAGCGATATTATGCACATCTAGAACCACTGTTGATTCTAATGCCTTCGGCAGAAGTGCATCCAATTTAGAATTAAATGAATTGCCAACTTTATGCACACAACCACCCAAAACTCCATCACCAATACCTTGTCCCCATATGAAAACATCACCCAAGGCATCAAAGTCTTCATGACAAGAACCATGGCTTGATGAACTTACAGCACTTGATAAACTGACTCTAGTTGCATCAGTCCCAGAACTTCGACTATTTGAGTTCTCTACTGACCCCGCTGATAATAAGCAAAAGTCTACTAAATCCAGTTGACTGGCACTCTTGATTATATTAGTACGTGTTATAATGTCAGCGAAGGTCTTTCCCAATCTATTTTGTGCCTCATAAGGTGATTGAATTCCATGAGCATCTCCTGGATCCTGTAATAGTGAGAAAAGAGTTAAAACAAAATTAAGCAGTTCTCATGAAATTGAAAACAAACAAAGATATTACAACATACAAATGGTGAAATTGGAGAATTTTTTCGGTTGCCTGATAGAGGACTATCTAGTGAAGAACTGTCACTTTTTACTTCAATCCTCCATTTGCGAGGGGTACTACGAGAAATCAATGCCTTAAGACCCACAAACCAAACTTCAGCCTCATCCTTATCTTTACATATCTGTCCAAAGTGATGATGGTATCAAACCAAAATATTCACACACCATAGTAGCATCAGTATATTTTACAGGCATTGCTACATTTAACAACTCTGTATGCTACAAGTACATCCATAAACATGAACTCACCAAATCCAAGGACCTGTCATTGTATATCAATGAAAATGATTGATACTCCTTTTCAGGCCGAGGATATCGTTGAAAAATTGCCTGCAAGTCAAATAAACCATTATGGTTATGAAAGTTTTGGGAACCGCAGAATAAACAAAGAGTACAAAACTCACAGTGCGCTGTCCTGGAATGATCCTGGAAACTTCACTAAGCTTAAGCTGTTTCTCTTCTTTCCCAGAGTACCAAACCAATTTAGACTCGTCCTGAAAAACACAAACTCAAATACCTTATTACAAAGAACTGAGAAATGAAGGAATTTTATCAGTGACAATTCGCATTTCTTTTGAATGATAATTAACTCAAATTGAGGTTTTAGATTGACTTGTCAAAGATTTGGAGCAAATTTTTCCATCAACAATGCCAAAAACATACATTGCAGCAATGAACAAAGTGAAAATGAGAAGAAAACAGCAGCCTTCAAACTTCAAATTTTAAAATCGAAAATGTGTGAAGGCATACATACACTGGTGAGTTGGAAAGGGCAGAACTTGGGCTTCCCTATACGTCCATACTTGAGCAAGTACGCTCCTTTCTTAAGCGCTGTAATGGCCTGTAAAATGAATCAAAAAAACAAAATGCATCTTTATTAATCTCCAAGACTAAGATAAGAAAACTAGGATTAAAAGATGAGAAACGAAAGAAAGAAAGAAACCTGGTCGATATCCCTCTCGGCGAGACCACTTCTCTGGGGATCAGCCATTCAAGGTGCAGCCATTAGACCACCAATCCGCTCTTATTACTTCCCAACTTTGCTCCATGAAACACAACGCACTTCACAGACCTACCAATTGCGTCATTTTAACAGACAACAATTTGAAATTCCCCCCCTTTTTTTTTTATCTAACCCATAAATTCGATAATTCCAGCTCTTAATAACAACTCAAATTCCACTTCAAAGCCTAGAGTCTCAGACATTTATCTTCAAAACATAGCAACAAACTCCCATATTCTCCGCCTTTCGAAGAGAGCTACGATTTCAACGATGCCGATGTAATTTTACCTGCATTTCCTAAAACAGCACCAGAATTTTTCCTTTTTTCTTCCTTTTTCGACGAATTTTGAGGCTGTTGAGCTTTTGACAGATAATTTTGACCGCTGTTAAAAGAGAAATATATCTATAAATTCGAGATCTTAAGGAAACGAGAAATTCAAAGATTTTCGAAGGTTTTTAAATAAAAATTCTCATTACAAGGCTCGATTTTTCTCTATCTCTGATTCTCCGACGAGGGGCAAGCTTTCTTTTTTAACGGTCTGTTTTGTCTATGAAAGATTCGGTTTTTGAGCCGGTTCATCATGCCACGTCATCAACTGAAAATCTACGTGATTGGGATTGTTCGTTGTTTATATATTTATTTATTTTTTGTCTTTTCTTAGTTCCGTTGTTTGATACGGTATTTGGCGCCTCTTGGTTCGTTAAGTTATCAAAGAAATGATCCCCTGCGTCAGGAAACACTGATGTAACCCTTTCACTTTTCTTGGAATCGTTTTGTGTGCCTATAGATTTGATATCTTGTGAAGTGGATGGTGATGATTTTATACAAAAATACTAAATTTTATATCAATATATTAAATATAAAATATTTTTTAATTTATATTATTTTTATATATATTTTTATTTTTTATTTTATTATGTTTAAAATTATTGACATCAAATCATTAATCATCATTAAAAGTATGGGATTTTATATATTTCTTTGAGAAAAAAAGAATTTCCTTTTTGGAAAAAGAAAGTAATGCATCCTTTACCTTTAAGACGATGGATATGTTAAACCTTTAATAATGTTAACTTATAGTGCTCATTGTCAAAGTTATCTTTATTTTTGGACCAACTTAAACATAATTCATCCATGTAAAGAAAAAGGTTTTTTTTTTGGTTCTTTTAATCATATATATGGAGTAAGTAACAAAAGGAGATGGGTTTGATTGATTCAATTAAAATTAAAAAAAAAAATGTAAATGTTGATTCTTAAAGTAAAAAAAAAGAGAAAGTATACTTTTTCTTTTCTCAATAAAGAGAAAGTAGAATCCCTACATGTAATCCTTTTGAGTTAATATTCCAAAATATCAGCCATTGTTGATCAATCGTTGCTGGAAATCGTCACTATAGCCTTAATTGAAGCTTATCTGCCAACTGCCAAGTGCCAACATTGACAATCTTGCAAAATGTTAAACTGATGCTAATTAATAATCTTAAGGTTGTACTTTGTTCAAAGAAGAATAATCCCCCTAAAAGAGGATAAACAAGAGTGCCTAAAGGCCTGCAAACGAAAAACAAAAACAACTTAGAAGAGAAGACAAAAAGAAAATGACAGAATCATTGTTAAGTGAGTGAATTATTAGCATTTAGTTTAAAGTAACGGTTGCAAAAAGAGACATCCAAAGCAAAACATCAAAGCTCTGGGAACCCATCACTCATTGTTTTGCTTTAGCAAATTAACTTTTGTCTTTGGGATTGGGATTGGTTTATCCTTTCAGGTTCTACATGGAAAGAGAGAAGCTTGGCAAATGTGATACAAGGCAACGAATTTCTTTGAATATAATCAGGTGCGGTACTCTTGTATTTCATCTCACACATGAAAGACCGATAATACCTTGCTATGTAAAGGATGATCATGCTTACAATGCATAATCTTAGTCTTTAGCTATGGCCCAAGATGTTGGCTCCTTTACTGTCTGGATTCACAAAAGTTTGGGCCTTCGATTGAGATGGTTGGACCACATTTTAAATTTTCATAAACTTTCTTAATTGATTTATAACATCTTATCAATCATATAGATAATTTGTATTTATATTACATAAAATATAAAAATTTCATATTAACACTTAAAATATAAAATATTCTTTTTAATATAATTGTAAAGTTGGAAATTACAAATGTAAATATTAAGAAATACTAAGATTTTGGGTTTTCATTTAAATTGTTTGGTTATGTAAAAAGTAAAAACACATATTTGTAACTTGTGTAATCTTAGGACACATAAAATTCTATTTAGAGAAGAGAGATTTCTCCCTTTTTTTTTAACAAGAAATACATGCATTTTAATGTTTGAGTATTAACGACGAAATTTTCTTTGTAAATTTTGTTACCAATACTTGATTTCTTATTGTGAATTATAATCCATGATCTTAACCAGGTAATAAGGAGTATGCTGAGCCATGAATTACAACAATGATGCTAAATTATTATCATGACTCAGAACAACTTGAATATTATAATATATATGTTTCTACTTTGATGGTCCAAACAATTGAAATTAATGTTTTTGGTATCTTATATCACATAAAATTACAAAAGAATGACATATACATGGACCGGTTAGGTTTAGGTCATCGGCTTATGATTCTATTAAACGAATCCCAAGATTTTTTTGGTCTTTACAAATTTCTAATATGTGTTTCATAGGAAGGAGGAAAACAAATCATAGAAGGAATATTGAAAATAATTTCATCCAATTATTGAGTTGTGCAATGCGTACTATAAATATTACATACACACATAGCTCAATTATTGGAATTGAAAAGATATTTCAGCTATATATGATTATGTAAATAAGTTTGTAAAATTGTTTGACGGTGATTTAATTTCTATATATATAATATATAAATAATAATTTTTATTAAATTATATACTTTATAATTTTAAATACAATATGATACAAAAATAATATGAAAAATGTCATAAGAGTGATATGGATTAAAATTTGTTAAATATATGAATTTAACAAAAAAAATATTTTGATTTTAGGGAATCAATATAAATTTTAACATTAATATAAAACACATATTATATATATATATATATGGTCTAAATAGATTAGAGCAAGATTATACTGAATGTTGAGGTACAAGCATTGGCTGCATTTGCTTAAATGATTACAGATGCTCATTAATTTTCATATCCTCTCCATTCAACCAATCACTAGCCTAGTTCTTGCATTGCCCATGTGATTTCTGGTTCAACATCACTGATCTTTTGCAATCATGCAAAAAGAAAAAGAAAAAGGAAAAAAAAAAAAACATAAGTAAACATTAAGATAACTCTCCATCCTTGCACCAAGCGAGGCAAACATGATATAATTTGTCAGAATTTTCCTTGGAAGAATATGAACGAAATGAAAGAATTAAGAGATTGAAAAAGAAATGTGCTGAATAATTAAGACCATGCAAAATTATTAATAAACCTTGCAGTTCAAGCTCCATGTGGTCATGAGCAGTTGTTTTCTTGCTATTTAAAACAGCTAACAACCTCTATTGACACCATTGATGGCCATTTCTGTTCTTGAAATCAGAAATGATCGTGAACAAAAACAAGAGAGAGCTCAGATCAATGTCGGAGCTAGCCATGAAACTGTAAGTCTACCGAGCTAGCTAGCTATAGCTAGAACATTCATGCCTGGATAGCAAGGAATAATCTTGATTAATTGTAATTAATTAACTGTCAAAACTCAATATGGAAAATATGGCCTGGCTTCAAATCTGAATTAGTCTAGCACATGGTCATTGAAGTTGAATTTGATTCCAGCTGGTGGATCACGTTGCATTTAATGCTCGACAATGGTACTGGTTTAAATGATAGCGAGAAGAAATAGTATCAGAGAAAACATACCACTATATGACTAAGCAAGCTGACAATCAGTTTGTACGGATTCTTTCAGCAAGATAAAGCAGATCTGCCAATAACTTTCATTGAAGGCCCTTGCAGTTGGCAAGCAAGATCATCTTAGTGAATACTAATGATCGATCAAAAGTGTGGCCACCACTTGATCAATTGACAGCATGTGGAAAGTCATGACATTGCATCTTTAAAAACTGTGTCATATCAGCTCCTCTCTCTATGTAGAATCCAGCATTAATGTTGAGCAACGAAGAGCAATCGATTATTTACGTGTCCTACCCGATCAGTATTATCGATTAAGTAAATTTAATGTACAAAATTTTTATATTATAAATTTAAAAAAATTATATATGTAAATTTTTTTTTATAAATTAAGAGGATGTTTCTATTAATTAAACATATAATTCTAAAACTATAAAAAATAATCTTTACCACCGTTATACCAAAATTTATTCTCTTTTTTCATAGAGTGCAACATAAAGACTTCTTAAGAAAACACTCATCCTAATTAATACTATCCAGTGCATTAGTGTTTGTTTGATCACACCGGCCATTTTCATACCAAAGGATTAATTAAAAGCACAAACCAATCTTTTTCTTCTCATAGAGTGAGAAGTAGGTGCCTGACATCAACCATTTTCCTACTTAATTAAGTTGATCAGTATAACTACCTTACAGTGCTGACCTATATATATGCAAATCAGTTCATAATCAATAATGCTGCAAAACAAAGCAAATTTCCGACAGGAATCCTGGATTAATATATTAGAATACATCAAGAACACCAAACGTTTATTAGTATTTGACTATTGCTGATAAAAATCCTAAACAGTAGTCATCAGGCCTTGTTCTTTCATATTAAAGTTAATTGAGGGTTTGCTTACATCTACTCTTAAAAGCCCCAGCAACAAGCAATGCGAGCAGAAACCATGTGACTGGTATTTTAGCTTGTTAACTCTTGTAAAGAAGGCAAATCTATCAGGCACTCTTTTTTAGAAGGCCTGAAATTGCATGGAAATTGAAATGCTGTGCAAAAGAAAAGGTTTCCCAATTCAGAAAACTTTCTTAAGCCCAAAGAGGATCACCATTGCATGCAACTTGCAGCAATATTGCTGCTGCCCTTGGGAATGCAAATGCAATCATTCACCATTTACAGAAAAGAAACAGCTGATGATCTTAAATGCTAGATACACAGTACTTCTTGGATTAATTACCTTTATGCGGTGCACCGGTTAAAGGGTTATAAGAGTGAAATCCATCCAAATCAGAATGACCCACAGCTTGTTGATCAAAGATGAATAATTTAATAATATGGTGACAGGTGTGTGTGTGTGGTAGGGACATTAATAAACCAACCAATCAGTCTCTATATCTCCAGCAAACTTCCTTATAGGAAGAAGAGGAATGATCCTCTTGTTAGTTAGTGATTGCTTACTGCTTTTAGTGACCTGCACAACCACAAGGGGGCTCACCACCTGAGACAGTAAACCTCAAAGGCTCAATCTGATCATCTGTGGGCTCCCTCTTATTCTTGCAAACATGATCGAACTGCTGATCATCTAATGGCAACAGGATTCACAAATGCCCGTGGCAGCTTCAAATAGTTCAGAATTAGGGAAGCATGTGGATCGTGGAGATCAGATCAGTCCAAGTGGTGAACAGAACTAAGAACACTGAAACCCCTCATCACTACTCTCACCATTTCAGTGAAGGATTAAAGCTTTAATGTTAACAGGAAGAAAGAGAGAGAGTTATGATGACTTTGTTAACTTCAACCTTACCTGATCATTGAAAGTTAGTATGCAATACATTGCATTAGTATTTAGTCTCTTTCCCTTGAATCTAAAGACTAATTTTGTTACTTAATGTTGAAGATTTTAACAAATTAACATTGATATCTCGCTGCTAATAAATGCTATTAGTTCTCTCATATCAAACCCTAATTAATTAGTTTCTCATGACTCAGTACTCACTCCAAAATCGAATATCAAACTCAATGTCATAGCATTCAAACTTGCGCCCGTGTAGCAAATTGCACATATATCATATATGTACTACTAAAACCAAGTGAAAAAGAGTAAAGCATGATCAAGCCATACACTTGTAGTTTTGCTTCTAAAGGCATGGCGAAACACTAGCTAGTTGAATCATGCCTAACTTCTCCACCGTGGTGTTGGTGTGATCCGCCGGCTGGAGACTCCGAAACACTGGTGCCTGGGATCGGCCTATACGCGTTTAGTGCCCCGAGGATGCCTAAATGACTGTCGGTAACTAAACCACCGGCGGCACCAATTCCTGAACCCAATTGTTGTCCAGGCAGGAGAGCCATTGGAGTTGCAAAATTCATAAAATGCACTCCACTAGACATAGTACCTCTACACATATTAGTATTACTAGCTGAAGGAAATGTCCACATGGGATCCCCAGCGCCACTCCCGCTGACGACTTGGTTGCTAGGATTTGTCACCATCCAAAATGTTGCCGGAATCGGATTATGACTGGCCGGAATTGAACCTGTACTTGATTGTATCAAGGAACTCCCCACCTGATGATTATGTGACAATTCTTGCTGCTCAGGCCTTCTCTTCTTGGCTATACTAGTATCCGCCGCCACCTCCGCGACATCCACACTAGCGTTCCGCAACTCTTGCTTAGCTTGCAAGAAAGCGTTCACACTACTACTACTTGGAAAGTTTAATGAATCTTCTGATGACAAAGCAACCCCAGGAAAAAAAATCCTCCGTTGTTGCTGAGATGATTCGTCAAGCACATTCGTTTCCCAATCACTTCTCATCCTCAATTGTTGCATAGAAAAATTCGGATTGAAATAAGTATTCCTGAAGTGGGAAGCCGACATGCTGGAACCTGAACTCCTGAGTGAAATATTAAGGGACGTAAAATTTGCAGGAATAGTACCTGTCCCTGTGGCAGCAATAACTGCAGGCTCAGCCTGTTGAAGCAGCCATTCAATGGTTTCACCATCTGATTTATGTCCAAGCTCTCTTGTTAACTGGAAAACCCTAGCAGCGCACGTGGCAGGCATGCGAATACGGCGGCCTCGGCCTTCCACCTTGGTATGTCTGTCCTTGGTTGAAGTCCTCTTAGGAAGGGGTTTCTTGGGTGGTTCTGAGCTTGTTTTTGAGCTTGTCTCCGCGTTGCTGGTGTTGGAACAAGGTTGTTCTTGTTGTTGTTCCTTCTTCTCTAAGAGCTGCAAAGGTAAGTTTGGCCTGCGGATCCCATTTTCACCATCCATGATCATGCGTGTGATTATATCTTTCTTTTTTGTCTTCCCAACCCCCCTCCCTCCCCCTTTTTTCTTCCTTTTTCCTTCTCCTAGTACATGATCTGTAGCTGACCCTCAATTCAGTGACTTTGATGGCCTAGTGGGTCTCTCTTTTCTCTTTCAATTACTCTTTCTTGCAATATAATTTCTAGCTTGGAATTCCCTTCAGATGGGGAAGCTACCCGCTGAGTTGTTTTCTTTGCTTTTCTCCCTGCAGAGATAGAGAGAGAAAGGATAAGGGAAGAAAGCAAGCTTTAAGCAACAAATACAATGAGTGAGAATCATAAGGGTGGGCTAAGATAAGCAATGATTTTCTTGGGATTGGAAATACTTTGTTTCGTTGAGGATGTGTTTGTAATTTCCCATTTTCTAAATTCTTCTTTCGCATACATATAAAAATAAATCTTCTTTTACCGCAATGTCTGTATATATATATATAATACATATACTTTTATTGTGGTTGGACAGAGTCTTGATTCAGACACCACGTGCGGCGCTCTTTATCATTCAATCCATAAAAAGGACAGTGGTGGCCTGAGTTGAAAGTCGGGACCGCGGCCCTCTTAAGTCAAAAAAACTGAAACAAAGAAAGAAGATAGCTTTCTCTTGTTAAATTTAAAGAAAAGAAAAGAAAAGAAAAGCAACAATGATGTATAGTCAAGTGGTTCCCATGTATATGCCTTTGCTCTTGATTTAAGAATAAAATAAAAAAATAAGGATCATATATATACATCTATATATATATATATATATATATATATATATATATATATATATATATATATATACACAGATGAAAGTGATAGTAGTTGTATATTGCTACGGGTTTGGTAGTATCCCAATTTAAAAACCTACTATGTTTACATGTGAAAAATGAAATCCAAATGCTTTTTTTTTTATTAAAATCCCAAATAAGCATATATTTAGATTCAACTTTATCTTAATTTAGAGATTTCGAGTATTGATTTAAATGAACATATTCTCATTTTTAAAGTAAAAATTTTAGCCTAATAATTAAAAAAATATCATATTATAACATTTGATTTCAAATTCAAATAATTTTAACTCCACCGATCTTTTTAATTATAAAAAAATGAGTTATATAAATTTGAAATTCTAAATTCAATACTTGCATATATATATATATATATATATATAAGAAAAGGATAATTTCTCACCAAAAAAAGAAAAGAAAAGGATAATTGATATGCACAAATCTTTCAGTAGATTTCTGAGTCAATACCCAACACTTTTCAGGTCTCCATCTTTGGACATGTGAGCCATACACAGTCTGTAAGATACGTGGTCCTTCCCAAGTTTTTTATTTAAAATGCTCATCATATTAATTCCCAAATTTTGCCTTTTTTCCATTTTGCCATAAAGGCTTTCCAACTCGACATTTTCTTTGAAAACCTTTGAAGGAGAGCCCCATTTCGTAGAATCAATACTCTTAATCTTCGGCCAAATTCACTTGCTTGCCCACAAGGAATATGTTGGTCATCAAGGTGAAACAAGATAGCCTTCAAAACCCTTTTCTATATTATGATTTTCATACATATATGTACAGTCTCATGTTAACTAAAACGAATGAAAAGGAACACCAGCGACCAGTCATCAGCCATGAGAGATAGAAAGAGAAAGCACAGCACGTCTAACCCATGTGCCTAACAGGCCAAAATGTAGCTTAAAAGGAAACAAAAATAAGCACATTGCCAAAATATAGCAACTTTCAAATTTATATTTCAACAACCAACATACCTAACTATTAATCATTTTCCCTAAATGGCACTAATCGAAGTTCTTATCTCAATAATGACCTTTCCTACGATGCTCGCCAACCCTGGTTTAAGTTTGATTTGTACTAAAACGAGTGTCACCATTTTGTCATATCATTCCATTCCCTACACTTTAGCATAGAAGAAGGGAATGCAGATAAGATGATGATATTCTAATCACAAATTTATTGAAAGTCATCTGTCAATATGCGAATCAATTAGACTAAATTTCGGATTATCAGTCTAGAATTAACTGAATCAGGCCTTCTTGTCTCAATTTCTCAAGTACAAGGCCTACATTTCACATTTCTTTTCCTTTCTTTTTTAATTTTTTTTCGTACAAAACCAATGATTCTTGATATAAAGTTAACCAATAATGTCAAGGTTGTCTTCGATGAAGTACCTTTAATAATGCCAACGACATAATCACGTTTCCCCCGGAACTCTAAACATGAATATGTAAGAATTACAATTATGTTTGTGTCTGAAAAACTGAACAATCTGCAACTTTTATCAGACAAACCATCGATTCCTATATGTTGTGACTACATTTGGTACGATAAGGTAAACAAGCAACTTTAACATTAGGAGGTAACAATTTTCAACTTTGTTAAAATTCCTCGATTATTTAATTCAATGATTGATACTGATGTTTGATCATTTTACTCCCAGAATAGGGTATGAATTTTCTTTCTCCGGAAAAAAAAAGAAAAAAAGAAGAAGAAAAGGAATCACTTCGGGTCCAGAGGTAGCCCCATTGGATCAAATCGAAATGGTTTTGGCTACGGAAAATCACGTGCCTTGCCATCTTTGCCAGTGATGCTGATGGCTTACCCTCCATTTGAGCTAATTATTCAAACAAATTTGTCGGAATGTTAGCGATTACTAACATAGAAATAAGCCTATTTTCCTTCTATTGTTGGTCAAGTTGGCCGCTCGCATTGAAAGTTACAAATAATTTCTATTTATTGGCTGTGCTATATAGCATAAGATATTATTTAATTTTCATATATATCTTTTTCTGTACTTGTCTTATTTTTAATCTTTTAGAAAATTAAAATATGTAATAAACGATAGAGGTCATCATTGACTTGTGTACCATGCTAATGTTAATTAAATATTTGCCCCATTATCCAAATTTAAAAAATCTTAGGCAAGTCCAATGAATCCAATTATTAAAACCTAGCTAGTTTCTTGTATATAATTTTCATAACACTGTCCCATTCCTTAACAAGATAAGAATAAGATAAAATACTTCTTTATTTTAGGTGGAGGATAAATTTTTTTTTTATTGCAAGTAGAATTTTAGCAATTTATTTTTTATTTTTTTTGTGAAATTTAATATTTTTAGAGCAATATGGTAATAAAATTAAAATTTCACTTGTTCAAAGGATAAATAGTAAATTTGTATTTTGACCCTAAATATATAAAATGGTGAATTTCTATATAACTTGAGAAAGCATTCCCTTAGCTATATTCACTTCAATAATTACAAGAATAATAGGAAGATAGGCAGCCTAGCCCTAATAAGAGAAAGAAAATTAGAAGGGAATGACAGGTTGGCATGCACAAAAAAGAGGGAAGGAGGAAAAGAGGAGATGGATCATTGGATATTGTCAACTCCACTGTTCAAAAAAAGCTGACAAAAGCCAATCAGAAAATCCAAATCACTCTCCGTACCCACCCACCTTTAAAAACATCAATTCTCAATTTAAAAAATCTATGGCTTTCCTCACACCTTTGTTCTTTTCTTTCTTTCTTGTTAGGGAACTTACCACGTAGTCATTTTCCTTTGTAAAATCTGTCTGCCGTTAATTAATTCAATTTCCTTTTCCAATATTTTTTTCTCTCATTATTTTGTCATTTTCCGATCTTTCTGTCTTTTTATAAAAAAGAATCGTAATCTGAAAATAAATTTAAAAAAAAAAAAAAAACAGATGACAACGGTTGAATTCATAGCTGCATGCTGGTATATGTTTAGTGTAAAACTAGGTTTAGGGTTTGTGTGAATAGCCATGCAAAAAAATATAGAAACCCTAAATATAAACAACTTTTTTTTTTCTTGATGAAACGCCTGCTAAATTGACTCTAGAGATGTGAAGTCCATAAAGGCAATTGTCAAGTCAACCTAGCTGTGAAAGAAAAAACTAGAGAAAGCTTTCATGTTTGAAAAATCAACGTGATTGAATGCGAGCGAGGCCAACCTTAAGACCCCGGTGGTGGTCTGTCGGCTTCCAAATTCTCTGATAGTATAAGGTTAGTCAGTGAAAGTGTGCTACATTATTTTGAGGACTTTGAAAAATAAAAAATCTAAAGAAACCCCAAGTTGGAATTTCATGGGTTTGCTGTCAAAATGCGACATTGTTGATGTTATTGCAAAATTGAAAGAATTAACCATCGGCTGGGGAGTCTTTTTCTTTGACGTGCATTCCTGCCTGTTGACCATGGCATTCTCCGAACCACCACTTCATTGTTTGCATTCGGAAAAAGAATTGACCACTCCCGAGTCCCGACGACCCTTTCACATACTATTTTTTTCTTCTCTTTCTATACATTGGAAAACTTTTGTAATAATATGGAGATCTCTGTTCTAGTGAAAAAAGAATGCATATATATTCAAATCTTATATCTACAAGATTCTTGTATTTAAAAAAAAAATATGACCATTTGAATCATAAATAAAATTATGAAAATTTTATAAGTATGACATTCGAATTTCAGTATCATCATTTCTTTTGTTACAAACCAAAAACCTCCATGGTAAAAAAAAGCACTTATAGCAATATCGGTTTGATCTTTTTATAATGGTGAGTATGTAAAATGACTTGTATCAATCAAGCAGCCTTTCTTGAAAATTCAAAAGACTTTTTATATTTCAAACAATTCAATCCAACTCATGTTTTGTGGGTCTTTCAAAAGCATTTCTCCAAAACATCTCATTGAAGAGAGGAAAAAAAATTATAAGGGTTCAATAATAAACACAAGTGGGTTATAAACTTGAGTGAAAAGGTACAACAAGGTGAAGCCAAGCAAATGATGGAGACAAAACAAGCAAAGCTAGCTAGTTAAGGTTGGAGGAGCCATTGGAACTGTACCTTTGTACAATTGCACATGTCCCCCATAAATTTGTTCGCAGTCCATGTACTTATAGCTGGATGATACTCTTGAATTTTATCTGCATTTAATTATTTTTAGATCGATTTTAAGAGTTATCATGTTGATATAATAAATTTAAATTTTTTTTATAATATTTTATAAAAAAAATCTTATTAAGTTTTTTTTCTTTTTTTAGTAATTAAACTAGCTATTATTAATAATAATAATTTTTTGGGTTCAAAACCTCTAATATCTTGTAATTATTTTGAACCCTAATTAAATTAAAAATCAAATTAAGTCGGATTCCAAACTTTTTTAATGCTGTTTATTTCATTCATAAAACATAAATTTAAAACTTTATTTAAAAATACCGAATTTTTTCCACTCAAATCCACAAGAAAAGATAATAGTAATTTTTTACCATATTTTTTTTAGGATATTACTACTATTAAGCTATAATATAAAATAAAATAAAATAAAACAAAAAGATTTGGTTTCTTGGGAAGAGTGGGGGACCCAAATTCCAGCTCACTTATTGAAATGTCCTTCTCCAGTCTCTCTGGCAAAGTTGGTGGGTGGGCTGACAGTGCCACGTCACTCTCCACAGTTGGAATCTTCTCATCCTCAAGGGTCGACGTCATCCAAATCCAACTCTTAAACGTGGCAGTTTCCAGTGGCACCACCTGTCCTAATTCTTCCCTCCAATGTCTCAGGGCTGATGTGATAACACTAATACAAGATTATTGGATTTGACCTAATTTTTAACCCACAAAATTTTATTTTAATCAATAAAATAAATATTTTTTTGTTAATTTGAGTTTATTTTTGCGAATAGTATTTTAATATAAAATTTTAAATATATCCTAAAAATATGAAAGAATAAATCTTAAATGTATCAAATTAATGTAAATTTTTTTTATAATTTTTAATTCAGAAAAAATTAAATGATATCCATAATTATATTTAAAGAAAATAATTTAAACTTTAAATTAAAAGAGGAAAAAAAAGTTCAGTCACATCAGGCATGACTTTTAGCCACTGGCTGGTTTTGTGATTTCAGTTACGTATGTCTGGCTACGCTGGCTGGCTGGCTGGCTGGCTGGCGGGAATGCATATCTCAGTGGCAGTATAAATGGCAAACTCATAATGCTTTTTACTATATTTATTTTATTTTATTTTATTCTTATTTTTTTCACCTTGCATGACAGTTTGAAATTTAATATTTTTTTCATATTTGATTGGAATAATAAATTAATGATTTTTTTTATTTTAAAAACATTTAAAAATAGATATTCAATTAATTGTAATAATTCATTTAAACGTCTTAAAGTCTTCCATTGGCACCCATTATTTTAAAACTATGTTTTTTTAGACATATATTCTTTCTTTATTTATTGATAGTCAATACAATTTGTGCATTATTGTTAGATTTCGCGATAAAATGGTTGAAAATGAAACCATGAATATATATATATATATTGATTTCGTGATACAAAGTTGACAATGAAATCATGATTAATATATGTATATATGTGGTGTGGGAATATAAAATATGAAGTGATAAAATAAAATTGAAATTATATGTATATACATATGGTGTTGTCACTTATGTATTATAAGGAGCTTCAAAGAAACCTTTAAATTCTCTGTCGTTATCAATGGATCATAGTCTAGATTTTGGTTATCATTTGATGTGAATTGCCCACTAAAGAAAATTCAACATTAGTATATAATATATATTAAAAAATAATATTTTTGATTTGAATGATAGCATATTATATTGATTCGAAACTTTACTTGTATAATCAACTAAAAATATTGTTAAATCTAACTATTGATTTATAAAAATATTAATTTTACATTAGATTATAAAAATAATGTAAAATAAAATTTATTACACTTATATTACTTAATCTCTTAATGTAAATGTATATATTAATAATACTAATAATACAATGGCCCCCACTAACCCTATCAATTTCAAACCAACTGGTTGATTTGTGATTGACTATAGAACATAAAATTGGAATCTTCAAATGGATATACTGTAAAAAAGCAGAGAAGTATTGAGATAGCATGAGTTGTAAGTTTGCAGAAATGGTAGCCCAAACGTAGTTCTCATATATAGAGAAGACAGTTGTACCAGCTTTGACGTCATGATTGAAAATGAAAAGAAACACTCAAGCAACTGAACTTAGCATATTTGTATTTTATTTCTTAGATATGGAGAGAGGAATTCCAGAATGAGATATTTGATGTGAAAAGTCCTTTCAAAAGCCATCTTTCTGTAAATGAAGCATTTGGGTATAGAGGATTCTATCATCTGAACTAGTATTTACCCAATGCAGCAGTTTGCGAGGCTGGAGAAGTCCATGTTCAATCAAACACTTCGTTTTGTGGCTTGTCCATCGCATTCTTGTTGGTCTTTTCGTAGGTAGCCCACCATCGGAGACAAGCACAAACTGGGCCATAAGCCCGAAAGGAGTATGCATGAATCCAACGTCGACACGACCCCAGAAATCTGTCTGAAATTACCACTTGGAGTTGATTGTCATCTTCAATCTTCTTGTGATGGGTGACCTTGGAAAACTTTTGGCTTCCAAAAGATTTCTCACCAACATTTTCAGGCCGTAGGTTCCATTCACATGAACAAATGTTTAAAGAGATAGTGAAAATCCTGTAGTTTTACCAGCCCTTTAGTATCATTTATAAAGGGTGGGACGAAAGAGGCCCCAGTCATTGACTTTGAAGCTTGTAACTGTGGCTAGTTCAAAGACTTCAGCCATTGGCATGAATCCACATTGCATAACGGGAATAGCTGTACGGGCGCTTTCGCTCTGACTGCAATCATAATAGATAATAAAAAAATGTTGCAGAATGTATGTATTACCAACAAGTTAAAGCTTAACAATTTCGCTTTCCGAATGTCTTACAAAATGTACTGGACGTTGAAATTTGGCCAACTGCAGTCGTGACAACGGCTGGAATGTTTCTGTAACACGATCCAGAGGCCTCGATCATTGCTGACTGTCCAGCAGCTGAACCATACAGCGAAAAATATGAAACGACATCGCTTCCGGGAGGTATCTCAGGCCAAATATGAACGACGCCGTCATAACCATGACCCAGTCCAAAAGAGAAACGACGTCGCTTCCAAATTTAACTAAGTCCCAGGCATGAAACGACGTCGTTTTTATGATAAAATTGGACAAAATTATCAGAGCCAGGTTTCGATCCTGGGACCTATGGGTTATGGGCCCATCACGCTTCCGCTGCGCCACTCTGATTTTGTTGTTCGAATTGCTTATAGATTATATATAACACAGAGATACCGTCACAGGGACGACACAACGTCGTCAGTCTGATGTCCATTTCCCAAGCCATGAAACGACGCCGCCTCCAAGCATGTAGCAGTCCAAACAATGAGACGACGCCGTTTTGAAAGATAAAATTATAAAAACTGTTATCAGAGCCAGGTTTCGATCCTGGGACCTATGGGTTATGGGCCCATCACGCTTCCGCTGCGCCACTCTGATTTTGGTAGTGAAATTGTCAATAATAGTTTATAACATGAAGTTATCTCGTTTCAAGGACGAAACGACGTCGTACAATTAAATGTTCATTTCCCAAGCCATGAAACGACGCCGCCTCCACCCATATCTAGTCCAGTCCAATGGATGAAACAACGTCGTTTTTGGAAGATTAAATTGGGAAAGGAACTTGTCAGGGTCAGGCTTCGATCCTGGAACCTGTATGTTATGGGCCCATCAGTCTTCGGCTGCGGCACTCTGATTTTAGAGTGAAAGTTGTGCGAAATATATTAGAAGTTTTATAGACTAGAAAAGTGGCTTTCATCCTTCTTACGGATTTAATCACAGAAACGAAACGTTTCTTGTCAGTAAGTTCGTCTCCTTCTAAACGGCATCCGAAAGCGCCGAAATCTTTTTTACCTTTCCCTCTCTCGTCTTTCAAGTCTTCATCTTTATTATTATTATTATTATTATTAAAAAAATTTCCATTCTTTAATTAATAATTATATATAATAATTATTATTACTATTATCTGTTTTTTCTTCTTGCATTTTAATTTTATCTAAATAAACTTCATTTTTCATTTTAGGGTATGCTGTACAAATCTCTCTTTTTTCTATATATCTAGGACAGGTAGTAATCGGACGCCGCGCCACCGTTCGCCCCAGAAATTTATCGGTCAATCGCTATTCTCCGCCACGTACAAAGTTTTTTTTTTTTTAATCGGACGATTTTAGAGATCGTTTTGATTTTTGATCAGTCCTCTGTTTTCTTTTTGTTTATCCGGTTTGTTTTCGCGCGAGTTTTTGTTCGATTCGGGTTTCGGATTTGAAGAAAAAGAAGGGGAAGGTTGGAGAGGAAATGAGTAATCAAAAGAAAAGGAATTTCCAGATAGAAGCGTTCAAGCACCGGGTAGTGGTAGATCCGAAATACGCTGACAGGACCTGGAACATTCTTGAACATGCAATTCATGAGATTTACAATCATAACGCAAGTGGCCTCAGTTTTGAAGAGCTTTACAGGTTTCCGCTTCTTCTTCTTTTTTTTTTTTTTTTAATTTTCAATTAATTTTTTATTTTACCACGTGATTATTCTTTCTGCCTAACATGTTATGTTATTCTCATAATTTCCGATCTTAGATTTTAGTATTATTTCCTTTTTCTTATGTTTTGGTTACTTCGGTTATTGCTATTAATTCAATGCAGAAATCTAGATGTTTTCTGGAAACAATTTTGTGTTTAGATTATTCATAACTTTTCATAAATATATAGAGAAGCTGCAGATGCACGTTTAATTAGGGTTTTGTTGTGTTTAAATAATCTAAAACTATGAGGAGTTTCTATTTTATCGTATATGAAGTTAGTGAAGATACTTTTTAGACTTGACTATGGAGCTAATCAGCTTGGAGAGTAATGAGCCCTCTATTTTGAGCTGGTGGACAATTGATAGGGATTAGTAATGAGCTACCATGGTAGTTTTCCATGCAGTTGTAGTTGATCAATTGTTACATCTCCATCTAGTTTTTGTGTTACTTTTGAACTACGCTTGTTGCTGAGTTTTCAAGATTATTGTATGTAATGTGCCAAAGTTTCTCAGTTAGTTGCTAATTCTTTTGCTGGATACGTAGATTTCATTTGGCAGCAATGGCTTCATTCTTTGCAGTGTCCACTGAGTTTTCAAGATTATCATATGTTAATTGTATAATATGCCAAAGTTTCTCGGTTGGTTGCCAATTCTTTTGCTGAATACATAGATTTCATTTTTTTTTTTCTGGAAATGGCTTCATTCTTTGCAGTGATTCGCTGAGTTTTCAAGATTATCATATGTTAATTATATAATAGGCCAAAGTTTCTCGGTTGGTTGCCAATTCTTTTACTGGAGACAGATTTCATTTTTTCCTGCAATAGCTTCATTCTTTGCAGTGATCCTTATGTGATATAACATCGATGTTAAGAGTAAAGAGTGATATAACAGAGTAAATGTGAGAATGCATGTCTTTATTACAAAGACAATCCCCTCCAAAATAAAATAAAAAGCTTAACAGATGGGGAAAGGATAAAAGATTCTTGTACTGCTTGGGAGAATAGTGATCTTATCAAATTTTAGCTCTCCTTTTTATGATATTGGCTTTTTGACATGAATTCAGGAATGCATACAATATGGTTTTGCACAAATTTGGTGATAAGCTGTACTCTGGACTTGTTACAACTATGACTGCACACCTCAAAGAAATATCAAAATCTATAGAGGCGGCTCAAGGTGATTTTTTTCTTGAAGAGCTTAATAGGAAATGGAATGACCACAACAAGGCCTTGCAAATGATTCGAGACATATTGATGTACATGGACAGGACTTATATTCCAAATACACATAAAACCCCTGTTCACGAGCTGGGACTTAACTTGTGGAGGGATAATATTATACATTCCAGCAAAATACAGTCAAGGCTTCTGAGCACACTTCTTGAGCTAGTACATAGAGAGCGAACTGGTGAAGTTATAGACCGGGGGCTGATGAGGAACATAATCAAGATGCTTATGGATTTGGGTTCTTCTGTTTACCAGGAGGATTTTGAGAAGCCATTTCTGGAGGTTTCTGCTGAGTTTTACAAGGGCGAATCTCAGAAATTTATTGAGTGTTGTGATTGCGGAGACTATCTAAAGAAAGCGGAGATTCGTCTAAATGAAGAAATTGAGAGAGTTACCCACTACTTGGATGTCAAGAGTGAAGTCAAGATAACTAATGTGGTGGAGAAGGAGATGATTGCTAACCACATGATGAGACTAGTCCACATGGAGAATTCTGGCTTGGTAAATATGCTTCTTGATGACAAGTATGAGGACTTGGGTAGAATGTACAATTTATTTAGAAGAGTTCCTAATGGTCTGTCAACAGTACGAGATGTGATGACTTCTCACCTCAGAGAAACGGGTAAACAGCTAGTTACTGACGCAGAAAGGTTGAAAGATCCTGTGGAATTTGTCCAGCGGCTCTTGGATGAAAAGGACAAATTTGATAATATCATTAACCTAGCATTTAGCAATGACAAGACATTCCAAAATGCTCTGAACTCCTCTTTTGAATATTTCATTAATTTGAATCCCCGTTCTCCTGAGTTCATTTCATTATTTGTGGATGACAAGCTTCGTAAAGGTTTGAAAGGAGTGAGTGAGGAGGATGTGGAGATAATTCTTGACAAAGTTATGATGCTGTTCCGCTACCTGCAGGAGAAGGATGTATTCGAAAAGTACTACAAGCAGCACCTAGCTAAGCGGCTTTTGTCTGGCAAAACTGTAACTGATGATGCAGAGAGAAGTCTGATAGTCAAGCTTAAGACGGAATGTGGATATCAATTTACTTCGAAGTTAGAAGGCATGTTTACAGACATGAAGACCTCCCAGGATACAACGCAAGGGTTTTACGCAAGCCATCCTGAGCTAGCTGATGGCCCTACCCTAGTTGTTCAGGTTCTAACAACAGGGTCTTGGCCCACTCAGCCTAGTGTTACTTGCAACCTGCCTGCTGAAATGTCAGCCTTGTGCGAGAAGTTTCGGTCATATTATCTTGGTACCCATACTGGTCGGAGATTGTCCTGGCATACTAACATGGGGACAGCAGATATAAAAGCAATTTTTGGGAAAGGTCAGAAGCATGAGTTGAATGTTTCAACTTACCAGATGTGTGTACTGATGCTTTTTAACAATGCTGATAGGCTTAGCTACAAGGAGATTGAACAAGCCACTGAGATTCCTGCTTCTGACTTGAAAAGGTGCTTGCAATCAATGGCATGTGTGAAGGGAAAGAACGTTCTTAGAAAAGAACCTATGAGTAAGGACATTGGTGAGGATGATGCATTTTTTGTCAACGACAAGTTCACAAGCAAGTTCTACAAAGTGAAGATCGGAACTGTGGTTGCACAAAAGGAATCTGAACCTGAGAAGCAGGAGACCCGACAGAGAGTGGAGGAGGACAGGAAGCCGCAGATTGAAGCTGCAATAGTTAGGATCATGAAATCAAGGAGGGTGCTGGATCACAACAATATAATAGCCGAGGTTACAAAGCAGTTGCAGTCCCGGTTCCTCGCCAATCCCACAGAGATTAAGAAACGGATTGAGTCTCTTATCGAGCGGGATTTCCTGGAAAGGGACAACAACGATAGGAAATTGTATCGATATCTAGCCTAAAGACATGGCATCAATAGATCCCTTGTTTCTTTTCTAAAGGTTAGTATTGATAAATGAAATTGTACCCTAGTTGGTATGGAAAAATTTGTTTTACATACTATGGAAGCTCCATTTTGTTTGAATGGACATCTATTTGTTTCTGCTTTTTCCTATTTCATTGCACCTTTCCTGCCAAGACCAACTCACCTCCCAATGACTGGCCCTATATGTTTTGTTGGTTCAGCTTCAGCCAGCCTTTTTATTAGAGAAATCTGTTGCCAAATCCTTTTTATAGTACACTTGCATCGCATTGCTAGAGTTGATGAAACCGCATTTCTGCAATTGCTCACATTTATTTGCGCAATTTCGTAAGGGGTTCAAGATTCTAATTGGATTATGATACATACATACATACTTATTATTAGTGTAAATTAAAAGAATCTGACAATCTTTTTAATCGATGTATCAAAAATAATCGCAATATATGTAATTCTGTTAATCTTGCATGTAGAATTTGAAAATTTCAGAGACAGTATAAAACAATTTTTCAGGCTGAGCGTATAGTATCAAGCAAATTTTTCTTTCCTTAACGCACTTATGGTAAACTTTTAACTTGTACCAAATCGACAATCTTCAACTTGAAAAAATAAATTGAAATTGAAAGAATATGAGGATATTACAAAGTGTTATGGAAAACTCTGTAAGCAACAAAATTCGTTTTAACTACATATAGAGATATATATGTTCCTTCACGGGATGGGGATTCGAACCAAAAAAACAAGAGACAATGGCAGATAAACCCCAACGTATTCTCTCCTGCATGCATCTTCTCTCATCTCCAAATCATTCAGATACCCATGATTATGGAAGAATTTGATAAGCTTAAGCTTCACTCCACCTGGTGTGTACCCTCAAATTCTCAATAGAACCGACAATAATTAAGCTTTATTAGCTTGGAGGTAGATATCTGAAGAAACTGGTCCACTTCTAATTCCTGCCAAGCTTGAAAAGTCCATCAACATAGATTCCTGGGAGAAGAACTGGTCGTTTGGTGAACTTCATACAGAGTTCTTGCGTTTCACTTTCCGAGTGGATATCCCTCCAAACACTGCATTTGTGCTCCCAGAAAAATCAGTTAATTTTTCGTAAATGAAAATCTGTAACTTCAGGATTATGGCATAATCTATATTAGATTCTATGTCTAATTGCCAGCCTAAAAATTATGAACATGTTGACTCTGTCATTTACTTTTAGATGAAATGGATCCTACAATTACAGTCTCAAACAAGCGACTTGCAGGTTTAAGCTCGATTACGTTGAAACAAGTTACTCTTATATCACCAATAGATAATATTGATACCAAAGCAAATGATATTATGATCCAATTTGTAGTCAAATTTCAGAGATTTGTAACTAAGCAAACTACATTTAACATGTTTTTTAGTATGGAAACAGGATACATTAGCTTTGACCTAAAGGTACATGTCAAAGGAGGTTCCCAAGTCAAAACTTGAAGATAGAGTAATCAACTTTAAACATCTACCATCAGCATTGGTTCCATGCCCATTATTTCTTGACGTATAGATATGGTCAAAGTAATAAGATAAAGGACTACAATGACTGAAATAGTCAAATTCAACTCAATTCACCATAGATCTTGCTCATAAAGTTACTTTGCACGGTATCCGATGAATGTCAACATTTAGGTAAATTAACGCAGGTGGAAGTTGCCATCACCAGCAATAGTTGGACAACAGTTCTTAAAAGTCAAAAAGGTGCCAAGGCAGACCCATTAACTTCTAATCTTGGAGTTAATATCAAGAACTTTGCTTTTCCATTATAAGAATGCATTTAGATACAAATTATACAAGGAATATTAGCCTTATTTCATCATACCTGATTGGTCAAGGAGGTGGAGGAGATGGCACTGTCCGATGCCTGAACAGCTTTGCTAGGGCTCTGCGCTGACAGTCCTGTATAGAGTCAATATACACAGTATTAATCCCTAACATAGTAACATATATACTGATTAATGTGTTATTCATGCGTAGCACTGATCCATATCGTGTACAGAACAAGAAGAAATACACATACTGAAAAGCAAGGTAATATATGTGATTGGAACAATGTCACAGGGAAAATTAGTTACTTCAATTCTCTTGAGGCTATTGGTCTTAATTTTCTCTCCTCCCACCCCTGGAAACCCACATACAGCTACATAAAGGTTTCAAAGGCTCCATTCTTCTGAAATTGTTAAGGCGCATGCAATTGATTCAGAAATCATTGCAAATCAATAACAGAACTACTTTCAAGAAGATGTCACATGAGCCAGAAGGCACTTGTTAGTTGGACATGCCAAATCTCAAAGCAAACCATAAGAATCAGGGCATCTGCGTATTAATGTTTCCTAAAAATAGTAATTAAGAGGCATTTAGATTCAACGACTATCAGCAGTCATCTCTGAGAAGCTTATTTTGCAAATCTTAGATGTCACATAAATCATTTCATAAACAATAGTTTGCTAAAACAGAATGTAGAGCTCAAACATAGAATTTGAGAAACTTCAAAAAGGAAATTGACCAAATTCTATTTAGAAAGCATACTTTAGCAACTGTATGAACCTGCACCAACCACTGCAGTAATAACAAATCTACTATAACATACAACAATTTTCTGCAAATGTAAAAATCACCTTAAACATATTTAGATGGAACGGTTTATCTGGATTCGTTCTCCTCAACTTCAAATAAGTATATGCAAAGCTTAGTTGGTCACGTGAGGTAAATCGATCAACTTCATTGAACCACAAGCATGAAAATAAATTTGACATTGGTGTATGGGCCCGGATGATAAAGGAACCTTCAGGCACATCTGAAGAATACATTGAGCACAAATCAGTTCCTGGCATACAAGGGAGCTAAGATAAAACGAGAAGGCTGATCTCCAAACATAAAAAGACACCAAGATACGCACAACTTGGAAGAGGAGTATTTGGGTTTGAAGGATCAAACTTTCTGAGGCCATCAGCCTGGTAAAACTTAAACTGGTCATCAATAGCTGTATGGTTGTACTTATTTAGACGCTTATTTTGTAGTACCTCTTCCCAAACACAGTGGCGATCATAATGGTTTGAAATGGCATACTCTGCTCTCATTCGCCACAAAAAGAATTCAATGATTAGCATTGGGTCAGTATTAAGTCGCATCTTACTGTCAATCCAAATTGAATACCTGAAAATAAACATTAAATTATAGCATTTAAGTTAAAGATCCTGTCACAGTTAGAAGGATAAGCATGAGGTTTCCAAGCTACAGACATAACCCCACCTAGAAGAAGGGAAAAGACGATGTGATAAAAACTTTGGCACCTTTCCAGTTTTTCGCATATCCAAGTATGGTAAGTTCCTTACAACAACAATTTTCCATAGACCAACATATCCTTTCTCATCAGGAGTATGTCCTTCTGAAGACAGTTTTGAGAGCGTTTGCTCATCCATAAACATAACAAAACACACATTTTTCTTGGAAAATTCACTAATCTGCAACAAGCAAAAAGATATGGAGCATTACCGACAGAATAGAAAGTTGTGTAAATCATCCTAAACTAAAGCAACACTATAAACCAATCACCTCTTTGCTTCTTCCACTATATTAATTTATCAGCATCTAGCTAAAAATCACAGAAACTAAGCCCGAACTAAACATCTCTGCTCAAGAATAGTCGTAGGCACTAAAAAATAGGAGATCATCTAGCATAAGATCTGCAACATATGAGAAGGAAACAGAGACAAGACAAAAATCAAACTACAAAGCCAATCATACCTTGCATGCATCTCATACATCAGACTGAAGTCTCCGGACAGGAATTTTTCATGAAATTGGTTCGTATGTTCAGCCCTCTAAATTTTTTAAAATGCATTTGAGTTTACCAATAATACTGTACTTTTATGATATCCCTCATGTCCTCTGTCTTAAAATCTTCAAGTATGTATCTATTCTTCTCTCTTCGGTTGAAATAGATGGTGTAGACAACACACACGCACGCGCATTCTTTAGAAAGGTTATGCTTCTATATGAATCATGAATGCATAAAAGAAGTATCAATGCACAGTAGAATGCGAGACATTTGACATAAAGATGCTCATTCTCACATCTTCTGGAAATGAATACATCATAAATGGCAAACAATGAGATTTGATAAGGAATGGCTCATTTACCAATCTGCTAGTAGGTCTCCTCAGAAAGTCAGAGCTTCCAAAAATGCAAGAAGATACAGCAACCCGACAAGTATTCATGTATGCCTTATCATTTTCACTCAACTCAAATGCAGTGCTTGACAATATAGGCAGGCCTTTGACAAAACCACAGTGAATAGTTTGATTCCTTGCAATGAATGATTTCTCTCTTTCCTCAAGAGTTTGATATCCTCCAAATTTACTCTCAAGTGTGTTGGCATGCAAAGGATTCGCGTCCCTCTCAACATACTCTAGTGAAAACTGTGTGAAATTCATATAACTCTTGGGCTCTAATATATTATCAACAGCTGCTGCAAGCGCAACTTCACAAGGAAAATCTGAAGCCAAAATATGTGAAGAAAAAACAACACTAAGTAGTGCAGGACTTGAAAAATGGAAAAAAAGGGAAGGAAATGGACTTAATTAAGCATATCAGTAAGATAATTAAAAGGATTATTAATAACAAAGACTTAAATGAAAATTTCAGAAGGATAAACCAAGATAATGCATTCACTCAAAGCAATAACAATCACGAGTCACAAGTTATGTTATAGTTAAGAGTTTGTTTATGATATTGCAATTAATTACTATGTATAATATTTCACAATTCAATATTCATGCCATGAACAAGAAGAACCAAATGGAAAATTATTACTGTGCATAAACATTGTAATATGTTTTTGGTAGTGTGGTTTGACGTTGTAAGATTTAATTCTATCAAGGGTTAATATATTCCAAGAGATGGCAGTAATCATTCATATTACTTCTCTCCCACCAGTTTTCCAAAAGAAAACAATGTGATGTGACAACTGATAACTTTATATAAGCAAGGGAAAATGATTATCAATTCAGATCATCAAAGCTGAAAATTAATAAAGTTCTTGGGCTCAACCCCAACAATCAGTTCTTTAAAAATGACAAACAAAGATTTGAATTTGATTAGATTATGCTTGCCTGCTCATCCACAAACATCTTCCACCACTCATAGAACAATTAAAAGTGTTTTTCTCAAATGATCTTAAATAAAGGTATAGAAATTAAGGGAAAAAATCTCTTACGCTGCTTACGACGCTTGCTCTTGGGGGGCGACATGGCAGCATCCTTGCTGGAAATTTCTTCATGTACTTGTCGTGATAAGGGAAGATTATTTTCTTCCTCGTTACCTGTACTAATATAAAACAATAAATTGAATTATTACCAAAAAAAATCAAAATCAAGAAAAATGTAGAGTTAAGAAGAAATAAATGAGCGAAAAAGTTAGCTGCGAATCTGACCATTGGAGAGTAATTTAAAGCCAAATGCAGCAAAAACGAACAAGAAGAGTACGAGGAGAAGAAGCAGCAGCCAATTGAAGAACCTACGCTTAAGAATATTACGAGGAAACCTCCTTCCTCGACGACCAACGCGAAAACCCAGCTCGGTTGGAGCCACCGAGCTCATAATCGCACCCACAATGCCGATTCTTCTCTCTTGTAACCATTCGCCATTGTATTTAAACAAAGCCATCGCAAACAAAGCTTTGAAGAAATTGTTGCCAATAACAACCCGTGCACCGTCATCTCATCTTCCACAAAATCTGAAAAATAAAAAACAAAAACAAGAAATCATGAGATCTATGCATCCAGCATTGTTTCAATATTTATTACCGACGGCATCTAGTCTAAGCGGGGTTCCTACGAATACGCCGCGCTCGATTCGACGAACCGGACTTTTTTTTTTTTTTGGTTTTTATAATAAAATACTATGATTTTTTTGGGTCAAAAAAATTATAACTGTTTAACCCATATTAAATAATATAAAATATGAAAATTATTATAATATTTATTATGTTTATCTTAATATCAAATTATGTAAAATATAAAATTATTGTATCATAACATGTCAAATAACAAATTTATATTTTAATTTTTACTTTAATTTATATATAATTTTAAACAAATTGTTAGTTTACGTTAATTTTTATATATTTTTTTCATGATTTCGAAATTTTTCCTTAAATAATTTTTTTTATCAAATATTAAATTTGTATAAAAAATTTATATTTTTATCATATAAAACACTAAATTTTAATATCAAAATTCATACTAAAATTATCAATTTTAAATGTTAGTTATGTAATTATCAATAAAAAGTAAACTCAAATTTGATATAATTTTTTTAAAAATTTTTTAAATTAAAAATTGATTGGTTTTTATTAAACTTATCATATCTATCCTAATATATGTTAGCATAAACATTTATATATGAATTCAAAACATGCCATTGTTGGTACTAACTTTTAAACATTGCAATCTAACAAGCATGTGAGAAAGAAAAGGGAAATGTAATAAGGACATATGCATCTTTAATTTTTTTTTCATGTATAATTGTTTCATTTTTTAATTAATAAAATTGTATTTTTTGTTTCAATATATATATATTTAAAATTTAATTCAAAATCATATAAGTGGCCAACTTGCTTAAACTTATAATATTTTATTGTTATAGAGTAATTTAATTTGAAAATATATTTCTATCTTACTCATATTATTATCTATAGTTACAAATAAATTAGTTTTTTTTTTGTAATAATATGTATCATTTTACATTTTATGGTCTGAAATTGATTCTATTATAATTGAGAATAAATTTAGGTAAAAAAATTTCAATAACGATAATTACAGAATTTAAATTTTATTTAAATGCTAAAAAAATAAAAATTTACTTTCACTTTTTTTTTTCAATAAAGTATTTAAAGCTATAAATAAATTAAATTAAAGTAGCATTTCAATTGTTGTTGACAAAAACCAAGGGTTACTCATAAAATAAATTTAGTTTTATCATTGGAACGAGGTCGTTTTGGACCATCAATTTCGTTGAGTAAGTCTTTGGGCGACACTCGTTTTGTGCATCGTCCGCTGCTTCGCGAGCAATAATAGGAGAACGGCAATGGCGACTGAACTGGAAGAACTGATAGACTTCCTCTCTGCCCCCTCTCCTCCAGTAAGTTCCCACCTATCATTTTCCATCATATTATTCGCCACAAGTTTGATACAAAACTCTGGAAACTAAGTTTTACTTGTAGTTAAACTAGATTTCAAGTTCTATTCTATATTTATTTATTTGTCCGCATCGGGACGAAGCTAAACATTCAATCTTCGGGTCCTTTCGTACAAGAAAAATCCCATTTTTCTATTAAGGGGTGTTATTGTTTTAAGCTATGTTGAAGTTTTAATCATACCCTTTTGTTTTCTAGTACTAATGATAATATTTATTGATGTGATATGCTTAGGTGAAGAAGGCAGCTGTTGATATTGTTCGGGGATTAACAGGGTCTGAGGATGGTTTGCACTCCCTTTCCAACTACGCCTGCACCGTGCTTCCATCGTTATCTCGGCTTTTGAGTGAGGAAAAGGTGCTTATTTTTCACAAACCCGTCTCTAGATGAATCATTAGTGCTTGTCAATTAAGTGATTTTGTTGAAAATGTTGGAATCAATTAACACAAGCTTCTAATTTTTTATTTCAAGTGCATTTTTTTTTGAAGTCGTTCTCTTATTGTATGAATGTTGTAGGAAGTTTCAGAACCAGCTGCTGAAGCTCTTGTAAATCTGTCACAAAATGCAGAGTTGGCTGCTAAAATGGTTGAAATGGGTATGATTAAAGTAGCCATGGATTTGTTGTATAAGCCAGGCTCGAGCATTATTCAATTGCTGGTTATGCTCCTAGTTAATCTAACACAGTTGGATGATGGTATTTCTTCCTTGCTTCAGGTGCTTTTTTTTTTTTTTTTTAATTTATGTCCTATGACTCTTACTAATCCTCTTAGACATCTGTTTAATTATTGGGAAAAAGTTATAATTTTTTATTTTAAATTACAAGATTTATATTCAATGGTACGTGTTTATACATGGCTCCTTATATCATTATCATTCTTTTTCTGCCTTATCGTTGGGGAACATTAATTACTTATCTGGGACTATGGGCTTTTTAGGTAGGAGATGAGAAGATGCAAGGACTTTATATAATGAAGCTTGTGAGATCATTCTGTAGATCCAGTGAATCCGGTGGTGTGTTATATTTCTTAAGTTTGTTTGTAGTCTTGTACACTGGTACTTTTATGTTTCTCCTTCATGCGTTGGCCTCACATTCTTTTGTTCCTCATTTACAAGATGATCCTTTTGATCATGTTGGTTCCATACTTGTAAACATCTCAAAGAAAGAAGCGGGAAGGAAAATGTTATTGGACCCGAAGCGTGGCTTGCTAAAGCAAATTGTTAGACAGTTTGATTCATCTAGTCCTTTGAGAAAAAAAGGGGTATGTAAAAATGATTTGTGAAGCAGTAGGTTTCTTAAGTGCTTCTCTTATATTTGGACAATATTTTTTTCATCTTTTACTTTTCCACATGTCGTCTTTTATGCCTCATGCTTAGCCCAAAAAGCTTGGAAACTCTTTCTAACCTTGTGGAAAGTGTTTGAAGTTGCATTGAAGTATTTATGGCCTTTTCTAGGATCCTGTGATTTGATCATTTTGCTTCATTGAATTATTGCGATGAATGTATTAGGTCCCTAGATAGTTTGCTAGTCTTGCCATATTAGGAGTGTTGTAGAAGAAGATTGGTGCATTAACCTCGTAGATATTATTTAGACAAGGTCTGTTGTTCATAATTGTTTATCGGTCTCAAAGTGTTTCTTGCATATTTTCCGGTAGAAGTCTTTGATAAAATGAACCACTTTAAGAGGGATAATGTTAGGCTTTCCGTAAGATATCCTTCCTATAATACAAATCCAAGCTTAAATTGAGATAGGTATCATAAGAGCAAAATAGGTTAGAAATTTGTTCAAAGAAGAGACTGAAATGCTGATAACACAAAATTGAGGGATCAATGGTAGGTTGGAGTTTGGTAGATGAATTGACTAATTTGAGAGTTTGATTAGGCTTGTGAATAGTTTCTGTTCAACCATGTACTGTAATACAAAACTTAGGCGGCCAAGCTTATGCAAATAAAACCAACTCGCACCTGACTAGAACCATGTACTTAGCTTGTCCAGAGATCAGCAGGTTGTTTGCATGTTTACAGGTTTCTGGAACTATTAGGAACTGCTGTTTTGAAGCAGAGAATCAACTACAGAATTTGCTCTTAATATCAGAGTTTCTTTGGCCAGCTCTGCTTCTGCCAGTTGCTGGAAACAAGGTAGCGTTTTATACAATTTCTTGGAAGATTAAAGCATTTATCTTATGCTGGCCTATAATTAACTAACCATTTGGTAGAAGGAAAGAGAGGGGAAAGGAATTAAAATGTTTTAATCTAATGGGTGAGCTGTAAAATAGCACATATTTTTATATAACTCGACCAGTAGATTAAAACTTCTTGTTTCCTTACCTGTTTCGTTCCTTCCTACCAAACGGACTGTCAAGAGTGTAGTCTTAAGAAATTGTTTTGTTATTGACTGTGTATACATGTCTCTCAAAATTACTACTTATGTATTCAAAAGGATAACCACTAACAGAGCGATGCATTATTTATGAACCAGACGAGATTTCTCAATTTAGTTTCAAAGTGTTACGGCATCATATCTTGATGTTGTTACATATCTTTCTTCAGTTTCTTATTCTTATAACTGGCGAAAGCTAATGCCTGGATTTTTTCTCCGTATTTGTCTTGTGTTCTCTGCCCAGATATATGATGAACAAGACACATCAAAAATGCCACTTGAGCTTGGAAGTGCTCTTTCAATCGAGCGTGAACCGGTTAAGGATTCTGACATTCGTGTTCAAGCACTTGAGGCTATTTACTTGATTGTTTTACAGGTAAAAATCAGTGACATTTCTTTTATTCCTTTCTAAATTACTATCTTGTGCAACCACTCAAATATTAACCTGTAAAATATTAAAGATTAGGTTTGAATGTTATCCTTATGGTTGTACACATAAACTAAGTTGCTTTTACATTAAGATTATTTGTTCTTATACGAAGTTATATTCATCTTCTTTGAGAAAGGTATTGCATCACACAATTTCTTTCCTTCTCTCTAGGAAGCTGGTCGAAGAGCCTTATGGTCTGTCAATGGACCGAGAATATTACAACTGGGGTATGAAGATGAAGACGATCCGAAAGTAATGGAAGCATACGAGCAAATTGGCTCCTTGGTATCTTTCCTCCACTCTGGGAATTGTTGTGATATATAAACTCCTATGTTACATTAACTACAGATCTCGGAATATGATATTGACTTGGTTTAATCATCACCAGCTTGTTCATGGCAGTGGGACAGAAGAACCGTCAACAACTACCTCAAAATAGCAATTTGCTTGCATGTTCAATGGCTTCTGCTGCATTTTTTCAGGATATTACTATGCAGGTTCGCGTATCTGCAGCTTCAGGCCGTGCTCAAAAGACCCCAGAGATCAAGCTTCCATTGCAGAAGTTTGTTATCAATAGGCAGTTTGTTTGGAATGTATTACGATAATATGATCAAGCATTAGAGATAATAAAATTATGCATACTAGTTTGCTTTTATTTATAATTATAAATCTTGTGCTCTAATTAAATTCGAGAATTTGAGTATTTGTGTTTGTTTCGTGTTACATATATGTAAAATACAAAAATTATCATAATACAAGATAAGTACGAAATAATTTTTTTAATTTTTATCAAATTTATCGAGATATTTATCAAAACATTAATTTATTTCATTTTTGTTCATTTTTTCATATATTTTTGTATTGAATTATATTAAATTTAACTTCAATTAAAAAAAATTATGACTAAAATATCATTCTATTTTTTTCAATCAAAATGACAAAGATAACAAAATTCACTTTGGCGCCAAAGAATTAACGGTAGTAATACTAATAATAATAAAACAGGAAAAAAAAAAAAAACCGTAGAAATTCTGCTTCTCCCGCCAACTCTGTCAGTTATCTTTCTCTTGCATTTCCCATTTTCTTCAGAAAACGAAGCAGCGCTTAACCGTCATCTTTCCAAAGAGAATTAGAAGGAAAAGGAAGGAGTATCGAATTACCGTTTCTCAACCCGACTTCAGAGCCAAGATGGATATGTCAGACATAGCGAGAAAGCTCGGTCTCTCAGAAAACAAGCAGCTGGTTCAAAAAGCCGCTGAGCTCCGCCGCCTCTGTGACGTTCAGTTCGATTCCTCAATCATTGGTGTCGTAAGTAATCCATCCTCTAATCGTTTATTACTTTGAAACCCCAATAAATGTCGAATGTGAAGCGCTAATTATGTTCCTTTCTCTCCTTTTCTGTTTGTAGGGAGAGGTTTGTAAAGCTCTAATCTGCTTAGAAATTGTTGCTACAAGGTATGATGCATTATCTTTGTTTTCCTTTGTTTTTGAATATGTTCAAAATTTGGATTAGGGTTTTTCCCTAATATATGATTGTTATGAAATCTCTAGGTTTGGGGAGGTTGTATTTGATAGGAAGAAAGCCATCAAGTTAAGTGGAATGTCAGAAAAGGCTTACAGTAGATCTTTCAATTACTTGCAGAAGGGTCTAAACATCAAGTGGGTTTCTTTTTTTGGGTTTCTTTTTTTTTCTTCTTATATTCTTTGTAAGACAGATTCGAGTTATTATTAAAATCAGATTTTGACTAAATTGGGGGAGGGATGGGGTTTCAGGACAACGCTGGATGTTAGGGAATTGGGAATTCAATTTGGATGTGTTAGGCTCATTCCTTCTGTGACGAATGGCTTATCTCTGTAAGATCTTTTTCCTTCGATTTTATTTACTGTACTCGAATTTGCTAAGATTGCAATCCGCAATGCCTTTTTTTAAAAATAAAAATAAAAATTGATCGTTTGATGAAGTGTTATGTTTTTCATTTTCCATTTTGTGATCAGTGAATTGAATGGTTGAACGGCTTATATGATGTTTATGTCAGTTATAAGGAGCGGTTTACAGCATCATTGCCTGCTTCCAGGAAGGAGAGTGTAGACTTCACTAGGCCAGTGTTTACTGCCGTGGCATTTTACTTGTGTGCAAAGAAACTAAAGGTAACGGATGTGTAATTCTTCTATCAAATGTTTTCCCTGTATTTACCCATTTTTTATATAAATTCTCTACAGCTTAAGATAGACAAGGGCAGGTTGATTGAGGTTTGTGGCACCTCTGAATCTGAGTTTTCTCGTGTAAGTAACATTGTTTCCATATGATTATTCAATTGGTAACTTGTAAATGCTTAATGACTGTTCAATGCTGTTGGAACTTTTAATTTAGGTCTCTACCTCCATGAAAGATCTATGCCATGACTTTTTTGGAATCTCAAAAGAAAGAACAGATCCCAAGGAAGTGAAAGGGAACTGAGGTAGTTGTTCATTTTCATTTCCCTTAAATTGGGAATATTTACTCTTATGTGTATGTTTGTGTTGCCATTTTGACATTGCTGCCACTGTTTGCAATAGAATGTAATACCATATGTTGGTTTTCAAATCTTCAAGTTTGTTTACACAGAATTAGTTTCTCTAAAATTTACTTTGATGTTCATATGTAGAACTGCCAGATGTGTTGCCTGAAAAGAGAAAATTTGATGATGGTGGTTATATATCTGATGATGAAACGGAGGTACTACTGCAGCATTTGGACTTCTAGTTTATTAATTGTTGGATCAAAGTTGGATTGATTTATTCTAGATTTGAGGCCTTGTAATTTGATTGTATGACAGTTGCTGTAGCATTATGTGACTATTTAATTGGTTTTGTGTGCACAAGTGTGCTGATTGATACGTGGTAAATGTCAGAGCTGAAATCGGAGGTTGAGAAGCTGAAGTGTGAAGCTGATGTGTTGCTGCAGTTATACGAATCATAAGCCGGGTTGGTTTTAAAAGACTGATGATTGGGCCATGATGGTTAAAATCTGTTAGTAGAGTAGTTAAGTCTGTTAGTTTGATTCTGTTAAACTTGTAAATGCTCATTTCCATTAATTGCTTTTCTATAAATATACATGATGGCAATACTGGAAAGGTAAGAAATGAAATACAAGAATTCTTCTTCAACCTTCTACTCTTTTTTCCTTCCCCTGTTCTAGAATGATGAATGTTTTATCATCTAAGCTCGAGGTCTGTTCTTTCTTCCTTCCAAACTTCATGCATTTGATCTTTACCAGTTGAGTTTGATATTTTACATGTATCAATTGATATCAGAGCTTGATCTTTGCACCTATAATGGCAGAAAATATGGAATCTCATGATTTTGAAAGATTTGAAAACACAATAAAAGAGTGTTTCAAGGAGATCCTATCCAAACCGCAAGAACAAGAAAGGATGATCTCTACCATGAGCCATAATATTCTACTCTTATTCTCCAGCAAAATCAGATTGCGAATGATCTCCAACATGAAGACTCTATTGGATTGTCTCTTCAACATGAAGACTGTTGGGAAGGAAGTTGCCTCTCTGGTTTAGGAAGAGAATTCCAGACTCCAACAAAACTTAAGCACGGGCACTGATAACCAAGTACCTTTCCAGGAGGATCAAATTGATTGTACTAAGACATGGAAACATAATGTTGATAACTTCGTTGAAGTTATTGATGGTCTTTACCCCGTGTACATGAATCACATCTACTCAGCCTCAAAAGGTCGTGTTGTCATGTTTACCAGATCACTGGTTATCTACAAAAGTCAAGATATACATGTGAATGGTCTTTGGCTTGAATTTGCTCAAACAAAGATGGAAGTAAAATCTGGACCCAGATTTATTTCTCTAATGGGGGGCTATGTGCCAATGGAAATGGTGGTAAAAGGTGCTTTGGAACTTATCATGGATAAGAACATGCTTAGTTTTTGTTTATGGATTACAAATCGCAAAAGCTGGGAATATTGGTCCAGCTCAAAAGAAAAGCAAAATTTTTGTTGCGTTCTTCCTCAATTTCAGGAAAAAAAATTCTCACCACACAAGTATAATGGTTGTAAAATTACACTGAAAGTCATAGCAGTTCATGTCAGAATCTACGGACATTCTTATCTCCAACAAGATGAGATCAAGAAAGATGGCCAAGAATTCATTGCAGCAGGACTCATACAACGTAGTAGCAGTCCTTTCCCATCACCAGGCATTATGCATAAGGTTTTTGGCTTTAAGGGATGCATTTCCAGCCTTGATGACAAGGCTCATTCGATGGGAAGAGACTGATACGTGGTAAATGTCAGAGCCGAAATTGGAGGTTGAAAAGTGTGTTGCTGCAGTTATAGGAATCATAAGCTGAGTTGGTTCTAAAAGACCTATGATTGGGCCATGAGAGTTGGTTGAAATCTGTTGGTAGAGTAGTTAAGTCTGTTTTGATTTTGTTAAACTTGTAATAATTGCTTTTCAATAAATACACATGATGGTAATATTGGAAAGGCAAGAAATGGAATACAAGAATTCTTCTTCAACCTTCTGCTCTTTTTCTCCTTCCCCTAGTCCAGAATGATGAATGTTTGATCATCTAAGCTTGAGGTTTGTTCTTTCTTCCTTCCAAACTTTGTGCATTTGATCTTTGCCAGTTGAGCTTGATATTTTATACGTATCATGATTGATTTGATGAAATTGTTATTTCCTGATTTAAATCATCTGACAGGGCTTTCATTTGCACCATTCAAGAGATTAAGAACTCAAATGTCTAAACTTTGCATGTCATATTTGGTCTTGCAACAGTCTTAGTGATCATTAGTATTTGATGTTCCATGATCAGCGGTAATGCTGGCATCAGATTTTCTAAGAGAATTAGAGCTATCATTGATATTAGACTCAGCATTTTGGGGAGTTTTATTAAAAAGCTACTACATGTTTGTAATATTGTTCTTGAAAAACAAAAATGTCAATTGCTGCTCTGCACAATTTCAGTTATTTTATTGTACACTAAGGCACTAGGATGAACCTTTTGCAGCTTTCAAGTCACAAGCGGCATAAGAAAATGGAAAAAGTAGCTTATGAACAGTGGAAGTCATCTGTTCTTTCATCTAATAAGAAAAGCACAAAATGTAATGAAAGAGTTCCCCTTCTAATTTCCTTTATACTGCATTGATGCACTCGAAGGAAACCAGCATAAGTGGTATGTTTCTTTTCTTCATCGTCTTGCAAGCAGATCATTCAGACCAGCCTTAACTTTCTGAAGGAAGTTTCTGAGACGCAGGAGTTGAGGGCAGCATTGGATACATGTAAGCTTTCATTTCTAGCTTTTGAGTTGTTTGAGCTGATCCTGCTGAAGTTCATATTAGAAGAAAAGGCTAAGACTTAAGATGGGAAGAAATGGATTAAAGAAGTCCATAGATAGGTTAAGTTATTAGTCTGCAATTTTTGTGTATGATCATGTCTATCTTGAGTGTGTCATATACATTAAGAAAATGACTGTTATCCTAAAACAATAGATATAACAGCATTGTTTAATTTGAAAATGGACAAATGTCTCATTTCATAATTCAACAACTGGATCAGGAGTTAGCCACACCCCTAATTTGATGATGAATAGCCCTTTTCTCCAAAATTAGGACTTCAATGTCTTTTTCTTCCTTTTTTTAGTAGAGGTTTCTTTTCTTATACATATTCTCCAGTCATTGCAACGTTTATAATACTAAGATAATATTTTATATTATATATATATATATATATATATATATATATATATATTTATTAGTTGAGTTGATCATTTGACAAGTCCCTCCTAACTGCCAAAATAATGAAATATATTGCTCATTTATTTACTTTTTTAAATCCTTGAGCTATGATAAATTATATATAAATTTATATTTAATGTACTAATCGTGTGTAGCAGTTATACATTGTTAATTAACTACAACGTGCCACTTTATTAATAATTAAAGTAAGAAAAATATAAATCTTTAAAAATAAATATTGAAGAACTAATTCTGCCTTTGATGCATGCATACAATAATGTAGCCAGCTTCAACCTATATTAAGGAGGAAGGTTAATGGTAGATTAAAATAACTAATTGTAAAACTCATCTGTTGGAATAAAATTTTTGGATATGATGATAATTTATTTAAATTTTTATATTTTTTTTCTCATTAAATAAATGATATTTTGTGGTTAATTGACTGTATGTAGCTGCATTTAATATAAATCCACTATATATATATTATGAGTTAGTTTTGACAGATTGTGATGGGAAGAAGTGAGTTTAAAAACACCAGTTGCCATTGCTGATAGTTTGACCTTTTCTTCAACATCCGTCCTCTTCCATAAAGTTTTGAAGGCCGAGGAAGTTAAGATTGGTCGCTTTCATGGCTTTGGCAACGCCTGATGAATTGATGGGAATTTTCGTGCCGATGATTGTGTATTGGATATACTCTGGGTTTTACGTGATGTTAGAGTCGTTTTAAAAGTATAAGCTGCATCCCATGAAAGAAGAAGAGGAGAAGAATTTGGTGCCTAGAAAGACTGTCGTCAAAGGTGTTCTTCTCCAGCAAACCTTTCAAGCTTTTGTTTTCTTCGTGTTGTTCACGGTATGATCGATGAACAGTAGGTAATAGAAAGGATTTCTGTCAATGAAATATTGCACAACATTTCAAAAACTGCTTTACATCTCATATGATCGCAATTACTCTCGTATGATCACAATTACTCGTTAATATTGTTTTTCAATATTGATATGAAAAAATTATAAATAAAAGATATAAAAGTGATATGAAATAAAATTTGATAAAATTTATGGATAAAAGCTAAAAAAACTATGTTTATTGCGTTGAGAATTTTTTTGCTTTTTATGCTTCATGTCAACTTATTTGTTGCAGGTGACAGCAGCAGGAGAAAATGATGGTAGGGCAGCTTCTGCAAAGCAGCCAACTTCCTTCCTCGTTATAGCTAGACAATTTGTTGTAGCTATGGTGGTTTTGGATACTTACCAATATTTCAGCCAGAGGTACATGCACCACAACAAATTCCTCTAACGGAACTTCCATTCTTACCACCATCGCCTTGTTGTACCTTATACATTCGCAGCTCTCTACGATCATCAAGTCGACGGGTTTCTGTTTGACACCATAGGTGGAGCCTTGGCCGCTTACCTCTTCAGCATGTCTCCTCGGACTTTCTCCTTCTTCTCCTGCTTTGCCATCATCAAAACAATCGACGACCACTGCGGAATATCGCTGCCTGGAAATCCCTTCCATATCTTCTTCTGGAACAACACTGCATTTCACGATGTGCACCATCAATTCTCTGGCGGCAAGTACTATTTCTCACAGCCATTCTTTGTTATGTGGGATAAAATTATGGGAACTTACATGCCTTAATCACTTGACAAAAGAGCAGATGGAGGTTTCCCTGTAAAAGACAGCAAGGATGATTGAAGTTACCATTAATAATTACACACTTGTAGGCTTCATTCGGGAAAACAAGGAGAAATTGGGAAAGGAAATTTCACTTTGAATTTGCCATCAAACCACTCAGTGTGTATTTTAATCTTGCTTTCGTTTAAGGTATGAGTTGTGAAAGTCTTTCTTTTTTAATGTAATTGTAAACTTCTCGAACAATTTGATTTCTCATGTTTTGGTTAGATATTTTTGAGATAAAATTTTGATGTTGTAAGGGAAGATTTTAAAATTATTGAGAGTTAATAATTTTAAACACGATATATATACACGCACATGAATAATAAAATTTTTTAAAAAAATATAAATATAAATATGATAATTATAGTTTATAAAAATATAAATTATATACATAAATTACCGAAACATAGGGTGACACGTACTCTTTTGTTTGTACCATAATTAGCCTCTAATTACCCTTTGAAGCCTTAAAAGCATGGTGAAAATCTTTAACTGTTCATTGAATCTCTAAGAACATTTATATATAAATTTTTAAATTATTTAATCACAACAAAAATTATATAAAAATTTAATATTTTAAAGTATGATTTCACTTAATATTTTAAAAGAACTTTGAATTGTGATTAATCAACAATTATATTAAAATAATAAAAATAAAATAATTATAAGTGATAAGAGATAAGGTAAGAAATTGGGTTGGACGCGATGGGAGGCCAAGCCCAATAACACGGTCTTGACCTCTTTGTTTCGAAACGCAAATGTCTACAGACAACCTGGGCCCACCTTCTGCACATTTGCTTGACGCCGCCTTTAACCTATTGGTCAACACGCCAGAGAAGCGACTCTTCCGTCGCCGTTTTTGACCGACCATGGTTAAACTCAAAAACCACTGCCTAAACAGAATCCATAAACCCTCGCTTTCCTATTATAGATCGCCACGTATCCAAATCACTAATCTACGGTAGAACCGCATGCACCAAATTATATAGCCATGATATTTTGGCCAAAGTCTCCGTCTTTTTCCGAAGTCTATGATTCCCAGCGAATTGTCTTTTTCAATTTCGAAACTTCCGATGTCATTCCAACCCTAGCAAGCATTTCTATTAGTTATTTGTTTATTTATTAGGTTTTTTTTTATCGTTGGCCAAAATATTATTTACAAGAAATTACCAAAGTCGTAGTCTTTGAACCTTTAAGGAGCAGATAGACCAGATCACCAGACAGCTTCGTGTGGTAAAAGGAAATGGGCGTAGCGATATCCGATGAATTGCTGGGAACTATTGTTCCTATCGCTGTTTACTGGATTTATTCAGGAATATATATGTGTTTTGGGTCGTTTGAGAATTATAGGTTGCATTCGAAAAAGGACGAGGATGAGAAGAATTTGGTTTCCAAACAAACCGTTATTAAAGGCGTTCTTTTCCAACAATCCCTTCAGGCTGCTATCGCCATCCTTTTGTTCACGGTACGGTAACCCCCTCCCTTCAGAATCTTGAATTTGTTACTTTGAATGATTAAGTTGCTTTAGTATTAGTTTAACTTTTGATTATAGATCATGTTTTAATTTGATTTTAGGAGAATTTGATGGTTCTTGATGTTGGATCAAATTCTTACTAAATTTTCCTGTAAGATTTGATCAAATTCTTATCCTTGATTGCTTTTCAAGGATGATAAAGCAAGAATTGGAGTTAATTAGTTTGCATCATTCCCCTGCATGCAAGATAGCTGTCCAGGCTGCTTACAGAAATAGGTTGTATAATTTATCTACAATTAGCCATGAGTTTCGACTTGGTTTCTTTTGAACCGTCAAGGATTATAAATGGGATAGGATTAGGAAACACTTTGTTAGGGTGTTTACAACGTTTAATTTGGAGTACTTGCTTTTGTCAGCTATAGTCATGCTTTAATGTTCTGTTAGCTTATGATTTATTAGATATTAATCATGAACAGGGCGAGGTAAATGTGGAAATATACTTTGTCTTGGATTGTAGTTGTGATTTTTAGTTCAGAGGCAGAAAATTACTTTAACAGTGAGCACAACCTCATCAAAATTCACAGGTTCTTCATATCTTCCCAACTGATGAAATGCTGTCAAGCTGGGTGCTATTCCCGTTTCTTGTGTTTGAGAACTGTTTTCATTTATATAATTTGTAGCTGGCTGGTTTTCAGTTTTCATTTGATTTTTTTCTTTTTTTCTTTACTCCACTTTTGATTCTGTTGCCAATTGAACAAAAAATTCCAAGCCTTCATCTGCATATATAATGTGCCGTATATGCTATTTATATTGTTAGATTATGTGACTGTTGTAGATTTTTATTTGTAAAGTTTGCTTTGTGCAGGTCACAGGGAGTGATGCTGAGGCTTCTGCAGGACAGCCATGGTCCCTTACCATTCTAGCTAGACAATTTATTACAGCAATGATAGTTATGGATACTTGGCAATATTTCTTGCATAGATATCTCCACCACAACAAGTTCTTATATCGGCACTTACACTCTTACCATCACCGTCTTGTTGTTCCCTATGCATTTGGAGCTTTGTACAATCATCCACTGGAAGGCCTTTTCTCTGACACTATAGGTGGTGCCTTGTCATTTCTCCTCTCCTGCATGTCTGCTCGAACTTCCATCTTTTTCTTCTCTTTTGCCACCATCAAAACGATCGACGACCATTGTGGGCTAATGCTTCCTGGAAACCTCTTCCATATTTTCTTTAGAAACAATTCTGCATATCATGATGTCCATCATCAGCTCTATGGTAGCAAATACAACTTCTCGCAACCATTCTTCGTCATGTGGGATAGAATGCTTGGAACTTATATGCCTTATTCACTGGAGAAGAGAGCAGAAGGGGGATTTGAAGCGCGGCCAACTAAAGAGTTCAAAGATGATTAACAAGTGGATTATGAGCATCCAATTGTGTCTGATTAGAATATATCAACAGTATTTCTCTTTTTTCCTCATCAATGTACCACACTGCGATAATTGTTTGTACATATTTATAATTGTTGTTCTCTACGCGTAAACCTTATCATTGTTCATAGAACTAATAAATGAGATTACCCAGGAACTGCTTCGGGCAATTTTGATTCTAGGTAAATGGCTTGTGAAGTAATGATATATTGGAAAGGTCTTCCTCCTAAATTGTGCATGTCGGTCGAGAAGTCAATTACAATACTTTTCTGACAGGGAAAGTCATTTGTTCATAATGCCAAATATTTCTTGGATTCACCAAAAGGTAACAAAGAAACCGGTTTCATGCATGGGCAATGATTTTTTGCAGGTCTGGTCCTCAAGAATCTAAGCCATGGGTTCAAAGATATCTCCATTGCTTGTCGGCAATGGGATGTAACAATAACCGAATAATAATGTCGTCTTATTTCACAAAAGAAAAGCCAAAAGAATGCAGAACTCCTTTACTTACAATGATTTAGAGTTTATTTGAAGAAATTTTTGGCCACTGTCGGTCTAGTTGTGAAGCTTAGATTTGGGACCATAGTGTCCATTTCATCTTTTTATTAATAACCAACATGCCTATATGTATTTTTCAGCTTCAGGTTCATGAAAATATGATTAATTGCTGAGTCATTTGGTCCATTTTCTGTCATCAAAAATGCCTTTTTGGTCCATCAGCTAATCTGGGTTTTGAATGCCATTCCCTTGCGAGTGGTCCATCAGAAAGACACAGATCTTATCCCGAGGCTTTCAGTGCAGATAAGATACCTACCCAACATCTTCATATTCCCACAACCTGAACAATATCACTGCAGACTTCTGCTTGCTGTGCTGCTCGTCTCTGTAAGTTGTGACCACAAGCATTATGTTCTCCATAGTCATAGTTCTTGATCTGCTGCATTTATGGTTTATAGCTACCTTTGCCTTTCCAATTCATTTCTTGATCTCCTTATGCACATGGAGGACTGCTTTTATTCCATGATGGTCCCTGGTGGCAAGGACAGCGAAAATTTGGCTTCTTGGCATGATTTCTAATTCATCAAAGTCATGGTAGGAAAATAAAGGTGTCCCTCAAGCAATATTCCCATTAATTGCTCAGCTGGCAAATTTGGTTTTCTAACGGCAAAACCCTGAGTCTCATCATTGTCTCAGATGGTCTCTTTTTAAAGGAACTGAATTGTGCTTTCACAGCTTCATACTACCATTTCTGTCTGCAAAGTAACTTAATTGCATTTGCTTTTAACTGTGTCTTTCTCAGCCCGATGTTAAGAGAAGGTTGCATTTGATTATAGCACTAGGTGTAACCTTTCTGTTAATTTCCTTCGATCCACATAACAGGAATCTCATCTGAATTTCCAGGACAATGTGAAATCTTGGAATGTTTGACGATATATCATGGACCAATTTATTTATGAGGTGGTTGCTGAATTCTTTGCATTCCTCCTGAACAGATAGGTGTGCCAGCTTGTGATTTTAACCTGTCACTCTTGCTTTCAAAGTTCACTGTTTCATAGTTGGAACTGAAGTGATGAAACAGCAGCAACTAATTTGACAGCATTTGCTCTCTGGTGAATGAAGCCGTGTGAAAGTTTCTTCCCCTGGCAAAAATGGTAAAGTCGGCAACATAGATGGAATGGGACCAAATAGAAGCTGAATTCTTGCCTGTTTTCTCACTCTTGTGATGGTAAATCAAAGCACTAGTATAATTCAAGCTTAGAGCTCTCTTTTATCATCTTCTGCAAGTGGCCCAGACAGAAAATATCGACAAAAACACAGGAGATCAATTATTGAAATCCAGGTCATAGTACTTTCAAATAAAGCTGGAAAGATAATTAGTTTTGGTCATGAATCCTGATCATTGATCTGGTCGAGCAGACAGAATTAGCTGAGCGATGCCTAGAAGATGAGGCAAGCCAAAAGCAACTTGGATTTGCCAGGGCAAATGAGGACAGCTCCATGGACAGAATAATATTCATCTTCACTCTTCGGAATCCATGGATTAATGTCAAGTTCATATATATATATTCATCTGGCAAATAACTGACCCTCCTGAGTTTTTTGGATTAACTTTCCTAATAATTAGGATTATTTTATGGAAAGGAATTCAACATTACTGCTATAGTACTAGAAACAAAAGTAGAATTAAAATAAAATCCAGCCGAGCTATTACAATCTACTGAATATACAAGAGATATGAAGCTCGAGGTTAATGTATATGGGGAAGGGAGCGAGTGGCAAGAATCCGTGGCGTTTGTGTAGGTTCAAAGCCTGGAAATTTAGTCTCAGCTCGAAATCTTGTGGCAGGCATGTTGGAGTCAGACACACGGCGCATTCTTGGATCAAAACTTGCCTTCTCACTTGTTTTGTATGCATCTCCAGCGACCTGAACAGCTTTCTGACTATTACAGCTCAATAGACCAGCAGACCGGAGCCTCTGAAACTCTTTGGTAGGTTTAGTTTTTGCATTGGTGGTTGCCGAGAATGTTTTCATTGGGCTTGGTAAAGCTACTGATGGCCTTAGTTCTTCATAGTCAGACATGACTGAGAAATCTGCTGCACTGGCCGTGACCACACTCCACTCTATGCTGGCTTCGCTTGGTGCATAACAAGTTGTTGGGGTGATACAGCTAGAAGCTGCATCAGATGCTTGTCTCGCAAGAAATGGATTGGCTTTGCTTGTGAAGCTCTCTATCTCAAACAAATCTGAACTTGCATCACTCTCTGTATCATTGTAGTTACCTTTAGAATGTTCAGTTTCTTCTGCTTTTGGAGTTGCTTCCCAGGATAACATTTTCAGCCTCCTCTCAAGGTTCAAAGACTTGTTTCTCCTTGCAAGCACAGGGGAGCCGAAGACCTCTAGTGATTTGCGCCCGATTTCGTCTACCTCTCCTTGCAATGGCACTTTAACAGGCCGAATTCCCACAGAAGAATTCATAGTTGGGAAAGTAAAAAGGTCCTCCTTGATCCAGGGTTCTGCAGATGGTTTATTAGTATCTAGACTGGGCTTCCTACTGGCTACTGTCTTGGTTTGCTTGCCTTCACCATTAGTAGGTCTCTTGAAACTTATTTCACCAACTTGTACTTCTTCAATATCAACAGAATTCTTATCAGAACAGTAGCATTTGCAGGCAGCAAGACCCGAAAGAAAACTCTTTCCAGTCACCTTACTAGGTTTGGGTCGAGAAGGATTTCTCATAACACTTTGGATAAATGCACTTCTGCTGTTCCAGCTAGATTCAGAATGAACACTTGGAGTTTCCTGGTGTATTACAGGCTTGACAGGCTCTAGACTGACTTCTTCATGTTTCACACATTCCAACATCTTTGCATCTGATTTGGTTATTCTTGGACTATCCTTAAGATCTCTCCCTCCATTGAAGTATTTCTCAGCTCCAAAGACTCCAATTTCTCCATCTTCTTTCTTCCTTCCTGAATACTGATGTTCATCTCTGATGTCTCGGCTTGACTCTGAAACTTTTCTTCCATGGTTTTCCTCAGCTTCACGAGGGCTGCTATTGTCTTTCTCGAAGGGCAACGATTGTGAGAGATTCGTGCTGTAAGTTGATGCTAACGTAACCATAGCCATCTTCAAAACTCAGACAGAAATCAGAATATTTCTGCAGAAAAGCAAATGAAAGAAAGAAAGAAAATGACCCAAACAAGAAGCAGAAAACTATAAAAAGGAAAGGAAAAAGACCCAACAATGGCAAACCTGGAACTCAGAGAAGAATAATGAAAAGTGATGAGGAAATCTACAGAGTACAAGTTTCAAGACAACTAGAATCCGAGTTTGAGGAAACCCAAGATTCTCTTAAATCTACCAAGCCGAAACAAACACTACAAAAGAAGGGGAAATACTACTCAGTAATGAAATCATTGGCTGAAATTAGCAGGGAAAAGAAATGAATTAGAAGGAAGAGAAAGCTTCCTTCCGGGCTTCCGCTTGGCCTATAGAGAAAAATGTCCTACTGATAACTATATGTAGGCTTAATGCAAGATGTTAAAAGCCTTAGGTCCGCATGCTTGTGGCCTAACGCAAACCATGGTTAAATTTCTCCATAATTGGAATCGGAGCTCAGTTACAAGTGGACCTTGCTATTTGTATTTATAATTAGTATTCATCAAAATTATTTTTTTAATTTAAAATATAAAAATTTTATATTAAATTCGTGTTAAAAAAATATTATTTTTATGTTTTCATTTGTGTCTTTTATTTATATTATTTTTATATTATTCATAAAATTATCAAATTTAAATACAAATCTTCAAATGGAATTTATATTTTACATAGAAAAAATTGATAATTTTTTTTGGAATTTTCAGAAATTGTGAAACCTTTAATTTTTGCTTGGATTTACATGTTGAATCTTCACATGATCACATGTAGAGGATTGGCCACTGCCAAGGACTTTGATAAGCTCAAATATCAAACAATGATTGATATCACCTCATTTTAGGAAAAATTATTTGGTAGAACTGTTTTCTATGAAAACTCGTAATCAGATTATTATTTAAAGTAATCACACGTGTATCTTAAAAAGTTATATTTCGATCAATCAAAATCTTGTTTGTAATAACCCATAACCAAAACTTTGTCTGCCTAACCATAATACACAATGCTTAGAGATTTGGTAGAACCAACTATGAACTCATTACAAACGTATATCATCCGCAAGATTCTTGCAGCGTTTTTGCTTCTTACAGCCATCAGCATGATATTTTTATATCCGTAAATCTTAACACTTACAATCGTTTTCTCGATTCTTTTATCTATTTTGAAAAAGATGAATTCAACACGAATACATCGTAATTATTTTGACCCTACTAATACAATTCAGTACTAACTAACTTATCCTTTTGTTCACAATATTGATCATCATTTCACCATAAATCTAGGGTTTGTTCCCTTTTGTTGCTTTCCTGTATTTAGTTACGTTCAGTTCTGTCCACACAATGAATACCGCAAAATGAAACCAAGCCCTACAATATCACGACGACCTAGCTGTGTTTTGAAGACACATGACAACTCATTGAGAGAATGTACATTAATTTTTTGATCTAAAATTCTCGGCAACCAAACAATAATAAGGCCAAAATTCAACAATTATAGAACTTCGGAAGAATAGCATTTATAGCTCTGTCCATAAATTAATACAAATGAACACAGACTGATGGATAGTTAGTTAACTGAAATCGTGTAACCCGCCATCCTACACCGAAACAATTCGGCCGGAAAGATTTTTCAGGCTGGGGATTAATCATTTCATCTCACAAACTTGTATAAAAGGGTGCATTGCCAGCTCAGTTCATGCCAAGGTTTCATGGTTTCTGTCATCTGCTGTTCATTGCACGGATGTCGTGTTTCCCCCTACAACCCAATATTGCTTAACAGCAACCAATATCTTCTCAGGAACTAAAGGGCCATCTTCATGGTCAACCATCTTAGTGTCCCACCTCATTCCTGCTGTTATCTTCTTCACTTTAATTAGAACATCAACTTCATCACGGAATATAACCGCACCTTCCGGACGCAGAATTCGGTCCATCTCCAATAGAATGTCCCCGATATTACATCTGCATACATTCAATTAAATATATAGAAGTTCCAAAGATAAGAAATAGAATGTCAAACAGCTGTAACAATGGTGAGTTCAGACCAAAGAACCGGTAATAAGCAGGTTTTCGGTATGAGAATGCTAGCACTTGAGAATCCAGATGTATCATTAATTGAATTTTCCAGTATTATGCAAATTAAAAGTCCTTAGATATACAATTTTTAAAAGAATCACTTGACGAGCATAATTCTTTTGAACCACTTTGCGTTTGGTTGTGAGTTTAATCACAGAACAAAAACATCGAACTGTTCAATGGAGGCTTATGAGAAAATGGAACATTGGTTTTTTTCAGTGGTTATGAACTTATGATAAAGATATTTCTAACTTCTGCTAAAAAAGATATTTAGTATTCAGACAAGTTTCTGTGTTTAAAATTTTATAGTAGCTGATACAGGAATCCCACTGTTATATCAGGAAAATCAAGTTTGGCTGTTTGCATGCAAAATTAGGGGTTTCACATTAAGATGTAAGCAGTTGCACACCAAATGTAAAAATTACAATAATATACAGATAAATAGAGCAAAAGCATGAGAATCGTACTCGTGCTTTATTTTCAAGGTATAAGCAAAGTTCACACGTTTGGTAAATTGAAGTATGTATCTGAAAGTAAACTTGCTTTCACCCATCAATAAACAAATACCAACAAGTGACAAGTACTAGTAAAAGAACAACATGAATTGCGCCTATATTAGACTGCTAAAAAGTAATTAATTGCACATTAAGTATAGTTACTTACTTGTCCTTGAACAAGCTGAAAAGACCATGTGCATGAATGAGATCATATGTCCTTGGGTATGTGGAGAAAGCCTCACACCTGAATCATGAAAGACACAAAATGAACAAGTGCAATAATATATGCCATCATATGAAGAGAGCACGAGAAGTCTAAGTCCTGAGCTAGTTTCTTATAGCATAAACATAGCCAGGCAAATCAATATGCAAAGCAGTTCATTTTTGGCAAGTAGATAAAGTCTACATTATGCTAATAAAATACTCTTTTAGTTTCAACTTGGTTATAGGCAACTCCAGATATCAGAAGTTCTACAAACTTAGCATTTTATCTCAATCATTATTAAGATTCTAAGAGGCACTTATTCAGTTGGCTATTTTGATAGTAGGAAACAATTTATCAGACATTATAGAGCTATCACAAGGGAAGTTAAAAAAGACAGTTATGGCAGAACAACCAAAAAGAACACTTTATAACAGCACCAACTATATATAAAGCCAAAAGTTTAGTAAGCCTTACCAGTCATGATAGATGCCAATTAATCCTCGCTCATATATGACACCCAGGGTGTCTTTCTCTGCTATTGTGGGCATCACATTCATAACCCACAATTTGGGAGAGTCAAGAGCTGCAGCAAATCCTCCCAACCCAGCATTCATATCCAAAATATTTCGATACCTCCCAGAGTCAATGAGTCTATTTATTTTCTTGTAAGCACTTAAATGCTTCTTCCACTTGTGGTTGTCCTCTTGGTATGTCTCAACAGAAACTCCAGGGACACTTCCACTGGCAATTCTAGGAGGGACAGCATATAGCCTCTCTGGGAATGGCTTCAGTTCCCCACCAGCAACTTCATCCGGACTACTAACATCTGGATATGGAGTAATGCACACATCCATTTTCTTATACCTAGCCACCGCCACAAGAGAAGATGATTAACTAATATGAAATTAAAGATCCAAAAAGAATTGATTACTGACAACATAAACATATCTGAAATTGATTCAAGAACCCCAAAAAGAATGCAAGATAGTGACCCTGAAACTTATAGGTTTCAGATCCCACATATGGATCACAGGATTGCTTAAAAACAGCAGAAGAGAACTACTACAGCTAGTTTGTAAGGCTCAATGAAATCGCTAAACTGCCTGAAAACATAGGTTCCAAGTCATGAGAGATGTTGCAGGTTCCAACTTTTAATGTTTGCACTGTTGACGCAATTTCTACTGCAATTGGCAAGGTTAACTATGATATGCATGAACTCGTGTGAAGCTAATTTGCATACTGCCAAAACAGAGGCAGACTTCTTCTTCACTGCAATCTCACTAATTCCAAAAGTTTTCCCGCTAGCAACTAAACAAGGATGTGAGATATTGTTTTCATAGCAAACTGTAAGATTATAAAAGTTCCAAGCACAGCTCATACCAGACATCATTAGCTTCTCCAGCTTTGCAGAAACTAGCTTGAGAATCTTCTTGTTTACCACGACAAGAATTATCATTGACTCTCTTTTGCCAAATGGCAATTTCACCCTCCTCATGTTTCTTCTCCCAGCAAAGGAGTTTGGCAATGTCCTCAATCTTTTGTTGTTCCCCCTCAAGGTCCTTCTTGGGACGCTTCCATGCTTCGTAATTGTTCCTCCAATTGATTGGCGGACCTGAAAGTACCCAGTAACCACCTGGTCTAAGAACACGATCAACCTCCTTCAAATACATTCCATCTGCAAATAGACAAACCCATAATCATTCATCAATCACTCAACTTTAGAAATCTTCACTAAAACAACATCTAAATGGAGAAAATACTTAAAATACCAAACTGTTTACTCTTAAACATAGGAAAACTTGATTTCAACATTCGACTCACCATTTGCTCCCCATGGAATCAAGCAACGAGAACAGTGAGCCATATCAAAAGCTCTAGATGGATACGGCATCTTTATGGTCCCAAGAACACCAATAACAGCAGGTACACCTCTCTCAAGAGCAAATTGAACCTGAGCTTCATGTGAATCTCTTGGTGCAAATGACATGGCAAGAACATTTCTACTCCAGAGGTATGCACCCCAACTTGCAACCTATACAAAATAACCAATTGTAAGATTTACATACCTACATAGATTCAGAAAGATACAAAAGCAAATGCATCCCGCCAATAAAATCAATAGATAAACAGGAACTTTCAAGAGCATGACGTACCCCACAACCAGTATCAAGTGCAGTCCTAACCGTCCCATTAGTAATTGGTATCACAGAAGCAAGCTGATCAATATACTTCTCTGCCCCTTGTGGAAACTGCGTTCCTCCACCAGGGAACCTGAACACATTACCCTCATACTGAATCCAGTTCTGAATAGCCTTCTCAACCGTCAAGGCCTTGTACGGGGCATTAGCATAAGGAACATAATCCCGACTCTTAGGCCAAGGAAATGGTGTCACGTATCCTTTAGGTGCCGGAACAAGACAATGCAACTTCCCTTCCTCGCTCGGACAATGCCTCTCGCGATAAATCATGTTGTTCCTGGGGAAAGTCATGGCACGCTTTTGATCTTGACAAGGCGTGTAATCAACATAACGAGGAGGACAGGGCTCGAAAGATTTAGGCTTTTCGGATTCATCTACGTTCCCAACTTCACTGGCGTGATGGGTTTCGAAGTTTAAGGACGGGATGATATTGCAATCTGAACCATGTTTAGTCACCTCTAAAGCTATACTATCCCCTTTACCAAAACCACTTCTTTGCCATGCTCCTAATACGTAGAAAAAACAACATAATCCGACAACAATAAATATCTGAATCGAACTCCTAGTTCTACCATCAGCTGAATTCGATTTCAGTGCCATTTTTAAATAATAACCTGCAATTAATTTCCACAAATCAATTTTTTTTAAAAAAAAAAGCTAAATCATAAGGATTCTGTGATTACAAACGAAGATCAGTTGATTAAACGCCAATTAGACTTAACTAGCAAAGAGCATACTTGAGTAAATTCTTTCTTCTTTAAAAAAAAAATCTTTAAATCAGAAAAAATAAAATCTTGATGACTCAAAAGAAACGAAATGTCAGATGACTTACCAATTGCATCAATGGACGAACTCAGTGGTTCAAGATCTCAAAACGAAGGAAAAAATAAATAAATTTTTCACTGATGACAGGAGAACTGGAGATTTTCAGAGCTTGGAAGAGGGAAGGAGAGGTGTCAGTAAAACTCTGAAAATCGAAGAAGAAAGAAATATCATCAAAATCAGAAGCTTCATGAATGGGGTATTCGATTGTGATAAAAGCTTCAAAAAAATCGAAAACGCACGTCTTTCTCTATCTTTCTCCGTCGTATCCGACTATGCTCTGTAGATAATTTTAAGAAGATTAATTTAAAGATAATCATCCAATAAACAACAAACTTTGTGTTTCTTGTTTTGATTTTTCAAAAAACAAAAAAAAAATATGTAAATATGTTTTATTTTAATTTTATTAGTAAAATTTAAAAATTTTATTAATAATATATTGTATAATTATCTTTAATTTAAATCTAATTCATCTTTTTTAAGAAAAATTATTAACAAAATATTGACACTTTTAAAACTAAGTGTAGATATATGTGTGTAAATGAATTAAGTAATTTGTGAGTTATTCGAATTTAATTTAAAAATTATTTGAGTTTAATTTATTTAATTTTTAATCGAATTGTTTGAGTAAAGAATGAAATAAATTCAAAAATATTAATATTTAATTTGAATAGTTTGTAAGTTTAATTAAATTTCTTTTAAGATATATTTTTTATATTTTGTTATTAATTTATTTTTGACAAAAAATTAATTTATCATTTTATTTTTTAAAAATAATTTAATTTATTATTTTAATTTTATAATATTTAATTAAAAAATTATAAATCAAATTTTTCGAATTAAATTTAAATTAATTAAGTTGAAATCAAATAATTTAAATTTTTAGTTAAATTAAATTTAAATTTTAAAAATTTAATTGAATAAATTCATACCAAATTTGAAAGCTTAAAATTTTAAATTGAATTAAATTTGATTTTGATATCGAATTGTCGGCTTATTACATAAGATACACGTAGAGGGGAGGATCGGCAGGCAGGGTGACCCACGCGCCTAGAAAAGTAAGGCGCCAGGTCCCGCATCCATGGGGCAGGATGTAGATTCATGATGGTGATGATGATCGAGGATGAGAAGACGGACAACGGATTTGGACCGTCCGATGGTAGGCAAAGTACATCAAACGGTATGGGTCTATAAGATCAAAAAATGTCGTGGCAGCAGCTCAATCGCGACAGCTATTCGACAACGTTGTATCAATGGGTAGCTAGGGAATTAGTTGGGTTTGTTAAAAGTTTAAATTCAGACAATGATTTGTAGTAATTAACTTGGGGAAAGGGGGAAAAGGATCCCAATGTTTCCAAGCCATTTTTTTTAGTAAGCTTTTGACGGTTGGGATTAGTTTATTAATACGAGAAATTTTTGGGACCAAGGATTCGCGTAAGCATGAAAAATTACTTTAGATTTTTATTTTTTTCTCTTTTTTATATTATTTAAATTTTTTTAATTTAATAATTAAAATTTGATATAGTAATTATTATATTTTCAGGTAAAATTAAATTTAAAGTTTGAATTATTTCTTCTCTTTATATGAACAATTTTTTTTTAATTTGATCATCAAATTAATTGAAAATGTATAATTATTGATTCAATAATAATAAGTTTCTGATCATTAATACATTAAAAATGTTATTATCAAGTGAAATGATAATTTATTGATTGAAACTCAAATTCATTTATACATATTAAACAGTCAAAAACTTAGATTTATTCGTATATATAATACATCTTTGATTTATATTTGGTTGTATATATAAAAAATCAGATGCTCAAATTTTTATATATATATATATATATATATTTAAAATGCCAAATGCCCAAATTTATTTGTATATACATAGAGAGTCAAATGTCTAAATTTATAACTATATATAGGGTTAGAGATTTAGATTTATTTTTATGTATACAAAAAGTTATAGATCCGATTTTACTTATACATATAGAGTCAGAAATCTAAATTTGCTTTTAAAAGATCATAAGCCTAGAGTTGCCTTGCATTCATATATACATATATATAAAGGGCTAAAGACCCTTATTTGACTTGCTTTATATATATATATATATATATATATATATATATATATGATTAGAGGTATCGATTTGTTTGTATATATAAAAGATTAAAGATCTAAATTTTTTTATATATATTTAAAGACCAAAGGCCCAAATATACTTGTAAATAAAAAGGACCAGAAGTCTAGATAATCTAGATATACTTATTTATAAATAAAAGGCCAATAATAGCCCATATTTTTTTTCTTATATATAGAGAGTACAAAAGCCTATATTTATTTGTATATATATAAAAGATCAAAGGTTCATACTTGTTTATATATATTTAAAGGATCAAAAACCCAAATTATTTTGTATATATAAAGGAAAGGGATATAGACATAAATTTATACATACGTATATATATACGGGTCAGAAGCCCAAATTATCTTGTGTGTGTATATATATTGAGCTATTGAAGCTTTGAGGACCAAATCACAATTTAGAAAACTTCAGGGGCCTCTTTCGAACAATTTTCTCCTCCTCTATTCTATAAAAGTAATTTTTCACACGTAACCTGTAACCTTATCCCCCACATCGCGAGAGCTTACCTAGATCTCTGCTCCGCTGCTCGAAACCGTAAGCTTCAAACTTACAACAAAAAAAAAAAAAAAAGAATGCTCGCGACAATGATTACAGGTGTAGCTCAGTTTTGCCTCTCTGCTTCGCCCAAATCCTTTGCTCAACAAAATCGCGCCATTCTTGTCAACCGACCAAACACTCTTTCAAGGTTCCCTAATACTACTCGGATAACTCCTCCGTTTACTCGGATAAGACTGCTCCCACTTTGCTTCTTCAACGCTGGAAAAGACAAATCTAAATTCCAAGAAAAGGTAAAATAGTTTTACCCAAAACTTTTTACTACTCACCCGCAAGTTGTACATGCTAATTTTGCTTTTCTTAAACCCCAGGAAGAGACTGAATTGGTGTGGCCGATACTCAAGCGATGGGAGGTTCCCTGGGAGTGGCAAACAGTTTCATTAACTTCACTTGCCTGTGGATTGAGGTGTGCTTCTTTTCCTTTTTTTTTGTAATGCTGTGTAATTGTTTGTCTAGTATATTTGGTTGAGAATGAAATTAAAATTTTCCCAGGCAGTTTTATTTTGACAGGATTGATAGAGGCAGCAGCTATACCTTATCTAGGGCTTAATGTTGAAGAACTAAGTTTGGACGAGAAGGCTGAGATTCTTTTTGTGGATCAAGGGTATGGATCACTATCCTTAAATCATTAGCATCATTGCATTGAAGTTTTAATCATAGATGGTGTCCATAAATGTTGTGAAATTAGTAGTTATTGGAATCTACAGTTTCATTTTGCCATTAAAAATTGCTGACAATTTACTTCCGAATGCTTAATTTACTTTCTGTCCTAAGTGTCAGTCTTTACTTAATTTTGCGGATAAGTTATGTTGAGACTTAGATTCTCATCATATGACAGATGTGTAAAACTTGCTTTATAAATTTTTACTTTATCAGTTTCTGTCATGTTGTAGTTACATATTATATTGTATGGATAGATTTTCATTGATTTGTTATTCATTTTGTACTCCTGGGATTGCATTATGGGGCTTTTTCTATGGTAAAAGTGGGTCTTAATTCTTGTTTGTTATTGTTTTGGCAGCATTACAACTATAGTTATACTTGGAGTTTTGTATGGTGTAGCCAACACCTTTCAACCCCTTCCTGAAGACCTATTTCGCTATGGTATCCTTCGTGCAATTGCTTTAGTGCTTTTTGCATTTCATGAAAATTTTGTCATATTAAGTTAGGCCACATTGAAATTTTGTGTTGTTTTGTTTAGCTTTTAGGTTATATTTGCTTTAGTTCTCTATGCTTCTTATGAAATTTTGTCTTATTATGTTAGGCCACCTTGAAAATTTGCGTTGTTACTTTTAGTTTTTTAGGTTATATGTGCATTTGCATGACTTGACTGATAGAATGCTGTGTCCAGATTTTCAATCTAATATTGTGTTTTACTCTTTCAGATTTGAAGGAACCTTTCAATCTAAAGAAAGGATGGCTCTTGTGGGCAGTGATTGGTCTTGTTGGTGCTCTTGTTGCTATTTCTTTAACAGGGGCTGTCATGTCCTTGTTTCGTGGTGAGGACACACAAAGAGAGGTTAGAAATAATTTGGAACTATATGTTAATTACGAAAGATAGTCAAGTGGATTACACTTGTGTTTGCTTTAATTTATAAATTTGAGAGAATGAGCTAGATGATCTTGCATTCTGGAATTTAGAGTGGTTACTACCTTGTTGGAGCCACAATCAAAGTTATCTATACTTCATGTGCTTTCTGGCATATAATGAATTCTTTGTTTACTTTTGGATCTTTTTTTCAGACTGATGCTCTAGTTCGTTTACTTCCATTGATTGGATCCTCAAGTATCAGGTACTTACGAAGGAGCTTTCTTCATATTGTGGTTGCAAAATTGGTTAGAATGATATGTAGCTTAAAGGTTCTGAGTATTATGATTTTCGCTATAATTGGAATTCAAGTTGAATTGATCATGTTGATATCTGTTGTAGCACTGCATGCTTGGTGGGCATCACAGGTGTTATGGCTCCACTTCTTGAGGAGACGGTGTTTCGAGGGTTTTTTATGACATCCTTGACAAAGTGGTATTTTACTTACCTTTATCTTCATGGTTAATATGAAGCTTTCTTCGTTGTGTTGCCATGATGAATTAATGATCCAAACATATACATCATAACAGGGAATTTTTTTAAAGACATAAATGCCTAAATGGCATCCTGTTAAGAATCAGTGTACTAATTTTATAAATAGTATAAGTATGCAACTAAAAGGGGTGAAATGAAGACAAATGCAATAGAAATGAATGCACTGGAAAAAATCTCAAATAGCAGCCTTTCTAAATCTGAAGAGCAAATAGGACTATCATATTATTTCATTATTCACAAAGACAAATGGCTTCAGTAATAAGCATAATATGACCCCAATTTATGGCTCTATAAAGGCCAGGGAAACTCTCAAGTAAGTGGACAGTAAGAAAGACATGTCTATTACCAGAGTGTAGATGTGGCCATTTAAAGTAGACGCAGAATAGGATTTATAGGATCAAACCTAAATAGTTTGAAAGAAGGCTTGAACTGTTAATTGCAGGATAATGAACTGTCTATATGTTAATTTTCTATGTGCTACTCGTTCTTTACTACCCCTTTTGCACCTCTGTAAACACTGGTCTATCTTTTCTCTTCTTGCTTGAAAGCTTTATATAGTTGAATTGATTTGTGTGCGCCAGAGGCTTAGTATCTAAGCTTGTTATAGATTCTCAATAAATTCACAACTTGGTTTGATGTTTTCCCCAATTCTTCATTCAGGGTTCCTACACCTGTGGCTGTAATTATTAGTGCCGCTGTCTTTGCACTTGCACATCTTACTCCTGGAGAGTTCCCCCAACTATTTGTACTAGGTAAATATGACACTGTAAACTACTACGTGGAGGATTTGTTGAAAAGAATTATCGTTTGACTTACCCTTCACAAGCGCACTCAAACATCAGAATCCATTAAGCTATATTTGAATATCAAACTATGTAGATTTTCTAGTGGACATCAAACATTCCCTTCTATATAGTAGAAACCAACAGGCTTCATGGTCGATGTAGGGACTGCTTTGGGATTTTCATATGCTCAAACACGCAATCTGGTGACCCCTATCACAATCCATGCTTTCTGGAACTCGGGAGTGATTTTGCTTCTTACCTTTCTTCAGGTAAAGTTTTTGCTACCAGTGGTTATATAGAAGTTTGCTCAGTGACCTTGACTTTGATTCAGTATCCTTGGATGTTGCAGGCAAATGTAGAATCACGAAACTGATTTATCTCCTTGTTTTTGGGTTTGCAGTTGCAAGGGTATGATATCAAGGAATTGTTGCAGGCAAACTGATAAGTGCAAAAGTTTCTTTCCTGGTAATCTGATAAGATTGAGTTTTTCGACCTGCCAATAGCATAAATAATGGAGCTTCATGCGGGTTTGTTTCTTAGCTGGTAGTTTGATACTTCAAACATAGATTTTTAGTGTCATTGTTTAATAAAGCAGCCAAAGCAGCAGATTTTTGAAATCATTTGCATGTGTAAAGTTGATCGGTTGACTCCCAATCAAAAGAATAGTATGCGGGTTGAGCAGAACTGTATGCATTCCTAAAACTGTAACAAATTCATGGAGCATATAAAATGCAGGTTAATTTGCTCATGCTGTTTCCTCGTGCAATTGCACTAAGAATTTCAATGTTGGTGATTTGTTTGTCTCGCACTAACATTAGGACGATATGAAAGCAAAATCTATGATTTTCTGTCAGCAGCCTAAGGTGAACATTAAATAATTTGCTCACATTTAAAGCAACATGTGAGTAAGATGTCTTCAAAACCATGATTTGTTCTTTCAGTATACCGGAAAAGACGCACCTCATGGGCTCACCTGCTGCTTGATCTTTATTGCTCTTTCTTCTACAAAGAACTCACTTTTTTACCATTGTTTTTGGATTTCAACTATTTTAATGACAAGGTTGCTTAGGTCTGAAATGGGCCAAAACAAAACAATGATCAACGACCGTGATTTTCAAGACAAAGGACAGATGCATGGTAAGAATGGAAGCCACTAAGTAAATGTTTGACATGTGAAGCCCTTATAGTTGTAGGTGGCTTATTATTTAAAAAAATAAAAAAAATCAAATAGTTAAAAGGACACTATGCTTAGATAATTCTATTTATGGATAAAATATAATCGTGAAAAAGGGAAACTGTGAAGAGAAAAGAAAACCCATTTTAAGGTGGATTAGGATTCTATTATGAACAAGAAACTTTTTCAACAAAAGTGGGCTTTCCACTTACAAGATTGTAATTAAGGTGGTTAATGCTTCACGTAGAAAGAGGCATGGAAGCTTGGGTTTGAAGAGTTTGACCCATTGTTTAAGAATAAATTATAGTTACACGCTTGGGAAGCAAGCCCCTAGGTCATGGAACAGACAAAAAGGGTTCCAACCGAGGGCTAGATTTGGGGAGTTTCACTGCATTTGGAGTCCCAATTTTGGCATTTGACTCAGTGAACTCGACCCCATTAAATTCATGTGGTACTACACTTGCCATGGAATTAGTAAACAATCTTTTACCAAGTTCTTAAGTACAAGAAATTCTGGACTCCAAGCACGGGTTTTTGAAGGAAAATTCAAACTTGATTTTAGTTTCACTTTGTTGTCACTCATGAATCGCCATTACCAAAAAGCAAGAAATTGAGGAATTCTATAGTGCTTGGTTTTTCCAAGCCCACAAAATCAGAGGAAATTGAGTAATTACACTTGACTTTTGCCTTCCAAACCATAGACTTCTTTTCAGCTAGCATTTAAAATAACTTAAGTCATGCATATAGCGTGTTAGAATCTTCAGATAATCATCATGCGCCAATGGGAAAATGACTGAAGACACAGTCGAGTATTTTTTTTGATGTATATATATATATATATATATATATATATATATATATATATATATATCAGCTATGTCTATACCAGTACTGTTCATAAAATGAAGCATTTGGTCATTGAGTTCTGCAATAATCCTTAACAGTTAGTAATATCTCTTTTTTATGGAAGTTCAAGGTTTTAGGTTCAAGTTCTGCTTAGTGGCTAAACAAGAAAGTATGATCACAGATATTATCTGCCTTTTTTCTTTAAAATTAAAAAAAAAAAAAAGAAGACTGATTAGAAAAGTCTGAGTGCATATGAAAATGGGTTATCTATCACAAACATGGGAATTAATGGTCAACAACTAATCTGTACAGTTGAAGCTGCACCAACAAGAGATAAGTATGATCACAGACTAATGAAGGTTAATTAATTGTTAATGCCTTCGATCTTATTCTGCATTCTGCCCAACAGCTATATAGGATCCAGAAAGTCAAAATGATTTGGTTTTTAGGGGTTTGAGTTTTGCAACTCTGAAAGATAGGTGAGTTTTTCACAAAAATGGTTGACAGTGATATATACTCTTTACCCTATGTTGCTGGTTAGGGCAAGTGGTCCTAATTAATTCCTGCATTAAACCTGATTAATTATCTCACATGTTCATTAATTTTTTGCTATATATATAATATGTATCTCTGAACTAATACAAATTACTATTTTATTATAAATCCTGACAAAGTCAGTGGAATAGAAGCTCTGGGAATGGAATAGAAACTGAATTTTCGGATTCTGAGAAAAATTATGTATCATTAGATTAATCCTAAACAATGGCATTGGAATTTTACAGCTGAATATATATATATATATATATATATATATATATATATATATATATATATCAGATGTGTATTGGGAGTTGGTTTGGGTCCATGTTTCCATATAATAGTTCAAACCAAAGACCATACATAAATATATATATCCGTTAAATTGGATTTCTTTTGTCTTGACTTGAAAACGATAGGCAGAAAATATCATGGGATTTGCATTAAAAATTTAGCAAGTTAATAGTGATGTTATTATCCCCAGATGCTGCTGATTTTGTAGCTTCCTTGAGATTCTTCAATGGGGATTAAACAAACCCTCGGTTCATTAAGTTACTGGTGAGAAATAAGAGTCTGCTTGTACAAAATCCATTTGCTTGACTTGGGTTTAATTTCTTGGTAATTGTTTCTTTTATGAAAAGAAGCTAAGCTAACCTTTGCATTCGCTTCTTTGGTGAGCTAGCCAACGCGATCCTCGCAAAACAAACACACTTCTTTTAAATTAGTCACCAGAAAAGGCGGCTGATCCTTCGGAGGCAGACCCCTCTTCAGGAAGCATATATTGGGTTCAATTTAAGTGAACTTTAAACTCTCAACTTGGTGTCTGTGACTTCATATCCTTTTTAAAGTTTGCTTGTTTCATAGGGTTTGCTTCATTGTCAAGCTGTTGTTGTGTTTCTTGCTCTTCAGAAACTTTCCATTTATTGCTTTTGAATCCCACTTTCAGCTTGAGAATAGAAGAAAATAAAGAAAAGGAGAACTTGGGTCCCTTTCCATTTCTTTTGGTATCTGTCCTAGTGAAGAGAATGGATGAGAGAAGTGAGACTGAGAAACTGGAAGAAATCATCCTTCCAGGGTTCAGGTTTCATCCAACTGATGAAGAGCTTGTTGGGTTTTACCTGAAAAGAAAGATTCAACAGCGGCCTCTCTCAATAGAACTAATTAAGCACCTAGATATCTATAAGTATGATCCATGGGATCTTCCAAGTAAGCTAATCCTACATATCCATGCATATGTTCTACTGTGTTTACTGTTTAAATCTCTCTCTGAATAGAAACTGATAGTTGTTTGTTTGTTTTTGTGTGAAGAACTGGCGACAACTGGAGAGAAAGAGTGGTATTTCTACTGTCCTAGGGACAGAAAATACAGAAACAGTGCGAGGCCTAACCGAGTTACTGGAGCAGGATTCTGGAAAGCCACAGGAACTGACCGGCCCATCTATTCATCAGAAGGTACCACAAAGTGCATTGGATTGAAGAAATCTCTTGTTTTCTACAAAGGCAGAGCTGCCAAAGGGGTTAAAACTGACTGGATGATGCATGAGTTTAGGTTACCTACTCTCACTGACTCTGCACCATCAAAGAGATTCCTGGACAAAAGCTTTCCTGCCAATGTAAAGATTCTAAACAGAAACCACTTCTTTCAAACCCTTCTTCACTCTCTTTACTGTTATTTCATTTTCATTATCATCGTTCTTTGAAAACTTGCAGGATTCATGGGCAATATGCAGGATATTCAAGAAAACCAACTCCACAGCTCAAAGGGCTCTTTCTCATCCGTGGGTTTTTCCAATATTACCTGAAACATCATCAATATCTGATTTGCCTAGTCTAGTATCAAACAGTTCTCAACTTTCTTCGGAGAACATGACATTGGCAGCAAAAACCCGTTCATCAACACACCAGTTTAACCATAATCCTGACCAAATACAGACATCTACTGCTGCCTTTTCGCCTCTAGACTTTGTCTCTTACAAGCAGCCCATCACTGATCAGATGGCTGCAGGAAAGCCTCCTCAACTTATTCCCTTTTCCAATGGAGACCTAACTAGCCTTATTTTTGCACCTCATGATCAATGCTCATCATCTGCCAAATCCGCCCATGATGTTACTTCCATGTTGCTAAACATGTCATCGTCTTCCATGCTTGGAGATTACAATAGGGTCTCGGATAGTGTACATTTTGGCGGCGGATCACAAGATCATTGCAATGGCTTCTCAGTAGCATTGCCCCATGAGATGCAAGGGAACATGATCAACAATGGAGATCATGAAAATCCCCTATTCAAAAGCTTGAATGTGAGCCATGTTGATGATCAATGGGAAACTGTTCGATCCATTGGATTTCCCTTCAACCTGCCTTTGCCCATGACCATGGGAGATGCTTGGAAGCCAAGCATGCCATGGGATTCCTCATATCCTAGTGAGATGTCAACGAGTTTTTCCTCAACCAAGTGTAATACTTGATGTAACTGATACACTGAAAAACATTTTCCCAGCTAGAAATTAGACAGCAAGTTCTTGTTAGGAAAAATTATTCTGTTTTTACATTGACTTGTAGAATTAATCCTCTTGTAGTTATATTAAATCATTTCATTACTTTTGAGAATGAAAAATTTTACATTTAATTAAGGTCTTAATTAGTAAAAGAAAACACATAAATTAATGTATGCATGCAACCTTCACATAAATTGAAGGCCTTTTTTTATCAATTAAGTTTAATTATCTATAATTACATATATAATTATATGATGGAAGTAACAAAAATATATATTCTGAATTAATAATTAATTGTGAGATAATAATTAATGAAACTTGACTATTCAGTTTTTCAAAAGAGTTAATTAAATCTCATTTAAATGAAAATCAAGTTACTAAAATCTATCAATTAAAAGTACTTTTTAATGAGAATTAATCAATTAATTAATAATATCATTTAATTAACTCTTAACCTAAAACAATCTTAACATTGATTAAAACGTAAAAGTAGAAGTTACTCATATTTTAATTTAAAGATGATAACAACCACTAAATTTAATTTATCATCATTAATTTTATATGTTTATGTGTATATATATATATATATATATATATACACTCTCTGAATTCAATTTTCTCAACATGAATTAGAATTTGCAATTTCTAAAAATCTTGAAAAAAAAAAAAAGAACTCTTAGAACCCAAATTTCAAAATGCCTATCCCGGCGGCACTGGCTGCTTGGGGGGGTCCAACTGCATTTACGGCTTTGGGCTACTTAGTGAATTATCTCTTTCCTGCTGAGTATAAAGTTTGGCTAATGGGTCAATGCAATGTTTTTGAAGGCAGATGGTTGTTTGATCCTCATTACTATCCTCTTTACACTCCACAAACTTGTCCTTTCATTCCCAGAAACTTGGATTGCCAAAGCAATGGTCGGCCAGACACTGACTATATAAAATATAGGTGGAAACCCTATTCATGCAGGCTACCAAGGTACTTCTTGATTTTAAGATTTTTTATTTTAAAGATATAAGAAATCAAAACTTATATTCAATGAGTTAATTTGATGTAATGGTTTATTCCTGATAATACAGGTTTCATGGGAAAAGTTTCTTGAAGAGATTTCAAGGGAAGCGAATCATGTTTGTCGGAGACTCGGTTGGGTACAGTCAATGGCTTTCGCTAGCATGCCTGCTTTATTCTGCAATTTCACAGCCCAAATATGGACTCCACACGAAAGGAGGCCTTTCTACTCTCACCTTCCCGGTAAAGACTTCTTTTATCGACTTGTTTCCAGCGTTAGAGTGTTCTTTTGACCGGAAAATCCTTCCGGTAGTAGTAACATTTTAAGGTATTTTGAGTATTGTTTGCTCTAATGGTAGCAATTTGTAGGATTACAATGTCTCGGTGATGTTTTCCCGCAATGATTTTCTTGTTGACATTGCTGATGGTGACAAAAATGAAAGAATCCTGAGAGTTGATTCAATCGGGAATGGAGAACCAGTTTGGAAGGATGCTGATGTGTTGGTCTTCAACACTTGGAACGAGTGGCTACAAACTGGAAAGAAGCAACCGTAAGCATTAATCTAGATGAAAGATTATGGATTTTTACACCATCGATTTGATTAATAACTTTTCTTGTGTCACTACAACAGATGGGATGTTATTCAGGAAGCTAACACCTGGCATAAGGACATGGATCCATTGGTTGCTTATGAGAAAGCTCTGAAAACATGGGCCAATTGGGTAAACTCAACTGTTGATACCGATAAAACCAAGATCCTTTTCCAGGGTGTTTCCCCAGACCATTTCAAGTAAGCTGTTAATGTTTGTTTAATCAGAACAAAATGCCATCAGATTCTTACTATCTGATCTTTCCATTCTTCCTTAAAAACATTACCAGTTCAAGAGATTGGGCAGATCCGAATGCAAAGAATTGTAAAAGGCAAACAAGACCAGTGCCAGGGCATAGATATCCAGGAGGTCAGCATCCAGCACAAGCTGTTCTGGAGGAAGCATTGGGCAAGGTTTCCAAGACAGTGCAGTTCGTTAATGTAACAACTCTGTCACAACTGAGGAAAGATGGGCATCCTTCAATCTATGGTAGCAAAGATGTTGACTGCACCCATTGGTGTCTTCCTGGACTACCAGATGCTTGGAATGAACTCTTATATGCAAGTCTATTGGGCTACTAGAAATCCTTTTGGTAAAGTTTTTTTTTCATGAAGAAATTTACACAAATGAACAGCCACCTAATTAACATTGCTAGAAGCATATATACAAGAACAAATAAATGAATGCTACTTATTATACATTAATAAAAGAATAAGTTCATTGAAGACTACCATGTGCTGCTCTCAATTTTAACATGTTTTATAATCTCTAAGTACTGAGAAAATAACGTCTTGATGCCCAAAACATAATCTCAATTTGTTAAAGCTCCCGTACCATGCATGAGCAGAATTGTAACTGGAAACCCAGTATTACTCTGAGATAGAAGACCAGAAAGCATATTTATATGGCCTTTCCTCTGAAATGGTGAAATATATGCACATTTCCTTATGTATTAGGTACAGCATATTTCATATTGTGGCAATCATATAACTAGTTTAATAATGATAGTAAGTACCACTAATCTGCAAATACACTCAATATCCAAATGCAATAGGAAATTTTGGAGAACAGCATACGAGTGAATGAACAAAAACAAAATTTTAACACAAGTAGATTTGTCAACAAAGAGAAATAAGTGTTTCTGATTCATAACAGCCAAGCTAAAACATAAATTCAAATCTTGATCACCTCAGAATACTACGAGTTTCACTATCTTCAATCCATAGCCAAATTCACTCTATTGAAATCTAGCTTTTGGATGCATGTTTTTCCTTTGACTTCTGTAACTTCAGGACCTTCTTCACAATCTTTTGCTCTTCCACCAAAAAGGCACGAATGATCCTGGAATAATACACAATCAATAAAAGATGTCCTAAACCAGTGAATGTGACCAAATACAGCTAAGCAAGGACCTAGAAATATAAGTGTTAATGAACAAACCTTTCCCTAACAGCACCTCCAGACAAAACTCCACCATAAGCACGGTTCACAGTCCTACGGTTTCTTGGCAATTTAGACCTCTTGTACTCAGCAGGCCTTAAATGCGGAATCTACAAAATATAGCCCGAATTTAACCTCAACTAAGAAGATGCTGCTCAAACTAAAATGACAGGCTTCCAATAACATTCAATATACCCACATTATCTTATAATTGAAAAGCAATGAAAGACTGATAAAAGGAAATGATTACAAAATAAAATATGCCACTGATCAAAATCAATGAAATGCATTAGAAAAAAGAGAGTAAATTAACCTAAACTTATAATTTAAACATTCAATAAATTCTACAAATTTTTTTAAAAAGAGGTGACATACTCCGTGAATTCTCTTGCCAGTAACGGGACATTTGGGCCCACTAGCTCTCTTCTTTGTGGTCTGATACACAAGCTTCCCTCCTAAATCAACATAAACAAAAACCACCGCCAAGCAGGGCACCATCAATCATTCACCGCCATCCAGGGAATACAAAAGAATCAAAACTTATAAACCGATCTACGTTGGAGAGAGAGAGAGAGAGAGAGAGAGAGAAAGAGATGGAAGAACGAACCGGGGGTTTTGACGACGCGGTGCTGGTTGGATTTGGTGGCGTAGCTGTGACGCGTGCGGTAAGTTAGCCGCTGAACCATTATGCAGCTGCTCTGGCCTCGATTCCGCTTAGTCTAGGGTTTTTGAGGCGATTCACTCCAAAGGGTTTTATAAGGTTCGTTCTATCATTAACTAAAAAGGGGTTCTATTTTTTGATGATGCCCTAGATCAGAGGGCTGTAATAAGATCATCACTTTTGGGTTAAAACAGGTTGACATTTGGGCTTTGTATGGGTTTTACTTTTTCGGCCCAAATCTAAACCCAAGACTATTTCATGAATTCAATAAATTAATTATTTTCTTTGTTTGAAGCTTTATCACGAATTTATAATCTATCAACAGATCATACGGTTCTTAATTTTGATATATTTATTATGGTAATGTAAAAAGTGTATAAGATTTTACAATTTTAAAGCTTGTTTCCAATTAATAGAAGTTTGAAAATAAAAGATTGAATTTGATAATTTTTTAAAATGTCTTTTTTATTTATTTTTTTTTATTTCTTGTGACAAGTTATAGTCTCATTCAAATTGTGAAATGGAGTCATAAATAATTTAAGGAAATAGATTAAATCATAAATAATTTAATTCCCAATTCCCCCTTCCATACTTAGCATCAAATGCTAGACCATGGCGTTTCTCAAAATATAAAAGAAACTTTGAGCACCATCATCAAGCCTAAAGTGAGAAAAAGATGTATTACTATCTTTTACTTCTAATACAAAGCATAGAAAGTAAGAGCATTTGTCATTGTTCTTGAGAATTATTTCGAGTATTAATTCAAATGATTATATTTTTATTTTTAAACGTGATAATTTTATAAATATGAAATTTGAATTTTAACATATGTATTCTCTTTTTTATAAAATTAAAATCTTTTTATCGCAACGGAAGAAAGTAAAAAAAAGGCTATGCAACAACTTGAAAAAGGATTTTTTTGTTTGTTTTGGGTATAAAAAGAAGCCAATATCTTTGTATTGCTTTAATCTGACATGTATATATTCACAACTGATAACAAGTTACAAGTATAGTGGTGGGTGTGGTAACACGGTTGTTAACATGGGAACAGTGTAAATGAGGGCTCAATCTCTATCTTCCCGCTACTAAAGTTAATCTTTTGTAATTTCTCATGGCACCAAACTAACTGATATGTGGTTATTTTCAACATGTTCAACACTCTTGACACCAATTTCAGCTCAACTTGAGCGATGAACAGTGCATGGTCTAATAGATTTCCCTGATGTTGCCTTTGGAACTTCTTTATTATGCAGTTTGTACTTCTCTGAATCTCCTTAAGCCTTCTCACCTTCTGCGACATGGAAATCATAACACGGTTAATCTCAAAGCTTTGAAGAAGAATTCGAAAAGGTTTAGGAAGCAAACCTTCTGAAGATCTGATCTAACATCCATCAAAAGCTCGAAATCAATAGGGTCGTGTGGAGCAACCTGCGTTTGCTGGGTAGCCTTGGATGTGGCATTTGCTTCATCTTTATCAGCACGAAGGAATTCCCAGAATGAATGCATGGATTCCTCGATGATATCTGTTAACATTTCACTTGACACTGCTTCTGCCTGATCTACAGCTCCATTCTTGTATTTCGAACAATCATCTGCAATGGCATTGAGCTTGACTTGAGCATTTTTCATGGCCTAAAAACATGTTGGAGAGTATATAGATTAATGAATCCAATCTGTTTACCTTTAATAACTGGAATTTGGAGAAGCTGTCGAAGTGCACATCTGTTCTTGACATAGTTTTCAACTCTGGGTCTGGCTTGAAAGGGTTCGTCCTCTAAAAATCTTAGCAGAAGCACTTGAAAATGTTGAAATTCCCCAGCAACGTGGTTATACTGGCGAATACCATGGCTATCACATTCCAACAGCTTTCTTACTTTTCCAAATTGCCAATTTAGTATTTCCCAGGAAAGGCATACTTGGCCAACATAGACCGTCTCAAAGTCCTTGTGCAAATCTCTAATCAACTTCATTGCCGGGTCAGCTTCACGCTCCCGTTGCTTGAACGACCATGCTTTATGTGAGCGAACTGACTTGATTGCTGGTGCTAAAGATTTCCCAGATGTGCTTAGTCGAACCGGATCTTTTAGCTGAAGTAAACCTAAACATAAACAGAAGATCAACAAGGGATTTAGAATCTTGGACAGGGAAGTGGGGCAATGGCAATCTTCCACCATATGAATGAGTTGATAGACATTAGGATGCTTTTGGACCATAACTTCATAATAGACATGGAAGTGGGGTAATAACAATCTTCTGCTGATACGAATGAATTGATGATAGATATCGAGGCAAAAATGACATGAATAAGGGATATGAAATAAATTGATTAAATTTTTTTTTATTTAATATAAAATTTTTATATTTTACATGAAATGAAGATGAAATTTTTAGACATGAATTATTGGAGAAAGGTAGGTCAGATGGCATAGGACTTCAACCTGACAGTGGCATTAACATGAATTTGAGGAATGAAAAAGAAATTGCAAGCACGTGTTAGTAAAATAGTGATGGAAATAAAGGGGAACTAAGCAATTGAATTCTTTTAAAAGATCTCTTTTCTGAGAGGGGAAAGCAAAAAAAAAAAAAATCTTCCACAGTTTAACAAATGGGAAAGACAGATGGCATCTTCTGCTATTTGCATAGAAAGATTAGAAAGTACAAAAAAAAAGAAGCTGAATTTCCTAAGATCATAAAAAAAAAAAAAAAAGAATAACAAATCATAACCATTGTAAGGAAAGAACTTGTAAAAAGATGAGGTTCATAGGTGACTTACCGATAGCATGCATGGTCTGGGAATTCAAGATGTCCAGTTTCTTCATTTTATCAGAGTAGCTCTTGTAAACCTTTTGGATTTCAGCTATATGATCTTTGTGATCATATTTTTCATCAATTTGCAAAGGCCCCAGTTCTTGCACCATCTTTGGCGACTCTGATTCTTCCAAAATAGTTGGAAGTCCCCCAGTTCTTGCAATTTTCAGTTCCATTTTCAGCCGCTCTATTAAATCATCATGCTCAGAATCATCTTCTTGCTCCTCATAATCTGATATGAACTCCTCCTGCAAGCCTGGTTCTTTGGTCTTTTCTGGGGAAAACATGGAATCTGTCTCTTTGTAATTGAATTCTTCCTCATCATGTGTTTCTCCCATTGCACACAATTTTTCAGACTGCAATTCCAATTCAATGAATTCGTCATCAGAATCATCGATTGGACCTCTTAGGATTGCTGCTTCTTGATCTGAGAAACTGGTGTCGCGTTCATGAATTTCGTGTTCCATGTTTTCCACCGTTTGGCCAACGGTTAGCAGATGACTTTCAGGTCTCAAGTCCAGCCTATTGGTGATTGACTCAACGTTAACCTTCTCGCCATCTTCGTTAGATTCTTCTTTTTCCTGCTGCCATTTCTCTAAATACTTGTAAATTAAAGGACTCTCGCAGAAATCCAATTTCTCTTCTATGTCACTTGCGTGTTTCTCTAAAATCTTTTCAATAATGGAATTCTCAACAGATTCCTCTGCTTTTTCTTCAAGAATATCTTCTGTAATGAAATTCTCAAAAGAATCATCTTCTTTCTCTTTAAGAACATCTTCTGTTTCAATAGCCTGTTCGGGTTGAGAATTTTCGACAATCGAACTCACATCTTTCTGTCCATGAAAAGTGACCTTTGCTGCAACTGACTGTTCTTGTCTGATTTGTTCTTCAAAAACCTTTGCAAAGGAGAATCTCAGAACCGATTCCTCTGTTTCCTTATGCTGTGGTTCTTTCTCCAAAATCTTTTCAACCATGAAACTTTCAATGGAGTTCTCTGCTTTCTCTTCAACTGGCTGAACATCCTCCATTTCAACCTCGATTTTCCCGCTAGAATCAAGAATTCTACCATTGCAATTGTCGTAGTCATTCGAACCCAGATAGAACTCATGCACAGTATAGCTCCCAGTTTTTGGTTCTTCAATGAATCCACTAATACCTTTCCTGTATAAAAACTCATACTTGCTAGTGCTCGCCACCATGGAAGCATTCTTTTCTTCTCCATTTCCCTGATCATCATGATCAGTGCTCTGTCTTTGCTTTATCTCATCAAAGTTTGAATCCAAACAAGCACCAGAGTCAATCTCCTCTACGTATCCGTTGGTTGGAAACCTGGAAAACACCCAAACAAGGAAACAAAAATATTAATCCAATACCTTAAACTCTGAAAAATTGAAGAACCCATACAAAACGCAGTAACACACCTGAAGAAGTATCCAATTATTGATCCAAAAACATGAACAATGAACTTGGAGAGAAAAACCCAGAAAGAATCAACAACTGGGAACATATTTCTATGCAAAAACCCATGCATAAAACCCAAAAGGAAATCAAAATGGGTTTTTTTTCAACATGATAAATCTGTTGGTAACCATTGATTTAATCAATCCTTCTCATTTCCCAATCTTAAGCAAAGGTAAAACGGTGGCCAAAAATAAATTCTCTCCCCGTCGAAGAGAAAGTGGGAGTGTCAACTTGTTTAGATAGTGAAATCTTCGGAGTCGGAAAGGCGAGAATTATGGAGGAGATTTAGAGAAGAGAAAAGGAAAGCTACGTGTGAATTGGAAAGAATGTGTATTTTAGGACAGTAATAAATGGGAGCTCTGATTTCGAGGAAGATTTTAAGTTTTAACAGCTAAAGAGTTTCTGTTTCAGTTTCATGGAATTTTCCAACTTCCAAAAGTAGACTGACACGTTTCGAGTTAAGAGTCAAATTATCGTTAATGGACTTGTGGCCAAGAATAATATAATATAATATATATATATATATATTTATTTATTTACAACGTTTTCCAAGGAAGAGTAAAATTGGATTATTTCAAGTTTAAATATGACGAAAGAACTTGAAGAAATAATTTTACGTAAATTCGTTGAATTTATAGAGTTATAATAAATAATCTACCTAAACTAATGCAAACATTATTTATGTTTAAAAAAACTATTACTTTGCAATTTGGAAATAAAATGTTAAATATATTGGATTAATTTAAATTTCATAATTTTTTTATTTTTTATAAGTGTTTTATATAAGAAATAAAAATTATTATATTATAGTTATATTGATCTTTAAACACAAAATCAATTTTTCCAATTTTTGTAAAAATTTTAATTTATATTATTTTTATATATATTTTTTCATAGACTTTTAATATTTAAAATTACTAAATTTCGATCGATGTACAAAATTATATTCTTAAAAATAATTTTTTTCTCAAATTAATTAATAATTAATCTTTTTGAGACTTGGTGTTTGGATTGGAGGTAGAATTTTCAGGTTTTTTTTGGTCTTGTATAAACATTGAATTATTGAAAGCAGACGTCCCGAATACTTTTTTTTTTTTTTTTTTTTGTTTTTCTTTTGAAATACCTAAACCTAACCGACAATGCGAGACCAAAAATAGAAAAAAGATGTAAAGCGAAAGCCACATTTTATCAATAGGACAAATAAATATTCATTAATAACAATTAAAATTTGATCTAATAATATTATATTTTTATTTAATAACAATAGATATATCTTTGATAAAAAATTAGAAAATAAAAAAAATCATTCATATTTTTTTTATAGACTTTTATGCTTTGTTGACACTTTTATTTTATGATTATTTTAGGAACGTGATTTTTTTATGCAAAAAGTTTTTGATTTAAATTAAAAAAATAAAGTAAATGTTGAAACTCAAAATTAAATTATACAAAATTTATATATTTAAAAAATAAAGAATAATTAGCCTATAAACAAACATGATACTTTAAACCATCTTATATAAGCAAAAATATTAAGTGATTTTTTCTTTAAAAAATATTAAATGAATTCAAAGAGGGGATATTTTTTTTTTCTTTTTTTTTTTTATTGAGTGCAACTTTTTCTATTATCTCGATTCTTGTTGTCCACAATACACGTATACTACAATAAAATAGTTATACATGCTTTTGAATTTGGCAGTACATGCCTTTCTCCCTATTTTTATTATTACCAATTTTGTTTGGTTTATTCAATATTTTAAGCTTCAAAAGCTTTCATTGTTGATGAACCCGAAAGGCATTAACATATAACCACCTGTCTCCTTTTTTGGGTAATACTATATATATAACATGTCACTGTTATATACTATATTGTGTCATTAATAATAAGAAGAAGAAGAAGAAGAAAAAGCCAAGTTTAGTAATGAGTATTTTTCATTGTCAATTGTCATGTAGGTAACCTAAATTATTTTACTTTTATCATTTATTGTTTTTTTAATGATACAAGAATATTTTATTTTATGTTGTGTGTGTATTACATATATATATATATATATTGTAACAAAAAAAAATTATATATATATATATATATAAACACACACAAACAGTTGTAAACATTCTAAGAGTTGAAAACTTTATTATAAATTTTGAATCATGGAACATTTACAATTCCTGTCCAATTAAATATAAATTATATGCTTGATCAACTTCTCTAAAGAGTACTCCAAACAAAAAGTTTAGGATAAAATAGTTGTATTTATAGGATTTTGTTTCTACCCACTAATATTTAATCTAACAGTTTTTACTTTTTGTTAGGAAGGATTAAGTTAAAAGGTTTGAATTTTCTTTATCTCATTTACCTCTTATGAACCTAAAAAAATTGTTTTCAAATTAATTCTTATAAGAAAAAAAAATATACATATATATTCATTCAATATATATGCAAATGGATCATTTGCATTATGTAACACATTCATTCCTTCTATATCGATATTTTTTTAATTAAATACATCTTTTGGTGATTATCTTAATTCATCATGCATCCTTTGACTGTTATCCTAATTGATCATGTTTTCCTCTTATCTGTATATATATATATATATATATATGGGTATTGTTTCCCTTTGGATTCTCGAGTAAGTTGTAAAATTCTCAAATTCACTCAATTGAATCATGATAGTGGATGTATGCTAAGGCCACTTTGGGTCATTTTCTTGTTTCGAAATTCAATCTACACATTATTCAGGGCCATTGCCAAAACCTACCAAACCAAATTTAACACAAAGTACTTTTGGGAAGACGACTCTCACCTTGTATTCGTGTGTGTGTGTGTGTGCGCACTAAAATGGGTTTAAAGAAAGAGAAAGAGAATTAAACTTCTACTAGCCAAACCATCCTATCAAGAATCAGCACATTCCATTGGCTTTTTGAAGTTATTAGGAAGAATTTGTTCTCCTTTGGACTCATTAGCAACAGCTTGCAAAGTAACACGTATCTATCCATTCATTTTTGTGTGATAAATGTTAAATATTTAATTTAAAATTGATTAGTAATAAGTAAAAGATGTCCAAATTGAATATAAATTAATTCAAAGGATTGGCTCAGTTAGAAGGTCTCATTAAGTTCTTGAGTCTGAACGATTTATAGCGGGAGATCTCGTGTTTGAATCCTCATCAAGTTAAATTTCTTTAAGTTAACGCCAAACTTAATATGGTATAAGGGTACCTCGTGGTTTATAAAAAAAATGAATATAAGATAATATAGAACAAAATATTTAACAAATGATAGGAATCAGAACAAAACTTGAATTTTGATGCTATATTAAGTATCAAACTTAAAATTAATTGATAATAAGTGAAAGAACTCAATTTGAATATAAGATTATAAGAAACCGAATAATTAACATATATAAGATAACACCGCTTTAACAATGAAGATGCCATATACTTTTTTTAGATCATTGGAATTTTTTTTATTTTCAATATTTTAAGTTGCAATATGAAAAAAAAGAAAAACATTAAAATCATTTTTTCGAAATCTCCTTCGACTCTTTTATTATATTTTTATATTTATATTTTGCTTCATATTTTTTTTTAATAAGAAATATTCACGATCTTTTATGCATAAACACTCTTATCATTAGAAGCTTATTAATTTATTTATTTTTGATAATTAGAAGTAAAAAATTGAATTTATTTAAATTTAAACTTTTATTTTTTAATCACATATTTATATTAAAAAAAATGATTGATGGATGAAATTTAATTTGTCCCCAAACTCCGTTAAATACGCCACAGACTCATCTTTCCATCGCTTTCGATGGACACGGTCTCAGAAACTAAGCATGATTAGACAAAAAGCTTTTGGCTCAATTCACAACATTATTCCAAATTAGTCATTATTTCCATCCAATGCCCACTTAATTTTTTCAAACTTGAAATGGACGGCTAAGGCCGGCAATATTATTTGTCATTTTCTTAACAATTAATTAAAAAAAAAACACACATCCCAACATTTAATTCAATTTCTCCATTTTTCCTTACAAATTTTGAGGTCACATCGACGAAATTATTTTGTTAGTATTTTTCATCAATAATTTATCAATATAATTTTACTGTTAAATTAACCGATTCATTTTTTTTTTTTTTTTGTGTTGCTGCTATGTTATGTTACTGTTATTAGTTAGATATAAAAGATAGAAAAGAAGAAAAACTCCTTTTTTTTTTTATTCATATCGAAACAAAATAATAATTAAGTCTTAAATATCTATTTTTTTTAAAAATTAGGACAAATTAAAACTTATCCAATAAAAATTTATTCAATAGTTTGATAGGTAATAAGCATCTTTACGATAATATTAATTAATTTTTTAAATTGCATATGATGCAAAATCAATTAGATTTTCATCTTCAATTTATAAATGTCAACAGAAGAATAATACTCTTGTCGACCACTTGGGTTTTGCTGCTTTTGCACCCGTAATGCACGTTCAAGAATTAATTTTCCACTAGTTGACAAGTTGACATTCATATCCCGGCCGTACTTGAAATGAATATTCTTAAAAGGACTAAATCAATGAGGTAAAATTTGTAATTTTGTAATTCTTAGCCATAAGTTTTTCATGAAGAAAAAAATGTAATTTTTTGGTAGAATTTTTTTTTTATAATTTTGCTTTTTAGTATAACTATAAAAATTTTCATCTATTTTACAGTTTAAAATTAATCCTATTCGAGACGAGATAAATTTTAAGATTCGAATTTTATCCAAATATCTAAATAAAAAATTCATTTCTGTTTATTTTCGATCAACTGTTGGTTATAATTTATTTTTTTTCATTAAATGAAGAGCAACAAATAGAAGATTAAACATGAATAAAGCTTTATTGAGGACAAATTATCTTAATTTTAAAATATTTATATTTTATATATTTTAGTTGGTATAATTAATTAAACTTTTTAATAGTTTATTTTAAAAAATTATTTTTAATGCGTTGTCAATATATAAATTTTATACACGTTGAATGAATTATAATTTCTTGATTCATTGATTGAAAAAAAATTATCAATAATATCTTAATTATTACCGAAAATAGGTCAAATATAAATCTTTATTTTAAAGCTTAAATAATTCTTCATGTTTGAATTGATTTTTTTTTTTTAATTTCAAAAAAAAAAATCCCCATTTGCTTGAGTTGGGCTAAACAATTCTTTGTTTGGGGCCAATTGATTGAGAAAGCAGCAAAGCCCAAATTAACCCTTCTAAGTATAAGGATCCCGTTATTTAGAAAGCGTCAAAGACGCCGAATCCCTCCCCTTCGCTGGCGCGGGTATTTCCGACCTTCTCTTTCCTGGAGCTTCAGCCGCAGATTCGCACTTCACCTTCACACTTCCTTCGTCAACTTTCACAGTAGCCTTTACTTTATCTGGCTATATCTATGCCCAGCTAAACCAAAAGCTCAAAACCAACAAACTCACTTCTTCAACGAGGTGTAAACAAGTTGAGCTATTCGGTTTCCTGACTCGAATTATTCGAGAAACGAATCCAACCGAGTTTGAATGTTTGAATACTCGGCCTATTATTCGGACAGAAGCTGCAATAGAGAAGGATTTTGATACTATTCAAAATAGAATCTTCTGGGATTATATTGAAAAGGCTAGCTCGCGATTCAGAGCTGACCAGTGCAGTATTTTGCTGAAATTGGTGGTATTATATCCCTCCTCCCATTCAGTTGTAGCAGCTCATTGTTTGGATTCTGCAATAGGTAAGGATTCAGATTCAATTAAGGTTTGGTTACTGTGATGTGAATCTCCATGTCCCAAACGAAGCCCAATGTTTTGATTCTGATTTAAAACTTAATTTTCTTTTGTTTACTTAATTACTTTACTCTATTGCGTATAAAAAGCTCCATTTTTTACTTAAAATACCTTAAATATGTTTGCAGGGTTATAGTTTGGTAAAAATTGGTTATTTGGTTATGAGAATAGATGCCTGTTATCTCAGATTTTATGTTTGATGTTTTTGTATGTGTTCGCTCAGCACTAAATTTGTGAACAAGATGAGCTTGCTGTAATATCGTGAGAGTTGTCAAAAATTCATTCTTGGCCAATATGGAGCAGGATTGCTCCAAATGGACGTGCAATATGTGTGGGAATGTGGGAATGGCCGATGGATCGGATGGCTACTACTACTGCTTGAGGTGTGGGTCTCAGGCTGATGACATTATTGATACGGGTGTTGCTGATGAGGATTTTGTTGACAAGGGTTCCCAGGGTGGTGGTGCCCTTTACTTGGCCAGCCACACGCGTCATGCTCGCCAACCTCGTACCCAATCCCAGCCAATCTCACAATTAGACCCCCAATCTCAGCAGTTTTGGTCCAATTTGACCCAAGAACACAGAGGTGGTGATGATAATCAAGATGGAACGGGAGAGGGTGCTGGTGTGGATGGTGTAGGGCCCACAGGCACTAGTGATTTTGGGTCATACACGTATAGTTATGAAGATTATTACCGGGAGGTTAGGAACAGATATGTGATGGGGTTGCAGATGATGATAGAAGCTCAATGTGAGGCTCTAGTGGAGAAGTTTAACGTGAAACCTTTGATTTGTGGGATAGTTGGACCCATTTGGTTGAGATTTTTGGCTAGCACTAGGGTCTTTGATGATGATTGGGCTGATGAGGCTATCCATCAGTCTGAGATTCAAAAATCAGGTATTGGCTTTATCCATTTTATAAACTTTTTTTATTTACCTTCTAGTGCGGAATTATGAGTAGACGAAAATTGGTGATGGTACTTGGGTGTCAATAAATATTATATGGGTGTGGTCAATACGAGTAAAGAAATACTTGCTGTTCAATTTCAGCCATGGCTGAAAAGAGTAAATAACGATATCAAAGTGTTGGTGAAAATCATTGTCCAGAATTTGGTTGGCGCTATGGTTTCATGGCAGTTTGAATAATTTCTTATCATTATATTTTTGTTGGTTTAATTATATAGCCGGAGAAAGTAAAAATATCTTATTCCCGATCATTTACATGCAACTTTTAGTGTTTTTATGTTGTTATTTTTTTTCTCTTCACTCACTTTTCTGTTGTTATTTATCAATAATTGTGTTATTTGTGTATATTGTCCTTGCAATTAGGAGAAGCTGAAGATTTTAAGCCACGTGCTCGTTACAAGGCAGAACCTCACAACATACACGGTCAGAGAGCATTAATTATATGGCATAAGTATTTGAGAAAAAAGATTCCATTATCTTGTTCTTTAGCTATTTCTTTTCTAGGATGTCATGTTGCAAGGGAAGCAATTTTGCCAACAGACTTAATTAAATGGTCAGTTGAAGGGGAGCTTACCTATTTTGATGCTTTTGTTGAGATTGAGAAGCGCATTGGACAGTCTTTGCCTCCCTTTCCTGTAAGTCTTAGAAGTATGTTTAGACCTTCGCATGCTGTTCCCGCTCAAAAGTTGGAATCACTGGCAGCTACAATTGCTCAGTGCACAGGCTTGAATTTACCCCCTGTGAATTTTTATGAAATTGCCTCTAGATATCTAAAGGAGTTGTCACTTCGAGTGGAGAAGATTCTGCCGCATGCATGCCGCATATATGAGTGGGTTATACCTCCTGAATTACGGTTATCAACAAATAATTATGGACTTCCTACTCGTGTACATGTGATGTCAATACTGGTTGTGGCAATGCGAATTCTATATAATATAAATGGATTTGGAGTGTGGGAAAAGAGTTTGTCTAGTCATAATCTCCTTAGTAAATCTAATGAAGCTGTGAGTAAGGACCCTGCAAGTAGTCCCAAAGTGAGGGACAATGTTGAAAATGGTTTTTGTTCTCCTCATAGTGTAGCTGATGTGGGTGTTAGTTCTACTGATGAATCCAAGTTTGATGCCTCAGAACTTCTGTGCAACCTTGAAGCAAGATACTATGAGATCGATAATGCATATGGTGGTGTTAAATCTATGACAGATCTTTCTAAAGCCTTGCCATCATATCTGCAATTCTGTCGGGATGTGATCTTCGCCGGATCAGAGCTGCCTGTGGACTTTTATCATGAGGAGAAAAGTTTAATTGACAAGCTTTGGGATTATTATCAGAAAGAAAAGGTAATTTATAAGCTATGGTTTAATTTTTATCAGATTTCTTTTAAGTTAATGCACAGATGGATTCATTATGCTTAATATGGTCTGTGACCTTGCCTTTTATTTGGAATTCATTTGTTAAGATGGTTTGTTACCTTGTTTTTAATTGGGAATTCTTTTGTTTCATTTTGGCTGAAATTTATTTGCATATGTGATCTTGGAATTTGAAAGAAGTAGACTGAAAATATTGTTAAATGGGTTTTCTGCACTCTGGAACTAAGGTTGAAATATGACTTCTAGTGCCGTGCAATTTTTAAACAAAATATAAGCAACGGTTTAGAAACAACAATTACGTATCTCTTTTGGTAGCTGGTTAACTACATTAAGATCATAGATATCATTGAGTTTTTAGTGAGAACACTTCTTTTCTTTTGGCTGAAAACGACGGATATTTTTCTGTCCTTAATAACAGATCTTTTATCAATATCCTCTCATTTTCCTTTACTTCTTTCTGCCTTTTGAATTATATGTTTGTGATGTTACATTTGCTGTCGTACTTGAGGCTTACCTGGGCCTTTCCTACATGGTTCTGATCTTTATGTCCTCCCATCACATCTGGAAGAACTAGTTTGTCATGTCCTTGGCTAGTCATAAACTTCTTTTGAGCACACCAGGTTTTGGGTTAGCAAATAACAAATGATTCTTGTATGATTGCAGGATTCTGAATCAGCAGAAGATTTGGGAGAGCAAAATAGGAGTGCTGATAACATCGAGTATAAAGTGAGAAAAACGGTCAGAGATAATGAATATCATACTAGTCCCTCCCACAGTGGTAGGACTTCCCATGAAGATTCTTCTTTGCAGAGACACTGGGATGTCGACCATTGTTCTCAGACTTCAGAGGAACACAAAAATTCAGAACCCAGTAACGAAGTTTCAGCAGGGACCAAAAAAGATAGAGCAATTAGACTGATGAAGAAAAACATGGAGGAGAACAGGTTCATTTACATCCCACCAAGGGTGAAGCTGAAGAGATTAGACTACCTTCATTATGCAAGGAAGAGAGATGAAGGCGCCATGACTTATGTTGCTCATGCTGATTACTACATCCTACTTCGTTCTTGTGCCAGGGTTGCCGAGGTCGACATGCGGATTATGCATGTAGGGGTACTGAGCATGGAGAGGAGATTAGCTTGGTTGGAAAAAAGAATCGATCACTGCTTGCATCTAACTCCTCCTATTACTACATGTAAATTTTGTACTGATGAACCAGAGCAAGCTGCAGATGATTCTACAATTGGACTATCAAATCTGAATTTATAAGTTTTTCCAAGTTCCCATCGTAGCTTTGTTTCTTATTTCCCTTTAACCTACTTTTGTATGTGGTTGCAAAGGGTATAAATAACTCTAATTGAGTATAGTCGCTTAACACAGTAATTAAAAATTAATTTTTAAGATTCGATTTTCTCTTATAGAACTTTTAACGAAGGCATGATTTCTTCAAGAAATCGACTTTTACAAACACTCAAGTGAGTAATCAATAGGACCAAATTGAATAACTATATTATATGTCAAGACCCAAATCCATGTGGACCAAATTCAGAGGACTACCAGATTTGGTCTTGGTGCCTTTCGAGTTGATATAACAAAGCCGATGGCAATGATATTGTACCTCTGTGTACTTTTTTTCAGATTAAAAAAATCTTTTTTTTATTGATAAAAGAGATAGAACAATAAAAAATCAATTATGTGGGTTTTAAATATTGATTAAAATAACCATATGTTTACTTTTAAATTTTATTATTCAAATCTGGCCATTTGTATTGCTTGATTTGAAGTCCATGTCTTTGTAATGTTTTCCATGGAGGCTTTGGTGAGGAAGGCTAGGTTGAAAATGATGGTGCATCATAGAGAAGGCAGATCTTAGGACATAGCTAACAAATAAAAATTAAGCTCTTATTAATAATCAAAATCTATCAACGCTCATCAAATATAAATCTTATATTTGGAACTTATTAACTAAAATAAGCAACTCCCTTTTGCTGCTTATCTTTTAGGCACTTACTTTAAGTAAGCAGAAAATGAAAGGTGGGAATGTTCAAAGTACTATTCTATGTCACCTAATCTTTAATTAATCACAGCCTGCTTGCCTTGAAAGATTAGATAAGAAGAGATAACGTACAAAAATAGACATGTTTAAAGCTAGATTATATTATAGATCAAATTTACGTTGACAACAAAGTTCTCAACAACATATGGAAAACGACAAAGATATATATATATATATATATATTTATATTTATATATATAATATAAGGTCAGTTGAAAGGGTAGGTTCCATTTCATGTAGGGTCCCAGGAAAATTCTGAATAAATTTGTTTGGGAATAAAGAAAATATAATGCAAAGATTTGGGGTTTAATCCAGTCAAGGTGTACCAAACCCATAGCAGAGGCAGAGCCATTATCTTTGAATAATACGAACTTCACAAAGTGTAAAAATTTTGCTGCAAAATCAGGAATTCTCCATAAATGAGTAAAAGACAATACATATAATACTGTTTGCATAGGACATGGCCTAGCTGATCATACCAAGAGTTTGAACAAAAACAAGTTCTTGGATGGATTAAAGAATTTAAGGAATGTTAGGGTCAGCAGAAAGGCAACACAAACAAGAGATAATACTACATAAGAAGGAAAAGAAAGGAAAAGAAAGGCAACTATCAACTCTGAGCTAGAAGACAAATTAAGAATATGTTATGATATGCCTAAAGATCAATTTGCAGATAAAATTAACAATGACAACATAAAAATTCCCTTTGATTGTTATCCTCACAAGTCATATCTTCTGTTCTCTTCCTTTTTCACCTCCCAACACTACTCATTAGATATTACTAATCAACAAAAAAGATGAAAATAACTCTAAGACCAAGAACAAAAGTTACTCTTTACCCATTAGAGTGAGAGTCTGCTGCTTTCTATCGATTTTTCAGTATCTTTTGTAAATTAAGATGAAGAAGAAGACCCATTAATAGGAGGAACATTTAGCTGAATGCTACCCTCATTGTTGTGGATGTCACTGATGGAATCATAGCTAATTCCAGCATTGCCATTTCCAGTATCTTCATTGTTGCTACTACTGTTGTTGTTGTCAAGATTGAGATTACCAACAGCTAATATCTCTTTCTTGCCAAAAGTGTTCTTGTTGTTGTGCATCCAAACCTTGAGAACTCCTCTATCAACCCCGGCTTCATTGCAGAACTCTTTTATCAATCTTTCTTCACTCTTTGGCATCCTCCAACCATACCTCTCAGCAAAAGCATGCATCTTTTCTTTCTGCTCCTTGCTAAATTTTGTTCTTGACCTTTTTTTCCTACTTGAGTTGTTGTTGTTGTTATTCTCTATCCTTCCCACCGTGGGATTGGAGGGGTTGAGGTGATGGTGGTACTCATCCAACGGCCCTGAGTAGCCTGTGCTCAAGGCCAGCAGCATGTGGGGTGCAGAAGAGTAGTAAGAGTATGGGACTGGTGAGGCTGGGGTATGGGTTGGGCTAGAGCTTGGACCTGGGCTCTGCGTTGGACTTGGACTTGAGCTAGGATTAGGTGGCGGTGGCGGTGGCGGTGGCGTTAGCAGGTGGTGGATGAAGGCTGGACCATCATAAGGGTCACGGCGGTGGAAGTTGCGGTGGCAGCCACAAGCAGCACATTTGAGGGAGGCAGGGTCAGTTGGGGTAGCAGTAGGACTTGGCATGAACTCTCCACAGCCATCCAGGGCATGTCCACCCAAGCTTGCTGCATGGTTTTTGAGGCACTCTTTATAGGAAACCACCATATCCGGATGATGGTGTAAGTCGATGATGTTGCCGCTGCAGTTCTTGAGGAGCAACAAAGACTTGGTCTTGGAGCTGCAGGGGTGTCGCTCCGACGGGGACTCAGCCTGAGCGTATGGAGGGGTTTTAGCGTTGATTAACTCCATTGCTATAAGAAGATGAGAGAGAAAGAGGGCTTGGAAGAGTGGGGGACCTTCTCGTGGGGTTAACGTTTCCTTAAGCTGAGACCATTTCCTTTTGTTGGCTTTTGGGTGTGAAGATAGGAAGAAAAATTGATGATTTAAGTGGCCGTGAACTACGAATCATGACGTTTATAATGACAACTTATTGCCGCAAATCAAACTTGATAATATTTTAAACAAAATTATACAAATAAAAAAAACATTATACATAAAAATAAATATGACCCGAATTAAAAAATAATAATACTATTTAAAATGTTATTACGAACACCATGATTTGCTTGCTTCATAACTAAAACAGTGTTAATAAATGAGTATAAGATAGGGAAGCTATGGCGATATAAAATTGGTTTGGATGCAGAGGGGAGGAGGGGCCTTGAGAAATTAAAAGTTACACAAGAAACAGCAGAGTTTATAAAATTTGCAACCACTCACGCTTTCTTTGCCTGCCTTTAATCATTCTTTCCCAAATGATTTTATCTGTGGGTTAGTTATGAGCAGTAAATAATAAATCCACATGTTTTAAGAGTGGTAGCTTTAGAATTTTAATGGCAGCAGTGCCTTGCAACTTGCAAGGCTGCCTGCAGTGCCCTGCAACCAAGAACATGCGTACGTGGCCGATGATTGTGGTGTACAGTGGCAAAAGGACAGAGAATTCAACTCCCTTAACCAGCTCTTGTGTGTCTCTCTGTGGCTCTGCAACGAGATTTGGTGTAGGTTTTGTTGCTTCCCGGCTGAGACTGTCTCCACTGTCTTCTCTCTCATCCCACTATCCTGCTGCTTCTGAGACAGAGAGAGAGAGACCCATTTGTCAGCTCGCACAGTTGTTTATAGTCTTATTATTATACTTCAAAGATTCGAAATTTTATACTTCCTTTGCAAGTAAACAAATTTTCTGCAGCGAATTATGTCTGCGAATCTTAAAGAAATATGGCTATGTTTTGGATGAACGGAAGAGATCAGAAGAGATCCCAAAATGGTTGACAAAAGGTATTCATTCCCTTGTCCTGCACCAACCCAAGCAAAGCAAAGATTAATTCAGTTGTTTTGTGAAATAATTTTTAAGTAAATTTCTAAATGCATCAAATTAAAAATAAAATTTTGAATTAATTGGATCAACCTTATAAAATTCAAAGTAAAATTTTAAATTCATCGTATCAAAATGATACTCATATAATTTGAAAAATATATAATTATTATTACGAATTTGCTCTCATCAAATCAATTATCATTATCATCAAAATAAACTATTAATTTATAAAAAATACATAGTAAAAATTAAAAATTATTTTAAAATAAAAAAAAAAAATAAACGAACAAATAATCTTAATAAAAAACAAATTTATTTTCAATATAAGAATTTAAAACAAATTTTTAAAATCATTTTCCAATTAAACTCAAAATTTTTAAAGAAACAGAAAAAAAAAATCAAAGAAGAATCCAAATTTTTTTTTTATTAAACTTAGCATAAAATTGATTTATTTGGTATTTGAGAGTGTATATTATTAATTATATATCCTTTAAAAATGATTATGTATTAAAGATTTATTGGTGTCTAAAATCTCATTTTTAAAATGATCTTAACATAATTTAAATTTTTTTATATATATTTAATATTTGTATTATGTTAAATTATAATTATGTTAAAAATTTTATATTAAAATTCATAAGTCAAATATAAATTTTTTTACTTTAATTAAATTTATATATAATTTTTACTAAATTTTTTCACCTGTATATCATATCTAAATTTATAGATTTTAGGGTATAAAAAAAAAAAAAATTGAGAATGCGGCTGGTTTGTCCTTTTGGAAGGCCAATCCAACTACTAAATCACCTAGCAAGATCACAAATTGACCCCTACCTTCCATTTAGCTGCTGTTTTATGAAGAAGACATCAGGCAGGCAGAACACTAAAATAGGAAATATAAAGAAAAGGAGGGCCAATTTAGGAAGTAGGCACCGGCCATTATTTCCACAAAAAGAAGAGATGTTAAAGGGCAGCCAGCCGGCCTGGCCTTCCCTTAATCATAAGTCTCCTCTGCTTCCACGTTTTGTTTGAAAAGCAAAACCTACATAATTCCTCGACAACCCATGTTTTATTTTTTTCCTTAAGAAGCCTCTTTGTGTTGTTTTTTGTTACTAGTCTTACAATTCGTCGTGTAATGTTTTATCTTTTTGCCAACGTGTTGTTATTGTTGTTGTTGCATTGATTCAAAGCATGCATTTTGGATCCTGTCTTAATGATATCAAGACTTTTAAGATCATCAAATCATATGAATTTGAATCATGCCATGAATTATTTTCTTAACTTTACATAATCCATGATCAAAATGAAGATTTCAAGACGCATATTCATACTCAAATCAATAATTGTACAAAAATATAGAAAATAACATAAAAAATAGATGATATTTTTTATAGTAAAATTATTTATGATTATGTTTAATAGAGAGGTAGACTGACAATGGTCATAAGCAGAGTCGGTAGACAAATTAATTGAAGAAAAATTGATAGTTGGAGCATATAATTGATAGAATAGTAGACTCTCTTCCATGGCTGTTTGGTTTTGGGATGTGATATTTTTGTCTTTATTGCTTTTGCGACGGATGTTAATCCTCATTCCTCAATCATGCTTTATTAGAATCCGAGGCACAAATCTAAACTAGTCCAAGCTTAATCCAGTAGGGAGGCATCAAATCTCTCTTGCAAAGCTTTGATAAGACATTAAATTTGCTTCGGCCTCTGGCAATTGCTGTAAGAGGATGGGTGTTAAATCCGTTGCAAAAGCATGAAAGAAAGGATAAAGATCAGTGGAGATGATAAATATGAATCAAAGACGCAGAATTAAGCTAAGAAAAAGCCTAAAACCTGTTAATTGATCAGAACAATTAACAATGTCCTGACAATCATGTCATCATCAAGGAATTGCATGCGCATTTGGTGAATTGTGTCCACAATTTGTCAGAAAAGTAAGCAACTAATGCTTTACTACCGAAAGAAAATTGCAAATCCTTTTTGATTCGCCAAAATTCAAATTTCTAAGTATATATTATATTATAATAAATTCTTACAATAGGATTAAGATCTCAAGAAAATTTTGATCAATTCTTACTTTCCATGAAAAGTATTCTAAAATCTCATCTTTGGGTATTATCCATTCCAGTACTACTAGTCTTCCACACACCACCCTCACTCCCACCATTGTTGCATGTTTCAATTACAGATGAAACTACTTTCCTATCTCATCTGCTTGGATGAAGACCATCTTTGAATTTGATTCTAGCTTTTAGTTTAACTTTGTAGAGTACTTGCAAAACATGGTTATGGTAAGCAAATATGAGACTGAAGTCCATGGTTCTGATTGGAAGAGTTGTATGGTATTGGTAGCTGCAATCACTTTCCTGAAGGGAAATCTTCAGATAAGTCGGAATAAAGTGACTGTAATTTGATTTTCTCTCCTTAAATGAGACCCTACCAGTGATGTTCATCAGAACAACCAGCAAGAGAGTTGTTGTCCCAATAATTGAGGATTGTCAGAGGGAAAGCACATGTCCTAAGATCAGATGAGACTAATTGTGGGTGGTTTGGACTCAAAGCGCCCAAATACAATGCTAAGAGAGAAGGTAGGACTAGGAGAAATGGTCCTTAACTTTCCTGCCTTTAATTTTCCTGCAGAAAACACCTTAAGTTGTGTCAACAGTCACCACTCTTTTTAATCTACAGAACCAGATTCCATGGTCCACTGCCCCTCTTTTAAGTGTTTGGGACCCCCACAAATCAATATAGAAGAGATGACCTTGACCCCTGCTTCCAGTTTGTTTATAATTATCATCACAATTCACAAAGTTTTTTGTTTTGAAGTTATGGGTGGATCATATCAGCATCCACCTAAATGCATTTATGTGCTTCTATGAAACATTATTCAAGAAGATAAGATTAGCAAAGTGAAAAGGAAAATAAAAATATCTTCAGAGCCTGACAAAACCCAAATGGAGCAATGGATAAGAAAAAAACCCTTCATTATAGAGGATAAGAATATAGCATTGTGCTGATCCATTGGATTTTGTTTTCAACATTCCTTGTCAACTTTCCTCTAATCTACTCTCTTGGTAAAGTGTCTCAAATCTTGTATTATTAGAATTTTCTTGCTATGGACTTCAGCTGAAACCTGAAAGTAAATAAGTTGGATGAGGTTAGCAACTCTCTAATATAATGTCCAAACGAGAAAAGCTTAGTTTGAAGAAATGGGTCCATTAAAAACCCAAGTAGGCCTTACCCTGCAATTTGGTCAATCTAGACTTGGGCTTAATGGTCTAGTGGCAAGAAAAACCAACTTGGGCTTCTCAACTGTGGTATGGTAAATCTTTTTTTGTATGAAATGGGATTTCAGATATCTGCAGACTGCAGTTATATGCCATGACCTGTAATTTTAATGCATTGCCTTTTCTATAGGTATCCTAGAAAATCATTTTTCAGGTTCTAAAACATTTTTCTAATGGTAAAAAATGGTATATTTACCCAACTCTTAATACTAGTCCTTAGGGCAATGACATATTGTGCTATGTCTAATGTTTCCATTGTGATTCCTTGTATAAATTCAATACCCAAAGAACTGTCTGACTGGGTTTTATAGTAAAAATCCAGGAGCAATAGTTCATTACTTCCAATCATCACCATGGGAAAGGAGTAAGCTTTCATAGACAGTTTGGCTCTTGTTAATATTTATTGCCCACTTGCCACTTTGAAACTACTTCTCCTATCAAAATTGGCAGAGTTTGAGGTTTAATTGTCTGTCACAGAACTTAAATAGTTGTCATGATTAGCTACAAACACTTCTCCTTTAAAGCACCATAGCTTGCATAGTTGAAAAAAGTATTGTATATGAAGCACAAACATTTTAAAGATAATATCTCCGTTGCCAAATCCCATTATTTCACTTCCTGTAATCTTTTATTTCATTACAGTTTAACCAGCAGTGATGTAATGTTGATCTAGAAATTCTTTTTCTGTTGAAGATGGAAAAGATGCCTGCTTTTCATCCAAAACTTCAGCTAGCAGAAGACCTTGCTATGGCTGTTTTCCAGTTTCAATTCTAATCACCCTTGTCCTCCTCTCATCAGTTGGTCTAGAATTTGCTTAACCTGAACCTTGTTATCCCCATTGAATTGTGCTACGGTTTGACTCTAAAGTCTAAACCATGACAGAAATTGGATTTTCTAGCCAAGAATTTCTGGAGAAGCAGAGGCAACTCTGTTTCAACCATATTGTAAAGTTTCTAAAGTAATATATGCAAATCAAATTTAATTCTGTTGTGTGGTACAGCATGTTTGTATTAAGTGGACAGTTTCAAGCTCCTTTTCTGAAACTGGAGCTGCAGATTTAAGATTTGTATATGAAAATAGCAAACTGTTTTGCATGGAAAATAGTACACTTATAGTTGCCTTAAAGCTAGAGCTGAAAGGATACAAAAGAATTTGACTATATTCTCCAGGAAACTTAATTCTGATGCAAACAGAAGTAAAATTTTCTCCTGACAGAAAAACATGAAAAGAAAGAAAAGAAACTATAAATGTTACTATCATTTTGGAAACCGAAATCAGCAATCTGGATGTCAGCTTACAATAGACAGATGATGCTGGCTCACTGAATAGTCTTCCAGGACCAGGCTTCCTATAGTAACTTCACTATACACATCTTTTTTATAACAAAACAAAGCTATCAAAACAAAGATAGAGAAAAACCAATCAACCAACCCTCGTAAGAAAGTTTCTTGACATAGCAGATAGATTTTCACCACCTTTCAGTTTTATCTGCGCTGTGTTGAAGTGGTTGAGTTAAAACTTACTTGAGGTTACTTATCACTCTTCCTTGTTGAAGATTTAGAAACCCACTTGAATTTTGTCATCAAGTCCTGTTGTGGATAGGATCTGATCCTTTTCGAACTCTTCTTTTGCCTGATTGATTCGGATCAATTGTGTTGTTTACGGATGCTGGTAACTTTCTCTCTGTGCTCATTTCCTTCACGTCAGAAGCCTTAAGAACACGCCGAGTACTCCTGGTAGCTATCCCATCTTCTTCTTGGCTATGTCTGAAGACAAGGTCTATACTTCTCAAGCCAGAAACTTTACCTGGTTGAACTGCTAATAACCCAAGAAAGATAAGAAATATAAGCACTCTTTGAGCAATGTAAACCATTTTTTTGCCTGCACTCAACTCAAACAAACAAGAAGAGTTAAGGTACCTTTGTTTTGTATAGAGTAATGAGAGAACAAGCTGGTGTGAGATTGGAAATTTGTAATCACTCTATTCTGATGTTCCATTCCAGTAGGTATAAGCCTGTTATTTATCTCTTATTGGATTTGGAAATGACTTTAAAGCATTAAAGCATGGAGGGACCCAACACTACTAGAGGCCAGAGGGAATTTCAGATTCACCAAAATCATAGGTCTGCATTCTTAGCAGATTAATGCTGTTATTGGAAGAATCTGACATGGATGAATAAAGGTGTTGGAATAATACCCTCGAGAAGCCAAGTATCTTTTTTCAGTTGTTTCCCCCATCCATCTCTATCATTTGCACTGCTTTTGTCTATCAAAACTAGGCCAATCTGTTCTCTTGGAATCTCAGCCATCTCTTGCCACATCATCCGACCGTTCTTATGTGTACATTCAACCAGGGTCCCACTTATTCCATCCAATCCAGCCTCTCGAACTTTTGGAAAATTACAAGTTTGATCATAAGTTGGCGCTTAACATTTGATCAATGGTACCAATACTAGTTGGTTTAATCTGGAAGTTTGTATTCCCTCTGATAAAATGGTTAAACCTTGACTCAACAGAAGAGAAATATAGGTGTTGAGATTCTAACTTCGAACACGTCTCTTATGAAGTAGGACATATATCTTATCAGAACTAACAACAAATAATATCTGATCACTAACTGTTTCATAGAAGATGTTCAATTGCTAGTAGTAATCAAGCAAGGATATTAAAGTATAATCACATTCCTTTGGTATTAAGAAAATGGAGTTTTTGTTTTCTTTAATGGCGGTGACTGAGCAGACAGAAGCCATGGACCACCTAGAACTGCTAGATTGCTACAGTAGCAAGCTAGGTCGTTTAAAAGAATCAAAATTGGAAGGGAAAGTACGTATGTGGAACACAACAGCCTCCAAAAGAAAGAAACAAACACTTGCTTTATGTCCATAGCTAAGATCTTTCTCACTTTTAGACTTCCAAGCTCTCTTCCCTATGCAACAAAAACAGCAGTCACTTGCTTTTCTTTTTCTCTTGTTTGGACAGCCAAATTCTTAATCCCCATCCAATGATTCAGAGAAGACCCACTTCAAAAACCAAAACTTCTGTCTCCTTCCTTAATCTGTTCAATATTTTTCTCGTTTATTCATGTAGGGAACTGTCTTTTCCTTTATTTCTTTTTCTTTTCTTTGCCATTGTTGCTAGTATTAAACTATGCAAATATCACATGCAACTTGGAACATTCTAAAGCATAAATTCTTGCACTTTACCCTAAGTTTTGTGATGGGATATGATGGTGCCATTTGTGGTGAAGGTGAATGCAGCTGACTGGTCAGCCCAAACATTCCATTTCTTCTATCTAGCTTCAATGAGTTTCATGCATATAATCTTAGAATGAATGATTTGAAGCATTTGAATTTAGAACCTTTTTCACTAAAGAAAAAGATGTATAACTGTTATTGTGTCATATTGTAAGTATTTTTTTGGGGTATATTTTCTTGTATAAGCTTATGTTCTTGCAACTTTTTCAACTAAATGATGGTCTCAAAGCATTTCAACTTAAAAAGCACATGCTTGATAAGTTGGCATATGTTCTTTGCCAATACTATATCATATTTTTTTAGAAGAAAAAATTGAATTTTAAATTCGAGTGGATATGATTAAAAAAAAAAATTACCACTCATGGAATAACTCAATAATCTTTACTATTATTGTTTGCAAATAATGCACTCATGGAATATTGTTGTTTCCTTGTGATTAGCATAAGGAAAAACTAAAAAAAAAAAGGTAAAAAAAGGGCCAAATGACTGCTTTTTATAGATTCTCGAGGTTGGTCTTAAAGTTGCTACTTTTTACTTTCATTTAAACCAAAGGGCAAAGAGCAAAGGGCCCATTTGGCTGCTCAGCCTCCCTCTCCCTTGACTGCGTCTCTGCAATGAGTCCATCCACAGTAAGCCTAACTATGCCACCATGAAAGAAATAAAAGACAACTAAGGAAGATAAAAATCACTGAGGGTTTCTAATTTCTGACAGATCATTTCCCAATCTTTGAACTATTCCCAGTTTGCTTCTTTTTTTTGGGTTTTCTTTTCTCTTTTATACCTAAAACTTTGTTGGACCGTTGAACTCTTATATACTCAATGCCTTGCACCTTGTTTACATCATGATGTAATTAAGATTCAAACCACTATGGTTAACCTCTGATTAACCCAAAATCTCTTGTTTAGTTCCTTTGATATATGGCAATCTTTTTCTTAATTTTTTTGATCAATATGTGTATGTCTATGCGTGCATGTGCATGTGCATGTGCATGTGCATGTGCGTGTGCATGAAACAGAAAAATGATATTATGAATTGAAATTTCATTATGGCATGAATTAGTTTTGCTTGACAAGACAGAAATAAAAAAAGGAAACACTACAGAATGGAATGTCGCCAAAGAACACAAGTTAAAAGGCAGATGCTTAAACTGTCCTTACTTTTAAGTTTGTTCCATAGATCATGATCAGGCCTGGGGCATGTCAGAATATATGCTCACCAACGAATACCACTAAACATTGTGATGCGCATTTCAGATTTTAACAATGTGGAAATGGGATTCTCATTTCATTACTTTCATTTTCTGAGGTAGAGAGGTAAAGTAGATAGCAAAAGGCGCCACCACCACCAGTACCACCACTATCACCACCACCAGAACCACCACCCACAACCGCTAGATAAGTTTCTCATTCTCTCTCGGGACCCAGTCCTCGGGAAATTCTAGTCCACTTCGGACGTTATCCTACTACAGGCACGAAAGATCTACTACAGAAGAGTAGTAATGGCTGAAAAAGCAGTTCTCTGTTACATTGGATCAAAAGATGGAGAGAATTCTACATTCACAAGAACCGGATAGCTCAGGCTAAGCACCGCAAAGCTCATATATATACATATAGACAATGATGGGTGCAGGATATGGAAATGACCAAGAGCTACCTAATTTTTTCAACAATTCATTAAAATGGAAACTAGTACAGTGCCAAATCATTCTCAACTATCTATTTGGGATTAAAATTAAAAAGCTTTTTGAGTTTATTGATAGGTAACCAGTCTCATTTGTTCGTCAACTACCAATATAGAGTCAGTGCAGGACTTCGGGACTCTTATAAGTCAAACACTTTCCTGGTGGGGAGTCACCGCAGGTGCTGATGCTATGGTAAAATGCATACCTCTACGTTGCCCAGATTGTAGCACAAAAGCAACCTGTGTTGCAGCCAATGCCGCTGCTTCCTGATAGAGATAATGGTACAAGCTTCAATATCAATTTGAATACAAAAACATGTTTATGATGATATGTGGTTTCAGGATATGAAGAAAAGCCAGAAGGTGGATGGATAAAATGAAAAAAAAGAAAAAGCAAATCTTTATTTAACTTGCTACTTTTCCTGGCTTCATCTGTAAGAGAAACAAGCATGGGATTCCAAAATGAAGTAGAAGTATTAAGATAATAACCTGTCTTTGCCTTCGTCGCTGTAATATACTGATGGCCCAAGCCATGATGTAGCATGGCAAGAGGAATCCAGCGGCTCGAAGCAAGAAAAGCTGCACAAAAAAACCAAGCAGTTTAAGAAAAATGGCTCCATGGTATAATGACAGAATGCTAAATGCTTAAAAAGTGCATAGGTGAATATATACATGAGAACGCAGCTTTAGGTAAAACTTACAGAGAAAAATGTAGACACATCATCTTCTGCATCACCATCTGGAACAGACAATGCGTGCCTCAATAGCAGAAGCGCCATTAACTGACAAAAATGAAAAAAAAAAAATCAATCATTTTAAAAATCAACACTAATTACATGGGTCATGTAAGAAAAATAACCTTTTTAATATTAAAAAGAAAAACAAAAGGACCAAAAGAAAGTTATTGGCATGAAAAATTTTCAACTAAGATGCTCCTGGCCCAGGCATGATCTGGATGGTTTTCCTTCAGACAGCAAAGTTGAGAGCTGAAGGCCCTAAAAGGATGGCATAAGTTGGTCTCTCCACTGTTTATGCACAACATCCCAGCTATAGGGAGAAAAAGGAAGGAACCAAAATAAAAGTTGTCGACAAGAAAAATAAACTGAGATGAAAGTGCCATTGTGGCCCAAGTTTCCAATGAGATGGAAGGTTGTTGAGAGCTGAAAACCCAAAATCATGTAAAACTGAAAAAGTCGGTTTCTCCTCTGTTTATGCAATAATTAAGCCCAAATGTAGGGAAAAAGTGGGAGCAAAACTACATGCAAAGAACATAAAGATCTTCGAGTTAATAATAACCAGACACTTGAGGAAACTCTTTTCTCCAAATCAATTTATCAATATGTTTCCTTGACACATGGTTAGTGTATTAATAAATAGAATTGATGGTGGTCCAATTTTAGGGAATTAATGTTAAACTCACTTAAACAAGGATGTTCAGCAGTACATGTTAAAGATGACTAGAAATTCAACATGTCCAGCATATTCATAACTAAAAACTTACAATTAGAGCAGCTGAACGGCAAAATGCAGCACCACTGGCATTTGATGCAGCATATTCATCATACTCAGCTTCCAAAAATTGGCGTTCCGCCTCTGCAATGGCCAACAGGCGAGGATCATGCAAATCCAGAGGGGTGCCAGATATTGTCCATCCTCCACTACAAGACAGATATAGGAATACATTCAATTTAATCAATACAAAAAGTCCACAGCCATTGCCAAAAAAAAAATTCGTTACATAGCTTACCCAATATCAATAGCGGTTTCTTCAGTTTGGGGACGAGGCGGAGCAGTATAACCATGTTGATAAGGCTGCACATGAAATAAAAAAGATACTAGATCAGCAAGGAGCCACTACAATCAAATATCAATAGCCACTAAACAGAACTAAGAATTTAACAATAGGCTTCAACAGCAATTATAATGCCTAAAAGTATCTGACCTAAAAGAAGCTCATTTTCAACCACTCTTGTGATAAATAATGAGAAGTAAAAAATACATTGACAAACAATCTAAATGATAAGCCAAGGGTTAAAAAGCAAGGCCTTTTCCCCGTCAATTGAAAGGCAAATTCATACTAATAAAAGCAGTTGATTCACCCTCTTCCACAACCATGTGCAACTACATACTTCGAAATTCACAAACTTTCCATTCTTTACTGACACAAAAGGCCTAAAAGTACTAGTTCAGAATCTTGTAACAACTTAAAAGGAGGACATCAAATAGCACGTAGGTGATGTATGTTTCTCACAAATAACAACTATGATAAAGGAATTAAGGCAAGAAGATACCTGATGACATATCTCGCAAATTATATCTCCTTTTTCATTGCACCAATGCTGCACGCACTTCCTATGTGCATACTGCAATTGAAAACATATAAAATTCAGCAAATGCCTATAACAGAACTCACTTCATCTAGCACGAGAAGCAAGTAAATGCTAGCATAATTTTATGAGATTCATTAAATTGAAAGCCAAATCGTGAAAGCTCTAGAAGATGCACTTTACATTTCTAAAAGGAAAAAAAAATTGTGATCAATTCATCATAAAAAATAAAATAAATGAAAATTAAAAAATAATAATAAAATGAAATTACCTTGAGGCTGCCACTGCAGGCACAAGGAGTCTCAAGATTCTTAATGGAATCTTCCTCCTGGCAAATGCGGCACTCCGCAGCCTGAATCAGAGGCTCTTCCTCGTCCTCCTCGCCTCCTCGGACGACCTCCTTCTCCTTCTTCTCCTCTGTTGAGCAAGACGGCCCCGAAATCTCCGTTGAGGGACCAGCCTCCGACTCCAGCGGCTGTACGGGCACTGGCCTCACCAGACGGTCCACATACAACACCAGGTGATCACTCATAACTTCTACAAATTTAACAAAAATTGACCTTTTCTTTAAAAGAATTCTAGTCAATTCAATCAAAAAAAAAACAACAATAAAAAGAAACCAGGGATCGCGCTGAGTACGGCAGCGGATCGGAGGTTTCCGAACAACTGAGAGAAATCTGAAGGAATCTAATAACAAAGAAACATAAATTTTAACGAAATCTTAAAAGAATTTACCTTTGCCGGAAAAAGGGGGGGAATTTGTCTTTAATTTAGGCAACGAAGAAATAGGACAGAAATTTTCTAATTATTGCGTATTTTTCTTTCTTAATTTTCGATGATCGGAGCTTTTTACATTTCAAAATTCAGGAGTGTGGCTATTTATAATAAATAATATATTTTTTAAAAAAGGTGAAGATTCAGCAACCGTGGATTGGAGGGTGAGAGACATGGTGACGTCAACGGAAACGGCTTCAAGGGGTATTTTTGGAATTTGGGATTGCCATTGCGCGTTAGTTGACTCGGCCCCGCTTTCTTTCGGTGCCTGTCTGTCTGGTGTCTGCTTTGGCAGTTGGCATTGGCAACCAAACTCCAATAATTTTATTTATGGGACTTTAATAGTTTTTTTTTTTTTTAAATATGATTTGAATTGAGGGTCCGTTTGGTATCATGAAAGTAAACATTTTGCGCTGTAATTTAATTAGACGCAAAGTGATTACAACGTTTGTTATCAAGAAAGTTGGATGTAAAGTGATTGCAACTGCAATCACTTTACATCCAAAAGCTGCAAAGTGATTGCAGTCCAAAGAGGCTGTAATCACTTTGCGGCCTTGGCTGCAAAGTTAATTTTACTCAATTTTACCCAAATTATCCTTTTACAAAAAACACAAAAATACTTTTATGAATGTTATAGGTAATTATCATACATAAAAAATATTTTATAAGGACTAAAATAAATTATTATGACATTATTTAAAAATAATAGATGAATTAAAATTTAAATTAATAATACATGAATTTGTAAATTAATAAATTTATAAATTTAAATTAATAAATGAATTTGTAATAATTTACTCATTAAAATTTAAATTAATAATTATGAAAATTTAAAATTACAAATAATGAGTAATATTAATAATATAATTTTATATCATTTACATTTTCATTTTAATTAATTTTTTCATTGCATTAAAATCGTTTTTTATAGTTATGGGTATTTTTGGAATTTGACACAACTTTCCCAGCAAAGTGAATGCATACCAAACGCTGTAAAGTTACTTTCCCTGCAATTTAAACATAACTTTACATTGCATACCAAATACTGCAAAGTTACTTTCTCAGTAATCACTTTCTCAGCAATCACTTTCCCAGCAATCACTTTACGCTGCAATCACTTTCTCTCTCAGATACCAAACGGCCCCTGAATTTCAAGATATTTAAAGATAAATGCATTTAGATTGAAAATTAATAGCTTTTGATAATTCATAATATATATGGTTTGGTGTGATATTTTATTCAAATCAAAAACCAATTATTTATTTTTTTAATCAAATAATATTTTTTGGTATGTTTCTTAAACCTTAACAACATAGATTTTTTTTTAAAAAAAATGAAAAATTGAAAATAAAAAAAATTATAAATATTAAAATTTAACCTTCATTAGATATATAATAATTGTAATATTAATATAGATATCAAGGCTTGGTGATTGTATAAAAAGGGCATTTGACCCATTTGAAACCTTCTAGAAAATTACAAGATTGCATCTTTATATTAATTTTGCAGCTTTAAATTCTAAGGTAGGACTGCAAATATCATTCATTGTTATTATTATTTTCTTTTCTTTTTTTTTTTTAAAGGGCTTTGTTCAAAGTGCTGAAAAAGCCAGAATGTTGGATTTTTTATTGCTTCAAAATTCCTATCAATTTTCTTCATATATATATATATATTTATATTTAACAAAGAAAATGCATTTATGGCCTCCTAAATGAACTTTGACCAAAATATCAGCTTTTGGTCATAAATGACCCAAATAAATGGCTCAATTTCTCATCCATGTGAATGGTTGAAGCTTATTTAGAGGCCGATGAATATCAATGTATGGTTGAGTGAACAATAACGAAATTTTAAGTAATCACTTATAATGTTAAATATGATATATTTGGAATTTTATGATTGAGACTTTTCATAGAAATATTGGTACAACGAAATGATATTCTGTTTGGACTTTTTAATTAATATAAATTAAGATGAAGATTTTGAAATACTATCTACTTTCATAAGATGATTAATTAATTATTCGATGAATAATTTATAAATATATTTAATTTGTATTCGTTTATATATAGTTATCAATATTAGTAAATGATTATAATTATAATTATAATTCATTTTTTTATATTTATAAATAAATTTGTTTATTTTTGCTTAAAATTAATTTACTTAATAAATCATATTGGATAAAAATAAAATTTTAAATTAAATATTTACTTATAAGTTATTTTAAAATGTAATTATCAAAATCAAATTTTTATATAAATTTTTTTAATTTAACATCATATATATTAAGATAAATATAATTTATTTATATATTTTTTTATTTAATGTTTATAAATATGTTCACTGAACGTTCACAAATATACAAATATGTGTTAACAAACATATTTATTTGATATTCACAAACACGTGTTTATAAATATATTCGTTAATATTCATGATCAAAATTTAACAAACATAAATTGAATAATATTAAAAATAAATAAATAAACAAAATGATTGATACTATTACATCCTTAACGTTATTACATCCTTAACGATGATTGCAATGAAATTATGTTACAAAACAATGTTCATAGTCGAAAGTACAATCCAGCTGTCAAGATTTTTTTTAATATCAAACACGATATTGACCAGACAGCTTACCATTGAAAGACAGGAACAAGAAAATGGAAAGATGCATAAAGGAGGACAACTGAGAAATGAACGAATTTTCATAGCAAAACAACAAAGAAGCCTTAAGAAGGCTCTTTAGACAACATTTTCTAAGAATCGGTGATACAGCAGCTCTGAAAATACCCCCACAAACAAAGTAGAACCCCTCCACAACTAATCCATTGTCAATCCTTAACTAATCCTGTAGTAGTGGTGAAATTATGAAATGTGGTATAATAAACTAAGGATTCCGATTACCGGTAGATACAAAGTGGGAATCTGATCTTCTATCCTAGTTCCCCACGACAAGGTTACACTAAATCCTATGTTGAAACTCAATGGCATACAATCTTACATTTCCCACTGACATGGTGGGCTTAAGGAGCAGTAAACCAAGGAAGCATACACAATAATACCATTAGACATGCACTCACTTCCTTGACCTGCAAAACCGTAAGGATGCATTTGATCTCGACCGGAGAATGCTATATCAACTTCTACCAATACGAGTAACAATGTATCGTCCTTTCTCTAGATCGTACACGGTCTTCAACTGGGGTCTCCTCCATTTCAATATGGACCATGCTATGAACACCAATATCACAGAAATGGCAATGATGGAAAGTAATGTGGGTGAATCACCACTGATAATGGTGGTTATCCAGACAGGTTGCTTCACATCCGAGTTGATTGTGCTTTCCAATATGAAAGCTCCCAAAGGCCAATCTAGGGGTATATTTTCCACCTGATTAGCAAAGCTGATCCTGTTTAGGATAGAATTCTCATTAGTAAATTTCAGTTCAGAGAATGAATAAAACTATTGATAAACAGCCAAATTTATATTTTCCTATGGAGGAGAGACGCAATGCCCTAAAAGTCATTAAACAAATATGGTCTGTTTGCTTTTGAGGATACTTTAAGCAATTTCAATGTAAAGCAAGAAACGTACCTTTCATCATCCAATGCAATTTCAAGGCTATCATGAAGTAAGGCCACAATATATGCTGAAGAAAAACAATAGCGCAACAGATCTTCCTCATCGAGTGATTGGTGTTTCTTCTTCAACTTTGACCAATCCTCTCCACAGAAATGTTGCCCCGCCATCATTAGGTCCGAAAGAAAGGCCTTTTGGCGCAAGCTAAAGAACTAATCCAGGAGGAGGAGACAAACAAATATAAGAAAGGCTTTTAAAAAACAGAAACTCAATGCACCCAAGCATATATTACATGGGCTAAGGATGTGTGCTTATTTCTCCTAAAAACATCCATGCAAGGCATATAAAGTGGGGGAAATTTAAGCAAGCATGAGCCAGTAAGAAAAAGACAGTATACTTATACCTTTGAGGTATAGAAGAAATTTTCAGTTGCCAAAAATTTCCCTCGAAGCTTGGGCATGAAAACTGACCCCAAATAACAGCGACCATAGGAACATTTCTCTGCATCTCAGAATCTATAGTGATTATTATCCTGTGGCACAAGGTAATGCAATAAATGTTGTGGTTCTAAGAGAGTTTGAAACCTTTTCCTTTTTGTAACAGCATTAATGCAGCGGATCTGCACTCTGAGAAGTTACCCCTAGCTTGAAGTTCAGAAACATATTTACTTTTTTCAGCCATAGAACCTAGAGAAAGCTTCGATGAACCAGGCAAGTAACCTTTAGGTGTACAAGGATCTATATACATTTCCTTATGAAGAGACTCAGCCGCTGCATTGAGGTAAAAAAAAATTTAATAATGAGCAATATAAATATAATAATCTAAGTAAGTAATAACTCCACATGATCTCTATCAAAGGTAACAAAGATCCTATAAAATATCCAATAAAAAAACTTTCTAACAACCTTTTCAATTATGACCATTATGAATACATAGCCATATATATTCAATTATAACCAAAGGTAAAAAAGAAAACAATTTTTAGAATTAAACACTCAAACCCAGCCTAAACAATCAAAAGAGTAAATACATATACAATGCTCATACTCAAACTTAGATCTCTTCCTCAATTTTAACATTGCAAGACTCAAAGAGATGATTAAAGTACAACCAAGGATGACCGTAGTTCCTACTTTGAGTTCAAGGCACAATATTTGACTTCTAAGACTTCTTCAAGCACTTCCAAGCCTGCAAGACTTTGCAGAAAGCAAAGACATTGAAACATACCTGGACTGAGATCTCCCTTAATAAGTGATTCCCTCAATAATTCATGTGCGACATTCTGAAAAAAAGGAGAAAAGTTAAAAGCTCCTAGATCAAGTTCGGATTTCCTGACAGGATCTGTAATGACATTCTTCAAAAATCACGATGCATAGCCATATTAAAACAATACTAAAATTAATTAGATATTAGATCTGCAATTAAATAATTATTATTTTTAAAGAGATGAAGAAAAACACTTGGCAGCAGCCAGTCATATCTATTTCCGGAATTATGAACAAGAAATCTTCTCAATCAATTTAATTTTAACCACGTAAAACATACCGCATCTCACTAGAAACAGGAATTATTAAAAAACTAAATCAGCAAAATAGTAGAAGAATAGCTAGTACATGCGGAGGTTACCTGGCCAAAATGAAGAAAGCTGTGGCTATAGAGGTTGTAAGTGATATTCCCAAATTTGATGGTGCGTGAAAACTCAGAAGGCATAGGCTCACTCGAGAAAAATGTTACCTGGAAAATAAGCAGCCAAGTTAATGGTGATCTTATTTGTGCTTCTCGACTAATACAATTTAGCACTGGTGGATTATGAACTAATCTGAGATATCATTTCTCAAAAATCAAGGAATAGCTTGAATGACCTGCAAATCCTAGTGCTGGAAGAATCCAATTTATCTAATCAATATACTATAGAAAAGATTCCAAATTAAAGATTCTAGAATCTAGAAGGAGGGAAGACTAAAGATGAAAACGAACCTGAGCAGATGCCCCACCAAGTTCAATAATTCCAGTTGTATGCAGAGGATTACCTCCAAGAGTACCAAGTGCATAGTTTGCTACAACCCAGGCATACACACCCTCATCAGAGCCTAAGACAGTCATAAAATCCAAAACTTAGCTTCAAAAATGTATATCAGAGATTAAAAACTAAAATACAAACATAAAGTGTAGGGTTTCCACTATTGACTACAAGAACCGATCCTTTTAAAGCCCGGGATACCTAACAAACTATATACTAATATAGCCACCAGAAAAAAAGGATGGAATTCCAACATCTACAATATCCCCTAAGAAGTTATCTTTATCATTTTTGTTGGTTCTACCTCTGATATATGACTTCAGCCAAAATGGACCAAGACAGACCGCTGTCTTACATTAGAATCAACATAAACTATATCCTAAAATGTACATTAACTACTCTTACTGCTCTTCCATTTCTCACATTTCACTTTTAAAACAACCCACTTTGGCTTACCAAATTCATGCAAAACATGGTCAATCACTCAAATGGCCTTGTCACTTCCATCATATTAGCCTGGCAAGAAGTTCGAGTGCTCATAATCTCGTTGGTTTTGCCATTGCTCAATTTATATGAGCAATTATACCAGCATTCAATTAGCATTTCTAGGCCTATCCATTCAGCATTATCAACTTCAAATTTATCATCCAGAGAATTTCTACCACAAAAGATGAACTTAGACCTCTTAGTACTTTTCTATTCCTCACCTGTCCCATTCAGAACACATCAAAATATTCCCACATTGTCTCACAAACCTCACTCAAAGCAACCCACATTGTATTACCTGTAATAACCGAAGCCCAGTCGTCGTGAAACTTAAACCCAGACACCCTAAGCACTTTCCTGCACTCCTCCAAAATCCTCTCCTGCACATCAACATCCAACAATCTCAACCCCGCCGTCGCCATTAACCTAATTTCCGTCTCTGCCCACAGTTTTCTCGGAACTTTCCTTCTCCCAAACTCCAAAAGCTCTCTCAAAGAATCCGCAGCTCCTTCCGGATCATCCGAGTACGCCGACAATCCAGGATTCACCTTCAAGCTCTCCAACCCTTCTTTAAAATCGAAAACCGGATTTATACCTCCATCAACTCTGTAGCGAAGCACGTGCATCCTCGTCCCCGTGCTTCCGCCATCGATTATGATTCCGTACTTTTGAGAACCTTTAGAGGAGAAAAGGAAAATGTAAACAAAAATCAACAAAGCGAGAGATATGGCGATTGAAATTGCGACGAAAGATGGGTTTGGCTTGGTTTGACGAGGGTTTCGGGAAAAAAGAGCGGTGGATCGAGTGTTGGGTCGGATTTGGAGCTTAACTGGGTCCATTTTAGGTGGGTTGTTGGTGGATTTGGATTTGGATTCAACCCGATTTCGGGCATGCGATCGTCGCATCAAAGATCAACAAATGTTGTTGTCGAAGGAGCATGTGATTGTTAACACCGCTCAACAAGAAGTAATTTTAATTAAAATTGAAGAAAAAATGGGATATAATTCGAAAGAATCAGAATTTTTTTAGGGTTTTGTTTTGAAAATGGGATTAATTTGCAGAGGGAGAGAGCTATGATTCAAAGGATTCAGCTCTCTCTCTCCTATCTGATTTTTCTTTTTTGGTTTGTTTTTGTTTTTGTTATGAGCTTATGCTTATGTTTCAACCTTTTACAGCTTTTTTACGCGGTTCCAAAGCCGCAGGAAATCTTCTCCGGTTCGGTCCGATGTTAGTAAATTGTCTTGACCGGTTTGGACAGATTGCGCCTTGTTTTTGCGAACTGCCAATTGCTCCTTCATTCTTTTGGTTTAATTGCAGAAACGCCCTTGTCTTTTTTGTCTAATTACAAACAAGTCATTGAGAATTCAGATTGTTCTCGATTTTGTCAATTTCTAAATCAATCGAAATTAATCGGATGGTTCAAGCAAGTTGGCTTGATAATTAAAGGGTAAGGGAGTAACCATTTTTATCAACACCTTGATCATTAGCTTACCTACTGGTAATGGAAACCAGGCAGAGGCATGAGCCTCATAGGAACTTGCTTCAATGGCTTCAATGCTTTGTCAATGGACATGACAATGGAAACACGGCAGAGGCATGAGCTTCCTAGGAACTTCCTTCAATGCTTTGTTAATAACTTAATAATTCGTATTTATATTGTATAAAATGACAAATTTCGTATAAAAATTTTGCATCCGTTGCTTCAATTAACCCGCGATGGCATTTTTAGGATCATAATGCAACTGCAGATATGATACCGTCATGCCTGTGCTACCTTCGGATTAGCAAAGCTGTTAAAAGATTTGTCTAATCATGGTGGCAGCCCTCATTTATAGCAGTAGAGGGCAACTTCATGTCTGTGAAACAGATTGTAAACTATATTTGAATCATTGAAATGGAAATGGTAGCGCAAGCTTTACTTAGGACTGCAGTAATACAAGATGTTACAAGACAACTGAATCTTTGCAAGGAGTTCATGCAATAAGGAATTAGACAACCAACAATAGATTAAGCAATAAATGACCGTTTTCCCTTCAATTAAGGATTAAGGTCCCGGTTCCAGAATGTATCCAAAATGATCGATATAAAGAACAGTAGAACCATGTAACCGAATTCATTTGGTTTAGTTTTGCACTAATCAAACTTCAATAGATAAAAAAGGGGAAAAGGATAACAGATTATCAATCCAAGCTCAAATAGATGTTAGTATAGCAACTACCGGATGCAAAAAATAGAAGCTAAAAGCAGAGAAAGTAAGGGGAAAAAGATATAGAAGTTCCATCTATAATTGAACTATAAACAGATATCTTTGCTGTAAAGAGAAGGGATTTGCTATGATATCAATCTATGTTAAAATCTGATAAACATATACAGGATGGCAAGGACACAGCTGGGAGCCCCTTGATCTTCTAAGTTCTAACCTCAAACATCAAATACAAGGCAATGACTTCTTTCTTTACTAGTGATTATCAACTGTGCAGCTTAGGGAGTCTAAATCTCACTGTTTCCTTCTGCATCGAAATCAAACTGAAAATTTTTAAGGCAGATAGTCAATGAAATAGACATTAGATAGTAGATTTATGTATCAAGAATAGTCCACATGTACTTGTGATGTTAGATGCTTCGAGGTAGATTCATAATGAGTAAATATTGAATGCTTGGTCATGAAAGTCAAAGCAGATATTAGTCATAGGTGACTAAGGTTAATGCTGACGGTGGGATTAATGTAAAAATCATCTTCTATATACAATTGAAGAAAAAAATGCTTTCAGAATATCTAACTTCCGAAGCATGAATAGAAACATGGAAGTTCTTGTTGGTCGGCCCCTGAACTATCTTCACTTACTAACCTGATCAAATAGTCAAATTCGGGGCATATAACATTAAAGTAACACAACTATCTTAACTGCTTTCAACTCGAGGAACTTTCCCTAGAACTGATCTCCAATCCCCCTCTTGTTGTAATTGTCCACCAGCTTAGATCGGCAAGCAATTCAAACATGCTATATGTCTAACGTGAGCAATTCTGGTCCAACTCATTAGCTAATTCCATCAAACAGCAATAGATATTCCATTGGAATGCATGTCTTTGCTAAGATATGCCTAAGCTCAGCCTATGATAAAAGTGGATCTTGATTTCAGAGCATGGCAATGACAAAACTAGCATTATGTTAATTGCCCAAGATTCCAAGTCAAACCACCAAGCAATACAGTGAGTTATCAGGTGGAATGGCGTAGGGAGAAAATTAGAACCCTTTCTAAATGAAAGCTGAAGGATTTACCTCTACTTTCTTAGCCAAAAGACCTGAGCTGAACTCCCATATTAATTCTTCTGCAATTGATGCACCGATAGTATTGCAGTTAACAACATAGAATAACTAATGATGTTTATTGCATTAAAAGCTAAAAATATATGAACACATTACGGTCACACTATTCCAGCATTTCTCCGTGCAACCAGCTCTGCATTTCCCAAACAAACTTTGCGTGTTAACTGGCTTAAGCATAGCCTTCCTTTCTCATACATGATATTGTCCATATTTTCTGCATCTACTGTAAATGACCATGAAATGGTTGGTGCAAATATCGTCTAACAAGTAGAAGGGAAACCATGAAAATAACAAGAATCAATTTCATTTGCATTTGCATTTGCATTTACTCATATGGCAATAATCCCTTTTCAGTCTTTCTGCAAATTGTAGTTATTTAATAACCATCATAGCTCGATTCAAACTTCTGAAATATATTGCTCAATTATAAGACCAGCAAAACCATAAAATCTAAACGACAAGCAGAGAAGATTGAAAACATGCTTCAAATTCACAAGGCACTCAACATGCAAAAACAATTAACTTAAAAATGATATGATTTTCAGGGCCTGAACCTATTTCTCTTTTTGAATTTCCTCTCTACTTCTTAAACCCAATCCACAAGCAATAATTCAAAGATAACAAAAACAATGGTAAGTTTCAAGCATATTGGAAACTATCAGATGAAAAGCTAAAGACTCGTTACCAGAACGAGAGGAGGAAGTAGCTCCAATCATTTGTTCCGCAGCTTTGTCTTCCTTCTGGTGATCTAATAGAAATACAGAGGAACCGGGCAAAATAAGCAAGCAGACAACATGCAATCTGAACTTGATCATAGACCTGCTCTGCCTTAACAGAAATTATGGATACACTTTGTGAGTGGAAAGGTGCTTCAAGGTAATTGGTGACTGAAGATAATTCTTTTCTATGTTCCTAAGTGCCGACCACTATGCACTGTTTCTGCCTAGCAGCATCCATTGGGAAAAGAAAAAAAGTGCTATTCCAGAAATTAAATGCACTCTTATTTCATCCAACCCTTCCCCGTCCTATCTTTATCTCCTAATATATTACCTTCATGAAATTGGCAATCCAATTGACTGTTTATATGGTCTTGAGTTCCTTCTTGCAGTGAGCAATTGTTTCCAGAACGAGCTTGACGCCGAATCTGACTCAACCGTGTTATCCCTCCTAGCAACTTGCCATGTGTGATTCCTGTAATATCCTTTTGCATTGGAACATGATTTCCTGACCGAGCTTGACGGAGAATTTGAGTCAGGCGGGTTTTACTTCGTTGCAAACAGCTATAGGTGTCCTCTTGGATGCTCTTTTGCATTAATGATTGGCTTCTAAGGCGAGCTAGACGTCGAATTTGACTTAACCGGGTCACTGTTCCTTCACCATGAGATCCATCCCTTTCTTTGATTCTCTCGTGAGCAATTGGGGGCTTTTCATCAACTTTATCACAATTATTATCTGGCAAAGAAAAATCAGATACTTTCAGAAAAGGTTGTGTGAATGAATTGCTAGATAAGAATGTTACAAAAGCCATGAATCGTTGAGAACTGGGTGAGAACTGTACCATTATCTGTAGCCATAACATCATTAGCATTTTCTTGCAAATGTTGAGCACCCGTAGTAGAATCTAGCACTGACAATGGATAATCAGTAACATAACATGATTCATATACCTGTTAAATTGAAACTAACCTGAAAGTTTTCCAATTTTTTGAAGCACTACTAACCTTCATGATCTATAGGATTTATATGTACTGTACGCAAGTTATCCTCGGATTCTGACATTAGTTCAGCAGAATTTGCAAGGATCAACAGACGGTAATTGTCTCGCTCAGTCAATTCTCCTTCAACCAATAGCCTTTCTTCACAAGGGCAAACTCTTCCATCTTCAATTTTTCTCCTTTCACATCCTTGAGGAGAAAGTTCAGCAGTTTGGCTACTATTTGCATGAACTATAGCATGCCATTGTTTCATCCTCCAACCTCCCTGCTCAAGCTGCTCTTCCGGGGCAGCCTCACATAATCTTTCTTTCTGACATTCGAACACCACAATCTTCTTCTTCTGTGAAACATTTCGAAAACACTGCCTCTGTTTGATGGTCATTTCAAAGGTTTGCCCCGAGCAACAATGGGAAATGAGTCTAGCTAGCAAAAATCCATCATCATCTCTAACAGCAAAGCATTGAAAACAATTAGCAGAAAATAGCCAGAGATCAATGTTTAAGGAAATGATTGAAACAAATAAGAAAATAATCAGTAAAACATCAGAATAACTCAACAAAAACCATGAATCTAACGGTGCCATAAAACACAACCTACTAACATTGGCTACCATCCAAAACAGGAAAGCATTTAAACACCATTGTCAAATGTAAACTTAAAATGAAGGTGATACCCAGATAAGATAAAGTAAAACATGTATTTATGGTATGGTTTGTCTAAAAAAACAAAAATTAAAGTATAATAACGCATATAAATTAATGGTAAGAAAGAATAATAAAAACAAGATATCTGGACATTACCAGAAAGTACATTTTTTAAGAATGAAGAGACAACGTGACGACGAAACATCCAAAGTATCTGCGAATATATACTATATATTATAAGTAAACCCTAAAATTGGAGTCTCCGAGGAATCCGAAAACACTAAACCCAAGTGGGTCATGCTTATATACAGATATACCCATGTTCAATATCCTTCTTGGCACAGTTTTAGACTATGTTAACTTGTACCAGAAGAATGTATAAAAAGTTACGTGGCATCATATGAATGGTCGTTACTTTTTAGTTTATATTCACGAATGCATCTGATTACTATTATTTTCATTCGTTGAAGTTCTTATCTTTGCTTGTCTTGGGTTCCCTCCACAAACCTTCGAAACGAAAGATTTCCACTTTCTACCTTTTATTTGTTGTTATGGCCGCAGCTCCATCTCCAGTAACTTCAATTTCTCCTTCAAAATCAAAAGCCAATGGGAAAATTTCAGGAATTGAGCCCCTAAACCCACCACGGAACCCTCTTTCCCTTCTACCCAAATGCACCTCTTTGAAGGAACTAAAGCAAATCCAAGCATCTGCAATCAAAACCCATCTCCAGAATGACCTCACTGTCCTCACCAAGCTCATCAATTTCTGTACCAAGGACCCAACTTTCACCTCCATGGAATATGCCAAGAAACTATTTGATAAAACATCCCAACTTGATATTGTCCTTTTCAACACCATGGTTCGTGGCTATTCCCGTTCCAATACCCCAATCCAAGCCATTCCCTACTTTTCTCGGCTTCTGTCCCTTGGCTTCCTACCTGATGACTACACTTTCCCATCTGTTCTTAAAGCTTGTTCAAGTGCTAAAGCCTTGGAAGAAGGTAAACAAATTCATTGTCTTGTCTTTAAACTTGGGCTTAATCATAACATTTACATATGTCCAAGCCTTATTAGTATGTATACCGAGTGTGATGATGTGGATTCGGCTCGTAGAGTCTTTGAGAAGATGTTGGATCCTTGTGTTATATCTTATAATGCTATTATTACTGGTTATGCTAAATGTAGCAGACCAAATGAGGCCTTGTCATCGTTTCGTGAATTGCAAGTTAAAAGTTTGAAGCCTACCGATGTTACTATGTTAAGTGTTCTGTCTTGTTGTGCTTTGTTAGGAGCCTTGGATTTGGGGAAGTGGATACATGAATATGTTAAGAAACACGGGTTTGATAAGTATATTAAAGTGAACACTGCGGTTATTGATATGTATGCAAAGTGTGGGAGCTTGGAGGATGCAATTTGTGTTTTTGAGAATATGAGTGTGAGAGATACACCAGCTTGGTCAGCAATGATTGTGGCATATGCAACTCATGGGAAGGGTTATAAAGCCATCCAAACGTTTGAAGAGATGAGAAAGGCAGGGGTGCAACCTGATGAGATCACGTTTTTAGGCCTCTTATATGCTTGTAGTCATAATGGGCTTCTGGAGGAAGGTTGGAGGTATTTTTCTAGTATGAGTGATACGTATGGCATTCTTCCTGGGATTAAGCATTATGGATGCATGGTTGATTTACTAGGTCGAATAGGTCACGTAGATGAGGCTTATAAGTTCATTGATGAATTGCCAATCAAGCCTACGCCAATATTATGGCGAACATTGTTAGCTGCTTGTAGTAGTCATGGTGATGTGGAATTGGGAAAGACAGTCATTGAAAGAATTTTTGAACTAGATGACTCTCATGGGGGAGATTATGTAATCTTATCCAACTTGTACGCTAGAGCTGGGAGATGGGAAGATGTGGATTACCTAAGGAAATTGATGAAAGATAGAGGGGTGGTAAAGGTTCCTGGTTGTAGCTCCATAGAGGTGGACAATATAGTGCATGAATTCTTCTCTGGAGATGGGGTGAATACTGATTCAACATCTCTGCATAAAGCACTGGATGAGTTAATGAAGGAATTGAAGATGGCTGGCTATGTGCCTGATACTTCTCTAGTTTTTCATGCAGAAATGGGAGAAGAAGAGAAAGAAATTTCACTTAGATATCATAGTGAAAAATTGGCCATTGCATATGGACTCCTAAACACTCCCCCTGGATCAACAATTCGCGTGGTAAAGAACCTCCGAGTCTGTGGGGATTGCCATGCTGCTGCTAAACTTTTATCACGTATCTTTGATAGGCAGATAGTTCTCAGAGATGTACAACGATTTCATCACTTCAGAGATGGAAAGTGCTCTTGTGGCGGTTTCTGGTAACAGAGTTTATTGAACTCAACGTGTAAATTGTCTCTAGTGAAGGGCAGTTCCTGATGTTGTCTTGTGAGAGATTACTAACAACTACCACAGTGCTTTAGAAGAAGATAAATGGTCATGAATTGCGTCATGCAAGAAGGATGAAAAGCTGCCAAGGTTGATTCCTGTTATTTGTCTTCCATAAGCCATTTTGGTTAGTGACAAAGTTGCTACTGTTGTACACCATTCTGAGGCTGTGAGTAGGTACAAATCATTTGGTTGCAAGTTTCCTTTTATACTCAACAGTTGAATATTAATTCATGTAGTGTAAGTATTGAATCAATTTTACAGTGAGTTGTTTCATACTTACCAAAACAGTTTTCCAGTAAGAACTTCTAATAGAGGATATCGGAATCACCAAATGGATTCTGTTGAATTCACTTCTTGTGAATGCCAATGGCAGCTTCATTTCAAAAGGGGATTCGAAGTGCCCGTTCCATGCACTCCTTAATATAGTTGCTTATGTAAAGTCTAATGTTTATTCATTATAATTCCTTGGTCCGTGAATAAACATCCCAAAGGAGTTCGTGAATTATACAATGAATGATTCCTTGATTCCGTTTATTCACTTACTATGCTTGCTACAATTCTAAGATGCATGAATCTTGATAACCATAGAATTACTTCAAACTTGCATATAATTTGCCCGAAACTCAACTAACGTTTACAATATGGATTTTTCTTTACTTGGGGTACCATAACATGTTCATAAGGGCCTCAGGGCGCCCCCATGAGAAAAAAATTTGTATGTAAATTGATACTGAAGATGAGAAGAAGTTGAAAGCTACTTGATAATTGATAGTGTGTATGCTAAGATTTCTTGATCCATAAATGTGAAAGCAATCGCAGATGCGATGCTGCAAATGAGGAAATAAAAATGATTCTTTCTACCAATAATTGATATATCCAAAGTCTAAAAAATGGTTGATTCCGATTGGCATTTTGCCATCTCCATCAGTGTCACTGTCGCACTTGGTTTTGCAGGTAGGAGAGTTAGCAAAACCACACAGATGTCAAAGCCTCAATAATATAAGAACTTGAGACTTTTATTTTGACTTTATTGATTGATATAAATTTGGTAGCTTTCACATTCTCAGTATGAAATGCATTAAATTACTTAATCGTCCCAACCATTCAGCCAAACAGGCACATTCTAAGAAACTGGTCAAAATATACATAGTTAATAATTTGTACATGTAATTCGTGTAGTATTAAATTATGTTAATATAAAATTATGATAGTATCATGTAAAATACGAAAATTTTGTTTTACAATTTGTCTCGGTACACTAAAATGCAATCTTTTCTAACTTTTATCATACTCATAATTTCATCAAATCATACTATTTTTGTATTTTTTATTTGCATCATTTCTGGTGCATTGTGTGAACCTATCAAAAATTTAAAAAAAAAAAAAACTGTCTTAATATGAACATGGGATTGAGTCGGCACATTGCCATCATGGGAGAAACATAACAGACATAAATTTTTTTTACTCTGTCAGCAACTCAGCATATTCCGCTCTGGATTCCTGTTTCCTTGTACGCAACCTTCCATTTTTGCCTATAAAAACAGCTTATCATTATTGGATCATTCTCAAACTCTTGAAACGTTAATTAGTAGAGAGAAAAAGAAAGCAGGCTGAGAGAAGAGAAGAAAAAGAAAATGAAGTCCAAGTGTTTAGTGTTGATCAATCTTCTGGTTTTACAGTATCTGGCAGTTCTTTGTGTTTCTCAGGATTTTGATTTTTTCTACTTTGTTCAACAAGTAAGCGGTTTGATTGTTAAGAAAAGTTCATTCTTTTGTCTGGGATGTTTCTCTCTCTCTCTTTTTTTTTTTTCCTTAACTATTCTGCATGCAGTGGCCAGGATCATACTGTGACTCAGACAAAAATAGTTGCTGCTACCCTACAACAGGGAAGCCTGCAGCTGATTTTGGCATTCATGGGCTTTGGCCTAATTACAAGGATGGATCATACCCTCAAAACTGTGATTCTAACAATCCTTTCGAAGAATCTAAGGTAATTAAACATCCCGACAGTCTTGTTCTTATGTTTCTACTAACATAGAGAATATTTTGTTTCTCTTGTTCGTAACGTTCTAATCTCGCATTGAAATATTGTAAAGATCTGTCATAATATATATATGTAGAGATTAGAACTTATACGTGAGAGCTCTCTACATGCTAGGTCTAAAGTCATCACATTGCTTTGTCCCCTTCGAGTTCTTCTGATTATAACACCAAGGAATCTAGGTCGGCCATAAGTTTTAGACAAAGTATAGAACATTTTGAATGGGTAAATTGCAAAGTGTTTTATGACATATTGACATAATATGAAATGGTGATATTTTTTCTTAACAAAAGAGTTCGATCTATGAGAATAAGAAAAGTTATTGTAAAATACTATCTTATATCATCTTTAAAAGTGATTATATGAACTATTTAAGTTAAGTCTCCGTGAGATTCCTTTTAACATTATACATTTGACTTTTCTTTCTTTTAGAAGCAAACTTAATGACTGCGAATGCAAATTTATAACTCAGCATGAATTTTCATTTTACTGATCAATCACAGATTTGGCAGAAAACTTGCTGATTTCCTGCAATTTTTCTTATTGGTCCTATTTTCTTGCATTAATTAACTCCTGCTCAAGTCTCTCAACCTCTTACATATTCAAGACTTTTCACAATGTGCAGATTGCAGACCTTATCAGTAGCATGCAGAAGAATTGGCCAACACTAGCTTGTCCAAGCGGCAGTGGAGAAAGCTTTTGGTCTCATGAATGGGAGAAACACGGCACCTGCTCCGAGTCTGTCCTTGACCAACACAGCTACTTCGGAACATCTCTCAGCTTAAAGCGACAAACCAAACTCCTTCAAAGTCTCAAAAGTGGAGGTAATCCATAAATTCAATACCTCTCAGTCACATTGCAGAACTTATTCCAACGCTACTTACTGGAAAAAAAAAAACCAATGTGGATGTTGCAGGAATCAATCCTGATGGAGGATCTTATAGCCTGGCGAACATCAAAGATGCTATAAAAGAAGGAACTGGGTACACGCCATGGATAGAGTGCAACCAAGACTCGTCAGGAAACAGCCAGCTTTACCAGGTGTATCTGTGCGTGGACAATTCGGGCTCAAACCTCATAGAATGTCCTTTGTTTCCTAAAGGGAAATGTGGGTCAGAGATTGAATTTCCTACCTTTTAGATTCTGATTGATATGTATTCAAACCAAAGCAATTGTATTTCCTTAATTGACTCCACAGATTGATCCCATCTGCACGAGATTGTAATGTGATTTCAGAAATCAGAATAGGACACTGAAAAATAAGATATGAATTGCATAGCAGAAATTTCAGATTCCTAAATTGTTCAATTCCTATTTCTCTCCCAGTTTCTGACAGTTTCAACTTTCAAGAAAGACAAAAATGATGTTACAGCCATGAAGCTGGAACAAATCCCAGAGTGGTTCTTACTTCCTACAGCTTGGAGAGCAGCTGTAAAGAGAAGGAAACTAGGTGTATGCTAGTTTGTGAACTTTTTAGACAAACAGCCAGGTTAACTAGGTGATTAAGTAGTACTTTCGCAATGTCAACTTACATCCGACATAATTAAGAAAGAATAATTAATCCGGTCTGGTTCTGACAAACCAATCACTTTCAAAAACGATTGAAATTGCATGTGGCTTCTTGTCCTTCATGTGTTATCAAACTGTTGACGTGCACGCAAGGGGAGGGTGGTGGCTACCAACCTTAATTACTTCGTCCCCAGCCAAATTACCATTGCATTTCAATCCAAATCCAGCCAAAAAACCTGAGATGTACACGGTTTAAGTTTCTTTCTTGAGTTTGCACAGCCTTTAATGGAAATGGACTAGTGCTTTGCTTATTACTAAGGGGCTTTCTCTCAATTTGCTTCCTGACTAGATCAAGGAACCAAAAAACAAAGACTTGGAAGAAGAGCCAAGCGATCAAGCAAAGAATCAATGTTGAAGATATCTTAATACACGCAAACAATGCATTAAACCTACCCTTTTTGACCTATAAATTCGCCTACCAAGCAGCATTTATCAAAGTTGTTAGTGCTTGTCTGGGAGAAAAAGCATCAAGAACATCTGAAAACATGAAACCCAACTCCTCTTCAATCCTTATCATCAAGCTTTTGATACTACAAAACATATCAGTTCTTTGTCTTTCACAAGATTTTGATTTCTTCTACTTCGTTCAGCAGGTAGGCGAAGTTACTTTGTTTATGTTTGATCAGATATCATTCTTTCTTCGTCAAGCTCATGATGTTTTTGGTTCATCAATCGATCATATATACAGTGGCCTGGAGCATATTGCGATACAAAGCGGAATAATTGTTGCTACCCCAAGACAGGAAAGCCTGCAGCAGATTTTGGCATCCATGGACTTTGGCCTAACTACAAGGACGGCGGCTACCCTTCCAACTGTGATCCCGACAGTCGTTTCGACAAATCCGAGGTACTATACATATTTACATTACTAACCTGATCCGAAAATATGATTAGAACTGGTTGATATTAGGTTGAAGAAAGTGATACAAGAACAAACAAGAAGTTGCTGAGTAGTTTAATCCTAGGAAATGGAGTTCTCAAGATTCTTATCAAAAGGAGAAAATTCACACTTTAATTACATATCATTCACCAAATTTCTTAATTTGGTTGATTTTTTGACAACTTTTACTTCAGATCAGCAGATGATGATCAGATCAGATTAGATTTTAATGCTTTAAGATAGGAAAAAGCACTACTTTGCAAGTATAAAATACTTTCCTTTGCTCTTTAATCCATACTTTACTCACAAGACAATAGCTACAACCATGCATTTGGTCACCTTCCATGCTGCTGGGAGTGGGACATCTCAACCTGTTATGCTTCCATTAGGTCAAATGTCTATTTATGTTCTTTCAACATTGCTTAACCACCACTCCTGTATGTAGATTTCGGACCTGATTGGCTTTCTGGAAAAGGAATGGCCGACACTTTCCTGTCCTAGTAACGATGGAATCAAGTTCTGGACACACGAATGGGTAAAACATGGGACATGCTCGGAATCTGAACTTGACCAACGTGAGTACTTCGAAGCAGCTCTGAGATTAAAAGAAAAGGCTCACCTCCTCCAAGCTCTGACAAATGCAGGTACCTCCCAAGTTCTTTGTTCTTTAAAACCAGAGGCTAGAGCTTCGGAAATAATGGAGCTGTTCTGACAAGTTTCCCGTTTCCTCTCTGGGTGTTTCAGGAATCAAACCAGATGATGAATTCTATGAATTGCAGGACATTAAGGATGCTATAAAAGAAGCTGCTGGTTTTACTCCTGGTATAGAATGCAACATTGATCCATCTCGTAACAGTCAGCTTTATCAGGTTTACTTGTGTGTGGACACTTCGGGGTCGGATTTCATTGAATGCCCTTCGCTACCAAGGTTTAGATGTGGTTCGAGCATTCAATTTCCCAAGTTTTAGTCCAAAAATTCATTTGTTCGCCAATTATTTCATCATAAACAAATCTTTGTTGTTGTAAATAAAAGATTTGTGCTCAATTATGAATGCTTGTATTTTCGTATAGAATTTGAGTTTCACTAGAGATTATCCAGGTTCAACTCTATGCATTTTTTCAGTATATAATAATGAGCTTTCTTCTAATGTGATATAAAAAATAAAAAATAAAAGACAAAGGAAGAGTTTCATTAATTTTTTTTAGTACAATAAAAGTTTCATATACGAATAAAAGAGAATGATATGTTAAGATTCGAATATTAAATTTATCGAATTATTATAATTTAAAAATAAAATAAAATCGTTTAGATTAATATTTAAAATCAATTTTACGAATCTAAAGTCAAAATCAAATTTTTTTTAAAATCTTATTCTTTTGATTTTTTAAATGATTTTTATTAAAAATATGAAAAATCATGAACATAAATAAATCAACTAAAAATTAATTCAACCCATTATTAAGTTATTTATGAAATTTGAGTACCAATAAGTCTTCATTATCATCCATTATACAAACTCTTTAATAGAAATCATTAAAAAAAAAAAAACCCTAAAAAACCATACTTTAACTTGAAGATAGAAGATTGAAAGTTTTTGTACCAAGAAAGCCAATAATATTCCTTTCACATTAATTAAGCTACGTTCTTACGTTATTGAATCCATTAATCTTTGTTTACATTTCACGCTATTTTTCATGATTGCAAATTAAATGCCAAACATTTAATTTCGTTTGGTTTATTATTATTATTATTAAGCATTTTCCTATTTTTCTTCAAAATCGAAAAAAGAATCTTCGTTAAAAGTAATTAAATTATTATTTATAGTAATAATTTTATATTAAATACAGCAAGTATTAGTTAATTTAATAATTTTTAATGCAATAGAAATAATATACTTACCTAATGTGATAACCTAAAAAAATTGTCGAGAAGTAGGTATTTACATATTTGGAAAATTATTCACTATATCACGTAGTTTTTTGACTTAACGAGAGGATTTAGGATGATTGATACATATATTATTTTATTTATTTATTTATTTATATATTAATATTTTTAAAAAATATGTATTATTATTCTAATCTCACTTATAGAGTAAAAAAAACGTCGCTGACTGTTTATTGGATTTTTTCATATTTTACTTATATTTAATTTTTTTTGAATAATTTTAAAATTATATTTTCTTATATCAACTTAATGTATTTAAATTTTTTTTCTCAAAATGCTTTACACAAAAATTGATTTTTGTCAATAAAAAATAACCTTTTTCTTTGCCAATTTATTAGTTGATATGTACATGTATAACTATTTATTATTAATTGTTGATATTTTTAACCAAATTTAAATACATTTTTGATTGTATATAAAATCAATCAATTAATAATAATTTATTTATTTATTTATTATCATCTTAATTACAGTGATAAATTTGATTTATCTCAAATAAAGACAAAAAAATTGTTTTTAATAAAATTCATAAAAAAAAGAAAGTAAAATGGTCTGTGGCACAATTTTACCTGGTCCAACGACGGTTGGCCACGTCACAATATACCCTAAATTTGACACGTGGGTTTCTTTCATTGGGAATTTAATTAATTAATTTATTTATTTAAAAAAAAATGCTGGACAAGTCAACAGAACACAAATCTCTGTTCTTTTTACGTGGGAAGGCCGGAAAACGGTTTCATTTCCCACCTTGAGCTGAAACGACTTGAAAGTGCGAAGAAGAAAGTCCAAAACGGAAGCGATCCAAATGCTTTCTCCCGCACTTTATCTTCAAATTCTCTCTACGAGTTTTCTCTTCGCCGGTAAGTTTCAATCTCCGACTTTACTTGATATGGTTTTCTTCTTCATTTTTGCTTGAGACGTTCCTTTTGGTTCAGTTTTTTGGAAATTTTGAATTTAAAAATGTTTTTTTTTTAATTCTTTTTCTTAGCTTTCTCTTGTAGTTTTACGTTTTTTGATTATTTAGTTTGGATTTAGTGCAATGCGTTTGGATCTGTCTTGAAACTTTTTAGTTTTTGTTGGAATTCTTTTTTTCGTTTGGTTGCCAGGAAAATCTGATTTTATTACTTATGACAAGCTGTTGGAACGTGGAAGGTTTAAAACTTGTATTTTTTTTTTTTTTAATTTTGGAGTTTGAAACTTATGTCAATTAAGGTAATGTGGTAATCAAGCTAAGTTCCAAGATCATGCTGTTGAATCCGAGATTTAATTGACAAGAAACTCGGGGTTTATTTCTATTTAATTTTTCTTTCTTTTCTACAATTTTATCGCCAACCAATCAATGTAATGAAAGTTAATTTTCAACTGTTTTCTATTTATTTTTCCTTGCCAGAACGAAATTTATAGCAGACAGGGTAATGACATTCTCCTTTAATGTAAAGAAAATTTTTTTTTTTTTTTTTAATGACTTTGATTTTTGGCTTTCTTATTCTATGAAGAATCGGCTTTTTTTATTTATTTATTCTTTGTCCCTAGCAATGTAGCATTGGTCATCCAAATTGTTCTCTTTTAAGCTTTAGTTCTTCCTGTTTGCTTCAGGTATCTTCCAGATTCATTTGGTCATATTACAGAATTTTATAAAGCTAAAATATCTTGTTTGTTTCAGTCAAAAAGAATATAATATGACCATTGAAAGAGTATGTTTAACAACTCCCTGCACATTGAGCAATTCGAGTGGCACAGCTTGATGCATTTGACTTGTACATCTTGGTCATCTGTCGCAACTGTTGTGAATTGATTATTTTATGCTCTGGGAAATGTTAGTTTAGTATTTATTAAATTTTAATGGAAAGACTGTTGTTTTTTAGATGTGTGACACATGTTTAAAGATGAGCTTGGTATAGCTTATCAAAGTTGAACAGAGTAGTGGTAAACGGTAAAAGTAGATGTCCTAGCTTGTGTTTTCATTTGCCTTATTTTCTTGGAGCTGTATACTTGTTTTTTCCGACCGTTTCTTTGTTTGTTAGTATTATTGATATATTGCTGATTTTCAGAGGCAAATTTTGATACCTTTTCTGATGGGCTAATTGGTTTCAGTTTCTGTGACAGCGTGACAGTCTTATGCCAGATGCATGACAAAGAATATTTCAGGAAATCACTACATGGTTACAGAATTCTTGCGCCTTTGTACATCAAGCCAGAAGGTCATGCTTACAAACTGTGCTAGGTGGCTCAGCTGGACAGCAGGTTGAGAATGAAAGCTGACACACCCCATCTGAAGAGGTGAAATGATCCTTCAACATTTAATCTTAGTAACTTGACTTATTTACTACAGATTATAATTTTATAAATCAATTTAAATACTGATTACCAGTTGCTGGCATACAAATTTCTTTGAATTTGATCATTAGGAGAATAAGTTTCAAATCTTTTGATGCAATTGCGTAATCAGCAGAATCAAGAAATGGTACGTTGCTGCTCTAGTTGCATCCCTGCTTATGTTGCTAGCCCTGAGATATGGCACCATGAAAAATCCTCTTGAAGAAAGCTACTTGACGAATCCCTTCTCCTCCAATGGAACCAATCCACTTGAATGGGTGCGCTTTACGGGTCCGCCTGCAGTTCAAGATCCAGAAAATGCTTCACAAGTTATTTCCATTGATACCATAGCCTTCAGTCTCTTTGCTCAAAGTAACCTCTCCAAGGGAGAGCACCAATCTTTGCATACCTGGAATTTGTTGAAGCACTTAATTAACCATTCTCAAGCTTTGCCAAATGGAATAGACGCTATCAAAGAAACTGCAAGTGCATGGAATAGCCTGATGGCTTCTATTGAAGTGGAAAAACTTGGTTATGCTATCGATATCTCATCTAGGAAGGCAAAAGAGAAGCAATGTCCCCATTTTCTTAATAAAATAAATGCTACAGAACCTGGCAAGAGTCATTATAAGTTGCGAGTTCCTTGTGGCCTCACTCAAGGTTCTTCTATAACAATCATTGGCATTCCAAATGGTCTTCTTGGTAATTTTCGCATTGACTTAACTGGGGAAGCACTTCCAGGGGAGCCTGATCCACCTATAATTTTGCATTACAATGTTAGGCTCCATGGAGATCAGATAACTGAGGATCCTGTAATTGTCCAAAACACCTGGACTGTAGCGCATGATTGGGGCAAAGAGGAGCGTTGTCCACCCCTGACTCCTGAAAAGAATAAAAAAGGTAGAAAGACTTGTCGCATCTTTTTGGTACGATTATTGCAAAAAGATTTAGAACCTTTCTACCTTGTTTTATGTTAATTAAGGCCTTTATATTACACTTACATTTTACGGTCCTTAGGTTGAGATACACATTCTTTTCATCTTGAAGTACTCTCTTTTGACTCTATTCGATACCATGCAAATTTATCATCTTCTATTGGATAACAAATTAATGGAGACCGGAAAATCTGTCAACTTATAATCTTCTTAAACCTATTGCTTTAGGCTTTGTCTGGCCAAGAAACTCTATTGCTTCAGTTAAAAAATGCTTTACCTTCATTATGTGCAGTTACAATATTTCAACCTCATGTAAAAAATTGCTTGCATCCATGAGGCATGTGTAACTGCATAAATGTTCATTTTGTTCTTTCGTGAGGTAACTCTACTTAGTTTCTTTTTTCCAGTGGATGAGTTGGACCAGTGCAATAAGTTGGTGGGTAAAGATAATAACCAGACAGTTAGCATGCATTCCCAAAGTTCAAGGAGGTCTTCAATGGGGCTGCAACGGGTTAAATCCAGAAGATATTTTCCTTTTAAACAAGGTTCTCTTTTCGTTGCAACTCTTAGAGTAGGATCAGAGGGAATACAGATGACAGTTGATGGAAAGCACGTAACATCCTTTACTTATCGAGAAGTAATTTCTGTCATCCTCTTTTTACTTGTAGAATTTGTTAAATAATTAATAGTTTGGCTTATTGGCTGCTTTTATGCTCAGACTTTGGAGCCATGGCTTGTTAGTGAGGTTAGAATTTTTGGAGATGTGGAATCAATTTCTGTCCTGGCTAGTGGTTTACCGACTTCAGAGGATTCAGACCATACAGTTGATTTAAAAGCACTGAAATCAGTTCCTCTCTCTCGTCAAAGACCTGTGAATCTCTTTATTGGTGTTTTCTCTACGGCCAATAATTTTGAACGAAGAATGTCTGTGAGAAGAACATGGATGCAGTATCCTGAAGTTCGATCTGGAAAAGTTGCAGTGCGTTTCTTTGTTGGTTTGGTACAGTTTACATGTGAAATTCTCTTAATTAAAGTTGCTATAATTTTGACGCTTGGTAGTTGTAGTCCCACCATAGAAAAGGAAAAACCATTCTCTTCAAGCAAGTTGAGATTTTCTAGCCACAAATGTTATGGTTTATAAATATGGTTCTTGAATCTTGATTCATGTTTTTAAGCCACTGTTGCACCACTAAATCACTAATGATTTTGTGCCTGCACCATTACATGCTGTTAGTGGTCTCAGTGCTGGGTTCGATTTTCAGTAGGTTTCTCTGTAATAGGTTGTTGTCACTTGTATCAATAGGTAGCTTATTGCTTTAGTAAGTTGCTTCAGCATTACTTCACTATTTATTTGTACACATATCAGACACCTTAGCACTGTAGTGTACTCATTGTTCAGCTGCAATGGGTACCCATCTTATCTTCTTAAATATAAATAGTTAGACAGCTTAAATTTGGTGTTAAATTCTGTAGTTGTATCTCTCTCAAAACTATTTTTAAATTTTTTGTTTCAAGTTCCGTAGTTATCTAAGCCTCTTAATAATTACTTACTGAGTTTGTGATGTTCCGCAGCATAAAAACCAAATAGTGAATGAGGAACTCTGGAATGAGGCACAAACATACGGAGACATACAGCTGATGCCTTTTGTTGATTACTACAGCCTGATCACCTGGAAAACTTTGGCTATTTGCACTTTTGGGGTAAAGTTTTGTCCCTTTCTTCAAATATGGAAGATTCTTCGTTTCCTTACAGAACCCATTTCTTCAACAGACAGAAGCTGTTTCTGCAAAATTTGTCATGAAGACAGATGATGATGCATTTGTTCGCATGGATGAAGTAGTGGCTTCGTTAAGCAGGATAAATGTGACTCGGGGGTTGCTTTATGGACTTATTAACTCAGATTCCCAGCCTCATCGCAGTACAGATAGCAAGTGGTTTATTAGTCCTGAGGTAATTCTTCCCACAATTTCTCCAAATAATTTCAACTATATTGACTTGTATAATGTCAGTGGATAGTGAGTCTTAAACTAAAGTTTTCTCTTGTTACGAGCAATGATTCGAAAAAATAGCTTTGTTAGCTTTGTTGGTTCGGATTAGCTCCAAGTTAAGTTTCTTCAGCCAAAACTTGCATCTTACCACCATGTTCATAAAAGTTACATTCATTATGATCACAGAAAAGAAAGAGAAAACAAGAACAGCTATTTTTTACAATGGTCCATACATAGCTCACTTTACTGCAACTATGTTAGACGGCCCTCTCAACTCAAGTCAAATAACTCAAAGCTTCAGTTTGTTCCTCATGTTACTTTAGGCTGCATGGGCTTTTCCATTTAGGTTACTAATCACCATTATTACCGTAATGGGATAAAATTGTCTTCTGTTTCTTATTATCTTCCTGGAATGTTGTTTCAATGAAGGAATGGTCCGAAGAGAAGTACCCGCCTTGGGCACATGGTCCTGGCTATGTGGTGACCCACGATATAGCGAAGGCTGTTTACAAGAGGTTCAATAAGGGACATTTAAAGGTACGACGAAAGTTTTACCTCTTCATTTTTCATAGTTTTGTTCTTTTAGGATATGCAATGGATATTCACTACTAAATTCATGCAATCATGGAAGTTATTGGAATAGGATTCTTCATTCCTTCCCTTGTGCAGATAATTCTTAGTGTTAATCTAATATCTTGTATAACAGATGTTTAAGCTAGAAGATGTGGCAATGGGCATTTGGATCGCAGATATGAAGAAAGAAGGTTTAGAAGTTCGGTACGAGAATGAAGGGAGGATCTTTAATGAGGGTTGCAAGGATGGATATGTTATTGCTCACTATCAAGGTCCAAGAGAGATGATATGTTTGTGGCAGAAACTCCAGGAGACAAAAAGAGCTAGATGTTGTGGTGATCCATAAGCATAGACAGACGCTCTAGGAATGCAATGGCTTAGGTGCTTTAACAATCAACATTCACAGTTACATTTCATCATCAGCACTTTCCGGTGATAACTTGAGGAAAAACAGATAAGGGTTGGGTTTAGTGATTATTGTTGTATAATTAGCAATATTTTTGTAGTGCATATATATAGTCAACATTTAGTTGAGGTAAAATGAAATTCTTAGTAGAAATGGTAGATAGTTGCCATTGTATAGAGAAGCCATAGTGGTACGAAATTGCAGGTTTTTACCCAAGTCTGATATGTACACTCCACTTCTCTTTATTGTATTTGTTTCACGGTGCCAAAACATAGCAAATTTTAACATTCAATTACAAGTAACAATCTTCTTTCTGACTATTGCTTTCGTTTATGTGTATGGTTCATGCCCTTTCAACAGTTTGCTTCACTAATAACTATTTAGCAGTTTTAACAACCTTCTGCAGGCAATAGTATTGGCTTGACAAGTGAAGCATGCAACCAACCGATCATGGGCTAAAAGTAGATAAATCTTTCAAAAGGTAAGCTCAGTTCCCAGTTCCTACATTGGAATAACATAGCTTTCTTACTGATATTGAAAAGAAAGGTTTACAGAACATTAGATTCATTTCTACCGCGGCATGAACCCATGATGAGCTATTGCTAGCTCAAAGGCTTGCATTCTTTCCCCTCTAGCAAATCCATTGCGATCGTAATATGATATTTCATTTATGTTAAGATCGACACAAGCCTTGACGAGCTCTTCACCAACACGTTTAGCAGCTTCCTGAAATTACAAGAGGAACAGACACCAGTTGGTTAGAAATCAATAAAGGAAACAGAGTAAAGGGATCAATCTTCTTGTAAGCCTTAGTGACCTAAAGCCAAGATTCTCTCCGCAGGTATGAAGTTTCAAATCTCTCAAAACCTTATTGAGTACTTACAATGGTGGTGCAAGAGGGATTGTTGTCGCGTATAGATTTCTGCAAAGTGCTTGCGTAGAATAAACACTTCTTGTTTTGGTCATCCACCAACATAGCATATAACTGCTTGTCTGAACAGAATACTGACAGTCTTGGTCTTTTAGGGGTGCCATTAAACTGGGGACAAAATTGAAAACATATGACTGATAAGCATGCTTAAACTCATGAAATTCATTTCACATGTGTATTAGAACAGTATAAATACATGTATCTTAGCCATTGTATCGCACATCTTCTTAACATGAAAAGAAAACCTACCTTCTTTCGCATTCTTCTGTTTCTAAGTTTCGGGCTTTCTGTTCTAGTATTTGCCTTTGCTGAAACCACTGATGTCTTCACAAAAAGATCTATGGAAAATCACTTGATTTTACAGTCTACCCAGAACTCAAAAATGCATGCAAAAATTAGAAATGATAATTCATGCTTGCAGGGCATTGAGTCTAACACATTTACCATGTCATAGAACCAGATGAAAAATATAGCACACAGTTAACAAGTGGGATCTTGTAGAACTTACTTCTATTCTGTAAGGGAAGGAAGTTGAAACATCTTGACTTGGAAACAAAAACATCACAACTCTTGAAGTGTAGTGCAGGGAAATTTGCTACAGCCATTGCTTTTAGTTGTTGACAGATGTCAGTCCACAGGAGCAAACAAGAAACTGATTGAAACCTAATAGACTTGTATTAATCCATCTCACCTGCAAATATAACTAATATGTTATAAGCAAATGCAAAGGCCTAGAAAAACCCATTGAGGAATTTTTGACAAACACGTTAGTGCAGGTTATATCACACTTCAGACTTCAGCTAGACATTTCAACAAACAAATAGAGTCCATGAAAATATTTTATTACTCAACAATTCAACCCGCTTTTATAGCTTTGAGACATAACCCTTCAATAATAAAAAATATTCTCCAATTATTGCTTAAAATATCACTTTTAAAAAAATAAATTTGGTTTCTTTGGCAGAAAATGAGCCTTCTTTTCTTACCTTATCCTCAAAGATATATCAGTATTACCTATACCTATCATTCTTTGACACTTCACCCCAATCATGCAGTTGTAAACAATAAATTAATCACTAAGAAGGGGAGAGGTCAAAGTAAAAAAAAAAAAAAATTTGAGAAACTCTTAGAATTATTGTACCATACCAATAACTTAAAATCCGAATAATTCAAGAAGAATATTTTCAAGTACATAAAAAACAACCTTTTTGGAGGATCTCCATTGGGAAGATTCAAGGTTGTTTCTCAAGCACATAGGAAGGAAAAAAAAAAAAAAACTACCTTTTTGTCAAAGGAAAATATCAAAGAGAATGTGGACAAGTGGCTCTCAAAAATAGTTTGACATCATGAAAACTACCCCTCTTGTCCAAAAAAATATCTTCTCCCAATTGAAAATGACTTTCTTTGTATGCTGTGATGGGATAAACATCAAGAGAAAACAATTAACATCGCCAATTTCAAAGTCATTAACTGCTCACTCACTCAACATGTCTTGTAAGAGACATATTGATGCAGTATTTGCACAATCAACATTCCAGATCCTTCCACAACCTTCACCAATGTCAATTCTGTGGGCTCCTTACTCCACCTTCACCAACTTTTTATAACCCCAACTTTTGTTCGATCATTGATTCATTTTGGACTTAGAAGTTTTAATCTTTCCTCAAGCTCTTTTTCTCTCTCAGAAGTCTGAAGTCTCTCTTTTTGTCCTAAAATTTGAGTTTCCATGGCTTCTGAAACCGAAACGCCTGAAATTCCATCTTTGTTTGAAAGATTGTTGAGGCACAGAGACCTCCATTTGTTTCTACCTTTTATCTTGGGATTCTCTAACAACGACAGTAGCGACAGAATTTCAAGAGAAAACCCTGGAGACCCAGATCAAGAAACATCCCAGGAAACAAATTCCCAGCGTGAAAGAATAATCCTTATCAACCCATTTACTCAAGGCATGGTTGTCATCGAAGGAGCTTCGAATTTGGAAGCTTTGCTACGTGGCTGGGCTAACAAAGATGGTCAGCCACCTGCTTCGAAGGCATCTATAGAAGCCATGCCAAGTATGGAAATAGGTAAATGTGAAGATGGAGAGTGTGTGATTTGCTTGGAAGAGTGGAAGCCTGGTGAGCTGGCAAAGGAGATGCCTTGCAAGCACAAGTTTCATGATGAGTGTATAGAGAAGTGGCTTGGAATTCATGGGTCATGCCCTGTATGTAGGTATAAGATGCCTGTTGATGAAGAAGAGATGGGCAAGAAGAGAGATGAGGAAAGGAGAAGATCTGAGAGGGAGATTTGGGTTAGCTTTTCTTTTAATAGTAATAGGAGAAGTGGGGATTCCAATCAAGTTCCTTTAAATGATTCTAATAATGTCTCCTCTTTAAGTCCTAGGCCCGATGATCATGAAACAGAGGGTTAGAAGCATTCTGTAAGATTTGTTTTCCTTTTTGTTGCGCTTCATTTCAACATTTTTTTTCATCTTTGTGGGTTAATCATGTAAATAGAGACACTCGTCTTTTCCTAAGATCTGTTGATGAGTATAAATAAATTTCTATCCCTTGCAAATTTTCTTACATCTTTAGAATATTCCAGGAAGAACACTGTGATTCAAGGCGATTGTCAGATACTCAGATTGTGTATAAAAAAAAAATGAGCACCCTAAATAGCAAGATAATTTATTTTATTGTGTATGAATTTGTTGTCAGCAAACAAATGTAGAGTTCTCAAGGGTTTTGTTGTACGGAATGAGGACGAAAGATCTTCCTTTTTCTCTCAGGATTTTGATCCTCTGATATCTTCCTAGCGTTAAGAGGATAGCCATTGGATTTGTGCCTGGTGATTCCTGGAAAGTTGCCATCCACAATTCTCAACCTTATAATCATTGTCCACAAATGTTCCAACTGTGCACCCCCCTGGTAATGGAAGTAGGTCTTCACATTCGCTTCGCAGAATTCTCTTTGCTCATCAGTGCTAGCCAGGTCTTTTTGATGTTTTAACACAAAGGTAAAAGGCAACTGATTGAGACTGTGCTACTCGTTTAAGCAAATGTATCATATTTGCACATTCCCTAGTCCTTTTCTTCTGCTAGGTAGTTGAATTTCACTGGAAATGCAAGCTTGGCAGCCATTGGCATTCTTTTTGTGTTGAAGTTGGAAGGTATTGTTCCTCCTATTATGAATTTGTGGTCTTTTTCAATCCCAGAAACTCGAGGGGGCTCTGCTTGTCGGTTTTGTGGATTTGTGGCCTTCAAAACAGCAGTGCAAGGATCATCATTCATTGTTTCTCCAACTCCTTTCATGTTGAGCACATGGGGATGCTGAAGTTCTTGAGGTGTTTATGGGGTCCAATGCCACTTAATAATATGATTTTGGGGCAACGGGCCATCTAAAGCCCTGGCTGACAGAATTACATTTTCACATGAAGTGGAACTCGAGTTGATTGAGGTAGACTTCACATGTATAATCAGTACTGTCATGCGAGGTATTTTTCGCCTTGATTTTAATGTTTATTAGTTTTATCTAAAAAATGTCTTACAAATATGGATTCAAACCCTTATATATATAATATAATAAATTTTTACAATATTTTGACATGGCATTTGAACGAATCTTGTGCCATGGACTGTAGTCTCAGTTGCATTGCCTGTACATATTTAAAATAGTATGATAAGCTTCAGTAGTTTCATTTCTCAAAACGTTTCTGAACTCACAATAGTTGAAGATCTATGACTCTCATCTAATTCTTTTTCTCACCATTGCTATGGAAGAATAAGATCCACCAAGACAGTATCTAACAGCATCTGATATCAAGCCTTTTGCTAGTGATAATTCATCAGTCTGAATCAATGAGAAACTATAAAACCTTCTATCCAACACTTAGGGTTTGCCATAAGGTGATCCACCTCGTTCTACCAATAGCACCGAGAATTTCTCCGACGGGGTTGCTGCCAGGGGGCTTCCGGCAGTGCCTCTGCCTACAACAATCAATGGACTTACCACCAACATCTTCCACAATCGAGGTCATGGAAGGAAGTTCCACAAAAGGTTGTGTAATCAATGTTCAAGGCTTCCAAGTGGAAATTCTGCTAATAAAATGGTTGGAAGAATCAGAAAGACTCAACAAGGATTCGGATACAGATTAAGATATGACTGTGATAACCTGAAATTTGAGTTTCTGAACCAGATTTTAACCGATATAGGGAATTTTTTATTAGCGTCAGTCAGTTTTCCTCAGTTCTCTGTAAAATATACGTTATACCTTCTTTTGATATTAATATTCTTTCAGAAGTTCTTGGAGTTCAATACACATAACAATATACATAGTTTATGAACAGAAGATTGGTTTCGCTGCTTACATTAAATTACTAACAAACCAAGCAGCACTGAAGTTCCAAACCATGCTCATTGAGCTGATCTATTCCCTGCAGTTCAAGTCTATTGCTTTTGGACCTGGTTCAATGTCGTCGTGGCATTGGCTGTTGAGATCAAATGAACTCAACAATCCAGACTTTCTCTGTCGAATTCCGGTTTCTTTTCCAGGAAGCTCCAATCTTTTAGCTGGTGGTTGCTCAACACATGCACCATCAGAAATGCTACTCCCACTTCTTTTCTTGCCATTAGCTTGATTGCTTGAACTACTAATCAAAGGCTTCTTTTCAGGGTGAATGTCCATTAGGGAAAGTTCAACACAAGTATTAGACTTCCGGGTAGAAATATTCTCATCCTTTGATCGTTGCTCGTCCTTCTGACCAGAGCTCTCAGAAGATGTCAATGAGCTCTCCATGGAACATATAGTGCCTCTCATTGACTTTCTTTCTGTTTCTTTTACGATTGAACCTCCTACTTCTGTCAATTCTGAAAATGAAGAATTGGTGCAGCCGTTGCTAACCATTGAGAATAGTTGAGAGAGTTCAGCTTTAGCAACTTCTACACCAACAGAGGAGGAGCTATATACAGACAGCGTTTCTTGTGCTTTCTTCAATACTGATTGTAAGTACTTTCCTTGAGCTTCAATTCTTAGCTGTAAATGTCTCTGAACCTGAAAATGGAAAAAATAGCCTGATTGATATGCATTGATGCATTAACTGAAAATCATGATAGAGATTGGTTTAATAAGTCATACTTCAATCTGTTCATGAAGCCTTCTTTGTACTTCCATCTGCATTTGGAGAGCCTCTGCAATCTGCAAGCTTCTGATGGACACAACAATTATACAGTCAACAAAATATGTTTTCATGTTTTCTTATAATTTGCATCCAAAATTTAATCAAAAGATCCATTTGTGACTATTACTCATTCATCTGTTTGAGAGATCCATCACTTATATCATGATTGAAATTCCCATCACTGCTTTTTATCTCAATGTAATCTGCATCACCATAATGAAAATGGAGAAAAAAATTATATTGTTCTAAAGCTCAATATACGAATTTAAATGCAACAAGCAATTAATTCTTAATCTCACCATCTTGTTTTTCCCCAAGGCAGATTTCTGCATGTTGGCTTTTCCCCAGCCTGTATTTCTGCAAGAAGACAATACAATTCAAGCATGTTTTCTTCCCTATTTGGTTAGAGAAGAGAAAACTGATAATATGATTATATAATGAATAGTAATTGCCTGTAAATGGCTTTTAAGATGATATAAAGTGAGTCCAGAAATTCCCATGACCCTCATCAGACTCTTCGGTGTTGCTTCTGTGAGAAATATGCACAAAGAAACATGAATAAATAACAGTATGATTAGACAAGATGATCATTATTAATGTTATTTAAAAGTATACTTAACTGTCTGCCCCTCCAAGTTGATTGACAGCTTCAACAAATCTTTGATGAAGTTCAGGAGCCCACTTTAGCCTAGGCTTTGCATCAGTTGACAGAACCAAATTCATGCTTTGATTTTGCATATTGTGTGAGAGAGACAAGCAAGGGAGGCAGAGAACTGAAACTCAAGTATGGGCTTTGATCCCTTTTCAGTAGCTATGCTTTCAATATGCAGCAGCTGTGGTTCTCTTTATAATTTTGGAGTTGTTGGGTTGTCCTATGATCTCACTCCATATCTGGAAACATAGGTGGGGTTGTATTGAGGAGGGAATATATCCCATGAGCTTTGGACCTTCCTTTCTCTCATCTCCCATTTCATACCAACTTTTCTTCTTTAAAAAATCTTTCCTCTCTCTTCTTTGACTTGAAAGGGGGTGGATGGAGAGAATCTCTGATGCAGCAACTACAACAGAGAAAGCAACACAGTTCAATTTGAGTCTCAAAAGGAGAGAAAAGAGGAAAAGTGCATGGTTTGTTTTCATCTTGCTGTTTCACCCCTGCTTGATTCCCCTGCAGAGTTAGGTAGCCCCACCATGATGAATAATGGAAGCAACTTTCCTAACACTATGAGAAGCTTTCAAGGAAAACTAAAGAGTAAGAAAATTAAATTGACAGGAATGCTATAATGGATACTTATTTCCTTTTGATGAAAGGGGAAACCAAATGGGTATTGCCTCTTTCTTTTAATTTTTCTGTCTCCTTTTTCCTTTGTTTTTATATTTTGAGGAGAGTATGGTGTGGCTGACAGATTCTTTTTGTTCTTTGCATGGATGAAGGAATCAAAGAACCTAACATTAGATTTTTGGACCCAGCTGACCCCATTTTTCTTATAAAGAAAGTACTCTAGAAAAAGTGAATCAAGTCAGGCCAAACTCATAGATAACACAACAGAACAGAGCTGTGAAAACATCCCCATACTGTAAATTCTTCCTGGAAATTGAACCAGAAGGAGACACAATTCCGTAAGATTATCCCATTACAGGAGAATCTTAGGTTCTTGGTTTTTTTTTTTTATAAAGACTGTCATTATGGTCTACAGCTTGACATACTCCATTTGCCACTTGAGTTTTGCTTTATCAAACATCTGCCAATACCATCCAAATTCAAAGCATCAGATCAGACGTAGGCCAGGCAAACAGACATAATAACTTCTTGATTGGTTTTATCCCCAATGTTTCACATCAGGTTTTGCTTCCTTTCTCACCTGATGGTCGGGCTAAATCAAAACGTGGACAAGGGTTTATTCCAGGTGACAGCACAAGATGCTACTTAAACAGACATGAAGTTACCCTTGTGATGGGGTAAGCTAAATTATCATACACCTACAATTTGGACACAGATTCCATTGTTATTACACAATGCTAAACCTTGAATGAGAGTATGCTGAAGTGGTGGTATACTATAAAGCAATAGAGCTAGCATCCCATGACACATGTCAGACAAGACAATGAAATCAAACCCTCCCTTTTCTCTCTCTGTAAAATGCGAACACAATGAAATGACAAAAGCTCCACAATATTTATTCATGCACACTTTCTCTTAGCACCAAAGCAATCAACAGGACTCATTCTGGTAAAAGTTTTTTTAAAGAAACAATTCCAAAGAGAATGTTAGCTTTAAATCTGTAGACTCTGATCCATATCGAAGCAAACCTGAAGGTAAAGAAATTGCATAAACAAAAAAATAAAAAATAAAAGGGAAAAGAAGGAAAGATAAAGAGAAGCCACAATGGCCAACAAGAAATCATAAAAGTCAGTTGAATCAGATTAATCTTCAGATTTCTTGGGCTGCGTTCAAGAGTTAAATTACTGGAATAAAAATCCAATGATTGAACTGCAAAGTATTGCCATCTCAGTGCCTTACATTCAGTTGGTCTGCTAAATCCAAGCTAAGCCATTTTCCAGGATTCGAAGCTAAGGAAGATTAGATGCCAAACTTTATTTTATTCAGGCAACCAGAAAAGCAATAGGCTGCTTTAATTAATTAAAATATGGAGAAGATATGTCCAAGGTTTTCTCTAGGATTGCTTGAATTCATGCCTTTATTGATGAAAGATTCCCAGCAGTTGACTCATTACAACTCCATAAACAGTTAGTTGGGTACAATTCGGTGAGCATAGAGTGGAAGGTCCACTGATCAGATTGTTACTATCATCATTCTGTTCAACAAAAAATTTAACAATGAAATCAACATGGTGGACCAACAAATGGTGGGTCCATCCTGACACCGAGAGGGGTTCTTCCTGAGGAAGCATAGTTCATATTCAAAGAAAGGAATAAAATCATGGACATGTTTTTTTATGATAAGTGGCCCGAATGTTTGAAAAACAAGAAAAGATGAAGAGTTATTGAAGTACCTTTCTCTTTAACCAGCTGCTGTAATTGAACTTCCTTTCTTGCTTTAATATATTCCATTGCAGGTAAAGGAGATTCTGGGATGATGCCAACCGGCCCCTGGTATATTTAGATCAGTAGCAGAAGGTCCAGTGAATCAAAAGTCCTACAAACAAAGGTTCCTAATCAATTATTATTCTTCACAAGGGTCCCATTAGAAGAGATCTCATAAATCCTAAAGCATGGAATAAGTGAGAAGAATGTGGCATCGGGAATCTAGAAAAGAGAAACAAAAGGAGCTAGTCGCCATCCAACCGAAGAACTAATGGAAATTTCTGCTGAAATATTTTGTCAAGCACTGCTACAAACTGAAACTGACGTTAGCAATATGTCAGAAATCAAACTTATTTCATCATACCATCCGGGTGATTGATCATTGATTGCAGTCAAGAAAATAACAAGCATGAAACATCACATGTTTTCATGGTGCAAGAGGGAAGCATTTAGCATTGTGTCTCAGATCAAAGAATTCTACACAAACCCCCTCCAGCCCAGGCGTGACACCTGCAGCACATGGCTTATAGGTGGTAGACATGATTGCTTTCTTCACCAAGACAGCAAATAATCTGAATCAAGCCCAACTTCTAGCATCTATGAAAGGCACAACATCTTTGTCCAAGACCCCACAACATGGTTGATAGAGACAAAGTAAAATCATGCAGAAATATTCCTTCAAATAATTCAAGGAAGTCATTTATTTCTCTGATTAAATGGTGCACCCAACACCAAGCATCCACTTGGTTGACACGACTGAACCCAGTGCATAGCTTGCTAAGCTAAGCAATATGGAAAGGGGAAACCACGGAGATATTGGAGACAGAAGTGCTTCACAAAATCTACATTAGTGTGGAAGAGCAGAGTCATGGTAAGTTCACATGGAAAACTTAGTCTTATCTTAATTGCTAGACTTGAGCTACTAAGAGCAGCCCTTGCGATTACTTGGGTTTGGAGTAGTTATCCATCATATTTTTTTTCCCTTACCATAATCGACGAATCCGGCAAATAAATAACAAAGAAAAAATAATCACTTACACAAAACAAAATTTAACCTACGTTCATGATTGTATTAGATCATATGAGCTACTAGAAGGAACATAAGCTAACAGTTAATTGTAGATATCATATGATAGAGCCCTATCAGATTTCACAGACTCCAACACCTTCTTCTTGGCAACCGGAAAGAGTGCGAGTAAACACTTTAACTGCATATGAGAATGACACTAGTGTTTTGAAATGGATTTTCTAAACAAGTTTAAAGTTCCAAGTGTAGTTTTACAATACACAAGCCCACCTGAGGATACAATGATTTGGACTTGGGTTTCCCATAGCAAGGCATGCCTGGGAGATTCTTGGACTCTCATGGGCAAAGGCTAAGTCTGCCAATAGGAGGAACAATATGGCTGAGACCAAGATAAGCCCTCATTGACAAAGCTGTCTCTAGGTATTAGGTAGGGAGCATTGTCCAAGAGTAGTTTTCATAGAAAGTGCTCCTATCTGTCGCAGAAGCTCAAGGAGAAATCTTATCGTTCACTAGTTATTGTAGCATTTTTCATGAAAGCACTACCACTCCAATCTCTCATTCTTGCTACTTGAACTATGCTCAATTGACTGCATTTAAATATTTGATTCTATTGTAAAGTGCATGTATTCTTAATACCTCAAAAAATTATGTTTGAGTTCTTGTCCCTCGACCATCAAGTTTTTTTTTGTAATAGACAAATTTATTTATATTTGAATTCTTTAATTTACTATAAGTAAATTAAATCCCCCGATCTTAAAGATTGATTAAAATTTAAATCTCATCGATTGCATTATTCATTTTCGACATGTCAAAAGCCTCTATTCTTAAAAAAAAAGACTTTTCATAGAAAAATTTCTTTGACTTTGCCCTTTTACATGTGAGAAAACAATATGATGATGAGGAGGAGATATAAGATACTTCTTAACATCTTCCAATAAATGGAATGAGCATTTACAAAATATCAAAGTTGGTACCATTAATTTTATGTACAAAAATTACTTTAGGGTGGCAATTTCTTTTCTATGCAATTGCCTAGACAAAATGAACATTTTTAAAGCACCTTTCTCCACCCAAACTTAGTTAATAATTAATGCAACTAAACTAAGAAAACAAAAGATAGAAAAAAGATTGATGGGATGGGAAGAAAAGTGATTGCAAAGTGAGCAACAACTCACCTCTCCACCCCTTCCCACCTTCTCCACTACATTAGTAATGCCTTTTCGATTTTGACAAGAGTCTATCTTGCTAAACCTAACATTTCTAATTTAAGGTTTCATTTTACTTTCTTTTTATTTATTTATTTATTTCAACTCAATACTCATCTAAAAAAAAAGTAGTTGACTTTCAATTAACATGTAAAAATTTTGTGAACAATTGTTTAAATCTCGTCAATTAAACAATAATTCATATGATATACGGATTGAATAAGTCATTAAAAGTTATAAATTTATATATATATATATATATATATATATATAATTTTGAGATGAATTATGTAGGTAAATAAATCAAAGTTTTAATTGCTATCAAGAAAATTAAATCACGTGTTTTATTTATAATTTGATAATCTCTTAATTTCGTTTATAAAATTAAAATATTTTGTTATTAATTAATAAAAAATAAAACTTTTCATCAAAATATATTCAAGAAATTAATAAATTCATATGATAAAATTAACACCATCAAATTTATGAACTAGTGTTAAAAAATATTTTATATTTGATTATTTAGATTTTTTTTTAAAAAAAAGAAAATGATTAAAGTATACCATTTTGTCTAATATTTATGTTTGGAAAGATATAAAAATAATGAATCTTTCATTTTTATTTTATTTATGAATTGTTTTATTGTCTTTACTCAAACATTATGTGGAACAATTAATGTTGGACCAATTAATAATGCTAAAAAAAATGCAAATTGTTTTCTAGTGTGCTTCACTAGTATGTGGGAAGTTTGGCAAGGTAGTGTAGCTTATCCAAATTTACAAGTTTGACACTCATATCTTAAATTTTATTAGGTATATATTCAAGAAAAAGAGTTTGAACCATGAAAGAAGTTAGCACTTATTTAAAGCTCAATCTATTTAGTTGTTATGTTTACAATTTGGGTTTTCTTCTTTGACTTTTAAAACTTCAAAATTTATAAATTAAATGGCAAAAGATTCAATCAAATTTGGTTATAATAAGTAGATACTACTTAAAAGTTAACACAAATTGAAATATTATATTTACATATAGAAATGAATCTTTAATTTTTTTTTAAATGATATGTGACAAACTCTTAGTGTTATAAAGTTAAAAAATATCATCCACTATATTTATGATAATTTTTTAAAGTCCAAATTGATGAAAATTTTTGCTCTTAAAGATTCATAATGAAAAACAGTTTAGCTATATCAATAATAGGAAGGAATAAGAACTTGAAACATAATCTAATTGATTTATGTAGTACATTTTAAAAAATAAATTTTAATAATTTAAAGTTATACTAGTAAATTTTCTCTTCTTTAAGAGTGCAACCTACATTGTTTAAAAAATAATAATAAAAACCAATAATAAGATGAATAACTCAAAGTTCTATCTTAATTGGCTTATGCAGAGCATTCTTTTTAAAAAATGAATTCTAATAGGTTTCAAAAAATGAGATACGAATCTCAACATCCGTATATTTTTCTCTTCTCTCGAGCTCGACTTTGATTGTATAAAAATAATAATAGAAGTGAAAATTGAAATCAAGTTTCGTTTAATAGTTAAATATACTTTCAACTCTCTATACAAAATGAATATAAATTTTTACCCTTTAATTTTATTATTAAAGTTTATAAACTTTTATTTTTCTTTAAAATAAATCATCAATCTTTCAAAATAATACAATTAAGTGAAATAAATAATAAGTTAAAATTTTATAAGCCCTCAACCGTTTTATTTTATGGTAAAAATTTATTACTAATTTAAATTTAATTGCATTTTTTAAAATGTTAAGAGTTTGTAAAATAAAATTAAAAATTGAGATTTTATTTTTATTTTTTATAAAAAATTGAAGATAAATTTAATTATTAAACCTAATAAAAAAGAACGGAAAATTATGCTTAAAAGAAAGAGAATAAGGAGATGTTTGAGTTCATTTGGTTAGCCAAGGAAATTTTAAAAGCTTTGACATTCTAGTCAACGCAATGATTAGATGCAAGAAAGAAAAGAAAAGAAAACGAGTTTTTGAGAAGGTCAAGGAGAAACTAAGGGCATCTGACATGGCAGAGGAAGCACTATCTTTTTCAGCAATATGGAGGAATGTAACACTATGAAAAGATCTCAACTCTGCAAAACTTGTGGCTCTAAATCTCTTGCTTCATGCTCATGTGGCATGGCATGTTTAAACCACCCCCAACACCTTGACCTCTCCGGTCTCCCTCCCTGTCGATTAAAACCACCAATAGAAATCTGAAAGACTGTCAGTGAGACAATCAAGCCAGGGAGAGAATCATTTCTAAGGTAGTAGTAATGATTTTCTGAAAAAGAGACGGGCTGCTGTGTTACTACAGGTTACAACCATGTTTAAACTTAATGAATCTTCTGCTATAAAGCTTTTTGGGAAGACCATTCCATTGCTGACATTGAACAAGGAGGAGGAAGCTTTGACTGATCATAAATTATCGTTTAGAAGAGCTAATAGGGAGCGTTCTTGTGATAGGAACCTTCTTTCTTCATCTAATTCCTTAGGTGGAGTGAATTGTAATGATGAGTTTCAAGCTCAGGCTCCCAGGGAGGAACAGGTATATATGTTTGACTGAGTTTGAGTTCAATTTTTTCTTTATTTTTCTATTTAAACTGGGTGTTTATGCTATTTGCAAGCTCTTAATTACGAACTACAAACTATCTTTCACAACCTGGAAATCATTGATTGCATGGCTTTAATTTATCAGGACTTGAGAAAGTTGTTGACTGATTATGTTCTGTATTTTGTTTTCCTGCAATTCTTATGGCTTAGGATTTTGGCAAATCCAAGAACAACCCTTTGTGTAGAAAGTCATAATTGTATAATGGGTTGATTCAACTCTCTCACCCTTTTGCATCTCTATTAGGCTAGCCTTGCAAATTCTAGTCAAAAGGGTTTTGCTGATATATATTCATCTGATGGTTCAAGGGATTATTGGCTTTCAGCTACTGAATTCTGTGAACTTGTAAAAAGAATTATTCCTCGTTCTATTTTCTTGAGCAGTGCTTGATACTTCAGTTTGCCAACGTAACAGAGTCTCTCAATAACAGATCAAGTTATCCTTTTTAGTCCTTTATTGGATTTTTGAGTTTGACTTTTTCTTCTCTTTTCTTCTTGATTTCCACTTTTTTCTTAGCATGAAAGAAAGTCAGTATGATAGAGATTTATGCTTGAATTTGAGTTTCCACCTTAATTTTACTTCATGACATTAAACAAGCTCAAATTGGCCCTTTGTTGCCTAGCTTCTGTTCATTTCTGTATATAGTCAATAATATTTCACTTTAAAATTCTGGGTTATAGGAATCAATAGAGAAAGAACTCCCCAAGGATAAACATGAAGACAGTGAATCACATCAGATCAAGGAATATTTAAAAGATCCTGGTACGTTGTCAGGCATCACAGACAATGGTAGGAGTCCTTGTCCTTTGGCTGAAAGAAAAACTTCATCTCTTAAAAGCTCTAAGAACAAAGAAACAAGTGAGACAACTTCGTCAAAAGAAAAGAGTGCTTTGAAGAAGCCAGATATGATACTTCCATGTCCACGATGTAATAGCAAGGAAACCAAGTTCTGCTACTACAACAATCACAATGCGAACCAGCCGCGTCATTTTTGCAAAAACTGTCAAAGATACTGGACTGTCGGGGGAACCATGAGGAACGTGCCGGTTGGTGCAGGTCGTCGCAAAACCAGGAGCTCTTCTGCATTCCGTTTCCAACATGCTATGATTTCCGAAGCTATTCCAGCAGCTCAAGCAAGTGCTGCAAGCACAAATGGAATACCTCAAAACCCCTCTTATGAAAACATTAATAGCCGTGTCCTCACTTTTGGCTCCGGTTCTTCAAATCAGGCAGAGGATAAGAATTATCAATGGTTGCCTTCTAAAATGCCATGTTTCACCAGGCCTTCTTGGCCTAATCCATGGGACTCAATCCAGAGGAGTACTGCAATACTTCCACCTCCACCTACTCCAGGCTTTCCAGTATCCTTCCATCCGGCGCTTGCACATCACAATTACAGTGTGCCAAGCCCTTCTGATGTTTCATTGGCAGCCCCATCACCTTCTGTTAACCAACGTACCCCAAGCTCTAGCCCAATCTCTCCATCTCTGGGGAAACATTCAAGGGAAGAAAACATTCTCAGTGCAGCCAACTTGGAGAAAGAAAAGCTCCCAGGAGAGAGTAACGAATCAGAACGAAGAGCTTCCAAATCAAAAACTTCGAGGATAGATGATCCTGGTGAGACTGTAAAAAGCTCTATGCTGGCAACGCTTCTGATCAATAGCAAGAAGACCAATTCTATTAATTCAGGAGGTCTATTTGATGGATTTCAAGTAAAAAGCAGCGATGACAGAAATTACAGACTAGAAACATTCTCGGTGTTGCGAGCCAACCCTGCAGCCTTGTCTCGAGCACTCAACTTCCAAGAGAACACATGAAAAGAGAGATTACACTAGCAGATTAGCAGCTGCATACTATGTCAGCAATTGATCCAGCGATAAGCTTACATCATTCAACCATTTGCAGTTGACAGATTTTTTCTATGTAGAAGAGTAAACTATCCCTGGCTAGCTAATTGAACTGCCTTTTATAAATGCTGTGACAATGTAAGCGGGTGTTTTTGCCTTGACCACAACCTGTTTCATGTACAAATTTCAACTAGCTTGAAAGTTGAAACATAGAGATACTCGGATATGGTGGAACTTTTCGGATATTCTGAAATGAACTTGTGCTTCAGTAAATCACCTGCAACATTCAGTTTTCAGTTATATACTATTTATATATCTTTTGCTGCTGAATCAAATGTCTTGTTTCTCCTTCTACAAGGCCCTACCGTTCTTGTTGCTAGGATAAAAGTAGCGGCCAGTCATGGATTCTGCCATATATTCTGAGAACATCAGAAAATGGGTGCCTATAGTTACACGGGAAGATGAGTAATGGCAATTCAAGCTGTAGTTTGTTTCTCTCCCATGACATTGTGCAACCGACCAAAAAAAAAATTTCCTGGCAATGAAGTAAAGTTGGTTTCTTTATCTGTAGAAATTTACCTACAATTGCTTTGCACGACACGCCCCAGAAAGAGGGCAAGAGGACTCAAAGTCAAGCTCCTTCTTTTAAAGGTTATTGCTTTTTACTTTTTGTATTTTTAATAAATTTGAATAAACAATTATAAACAAATAACAAAATATAAAAACCAGAATTAATACATGAAATTAACACGAGATAGATTCAATTGATAATTTTTTTTTTGGATGTTAGTGATTTAAAGTTTAAATTTAATTAGCGTTGTGTATGATAAAAAGAAAAAAAATAAAAATAAAAAATAATAAAATGTGTCATGTGGTGTGCGAAGAAAACAAGTGAAAAACCGAGTTTACTTCCTTAAAAACAGTATAACGAGAGACATAAATAAGATAAAAAATGACATTTGGTCTAAGGATACATGCGTAATTATCACCATAATAAATCCCTATAAATAGGAGTCAGGTATGACTCAAAAACCTAAGTCTCTATTTCTTCTACATAAACTTTGTCAAAATTTCCTTCTGACTTAAATATCGGAATACTTACGCAAGGTCCCTGCGTCCCCCTGATCATTCTTTTTCTTACAGAATCTTTAGTAATACATGACACAAAATTCAATGCGAAGACGTCAACAATTCGTTACCGTTGTAATCAAGTCACAACAATTAATAATTTTTTGTTAATATTAATCTTGAATACATGATTTTTATAAAATATGATTGAACAAATACGATAAAAGATTGAATAATTTTAACAAGTAGAGAAATTGAATTAAAAGAATGAACTTTAAAGGAAAGCGAAAATACATATAGAAGTGCTAGTTAGAACTTTAAATTTTATTTATTTATTGCTAACTCTTTGTTAACTACACTTGTCGCGGAGCCTAAATCACGTTTACGTACTATAATATTCAATGAACTGCTGGGAAACCATGAAGAAATTACTTCTGTTTTTAGGTGTGGACTTGTCTAATTGCCGGTGGAAACATGAATATTGTATAACCAGCTTTCTAACAGGTTAGGACATTCCATTTTCTAGCAATTAACATCAGTTTCCTACCTGATGCAGATGGAAGCCCAGGTTAATTCCTGAACCACGTTTCTTATAATATGTTGAGGTTGAAATTTGAAACCTAAGTAACCTTAGGGATAATATAACTCGGGGTCTCGAATGATTTTAAAGAAATAATCTCTCACGTCGATTTAATGTATCGAAGATGCTCAGGATTGAAAACTCCTTTACCTAAGCTATCTCCTTGTGCACCTTTCCTTTCCATGTCATTATCTTTTGCAGGAAACATCTTTTAGCATTCCTTGCTTCCATTCATATCTAATTTTGCTTTCCAAAAGTCCAACCCAATTCTTTTGATGTAAAGATAAACAAAATAAATTCCTTGAACAATAAATTACGTTTGCATATATAATTCAGGGTTCTAAGTCAAAAGAATCCAATTCTTTAATGATAGAATAGCTACTAGGAAACTTCTTGGAGATTGATTAGTCGTAGTTATTGGGGGAAATTGATTGGCAATTGGGCGGAAATCCTGGAAAACTTTTCCAGTTGTTTCAGTGATTTGTAAATCTCTCCCTTCTTTGATAAGCTTTCTTCTTAGTCAATCTTTTAGTTTATATAATGCAGGCAGCAATGGCAATGGCAAACTAGCCGAGATTATCATTGCTTCTTGGATAAGGTGGTAACCAAGAATTTCCTGGTTTTCCTTTGACTCCTTCAATTCCTTCTCTTGATTGACGACATGAATCTGTCGAATTTTTAACTCTTCTTTCAAACCGATCTGCTTGCACCCTTGCTTTTCATACTGAAAATTCGGAAAATACAACCAAGGACGTTGAACATGGAAACCAACTCCATTGTCAGCGAAAATTGCTATGGAAAACTAAGCAATGGAGACATTAAGGTGGTGATGGACAGGCTAGGAATAAGTTACAAGCTCGACAGCAACGACCTGGAAGATGGTTTCGAAGCAGACGAGTTTGCTGAAATGTTCAATGACGAAGAGCCTAGCTTGGAGGAGATTAAGGAAGCTTTTGACATTTTTGATGAGAACAAAGACGGATTCATTGATGCTACAGATTTGCAGAGAGTGCTACTTTCCTTGGGCGTGAAGGGAAGATTGATGCAGCTGGAGGAGTGTGCAAAGATGATCAAGGTAGCTGATGAAGATGGAGATGGAAGAATCGATTACAATGAGTTTTTGAAATTTATGGAGACCTGTTTTTGTTTGAATGCTGAAACTCCTTTGTGAATTCTCAATTTCTAACAAGCAAATGCAACATGCTGAGTCTTTAAAAAATTTTAAAAAATATATGTAATTATTCTAACTTCGTTTATAGAATAAAACAAGATAATTATAGTATCATTACCGATTCTTTACATTTGTTTTATATAAGCCAATAATGTTCTTATGTTGCATTTGAACTTAAAAAAACAAAATATTTCAATTTGATATCAAATACAAAAAAAAAAAAGGATAATTGGACCTATAAATAAAAGTGTTGTGCATTCTAATAAACCAATTTCGCAGAATGAGAATATATTGACTACAAGTAATAAATTTTAAAATAATAATAATAACAATAATAATAAATACCCTTGATTTGGTATAGAGGCCAAGTTGAATTATTGGAGCAAGATCTTCAACATGAAAGGTGAAGGTTTGGAGCCGAAATGAATTTCTTGTAGCCCAAAATAAGGCCCAATTCTATACAAAGGTATAACTATAAGCAAAAAAAAAAAAGAGAAGGATATTGGGCCGAAATTTCCTTCACTACAATATTAAAAGTTTTAGGAGAGGGTTTCTTATAATTTAACTTGAGATTTAGCGACGGATTTCAAGATTCTAACTTGGGATTTTCATGGAAAAAAAAAATTTGAAGTTCTATTTGAGGATTTGTATAAACAACAGTGTAAAACAGTAGTTTTTTTACACTATTTTTTAAGATGAGATGGCTAAGCAATGCAAATGTCTAAATTTGGTTAAGCTTGATTGCTTTGAGAGAAGTTCATGAAAGGGTTTTTTTTATGCAACTGAAGTTATTGATATGAAAAAGAAAAATACAGATGTTGATGGTCAGATTTATATTTGTAAAATTTATAAATCTTAAAATTGAAAAGATATATAATCATTGGAACCAATAGGTAATAACAAAAATTTCGATAATTAACCATCAAAATTTGACCTAATAATAAGTTGAAACTTGATTTTGATTTCTATTTTATCCTTCTATGAAAAAAATATATATTATAACATGTTTACTCTTTAACAATATCATTGAACCACGTGATTACTTCGCCTTATGACATGTTTTCTTGTGTTAGCAGATGATTAATGGACACCATCCTGGGGACATCTTTGGTAACATTTGAAGCAAGCAAGGAAGCAATCAAGACAGTTAAAAAACAGCTTATATTCTCATGCGGTTGGCATGGCTCATGAGAAAGATTCTGCTGATGATGGAATGGAAGGATGTTCCACAGTTTCCATCATGAATGGAATGGAGAAAACCGTCACATACTTTGTGCTTGAACTTCCAGGCCCATGAGAAAGTGGATGTCTTTATTTCTAGTTTCAGTTTCTTGTTTTGTCTTTCTTTCATATGTTTTTCTTTTCACCATAATATGATTCTCCATCTAACAAAGTACTAATTTTCTCATGCATTTTTTTATGATTTTAACCATAAACAAATCAAGCAAACCTTGGATTTTATCCATTTGTTTGATTACCGTGTCTTTATCTGGTGTTTTCATCTGTCTGATTTCTGTGTCTTTTTTTCTTTGCTTTTCACTTCCATAATTCCATTCAGACTCTGAACTTTTTGTCTTTAACTTTGTTCACATAGATATTTAGCAATATATAATATGAAAATCCGGTTTGGAATGTCAATTTCAGTACTCACTTTTGGCTCCTGGCCACGGTTTTGGTTCAAAACCCATGTTGACCGGTGAGGAAGGAGCCTTTATAGTAGAAAAATGGAAAAACAATGGCAAAGGCGGCATGCTGATTTGTGACTAACTATAATTTATTAAACATTATGTTTCAACTTTTGGAAAAAGTCTCCAGACTTGGGAGAGAAAAAGAAGCTTGGGGATATGACTTTGGACAGACTGATGCAGAGATTATCTGCTGTCACCCATCAGAAAAAAACAAATCCTTTCTGTTTACCTCTAATGGCGTCTCAGTTACCTTGGAGCAGTTCCAGATTAAGGTGGAAAACCATTTTAGGCCCTACTTTTTTGGGGTTTATTGAAACAACTTCATGTGGCTCCTACTCCAAGGAAGTCAATAAATGGTGGTGGAACGGTCTCATACTGACTGTGGCTGTGGCTGCTCGCTACTGATGGTGAAGGTTCGCTGGCTGAAACTTGAGGTGTTGATGCTGTGGAATCTGTGAGACTTTGGGAGCTGAGGAACTCTGACCGTCGCATTGCCATCATGTATGAATGGTGCTGCTGCCGATGTTGGTGATGGTGGGGATAGAAACCAGAGATTTGGGGTTCATTAATGGGCCTATGCCAAGGTCTGGTATGGCTCAGCTTGCCCATCTTGTCATTGTTCTTGAGACCTGTTGTAAGTGTCAAAGAAGTAGAGTAACCAGCAAAATTGACAAAGATAAACGTGAATGTACTGGTAGAAATGGACTGGATTGGATGGGATTTAAAGCAGCAAAAAGGTAAAGGAAAACGGTTACATCAGTCAATTCTATAAAGCCAAAGAATAAAGAGAAACAGCACAGAAACCCAAAGCCAAATACACAAATCTGCATAAACACATGATAGAAAGCTTGGAGAAAGTAGGGTGGGACTACAAAGGAGACACGCACCAGGGAAGAAATCAAAAGGCGCCTGTTGTGCAGCACAAAACTCATTGTGAAGGACCTCGCTGCTTGACATTGCTTCGCTCCCAGGAGAAACATTTGAGCCACCATTAATCCCACCACCATGATCAGCAGCGTTGATGGTTCCAAACTGATACTGGGAAATAATGCCTAGTCTTCTATTGGGGATGTTGAGGCAGTATGGGTGTAGTTCTGCTTTTATGGCTGCATTAGCTTCTTCCATCCTTCCATAAACAGGTTGACTCAGCTTCCGCCTCCTGTAGGCAGTCGACTGTTCTCTGTATTTCCTAGCCATAATCACATGCCAATGGTTTTTAACGGCATTATCAGTTCTTCCAGGAAACAGCCTCGCTATCATTGCCCACTTGTTACCGTAAAGTCTATGAGCTTGCATTAGCCTCTCTTCTTCTTCTTCAGTAAAAGCTCTTCTATTGATCCTAGGGTCCAACTGATTAAACCATCTTAGCCGGCAGCTCTTACCTTCAGAACCACGAGACAAGAATCAGAATGAATGAACCTTTAGCTTACAAGCTCCATGATTCTAAAACTTCATAAGATGCCTCGAAAAGAGATGGAACAACAAAAAGGAAAGTGGGAAAATGAAATAAAGAATAAAATAATACTGCTTTTGCCACTCTTTTAGGCCAATATCTTACCTGATCTTCCTTCCAACTTCTCCGCTATAAGGTTCCAGTTCTGAGGGCCATAAAGAGCTACAAGTTCCCTGAGCTTAGTATCTTCTGCAGGTCTCCAGTGGCCTCTGGCACAAAGCTTTGATTGCCCACTATCTGTTTCCTTGCCACTTACCGCATTCTCATTGGGGTTCTCCTCATTTAAGTTGGCATTAAGATTAATGGTCCTACTGTTATCTCCAAACTCATCACTGCAATCAGAGCCCTTACCCTCCACAACATCAAAGCCGTGGTTTTCCTCAAAGCTCCTTGTTTTGCAGTTTCCCATGAAATGGAAACCCCAAGAAGCTCTTTCACTTTCCATCTCAGCGCCCTTGCAAGCATAACTATCCTGTGAGGAAGAAACATTTGAGCCTGCAATACCATAGTTGGGAGTCTTGGGACCAAGAGAAAGAGAACCCATGTCCGGATAAACCATCCCCATTGAGGAACCTGGAGATGAGGGAATAGTAGAAGAGTTACAGCTGAGCCTATTCATGTTGTTTGGTGCATATATAACAGACTTGTTAGCCATGCCTTCATTTCCTCTTCTGACAAATGCAGTTATGCAACTGTTACAAAGTCATCTTCATGTGTGAAGCCTGGAAAAGTGAAGTTATGCAGTGACTGGGAAAGACCAAAACTTAGAAACAGCAAAAACACAGCTACAAGGTCTGTAAGAGAAAGCTACACGCTGGGGCTCTCTTTCTTTACTTGACTACTACAAAAGAAAAGGGACTAAAAACAGTGCTTGAAGTGGTTAACCACCCTGACTGACCCTGACCCCATTAATTTAACCAGTTTCCTTCTCTTCTTTTCAACAATTCCAACAATATTCACACGTGTGTAAGTAAGCTTCCTCTCTCTTTCTCTCTCTCATTTTCCCTTCTTTTCTCTCTCTTTCCCTCTCTGATGGGTACGAGGGTTCTTAGGGTGTCCCTCTCTATATTGACAAGAAAGACTCCATAATGTGATGTGTGTAAGCTTGGGGTTGTGCAGGTCTAGACACCTTCGTTTTCAAGGTAGAAATTGAGAGCTTGACACAACAGACCATGTCAAACACCATAGTAAATAACCTAGCCCTCCATCTTTATCAAAGTTCAGTCCCTCCACAACCTCCTTTCCTCTTTCCCTGCTTTTAACTTCTGGATTAGGTTTAATTTGGGTTTCAGTTAACTCCGTGAAGTGACCTGGGAATCAAATTCTTTATCCGACAATTTTAAGTGCCATTTAAAAAAACAAGATTAAAAAAATTTTGACGAGCTGATATAATTTTTAACATAAAATTTTTATATATTATATATAAAAATACAATTTTATATGATATAACTGACACAAATACACCGGATCCATGTCCCTTCCTTTCCAACTCATTACAACGGAACAAAATGACCATTGCCTTAACGTCATCTTAAGACTTAATCCCTAACTCCCCCACCTGTTCTTGTCTCTTTCACTGACCCTTGTTTCTGATATCCATTATTAGAATCAAAGATTCTACTGATTGTTTAGAGACCAATATGAAAGGGAATTCATAGTTTTCTCTTAATTAATCAGTATATAAGAAGATTCATCAGAACTTAACTATAGCAGTCATGGTTTAATGCCAGAAATAGATCTGGTCCACCACCTAGATATTGGCTAAAAATGTTTTGTATTTATACATACATTTCTGGTTGTGATACGAGTTAATTCATATGTATCTCGTTACTACCGCTTCCAACACCTGCTGTGCTGCCGCCGGCAAGCATGGCAGCCCCGGATCTGACTGGCCAGCGCTGGATTAGTTATGAACAAACTGTGTTCAAGCTTAGTTACATTTGACAAATCAAAAGAGATTCATAGCTCAGTGTTTTATCCGTCAATGGTTCAAGAATTAAAAATCAAATCCAAGGTCACTACGTTGTCTTGTATCAGAGCAGTCGTTACCTGCAAAAATAGGGAAACTTTTTCTTTTTTTCCACAAAATTCCAGAATGCCTCAGCTCCCATTTTCTTACCATTAATGATTACAGTTCAAAAGGGTGACTTTGATGGCTTCTGATTACTTGAAAAAGATCAGTGAAGGAACTCAAACAGTAAAATCTTGTGCACATTCAAAGCAAAACCTCAATTAAACCAGTCAAAACCATGAGCATACTTGTAAGGAATGTTCCCTCAACATTTACCCAGAAACATGTGAAAAGACTGATTAATTTCAAACGCTGGCTAGAACTAGAATTACACTGTACAAATGCATGGAAAATGGAAACTGTCATTGCTGGCTGTTAATGAGAAGAACTGGACAGAGTCTTTGGTCAAAAACTTTGAAAACAAACCCGACTTTTTTGGGTAAAACAAAGCGGTTAAACCCTAAAACTAGACATGAAAGAAAAGGTCTCTCATACTCAAGAGAGAATAGAGATAGGTTTATTTCACAGCTCAGTTAAAATTTGTTAGCTCTATTCTTACAGTTAGATCCGACTATTCATATGTATGATTGCATTGGTGTTGTGCTTACGTATCAAATATAATTTTTTCAATTTTTTCAATTTTTATATTTAATATATTTTTATAAAATTTTAATACATATTATATTTTATTAACTTATTTTCGTATCATATTATTAATGGTATTCAAAGTCTGTAAGGTCACAGACAAAGGAGGCATGTTGGTGTCCCTTGTCTGTGTTTTTCACTGCCCTTCCTTAGAGATTCACTGCACTGTTCATTAATGGTGGCTTTTGTTTTTACTTAATTTGCATGTGAACATGCCCCAAAGCCATGAGATTATAGGGTTGTCTTGATGCCATCATGACATCGGGAACTGGCAAGACAGTTCATTTTGTTTTTGTCATATTTATCAAATTAATTAACATTATTGAATCAACCTCAATACTAACAAACTGCATTTATTTTGCAGTAATGGAAAAATTCGTAGTTAGAACTAATTATTTTATATATATAATTTTTTATTTATATTATATTAAATTATATTTTTTATATAAAATATAAAAATTTTATTTCAAAATTCGTGTCCCATATTTAAACTTTTATCAAATCTACCCATCAGTTTTACCGATTTTCAATTCATACCACTATCCTTTCTTTTAGCTACCTGATTGCTAAGGAAACAAAAGGACATTGTTGTTATATTTTCAGGCAATAGGACTAGGTATCACTCGGTTTCCAACTTTTCAGACACCATATATGTTGTAAACACAGTGGCGGGTAAAATTTTTGCAGAAAAATATGGAGAATATATTGCTATCATGATGCAATATCAGCTGATGATCAGCATTTTCTGGGATATCTTTGCCCGGAATCAAAGCTACCACTGAGCATATTTCTTGTTTTCTTCTACTTTCTTCATTCTCTGCATCTTTGCACGTGTGTAAGGCCATGCAGCATGGATTTCTACGGCAGCTGAAGATATTTTTAATGTGAGCTGGTCAGTCTCAAACACTAAAACATAGGATTCTTAGGTTTGCCCAAGTTGTTTTGTCCTGGTGTCCTGGTGTCGCACTCTTTGAATGATCAAAATTTACAAAAATTACTGTTGTTGGGGCAGGAAATAAGTTATTTTTCTTCTATAATAATCTCATTTCGATTTTACAAAAAGCATTTTGAGAATAAAATTTTGAATTTATTAAATAATATAAGATAATAATCTTTAAATTCATTTTACTCTATACTTTAAGCGGTAATATTCACAATTTGAAAGACAAAGATTGAGTTTGTACGTTTTATCATATCTAGCAAGAAAAAATCTTTTTCGATGGATTTTTTTTTGAGAAATCGAACTATGATATTGATAAAAATAATAAAATTATATGATCCTTTTGATTCAATAATTACATATATATATATATATATATATATATGTATGTATGTATATATGTCGAAATAGATATATGGATGTCATCTATAATGTCAAAAGATAAGTCTTTATAATGAGTTTGAAGTTGATTGCCTGAAGAAAAGCCTAAATTTTCTGAATGGTCTATATTATATATGAGGTTGCCCCATGATGTGAAACTTTTGATGAATATGTTGTTGAATTTCTAAACCAAGAAAGCAAGAGTGTTGGATAAAGTAGCTGGGACAATCAGCAATGTGTGGAAGTCCTAGAAATTAAAGAGTAGGTTTCTTGAAATGATGGGTGGGGAGGATGGGCACCCACAACACCCCCAAGCACATGTGCTTCAGTAGGTTAATCACCAACATGAATTGAAGAAACATGCTTTCTGGAATGACCCATTGCAATGTAAAGGTGTGGAAATAGCATGGCTCTGATTAATATATATATTTTTTTATGGATGAAAAAAAAGTATTAATTGTTATTTCGAATTGTGGTAAATGATTAAAATTTGAATATTATTTATAAAATATTAAAATTTTTATTTTTATTTTTTAAATAAATAATATGATAATAAATCTAATAAACTGTAAATCTAAAAATGATTCGACGGCTAACTGTGAACTTTTAGTCGCAAGGAAAAAAAGAGGGCACAGTTGATGAAATGGGTGACCCACCATATAAATAGTAGTGCTGATCCATAAGATTCTGTTGGGGCTGTTCCCTTGGAGCCATTTGAAAAAGCAAGGCAAGATGGTGTAGTACTGTCGCTCAAGGGTATATCCCATAGCCCCAAGAACAAGACAAATCCAACCCAGTAGAATTTGCAATTTGCAACAGGCAAAGCATAAAGTTAATTAAATTCTTAGAAAAAAAATAAAGAGGGAGAAACAGGGTAGACAACAGCATAGATATCATATATTCTTGGGCCTTCCCTTCTAAATTTGTTGGATATCAAGGATGGAAGTCAGTTAACTTTGTCTGATCATAGCTCAACAGCAGTTATTCTTACAGCATCTTAGAATCCGTTGCCCATACCATGTTAACATGACAGATGTGACTTGGTTCCCTAATGGATTAACTTGGCTGGGTTTTTTGCAACAAAAAGTATTAAAAACCCTACTAATTAAGCAAGAATTTGCCACCATATCGTAACCAGGAAATAATAAAATAACCCAAGTTTATTTCTTAGCTGAAAACCTGATTCAAGCTCTTGCAGATTCTGTCTAGAACTTTTCCTAGAAAGTTCAGTGTAACCATTCATTTCCAAGACCTGAGCAAAGTTTCAGTGTAGGATAGCTGTAACTTCTTAAGACCCACGTATTAAAGTTCAGCTACGGATGCCTGCACACATTAATGCTTCTCTTGCCGCACAAGGGATCAGAACATGAATTGTACCTTGGTTAGAAGAGTTGGCAGGGAAAAAAAAAAAAAACAAAACAAAACAAAGAAACGTATATCAAATACGATGACGAAGAATAAAGCAATATTGGTTTCATTTCATATCTTCTTCTGTTAGCTCCACCCTCTTCTCAAATGTGCTTCTGTCACAACATTTCTTCTTCCGTGATTGATGGCATGAATTGGTCGACAAAACCTAAAGCCATCACAATATTGGCATTGCTAGCTTGCTTTGATAAGAAAGATTTTCACATGTTCATTTTTTTTGTTTATAAAAGGAAATCCAGTTCAAAGAATAAAAGCATGCTAGTGCTGGGATTATGTTTTAATACAAGTTAATTTTTCATGTTATTTATAATTCGCTAAAAAAGTGAGACCCAAAACTCGTGTATGTATCTATGTACATGCGTATCTGTGTGTACACATAGCTCAGGATCATTTAATCCAATTTTTTTATAAAATTGAAGGATATAATTGAATATTAATTTTTCTTTTTTTTTAGAAATTGCATTTATGTTGTAGCAGCATTCTACTTATATGTGACAGCAGGACCTACAATGAAGTCTACAAATAAACAGTATCAAATACTGTAGTAATAATTTGATACTGTAGTCGTACAAATAAAGTTACGTAACTCAACAAAAAACCATTAAAGCAGATACACAAGCTGAAGTCAGCAGACTGCAGGCATAGGGGCGGTGGGTTAAAGGGCTGTTTCATAGTCTGAACTCTGTGAATTATCCAAAAACAAGGGGAGGGGATATAAAGGAGCATTGATGCCATGAAAATGATAATAATAAGGGGGTGAGGTTGAGGAGAGGAGAGTACTTAGGCTGCCTGTGGCTGTCCTAAGCCTTAACAGTCTGTAAGTCAGCAAGCATTCTGAACCAGAAGGATCAGAAACCAAAGAGAGCTTTAAAAAGATATGACCTCATTGAGTCACTGTCAAAGTTAATGCTACATATAGTAAATATAGGTTTGTTTTTCCTTGCTTTTTTGTATGATTTTGCAGGCTGTAAACCGCAAATGGATGGTCTGTGAGATTGGGAGAGGTTGATTTTAAGCCCATGGGATAGAAAATCTTTTGACAGAAAGTGAGAAAGACCCACCAGGAAACCTGACTTTAAAACGTAATCAGTACCAAGGGAAGAAAATAAAAGAAGTTTTACCAATTTGTACAGTGTTTGTACAGTGAAAACCAAGCTACTAGCTACTAATTATTTGTAAGAGGTAAGGTAACTGTGCATATGGGAGACTGAGAGGGGAAGAGAAAGGACAGGAGGCTGATTTGGTTTGAGATTTTCTTTCATTGGTTGGGAAAGGAAAACAGCTTTACTTTACTAACATAGAGGAATTGTCTGAACCTGATAGTTGTGAATACTTTCATAGCTTCTTTGCTACAGTGTTTAAACTTCATTCTGAGCAAAGTAGAAGTGACTGTGCCTGTCCACGTGCGTAGACCCACTAACCTGCTGTTCCAAACAAACAAAGCAGGCCCAACGGTTCATGGTCCTTCTGACACCGTACACTAAAGGCTTGTGTGTTGTGTCCATTGCTTCCATGTCTAATTTTCAGACTTGGTTTAGCGATATTGACAAGTATATATGTTAGAATCCTTGGTTTTTAGGCTCCCTTTTCTTGTTTCAAGAACATCTTCATCCTCTTGCAATCTCACTCCCGACCCTTCTCTCCTTCTTCCTTGTCTAAGCCATTTTCAAGATTGTTATTGTCATAAAATTGTGATTACTACTGAGCAAAGTTATGCACAGAATCACCCCATGGCATAGCACCTAAGTAACAGCCATGGCAAACCAAAGACCAGTTCTTTGCTCGGCAGTCTGCAGGGAAATGTGGGGTCAATACTGATAAAACTGCTCTCCTACGCCTAGGCAGTGTTGTACATGGTGCAGTGACACTTTATTAATGATAATTGGCTGACTGTAGCTAGGAGTCCTTAACCGTTTTCGTTGGAGAAATGAATGCCAATTTTAACTCTGGAAAAATGGATTCAAACCTACCTAGTTTGTAACCAAGCCGGCCACCCCCCACAAACAAAGATTAAACGATCATTTTCTCTGGAAATTTTTAATGGAAATTCTTAGCATAAAGCAGTTTATAGAGGCATTCCCATTTTCCACACGCATCGCAATCTCGGTAAGAGAAAAGTAAAAGCGATTAACTGCATGAATATTTGTTGTTATTACCGACAGTTCCCGCTTGGGAGGCAATAATCATTTCAGCTTTTCTGCTCAGTTTCCCCAGGACAGTAAAGTGTTTGCGATGGTGGTTTGTGTAGGGGGCTGCACTATACAAAGATTCTCCTGACACAGAACGAAATACTCATGAACAGCAACACAGAGACGACGACAAGTTTTCTTGGATGCCAAGATATTAATGCCAGAAATATTTCAGAACAGAAACCAGGCAGAGAAAGTCATGTTACTGTTAGTTGGCCCAATTACGAAAGAAACAACGAAAACAACACGAGGAGAGAGCACGACAAGGCTGTTTAACAGAGAGTCATGTGGCTCCCAAACTGTGGCCTGTTCGACGAGTTCCCCACCAGTAGGTGACAGGATAGCGTCATGTTTTACCACTTGGTGTATAAATGCAGAGAAATGAATCATCCTTTAGCTAACGGAAGATTCCACCAACGTTTTTGCTCCTCGAAGCATGTATCTGGCAATTTCATATGTAGAGTTCATATAATCGGACGCAATATCGTATATAACATCTTAATCACGTCGTCCAAATAGCGTGAGATTATATTATAATATATAAATAAAGATTTAAATCTATACTTATAAATTACATTTTGGGGAGATAAAATCTAAAATTTGCGTATTAAAATAGATAATATTGAATGACTGCGTCGTATGTGAACTAAGCCAATGGCCATCTAACCAGTAGATTCGATTATGGTCAAAGTTCAGAAACCCACATCAGTTAAAAGCCAATGGCCTTTTGGGCTTACTCGGCCCAACACTAGTCAATGAAATTATGAAAATCATGCAAGTCAGATCCATGGACCTTGCTCAATCAACTCGGATCGAGTTTTGAGTAGGATTTTTAAGTTTGGTGAAAATATTTTATTATTAAAAAATATATTTTTAATAATTTAATAATAAATAATTAACATGAACACTTTTGTTTTTATAAAAAAATAATTATTCAATAACATTAATAGTGATTTTCTATTAATTTAATTACATTATCATTTTCCAAGTTAATAATTAAATGATATGCTTTTAAATGTATCATAAGGAACGTTTGTTAATCTCTTAAGTTGTTCTAAATTTAAAAACTTTCCCAGTCATTGTGTTAGAATAATAATTCATTTTAGTGATTAAGATCTTTTAATGCTTCCAATCTAAACTAGATTAATCAAATTATAAACTTTGCGTTAATAATTATTTTGCAATGTCGTTGCTTCTGGCCTTCAATTTAATTTTTTTCTCTTCCAAAGGACATATTAAACCATGTTTTAAACATGCAAAGATATAAGGAGATAACGAGGACATGACAGTAGTTTTGTCCAAACAAATGTGAAGTTGAACGTTGCGGTTTGGTATTGATTTTGATAGTTTTTCTGGCGCAAAGCAGGGTTGGGGTTGGGGAGGGGAAGAGTTAGTTGGTTGTCTGACGATCCCCTATTCTCAAGCTCGTTTCCCACGACCGCATTTCCCGCTCACCCGGTCGTGTAAATGCAATCCTATTTCTATGCTCACCATTTCACACCCCGCTTTCTACCTTTCTCTCTCCCTCTCTCTCTCGCTTCTTTTTTATCTCTATCTGTGCCTTTGGTTCTCTCTTCTTTGGCTGACTAATCAACCTGTATCCCTCCTTTAAGACGTTTGGATCATGCACTTTCAACTCGTCGTTTGATTTTGCTCATTTGGGTATGCCTTGTTTTCTTGTGTTTTCTTTATTTCACTCTGCCTTCGATTCTTGCAAATGAACCCAGAAAAAAAGGAAAAGATTTGATCCTTACATGAATCTTAAAGTGGGTTTTCTTTTTAACCCTGGGTTCATTTAGTTTGATCATGTTTCTTTCCGCTACCGTCGTTATATGCTCCAAAGCTACAGTTTTTTATAGATTTCTGGTGAACCCATTTCTGATTCTGCCAAAGAAAGTGTTTTTATTGAGCTTATCACATAAATTTCATTAATTTAAGGATATTCTATGGTAAATGTTTTCTTTTTGCCAATCATAAGGAGTTATTTGGTGAATTCTGCTAGTTTCAGCTTTACATTGGATTGATGAGAAATGTGAAATATATCTTGTTAGTAGCATATTGGTAGCCCTTCAAAATTCAATTCTGAGTATTTGAATCTGCAGGATGGGAAGGGTTAAGCTAAAGATAAAGAAGTTAGAGAACACAAATGGCCGTCAGGCGACCTATGCCAAAAGGAAGCACGGCATCATGAAAAAGGCTAATGAGCTATCTATCCTATGTGATGTAGAAATTATCCTCCTTATGTTCTCCCCTACTAACAAGCCTTCATTATGCATTGGGAAGCGCAGGTAGGCCATTAATTCTAATTATCTACATTTTACCTTGTAGTTTGATTTTTGTTGGTGAAAATATAGAGGGCAGCTTATACAGTCATACTTAGCTTCAAAGAGGATTGACAAAGCATCGAATTGGGTTTTTGCTTGGTAATAAATATTTATGGAGTGCATGTTACGGGGATGGAACATTGTAGACATTGGCTAATAGGTCAGAGGTTTTTGCTTTTGGAAAAGAGATCTGTCAAGAGTTAATTGCATGGTTGAACAATTTCAAAATCATCTATGATACTGATATATGTTGATGCATTAACGGTTTTCAAGTTCTCTGAATTAGACTTTAGATAGCTTGATAAATTTGGTTACCTAGGCATTATCTACGGTAGCAACATTCATTTTTTTTTTTTATTCCACTGTTTGAATTCAGCAGCATTGAGGAGATCATTGAAAAGTTTGCTCAACTCACTCCACAGGAACGAGCTAAAAGGTTCTGTCAAATTTTTCTTTGTAGAAAAATCACATTACTGATTTCATACATGAGTCTAATGTTATAGTTATTTAAGCCGAATTAATTCACATTTTCTTTCCTATTTAATGGAACAGGAAGTTGGAAAGCCTCGAAGTATGTCCTTTCCTGCAACCCATCCTCCTCTAATGATATTATTTTATTTTTCATTTTATCCAACGTTTTTGGTGTGTGAAATGTCATCACCCTTATCAGTTACGTAATTTGTTTTCTCTTTGAGAGTCTAGGCACTGAAAAAAACATTCAAGAAGTTGGACCATGATGTAAATATTCATGAATTTCTGGGTACAAGGTATGCGACAGTCTTCTTCTTGTCAGCAGAGAACCTCCTACTATTATTTATTCATTTAATTATTACTAAAAAAATATTTCTAATACGGTTATGGCTTTTCTTTTTTTCTTTTTCTTTCTTTTTACCCAGCACACGAACAATAGAGGTATGCATACATGAACACCCGTTACCTTAATGTATTACGATAATTTAAAGTTCTTAGACCTGGCTGTTCATCTTTCTAACATGCTTTTTGTATGTCTATAATTGCTATGGGCAGGACCTGACTAACCAAGCAAGGTTATTGCAGACTCGGCTTTCTGAAGTACAGAGGAGACTGAGGTGAAGAACTACAAATTTTTGAATCTAGAGTTCTAGTTTTGTTTCTTTGTTATTAATATGTAATCTTTGGTCTTAACTTATGCTAATATTAATATTGGCTACTCAGCTGTTGGACTAATGTAGACAAGATCAACAATGTAGAACAGTTGGGGCAAATGGAAGATTCACTCAAGGAATATCTAAATCAAATTCGAGCCCATAAGGTATACCTATCATTTCCACAAGTAGTTAGATCTTTTATAGCTAGTTGTAGGCATGTTCTAAAGTTTGCTTGGTTAACCAAAATGGGGAAAAAAAAAAAAAAAAAGAATAGCCGTTTTCCGCAAGAAGTGGATTGCTGACATATTGAAGCACTGGACTGACTGAAAACTAAATGACCCTTTCTCTCTAAAAGCGACTAAGACTCTACCTTATCTACCCTTTTTTGGCAGGAACATTTAGGAAAGCAGCAGCTTCTATCGTTTGAAGGAACAAGTCAGGTAAGAATGTGTGATGGGCTTGGAATATTTTCCTCCTATGTTTACTCAGTCATGAGAAAATAGTATATTAACCAGCTTTTTTCTTGTAGTTCCAAAATGAAATGCATGTACCCTTTAGAATGGGTATCGAGCAGCAGCTGCAATCTCTTGCATGGATGCCTAATAATGACAGTAGACATCTGGCCTTATCAGAGGACCCAAATTTGATTCCCCACAGGTGAGAGGACTCTCTAGAAATTTTAGTTCTTCTAAGTTTTCTGTGATCTGTATCATTATGATAATCTTGTTTTTCAAAGAAAATGACCAAGAAAAAATCCCTGATTTTGGATGGAATGTTTTAATAAATGTTTTCAAAAACATGGCATGCATATGTTAGTATATAATAGAGCATACAAAATACAAGGTAAGTTAGTAAAAGTGTATATTATTCGTTTTGTTACACATATAAAAAGGCCTTCCACAATGTATTACGATGCTGATTTGTAATTTCCAGGGATGTGGAGTGCTCTGCAAGTTCCTCCTTTGGAAGTTATTCGGGTTACTTTGGCACTGCTAAAAGTTCTGAACTATCTAGTTCTGGACAAGAAAATGGCATCCTTAACGATTTGAATGGAAATGCATCATTGCAGCTGCAACTGGGCGGACAATGCCCCTTCTTCTCATACAATCTTAACATACTGAATGATGCCAAATTCCCACCAATGGCAGAGATGAACTTCCAGGAAACTCCTGCAGATTATCATGTTAATGGAGTTCTAGAGGGTCCTAGAGCTGGATATGACACTACCCAAGGTAGTTGGGCTTCCACTTCTGGCCCCTGTGCTGTTACAATGTTTGATGAGCCGTTGTATTCCCGAGTAAGTCTTTCCCTAATTATTCCCACTATGCTCTCCATTCTTAAGCAGCAATGCATGTGTCACCTACTATTTTGTCTGAAGCTTCAACATGATTGAGCAATCCATTCACATTTCTACATGAATCTGTCATCTGTGTGTGTAAGCACATATATGTGAATGAGTGAAAGAGGCAGGTACTAGAGGCAGTGGCTGCCCTTTATTTTTGTTGTAATTTATAGGTCGTAGCTTGATGGAGGACGATATTTTGTGGCTTCGAAAGTATGCCCATTTTTTTGCTTTACAATATTTTCTATGTTATTGCTCATTCTGCTAGGATGGTAAGATGAGTACCTAGCATTTGTTCTAGATGGCAAGCTACTAGATTAAGTAATGTTTCTTGACATAAATCATGCTAACTGTGCCTACAGTAATTGAAACCCTCCTTTTGTTTCTTATACATGTATTGGTTGTCTGTTGCAGCAACTAAACTGAGATATTGCAGAAGACTGATGCTACATTCCTCCCATCAACTGAGCAGGCTACGGAGAACTTGGTAATGTGCATGTGAAATTACCCAATCACCGGAAATCGACTAAATATTTCGCAACGTTTTTCACTACCAAGCGAAACTTGGAATCGGCCAATGAGATGTATAGCAGGACTACACAACATAGAGATTGATGAACTGCAGAATCAAGTGGTGTTGACTCCCATCAAATGAGGCACCACATTTCTGTTATAATTTCTGTATACTAATCATAATTACTACTAGGTTTTCTTCACTTATTTTTGCCTTCACCTTTTGATTACCAAGGTTGCTAATGGCGGCCACTGCCTTCCCTCTTCCCTGTCACCTTTAAGCTGTAAATAAAACACATGTAGCAAAAGACATCGATTGTAAATCAAAAAAATATATTAACTCTAGTAGTTTCTTTGATGTCAAAAGCTCGATATGTTGTCAACAGTCATGTAGTCTATTGATAGAGTTTTAGATTCTTAATTCTAACGATGGAAGTTCAAATGCTACTGTTTCTTGCTCATGATTATTAAGAACATTGCTGAGACATTGGTTTTATGATCCTTAGACTTCAGAGATAAACTATGCAATGTTGGATTACCAAAGTTGATGCCAGCGACATTAACTATAGCATTTCCAAAGGACATGAAAGCAACTTCTTCAATCTGCACTGAGTCTATATTGACACTGACATGAAAATGCATGGACTCAGGCTCAACAATGTCCTGGAGATTGTGACATGATCTGATTCTCCCCCACCAAGCCAAGCTGGATCGCGCTGATTAAAAACACTTGGATTCCCTTCTTATTCATGAAATCATGTCATTAAAACTAATGCCTCTTTGATCTTCTACAATCCCAGACAGGATCCATGGCACGTGCAGGGAAAGGCAGAGTCTCATTACTGAAAGTCCCACTCCTCGAATATTCCCAGGACATGGAAGGCCTTGACAGGCTAACTACCAGGAGGGGACAACGTATTAGACATTTGGCCAAAGAAACACCTCCACAGCTCAGCTGGATTTTGACATGGTAGTGACCTCTTGAATGAAAAAGCATATCCAGAAAGCCATGGTTAAGGTCCCAGGTAAACAATTAAACCTTTTTTGGTGAAGGCAACAATTGAAGTTTAAAGATAGTCGGACAATCCTAAACATGATTTTCGGTAAAAATTATATATGAATTAGATAAAAACTAAAAAAAATATTGTTTTTAGCATATTAACACAAATTTTTATACGAAACTTATGTGTTTTGCACGACACAAATTATATATACAAATTATTGGATCTATTTATAGAGAATGATATAATCTTTTTTCAGCATCATGAATCATGAAAATGGTGGAAAAGTCAGTGTATGAATTATTTTTCCAGGATATAGTTGTTTGTCGTGGGCTTGTTTTGGGGTTTGATGAGAAGATTGTGATTTGAGACAGCAAAAGGCACACTACACCATGCAATGGTCCTAATCCTTAACAGCCACACCCAGTTTTCAGAACATGGAATGTTGTTTCCAAACGAGATCATAGAAGGTTTGTCTTTGAAGGGTTCAAAAGTGTGTTCTGAAAAAAAAAAAAAAAAAAGGTGTGTTCTGAAAAGAAAGATATAAATTTATAGAAATACAATGCCTAAATTGTTCTCACAAACAGTTAATAATACAATTAATCGCACTATAAATTAATCTAATAATTCAGTATAAACTTTTCATAGCAAAACATCTTTTGAAGTCCAAAAGAGAAAATTCAAAATTTATCTAAAACAAAAATGTAAAAGGCAAGCATTATCTTTTTGTTTTGTAACAGGCTGGAAAAAGATATGGTAAATCGGGTTCATCCAATAAAAAAGTTACACGTAATAAAGCGTAACATAGGTCGCTCACATGGGCTACTGTCCGAAGATACGTGCCCAGGACTTTAGTTGTCCGAAGAAAATAAAAAATATCGTATCCGTAATCATCGATGCCCGATGAAACGGGAGGACAGGAAGAAAAAACAGAGACACGAACCGTAAGCGTAGGAAAATCGAACAGTAGATACGGTCTGAGCCCCACGTAAGCTACTCGTCGTGGAGACCGAGAAACCGCCGATAAGTTAAACATGACTTTCGCGTGGCTCGAGATTGTGTCAGCTCAGCCTCACGGTATGCACCAGAGAGACAGAGAGAAGAAGACAGAGTTGACCCGTCAATCACCACTACTCTCAATACCTTTTTTTTTTTTTTTTAAAAATTCAGATGATATAAAATAATTTGATTTTAAAATATGTAATATTATATTTTTTTAATATAATATTATTTCATATAAAAATAAATTATTCAAAATATAATAAAATATTTAAAGTTATTTTTTATATTGTGAAAAAATTTAAGAGTGAGTGTTTTTAAAAATAAAAAATAAATATTTTTTACAACAAAGTGTTTCTGAAAATCAAAAATAAAAAATAAATATTTATATAAAAATAAAATATTCAAAATAAACCATTCATCTTTTGATTTTTTAAATTAATCAAAATCTTAAATAAACTTATAAATTTTTAATAATAATTTAAGTTACTTTAAATTTGATTTTTTCTTATAAAATGAATCATTATTTTATTTATAAACAATGTAAAATTGAGTTTTATGGTAACTTATTCAACAATTTTGTCTTAAAATTTTAATTTTTAAAGCTACTTAAATTTCAGAAAAACAATTGACAAAAAATATATGAAATTTGTAGGAAACTTCATGGTTGCTTCAAGGTATTTCAAGGCATCATCATCTGTCAAAGCGTATACGACTGCCTAGCCACGTTATCTTCAGCCATGTCAGTCAATGTAATTTTTGCACAAAGATGGGCATTCAAGATTGCATTTGAGAATGGAAACAGCAATGTAATTAGATTATTTATAGTAAACTATCAACAGTTGTTAGTTAAAGTGACAAGAGAGTTTTTATTTATTTATTATTATTGGTTTAACTTCAAATCCATTGAAAGTAATTTTTCATAACTTCGAAAAATCAATGTAGATAAGATTTTTTTGAACTAGATTTGATAATTTTAATAAAATATGTTATATAACATAAAAACAATACAAAATATGATAAAAATAAAATTTTAATAAAAATTATAAATGAATTTTAAAAAATAAAAAAATTTATATTTGATATATAAACATAAATTATGATGTGATAATTTTTATATTTCATATAAATAAAAAATGATACAAATATGTTAATTATTGAATCTAGTTTGAATTAGCACAAAGGAGGAATGTATAATCCCCTTACCGCCTAATCAAATAATATCAAGAATGTATTAATATATTAATGATAAATAAATAACATTGAGGGTGCATTTTAAAATTAATTTTTTTAAATATATCATATCAATATGGGATGTGCGTCTTGAAAATCGTCTAAAAAAAAATAATTTCAGTATGCATGCAAGCTGGCTCGAGTATACTACTACTGTAAGACCACAAAAAAGATTAATAATGATATTTATTTATCTGTAGTACTGTCAATTATATATTTACTTTGAAATTCATTATGATAGTAAATAAATAAAGAAGCAAAGATATTGGAAATGTTATTTTTCACCTTGTTAGGTTAGATTCTCTTTGCAGGAGTCACGTTATGCAGCAGATTTGAATCTTGCAAGCAAATCTCCAGTGAAAGAAACAGTGAGGTAAGAGACAAGCTAGCAAATAATGAATTGATATGAAACACTGCACCCACTGCCAAGCAAAGTGCAGTGGACAAACCCTAATTTGTTTCTATTAATCATAAATTTTGTTCACCTATTATTTATGTTGCTAGCCAGATTGAATTTGAAATTTGAAGCTAAATTCAACTCCAATTTTCACAAAATATATTAAAGGATAAGATTTTCTTTTCTTTGTTCTTGTTCAATCCTGACTAGATAATGGGTTTAGGGTGTGATGCACATGGGGGTTGGTGGCTTTGCAGCTTGAAACGTAGATTTCTATGTGAAAATTTAATGCATGTCACTTTCCCTAGAAAACACAAGAAAATATAAGAATTTCCTGATTCTCTTTTTGCCATGTCGCTCAATTTCCTGTTAGATTTTTGTCTAAGCTTTGATATTTACGTTGAATTTTACATGTATAATTGTAAAAAGGAATTAATAAAAAAATGGTAAAGACAGAGAGACATTTATGTGCTTAATTTATTGGGTGGAATTGCACGAAGTATATTATGTTATGATTTTTTGAGTCCGAAGAAAGTTATTATGGCGTCGAATCACGATAATTAATATTTATTAATATTAATTTTCAAGGTACTTTATAGAATTATGACCTATTATTTGCAAAACTATCAGACTAATTCTTGCTTGAGGGTTAATTATCATTTCTTCAACGTAAAGAGGAGTAATGGAGATGGGATTTAGATTCAACTGTCAACCAAAAACTACCCCATCAACCAATTCTTGTCCCTTTATTGTTGCTTGACAGTTACTGAAGAATAGAGAGGATCATGAACATGGAGTCATAATAAAGCAGAGTTTACTCTCCATTACCATTGGAAATTGCAAATTTACAATTTTCTCTCATACAAACAATAGCCAAAGGACCATATTACAAGCCAAAACAATGCTTCTAAACATTCCAAAGGAAGGAAAAGAGAAGCAAGCTATAGCTATTACTACTTGCGGGTGGTAAAAATCCACCTCAGCCAATGTATAAAAAGACCCATTAAGATTTAATAATCTTAATTTGACGATTGTTACATTTTAAAAAGACTTAAGACATTCGATTCTTACGTTCCTCTTATACTTTCCCATAAATTAAAAAAAAAAAAAAAACCCTAAAGAAAAATAGGGTAAGATCCTTTGAATAGTACCTCCAACCCCATAATAAAACCGAAACCAAAATGAATAAGGGCTATTTTAAAATAAGCCCTTGCTCATTTTAGACCCAAGAGGCCCAATATAGGTCCCCATAACAATAGTATTATCCACTAGCTAGGTATACTAAAAGTCAAGCTAGTATTTTGATATATACTTAGTATTTAATTAAAGAGCCTAAGGCAATAAAGAAAGGAGGAAAAAGGGTGTCCTCTAGTGGAATTGGCCGCCAGAGAAGGTCTGCCCGAAGGACCAGCCAGCTGGAGCAACGTTGTTGGAGACCACAGTACGGCCATCGCTTGTTGTGACCTTCAATGAGAGGCTTTGGCCGTTGAGATAGCTGTTGCTTTGCCAGTTCTGGCCCCAGTTCCTAGACATCGGCTGCCAACCTGTCCTGGAACCCTTAATGGCCACGGCATGTACATCGCCAGCACCCCCAACGTTGGTGATGAGGATTAGGTTGAAGTACGAGTGGCCATTGATTGTGAACCTGATGCCTCCCTTTCTCCTGCATGGTACCCTGCAAAAACCAAAACCCACCACCATAGGTAATTTGATGTTACTAAACAGTAACTCTAGAGATAGAAACAATGCCGGTAGAGTTGGAATGTTATGCGAGAAATATTTAAGTTAAAATTTTTACGCGTTGATAGTTCGAAAAATTTAGAAATGAAAATTCAAAGACTTTAAATGTAAAATTGTAGTTTGTTTATTTTGGGTAACTTAACCCTCGTCCTTTTATTAGAATTGGGAGAAAAGCTATAGCAGCTACTAGCGTTTTGTTTTGGTAAAGATAGTAGCTACTAGCTAACCCTCATATGCTGCCAAAAACAAGAATTCCATCCTTTTTACTGCCTGAAAATGGGGTTTAAGAGGTTAAAAAAAGCATTGGACCACTAGATGGGAAGAAGGGCTTGCTTTTTTTCACTGCAGTAAATTTTGGAACTGCTGGGAATTGCTCGCTCAAAGACTGGTCAGAGATCTAAATAACCCCTCTTTAGAAAGCTCATTTAGCTCATTTAACAGGGAGAAAAGGAATATGGTGACAAAATTGCTTGAAACTTGCCATAAACATACCTTCTGTAAGCAACAGGCACGATTCCAGCTCTGTATTGAGCAATGTGTTGGAAGACAGGCTGAGAAAGGTCAAAGTGATGCAGAGGAGGGTTGCACCAGCCTCCTGCATTGTTAGGGAGAGCATTGTTTGGAGGGCAGAAATTGGTGGCTGTGACCAGAATGGAGCCAGGCAGGCACCACTTGCCATCATTCATGCACTTAATCTCATAGCAAGACCCACAGCTCAGCCCATTGTTGAACAGAGCTGTGCTCAAAGCTGCAGTATTGGTCCCATAGCCCTGGCTATACAGGTTTCCATAGCCACAAGCTCCACCTGAAAAAAAAAAAGGAAAAAAATTAGACAAATGGGGGTTCCTGCTTAGCTGATTGTACAAAAAAGGTGCTTCGTTTGGCCCATACCCATTGTTCCTGAAGCATCACTTCCACCATAGAAGGTAGCATGTGCATTAATCCAACCACCACCATAGCCATGAACAGCTGAGACCATTGCTAGAAAACCCACCACGAAAACCCCAGCAGAGGCCATTTTCCTGCACACAAGCAAGTGAACTTTAGGCACTAGATTGAAAATGGTAACATCATTCTGCTTTCTTAAGCCACAAGCCTAGTATCTACAAAAAGGAAGTGTGAGAGAGATAAGAAGATTACATGAAGAATACAAGTGTGAAACTATGAGCTTTGAGAGCAATGTGAGGCAGTTGAGTGAAGAAAATGGGGATGGGGTGAGGGGGGATTTATAGAATTTTTTGGGAAGGTGGGATGGAGGCTGGAGACCATTAGGCCACCGTTACAAGTTCCAACTAAAACTAACTACCACTTTTGAGCTGTTGGGACCAAAATCCAATAACCCTAATTTTTTAGGATTTAAAGAAAAAAATTTTTTGAAAAAGGTAGAGTATTATGATAGTAAAAACTAATTAAGATATCACATGCCAACAATAAATTGACTCATTTCATAAATTCATTCCTTTTAATATAAATAATTCTCAATTCAAATTCTATTGATGGTATTTTTTATAGATAATTAATCAAATTTTATGCTTAATCTCTTTTAAGAAATTATTAAATTAAATTTTAATTGTTAATAACTGTATTTTAAGAATTTAATTATCGATTTTGAGTTTGAATGTATACATTCTTTCTTCTTCCAATTCAAAAAACTTCAATTTTTTTTTTTAAATTTGAAAAAACAAATGCACATGTTTACAAAAGAAAAGGAAAAAAGGAACGCACATGAGGGCTGAGAAGGACTGATTTTATGGCTAGAAACCGCGTGGTTTTGTAGCTTTCCGAATTGGAAATTGCCTAAAATCTAAGTGGGGCATAGAGGTTTTTCGTCTTGATGCTTAACAAAACTTCCATACATACCCACAATGCAAAAGCAAGCATCGCCTATTTGCCGCAAATACCCCCTTTCACCCTTTACTGCTTTCTCTGCCGGCCTCTGCACCTTTGTTTCACCTCTTTTCCCATTCTCTCCGTTTAATATACATGAATTGTGTGTTTTACGGTGACAATGTTTCTGCCAAAGCACGTGCTTTGTTTGTAAAACATCCACGTTGAAGAGGGACAGAAGCTTTTATTTGCTGTATGTTTTGGTTTGACATTGGTGGTTTGATGGTACTGAGCGCGGCCGTTAAGTGGGACTTGAACAGGGTGGGTGAATTTAATACCAAATCTTTTTCTGGTATATGAATTTAAGTATATTTATTGACTTTTTTTTTTCCAGCACTCTGTTTTCAAATTTTATTCCCTCTCCCTTTCATTTATTACCATCGAAATATCAAAATTTCTAAAAAACTTCACGAGAAAAAATGGAATGAAATAATTGCATTTGGTCTTTATTTATTATTATTTTAATCACAAAATATCATTATATTATATTGGATATGGAATATGACATTTATCATTTACATCATTGAATATTTTTTATATTTAAATATTTTTTATTCAAATCACATCATAAATTATATTAATTAAAAATTTAATTATTTATTACATATGATATGTAAATAATAAGTTATTAGTTATTATGCATCAATATTTATTTTTTATTCAAATCAAATCATATATAATTAAATAATAAGTTACATATTATTTCATGTATAGAATTTACCTTTATTATTTATATACTCAAATCATCTTATGAATTATACTATTTTAAAAATTATTTATTTATCACATGTAATAATTAAGTAATGAATCTATAGCATTTCACGTATGATACTATTAACCTCATTACATATTATTAATGATTATTAAATAATAAATATTTATTTCGGCATATTCATTAATGAATCTGAGTAGAATTTGCCTCATTAAAAGTTTGGTTATCCATAAATTTCGATCAACTGAGCTTTCATTATTAAAATTAAAATTAAAATTAAAATTAATCCAACAGGTTTCTCAAGGAGATTTCTGTGTCAGCAATGGGGGCAGACAAATCAAAGCCAGCTGCTCATAAGATCATGATCTTATAAAAACAAGACATTATCTTGCATGTTGACTAATTAAGGATAAAACCTGGATTTTCTTAATTGACTGGCGAGAGGAGAGGACCGTGATTCTCGGTTTATTACTGAATTAATCAAATCAGACTTAAATTCTCCATAATTTAACATATGTTTTTCCTTGGTTTTTTCTGTCTTTTTCTTCTTGCTGGCTTTTTTTTTTTTTTTTTCATGGTAATGAAATCGACAGTATCTTGGTAGTTTGAGTTGTTGGAAATTAAACAATATTGTAAGTATTTCTTTATATTATAATAATTACCATACAATCACATATCATTAACTCATTATGTTTAAAATTGAACAATTTTTTCATGATTTTTGTTACTTCGGATGAGGGTTCTTAGGTTTGGCATACTATATATTTATTCGATAAATTCAAATGGATTTATTTATGTCCAATTTAACAAATTCACCTCATAATTTTTCATCGAATGAATGAAAAATCAAATTTTAAATTTCTCTATAAAAAAGAATAACAACTGTTAGGTTAAGTTTTAATTATTAATTACATAATAAATCATTAGTTTAACAATTGTAATCAACAAATTATAAGGTTCATTAACATTTTTCTTTTGCCTTCTTCCAATTTACCTAAAGTGAAACTGACATTTGATTAGCAATATAATTTCCGGTTGAAAGCTAATAAACTTTTGATCAAATAATTAAGAAAAAATCATGATATATTTTAAAAGTTAAGTTCAAGACCGAACAACTTTTACATCGTACGTTCAATTAGAAAAAAAAACTTATCCCGCTTGATTAATAATATGACACTTCCAATTGTTTATGTGCGGAGTTTACTACATTTTATGCATGGGTCATTATTGAGCCGTGCTAGAACACAAAAAAGAGACGGGAGCCACGGCAAAGGTTAGCCCCACTTGTAGCCAGTCAAGGACTCAAAAAGGGGTTAGGCGTGGAGGGGTTTGCCCAAACTTCTAGTGAAGCTCATGCTAACAAAGCTAAACCCATTGGCGCCACTCTCTAGAAGAGTGGTCAAACTCACTCCAAACCCCTAAATAAAAAGGAAATGCAATTTGAAAAATGAAAACCCTTTGAATGAAATGTAGTAGTCTATTTGTCTTATCCCAAATCTTTACCTTGTTTAAAAAAAGTTTTGTTTGAGTGATAAACATATAAAGATAATTTCACACATGTCGCGATAATACAATACGAAAACAATAAAAAAAATATACAATTAAAATTTGAAAACATTATATGTAAATTTAATAAAAATTAAAAGATATTTTATTTGATGTATGGGATATGATTTTGATACAATAAATTTTATGTTTTGTAAAATATGATCACATTATCTCTTAATGTTTCATTTGGTTTTGATGGAAAATGTTAAAAATTCAATCATAATGCGATTGTAAGTCCCCACATTCAAATTAAAATAATCAAATCACTAATTATACCTTGCTTCAAAGCTGAACGTTTTGGGTTGGCTATTTTCTCTGTTCTAAAGCTAGCTCTACGAGGAACACTTCGTAGGCAAGGGGGGCAGAAAAGGAAAAAAAAAATTCCAAGCTCTGCTTGTCTTTTACTAGTAAAAGTGTAAACCATATAAACTGTTAATCTTACAGTTTTAAACTTTTACAATTGGCTATTTCCATTTGCCTGTTGAAAGTGATTTAGGGTTTGATTTATAATGTTGCGGCTGCACATGGAATACTTTTGGCTCTATTCTTGCAATTCAAAACCCTTTTGGATTCCATTCTCATATATCTTATCTTTTGTTTTTAACTGTTTCCCTTTCTTTTCTGTCTTTTTTTTTTTTTTAATTTTAAACTGAAAATGAGAAAAAAAAATCAAAATATAAAGTTTTTCTCAAATTGCACCCTATAAATCTTTTTTATATTTTCGTACAAATATTGAAATTTGAATATTAACTTTACGGATAATGATAATGACTTTTAAAAAGAATTCTATAAATCAATAAAACTTAATCTCGAAGACTTGATTCCCCTTCTTCCCATCCAAAATACCGAAATATTTGATGAAAAAAATGACACGTAAGTGATTTTGGAAATGAGCAATTACACATCCTCTTGAAGCTTTAACGGCCAATAACCAACTTGTCGTTTGGATATGTCAAAAGATCCCAACATCCTTTTCATCTCAAACCGTTCTTTTTCTTCTTTTACTCTTTTTTGTTGTTTTGTCTGAAGCTTCATAGATTTGATCTGGACCATTCAATCTTCACAGCATCTTTACTGACCAGTCCATGCTGTACTAGATATTCTTACCTATTCTGTTTCCTCACCCATTTCACCGCTGCAAGGGAGATTGGCATACCAGCTTCTAGATTTTGATTCTCTGCAACTAGAGGTCAAGTGGAATAATCATGGTAATTTTTGACTAACAAGCTAAATATTGTTCAGCATTCCTTCTTGTGATCATTAGCAGATAGTTAAGCTAATGTTGGGTTTGTTTATAATCCAGTCTGAGCCATCACGGTCATGTTTAATCATGTTCTTAATTATGTTTAATTCAGACTTTAAGCTCACATCAAATCAAATCTTCTTTAATCCAATGAAATTGATATAAATATTTAAAATTTGAATATTGAACGTACCATATTTAATTCAAATTTTTATGATTTTTTTATTAATAAATTTAAAAAATTTACAAATAAAAATTTATTGAATTTGTAGATTTTTTCTGATCTCTTCCGCTTCTTCAAAACTTTTATGTACAAAATAAAAATATTATTATACAAATTGTCTGATCATTCTCTTTCTGGCTGTCTCTTTAACCCCATGGCCATGTGGTATGTTGTTGAAGTGGTCACCATGTGCCTAATCATATTTTATTATGACTCGAAACCCACACCAAATATGCAATTGGCATTCTTCTCCAACTTGACTTTGATTTCACTTTCACCTTTCAAAACGACAAATTCAAATTAAAGCAGTAAAGAGTATAGGTAAGAAAGAATTGGTGTTTCATTCTGATTCTTGAGTGCTGTCTTTTTCATTGGATTGATTTAATTCGTTTGACACAGAGAATAAAGTTTTAGAGTTGTTTATGGAGGAAAGGTAAACCCCGCCATACAAAAAGCTGTAAAGAATCAGACAAGAACCAGACCATTCCAATGTTGATGCCAACAGATGTTTGACCGAGCGTGAAGCTCAACCCGCCAAGCCTTTGGACTGCAAAAATGGTAAAAGAAGCTAAAAATTCTATCATACAATTCCCAAGTTATTGGAGAGCATAGCCACTCGCTTGCAGAGGGCGTGGAAGGGGTGATTCATGCCCGTGATCAATGGAGTTTTTGTCTTGAAAAGAGTGATGTTTTAAATCTTTAGACAAGATTTGTTACCCCAATGTCTTAACCCTTTTAACTGCCTTAAAGGGTAGCTAACCTAACTACCTTCGCATTCTTTAAACCCCAAAATTAGCAACTTTACCAAGTGCTATAAAGGCATTTCCAACTACCAGTGGATTCGGTGAAGAACACTTTGAAAACTTCTGGTCTGTCATAATTAGGTTAGGCTTCAGAGGGTTCCAAAGATCAAAACCAGATTTCTAGACATCAACTCAAGAAAAGGGATGAAGATTTAAAAGGGTCGTTGAGGGATTTTGGATTCATGATTGTGGGGAGAGCATTCCAAGACTAGCACTCAATCTATGAAGAATGGTTAGTTTTGATTCGTAAATATGAATTATAATCTATACTTATACATTATAATAAAATCTCAATATATTTCGATATAAAATTGAAAAACTACAAGCTCAACTAAAACCATAGGATAATTGGACCCATCATTGTACAAACTGCAAACACTTTGATTACTTTCCAGAGAATGTGTCTGCCGACACTAATGCTGCTGAATGCTGAATGGTTTAGGTTTGATTTTAAAATTTACATTGATGCTGTACAAGCCAGCTATATGTAGGGTTTTGCTTTGAATCTTGCTTTGTAATTTTAAATTGCTCAAGCAAAAAGCATACAGTCAATCAACTGAAACAAATCCCACTAACACCATGTTAAGAAAATGGAAATGCTTTTAATTTAATATGCAAAGCTAGATTAAATGCATTTCTCGGATGGAGATGGGAAGAATTATTGTGAGCTTGTCAGATTTGTTATAGAGAAAAACAAAAAACCCTAACAAAAATCGGAATTAGAATTTTGAGATGCATTTCCGTCCTAAAAACAGAAAAAAAAAATGATAATTTTTCGAATCGAATCTATTATGTCGAACTTTTTATATGATAATATTTATATCTTTACATTAGATTTATCAGGTGTAATTCAAGCATAATGCATGTTGTCCGTCCTACGAGTAAGCCCGAACTAGAACTCGTGGCATAACATTAACCAAATATTCAAGCAGCAGGCACTGTAACAAAAAAAAAAATCATTTTCTCTAAGAAGGATAAATTAGATGCGACTGTTAACAACATTAGTTATAAGCCATTAAATGCAATTTCATGAACTTGATGAATTTATTTAATTTCTTTAATTTCCCATCTGCACAAACAAAATTAAAAAAAAAAAAAACAATAATATTCTGATCACTGCTACTTGTTTACAGCCTGATGTTAGAGTGGATCTCAAAAAGATTAGGTCTTTGAGAGCAACCATTTTACATCAGAAATAAATCTGGCTCACCATCAAGAAACACAATCTTAGCTGGGGCCTGCAGGGAAGTTGATTAATGCACAAGTTATATATACACTAATTGAAATGAAAATCATACTCCAAATTATGAATAAGTTAATGATGTGAGGTTGGACACCCATCTCTACTCCAAATCCATTTGTTGTTAGTTAATTAATGGTATCCAAAGTTGCCCGTAAAATGTTTTCATGTAATCATTTTTAGTTGGTAATATTTAGTGGAATTAAATTCAAATCTAAACATCTGTTCGATCTTTTATAAAAAAATAAAAAAAAAAAGTTTAAGGAAACTAAATCTAGATGCTTAATTCAGCTATTAACAGCAAAATTATGTAAAACCATAGTATCTAAATGCCTAAGGTGACTAGATGAAAACTTTTTTTTTTTTTTTAAGACACAATCTTCTCATAAAGTAAATAGAATTGATCTTCTTTGTCTTCTACCTAACAAGAATACAATCCTCTTGTCTGCCATGAAATGGCCAATAATTTCGAGATGTAGATAGCAATTTGTTTAATTTCTCCTCTAAAAAGATTGTTTTCCTTGTGACTAAAACACTAATCACACAGCTAATTGTTGTCTTACCAGCATATCTTTCTCTATATTAATTAGCAACAACATCTGATTCATGACCAAACTAGTCTACTTCAACCTATAATCAAGCTGGATATATAATTTCTTTACCAAAATTCGATTTTTTTACAAATTTTATGAGATTTAAGGTTAAATCTAGTCCTCTTTCTTTTTTAGTAAGAACATGATCAAATCGAGTTGATATAATGAAAATTTTAATTTTAAATGTGAATTTAAATTCGATAATCAAAACTCAATTCGAGTTAAATTGTGTTTCGTTTTTTTTACTTGAACTTGATTTAAAATAGAAATTGAAAGCTTAGAGCTTGCCTAATTAAACTCATTCATCACCCAAAAAAAAAAAGAGTTGGATTTTTATACCCAACTTTAAATTTTTTTATTTGTGCTTAAACTTGATCTCGAATTGAAAATTTTTACTAGTATCTTATAAACATCAATAGTAAACATTGTAAATTAATAATTAAAATAACAAAAATTTATATTAAAATAAAAAATTTTGATTTGACTAACAAATTATTTAAATATGATATTAAAATATTCAAGTTTAATTCGTTTGATAATTAAAACTTATTGAAATCGAGTTTGATTCGATAATAATCATGTCAAATTTGAGTTTTATCTAAATCAAATCTAAATAGCTTGCAAAGATAAATGTTTCATTTACAAACCTAATACGAATATACCATGCCTAGTTTTTTTTTTTTAAATCAAACAATTTGATTTAGGAAATTTCATATAATAATATTTTATGTTTCTCCCTAGGTGCTAAAACAGGTGATGTTGGACACCACGTGCACTGCAGTACTGTAACAGAGAGTGGCCCATATTATTCTAAGGCCCATTTCACGATGAGTTGGGGTTGCATGTTTGGTGACCATCACGCAGTTAATTCAGCTTCAGGGGTTAGCCAGGGTTTTTCACCCATCTCCGGTCCTCACCGCTATGGCTGCTGGCTAGCTAACAACAATGGTCCAATGCCCTCCGACCAGGCCTTTGCAAGTTATAAAGAGAGAAGGGCCAAAACAAAAACAAATCTGTTCTGCAAATGTTACTACGAGTAGTATTTTTGTATTGTTCAGGCAACATGTAAGAAAGCAGCTGAGGGTAATTTACTACTGTCAATATTAATTGTATTTACCATTTTTTATAGGCCAAGAAGGGTAAAAAAAGTTGTGGTAAACGCCAGAATTTACCTCAACTATAGAAACAAAAGGGCATGGTTCTTATTATAGAATAAAAAAAGACTATACTATCATGGTCTACTAAAGAAACAATGGGGTTTTATAATATATGCAATGTAATAGGATTGAGGATTTTTTTTTTCTCAATGTAAAGTGTATAAATGTAATGAAAGTCATTTTGCTGACGATAATGTTATCGTTGATGTGATCCATTGATAAAATATTTGATTTTTACTTCGATAATCAAAATATAAATTTTAATATTTTTAAATATCAAACAAAAAACTATCGAAACAAAGTAAATAGTAATGCTTTGGATAATATATGTTCATGTTTTTTCTTAATTCCATGGCCAATTTTCTCCATCAAAGTGATGTGATACAATTTGACAATGCTAGAAGATAAGCATAAAATGTTAGTATTATTATGCTTATAATGAAAGATATGATGTTACATCAAATTTCACATGGAGTTTTCTCAAAATTTTCTTATTTATAAGTAAATTATCCATTGAAAATCCTTTAGATTCTCCACCTCAAAACTGGAATATTTGCATTTGACCAAAAAAGAAAAAGAAAAAAAAAGAAAAGAAAGAAAAAAAAATCTCTCTTTTTCTAGCTAATTGAATACAGCTCTGCATCACAATAAGGTCATCCACTCAAGCCAAGATGTGCTTTAATGGCAACATCATGATGTTGTGAAGCAACTAAGAAAGTTCTTTAAAAACAAAGCAAAACCCACTTCAAATAATTCAGTTTTAAACCCTAATCTGCACTTTCAATTCCCTCAGCCATAAATGCATGCTGAAACTTTCTCCCATAGAAGAAAGCAATATCTGTTAGTGTGACAGAAGTCTTAACTAGGCTGTCAATTACAAAACCAGTTTTATTACTTTGCTTGGGAACAGTCTCACATGTAGGGGCCAAAGTGTTTGAGCTGCTCTTTTTCTCTGATTAGGACTTCACAGTTCTGATCATGGTGAAGCAAGCATCTCTTTATGGACCCTCCATCACATGGTTTTACCTTTAATTCTTTCTTTCTTCAGGGTTTTAATTTTTGGATGTGGAGGAAGCCAATTTGAATTCAAACTTCATAATATGGTATCGGTTGATATCACGTTTCTTCAGCCAATCTGAAGAATTTCTGCTTTTGACTCATAAATAGGCCTTTGCTGCCTTTCAATTACAAGGAATACAACACTCATAATGTAGAAATATGTTTATTTTGGAGCTACATTCACTCTATCTTACCTTTCATACTTTGAGAATTCTTCAAAACCTGACATGCTTGAACTCAGACAAATTGGTGAGTGAAATTAATGATCATGTTCAAGCAATCCGACCTTTGCCTGACTTGCCAACTTTGCAGCTCTGTTTTGTCAACTTCACAGGTTTCTCTTCTAAGTGAAAGAAACATTCATCAATTATTTTTTTTATATATTTGAAATTATTAGGGATTTGAATCAGGAAAATAAAATTAACAATTTGACGTCTATAAGTAGATGACATTATTGTTGGTAATATAAATCAATCGGCTCATATGATTACTTTCTTTTTTTTAATCCCAAAATATTATTTATTTTGTATATAAAAGATTCGAAATCAAAAAATAAAAAAAAAAGAGATTGCAAATATTAAAATTTAAATTTTAAATTTTTTGGAATGTCAGATTCATTTTGAGCTAAACTCTAAATTCTGCTAAAATACTCTTTGTCATGATGTCCATATCACCCTTTCTTTCTTTGCAGTCAAAAGTAACTAAGACAAGCGAAAAGAGAAAAGGTTGTGCACAAGTCAATTGATCTTTAGATTGATATTTCTCAATTTTTATGATGAGTATTCCCTGTCACATGCAAATATTCAAATGATGAATAAAGAAGCCTTGGCACAAAACTCAAAGTGATGGAGGTTAATTATTTGTGATTTTAGTCTCATTGGTCCCTTGGGGAATACTCTTTTATTAGTTGCCGAATTCTTTGTAGATCAGAATTTCTCAGCGTCATATTCACATTATCTGATACTCAAAACTAGATGCATATATATACAAATAGGAAGGAGATATGTGATATTTCAAACGCATATTTAAATTCTAACTCTTTGTTTTTAGTTAAAACTAGATTCGCATGAGTAGATTTTGTGTCATTTTGCCAAATTGATGAAGAAAATGACAAGGGTTTAGAACATGGCTAACATGGCTAGTGGGAAGGGGAACCCTAGCTAGTCATGATTCCAACAGGCCCCAATTGCATGAAAAGGATTGGCATACATCAAAAACAACCATGAAGGATCCGGTTTGTGTCGTGTTGCTTTAGCCAATGTGCAAGTTCCGGAGTAAAGCCAACAGACCACATGAAAGAATGGTCCCCAAGAATAGGCCTGACTCAAGTGTACCATCGGCAATAGAACCACAGTAAAAATTTCAATGGCTAGGGAAATTGGACCAACCGGCCTAGGAGCTTTTCTCATCATAAAAGCGTGGAGGTGTTAGCCTGATCTCACCACATGGAATACAAGTTGGGTTCATAAATTGGGTATGGTAGTATGCAATCACCATTGACAACTACAGTACTGATGTGAACCCTTCACTGCAAGCATTTCTTGTTTGTGTCTATACAAGAGACGTAGAAGAGGGATCCTGGTATATCGTGCTTTTGCTCTGTATATACAACGCCCGTATAAATTTTAGATACATCACTCATACCTTTTACGAAAAGTATTTAATCATCCGAACATTTGATTCAGTAACATATTTATATTTCTTGCATCAGTAAAATCTTAATGTTAGCTTTTCAATTCATCGAAAGAAAAAAAGATCAAATCAAACTCGGATTTACATCCAATCTTGGATTAAACTTTTGTAGCACTTATGCAAGAGCTGTTAAGAACTATCACCAGTACATCATCAAAGCGTCAAGCTAGTCTTCGACCCGTCGGTGTTCCGAGGACTATTAGCAGTGCTGGGAAGATTGGAGAAGCATTCCAGACCACAGGCCATACAATCTTGGGCCGAGACTGTGGTAGTAAACCTTGTTTGTCAATTGTCTGTAAGGTATCGAGTGACCATGTAATAATCTAGACAGCCCACATTGTGGGACATGGTTTGGGTTGTGGGGACTGGGAAGCACTAAGTGTGGGCAGTCCAGCTAGCATTTGTAGGAAGATTACACTGTCCGGATACGGATGAAGCCCATTAAATGTCACAACCGACAAAAACTAACGATGCAGTCCGATCAAGAGTTCGATTCAATCCACAAAACATGGAAGAAATTGGGTTTCAACATTTAACACTTCCACCAACCATCATAAACAAAGTGTATAATACAGATGAAACCGACAAATTTGAATTCAGATTTCAATCATAGTTTCCACAAAACCATATCTATACAATATCTCCTGGTTTACAAATTTCATTTGCTAAAATTTTACTCAATCATTGTCATTCAGCAACTAACCACCCTTTATAAATTTGCATAACTCTGGCCAACCAAAAACTGATCTCACCTCTTCACGCTTGGACCAGCAATTGTCTTTGACCACCCAATTGCACCCTGATCAATTGACTTCCCACCGAAAAGTTGCGAAGAAGACGAACCACTTTTCCTTGGCTTACCTGGGAATTCTTTACCTGAATTACCTTTCATGAAGAGATTTTTCTTCATGCGACTCCGGTTCAGTAATAACATGGTACTACTTGGAGGTGTATGCAAAGCCCCTTCAACACAGTCTCCCACCTGTGCACAGCCCCAAGGCCTTGATGGACCATCCTCAGAAAATGGTCTAAGCCTTGAAAAACCATTCCTAAACCTAGAGAAGATTCGGTTCTCGGGAGAATTTTGCTCTTCCAGTTTGACACATATAGGACAAGGAGGGTCATTTTTATGAGTCTTTGGTGTTGACTGCTCTAAACATTCGGCATGAAAAACATGTCGACATGAAAGAACCCCAGCAACAGGCATGTCACTACTTCTTACAATCCTACGAGAACTCCAAGGTGATCTCTGACAGAGATATCTATCACACAATCCACATTTGAAACCATCAGACAGGATACAGGATCGACCAAAAGTCTCAGACTCAAATGGCTCAGAAACATCCACAAAATCATTGCTGCTGCTTGCACTGCTCCAGCGATGGGCATCTCTTTGCGGTGTGGCAGCATCATCTGAAATCCCAGTAACTGCAGAGTCAGAGGCTTCTGTAGTAGGAGTCAACATGGGAAAGGACAAGGGATGAATAGGTTTGGCCATAAAGTAACGCCGGCTTGAAAAGTTGTGATGAGATGACAAGCATGGCTTGACCACGGTCTCAGACTCGCTACTGTCTGAATGGGATGAAGTCGAGAACCCAGAATCTGCATTTGTCGAGGTCCCCTGCAAAGTACCATCAAAGTAATGAACTTAAATTCTGGGGAAAAACTTCTCGACTTAACACAAGTGTGGAGATGAGAATAAGGTACCTCAACAGTAGAAGCAAAGGGTAAATGCCCGACAACTTGATCTATTAAGGAAAAGAAAGCAATAAATTGTTTCAGTAAAAGCAAAGAGAAATGATTCAAACTTTCATCAAGTATAAGATGTCTCCAAATTTGTATTTTTAAAAATTTCAAATGCATTAAAAAGATATCAATAAAATATGCCTTAAGAAATGTCTGCGCAGATCACCATAGATATAATTGTGAATCCAATTGTGGAAGAATATTTAAAAGCAAAGACACTTCTAAAATATTTGAAGGCATTATTTTCCTTATCATAAATCAGAAGGCATTATCGTCCTCATCATAGGAAGTCATTATAACATTTGAATAACTGCACATAAGACTGCATCCTTTACATGCCTATTTATTTATAAGCATCTACTTAATTGTTTCACTTGAGAATCACAAGTCACGATAAAATCACCCAATTTCCCAAACATTATCAGACAAGAACATTTCCAGCCAAAAAAAAAGAAAATGAACACTGACTAACCAGGTGGAACTGAGAATAAGGATTAGACAATGTCAATACTCAATAAAGGTTAACAATCAAAATGACACTCTTAATTGTATTACCTATTCGTGTTGCAGTTTCATAATCATCAAGAGTGATTTCTTGTATTGCGGGAGGTGTCCACTGTGGACCCTGAGAAAGGTCAGATTGACTACTTAAAAAGGGCCCGGCACCATCAGAGGTTGAATATTGATGATTGTAGAGAAGGTTTCCCCTCACCCAGACCCTACTTTCTTTGCTGTTTGAAGATGTAGAAGATCCATACAATTGAATCTCATCTTGTGAACCATATGACAGTCCATCGGGTTGAAAATGGAAATCCCATCTTGAAGGGGGTGGTGAGAAGCTTGTATTAGTTTGCCAATAAGGCTCATGAGGACCCATGGACCACTCTCTACTGGCTGAATTCGACCCATGTGGCCTTGCAGCCACACAACACAGCGACCCCGTCTTAGCTATTTTTTGTAAACCTCACAAGCACTAACTCAACAAGCTTTCAACTTTTATGAAGCTTGCCACTGAATAACTCAGATAATTACAACATCCTCAACGTAATTTACATTCTCTGCAACTATTCTGACATTAAAATTCAATCTTCAATAAATATAAGAATATGGAACAACCAATTTTATCAGTAAAGCATGTTAAATATCTAGTTCTACGCATTTCCTCGCAGAAGCAAGATAAATCTCCTTACCATCTTTCTTCAAAAGTCACTAGCATCCGAACAGAAACCTGGCAGTAAACGGTTAAATAGGTACAATTAGATTCAAAAACCATGCTTTACACAGCAATAAACAAACAATCCTTTCATAAACTTCACGAGGAAATAAAATAAACGAGAAATAACGAAAAAAATCACGCCAAGTTCATAACAAATACATTTTCATCATTTCATTTTCAAACAAAAACTTGTCTACCTTCCTTACAGCTACAAAAATGGATATGTCCGCAATAAATTTAAATAATTTCAGAAAAATTAAGCATAAACATTATATCTGATAACTGAAATCAAACTTTCTTCTTCTTCTTTTTTTTTTTCACAAATGTCAACTTGACATAGCGCCATCTATTTGAGAATCAACCAGCAAAAAGTTAAACTTTTGTAACAATTTCTGAGAAAAAAAAAAAGTAAATAACTTCGGAAATTTGAAAAAAAAAAAAACATAAATGGCAATTAAGTGAAGTAATTAACCGGAACAAAGTAAACAACTGTGAAGAACAGTTCGTCAGTGATTATGAAAAGTAACTAAAACCAAAATGAGAAACCCAGAAAACATAGAGAAAGAAAAAAAGTTCGAAACTTACGATTTCAAGGAGACGAAATGCAACTGGACGGAAATGCCGGGATTCTACATTAGAAATTGGAAAATAAATAAATAAATAAATAAATAAAGAAAACCTAATTTATCAGGGAAAGGGGATTAATTTAATGTGATATTTTTTTCTTCAAATTAGGACCTTCCTTCTTTGTGTATTTCTAAAACTTACCCCCGACTTTCTCTTTTGTTCATAAGAATTTGTCAATATAAAAAAAATAATAATAAATTGTAGGATTAAAAAATCATATAATTATTGCACTTTAAATCTTTTTAATTATTATTATAGCATGATTTATTAGTTGAACATCATCATAATAATAATAATAACAAAATGACAAATAGTGCTAATAATTAATGGTATGCCATATAATCGTGTAAGCATAGGTGTATAACTAATTATAAAATAAAATTAATGATTACAGTATTATGTTAATTCATAGGTAATAAAACAGGCATTTTCTTGATTTTTTTATTATTATTTACTATTCTCTCATGTCGATTTTTCATGATCAAAATTTTATTTTTTTCAGGATATTTGAATTTAACTCGTTTTCAAACAATTTCAAAAATATATATTTTTTTTGGTGAAAATTTTAAAGATATATTCCATATGTTTATACAATATATTTAAAATTTTACAAATTAATGAGAAAAAAGGAAATTCTATCTTTTATCAATTAAGTTAATCCTTATGGGTATTCTATATTATCATTGGCTTAACTATAATTTTGTTGAAGTAGACACCATTATAGTATTTTAAAATAATAGAATGATTAAAAAAGGAATATAATTGAAACCTGCCCACATTAAAATATGTAAGCATATTCTTTGCCTGTCTGTTTAGTATTATTTAATGTGTCAATAATAAGACTCCTTTGCAAAATGCTCCTACATGTTTTATGTACTAAATTTGCCCCAAAATTTCATTCTCTTATATTTGTATTGTGGTAAACAACTTCATTTCTTTGTGCTACTTTGGCATCATTCACTTCCTCTGGCATTGGGAGCAGGTAAGTTATATGTAGTTATTAGACGCGATAAACACGATGACATGAAAATAATATAAATAAAAAATACGAAAATAACACTAATTAAAAAAATATATATGAATATAGTATGAGCTAACAGCAAATTATGCGTTTGGCATGTAAACATAAATTTTGACAAACTTTTTTTATATTTTACATGGTTATATAATACAAATATGAATTTTATACACGAATTATCAGGTTTATAACCAAGTCTCCTCCCAACCTTGCCTCTCTTCATCAGAACAAACACAAGCTGAGGGGAATGTTGTTGACTTGATCCTTATGATTAGTTTTTTGACAATGATTTCTGTAAGTTGATATGTTATTGGCAGTTTCTGCGTTCTCAGGTTTTTTGGTGATAGTTTTAACATGTTCATCATAGTTGTCAGGTTTGTTAATCTTTGCAGTCAAGGATTCTTATTGTCTCAACGATCTCATCAGTCATTGTTCGAACCTTGCTATCAGACAATGACATATGTTGTGAGATGTCTTCTATATGTTGTTATCAGACAATTATACACGTTTGTGTATTCTGAGTTTCTGACAAGTGAAAGAAAATATGAACTCTACGAAGCCATATTAGAAATGCATCAGTAAGACAGAATGTCGCAGAATGTTCTTGTGCTTGTAATAGAGAACTCTTAATACTGCCACCGGTTGCTTATAAAGAAAAAACAAACGAGAAATAGCAAGTTGGAGTACATAAATCTACAGGGTTTACCGCCCCTTATACCAGAAGAAAATTTGCAATGTTGTTACTGTTTCATCAAAACACCAGTTAACTCTGAAAAGTGCACCAAGCCCTCATGTCATGTGCCATGCAAGCCCTGAATCTGATCCTCATTGGTAGTGTTATTAGAATTATTGCCCCCATCAATCGTGCAGCTTTGATCCTCGGAAGATGAAGCTGTGACAAAATGAAAACACGAGAATTAAGCTATCTAAACAGTAAAGAAATAAAAAATTCTTGTCTTGTTTGTAAAATATACAAATGGAGAGAGAGATAGAAAGGTGAGATGTTGCTCTTTGATACTAGGATCGATCCGGTTTACCTTCACTGTTATCTGCTGCAGGTGCATAAACTGAGCGCCTTGAACGCATCTGCTGGTGTGGGGTGGGCTGGGAATCACAAAACAGATATTCATTACATTCATATTCTACAAATACCAGAGCCTAGACAATATCAGATTAATATTTGAGAGAAAATGAACTCTGCCTCTTCAGACAGGTTGTGTAACTAAAGCCTATTAGCTTGAAATGATAGAAGTCAGAAAATCAAATCAGTACCTGTAACTTTGGGCGCAAAGCTTCAAGCGGTCCTTTGGGTTTCTGTGCTCCTTGCTGTTGAAAATGTGACAAACACATTAACATTTAAACTAAAGTTCCCATCCAAGATCAAAGAGGAAAACAAGTTGGAATTCAGAGCCACAGAGAAAGTCAAAGCATTAACGCATTAACATTCTTTGGGGGGCTAAATGGAAGCTTGCAGGAGTCCCCATGCAAGTACTTAGTCATGTTAAGCAGGTTCTCAGACTGAGATTAATAAGTATTGACACATGTCGCAAAATTGTGTTAACAATAATGTTTCTATAGCTTGGGGGTTAAATAATCCTTATTTTGATGTATGATTCTCTGTTTCCTGGTTATTTCAACTAGAACTGTTTTGATGTAACCATATTTTTATTTCTTTGGATAAATAAAGCCATTTAATTATCTAAAAAAATTCAAAGGAATACTTTACTTACCTTTCCTAATGCCCAATCAGCAGAATCAAAGAATGCACGGTCATGGTCCTGGCAGAGAATTCAAGTGTTTCTGTCAGAATCAACAAATGCTGAGAAAAATAATGGTAAATGTCAAAGCATTCGAAAAGTTAAAACCTTGGATATTAATGGAGGTTTCTTAGGTAACAATCCTCCATACTTTTTCTTGATTGCTTCTCCCTGCAAAAGTCAAAACAGAAAGTTCACTGTTGAAATCTTATTGCCATGCCAAAATCAGTACCATATTTAACATTTTACCTCCTCTTTGGCTGAGGGCATTTGACTCTCTTCATTTTCATCTGAATCTTTCACCTCTTCTACCATTGTAGACTCGCCACCACAGGCTTGATCTTTTTCACTGTCATCAACCACCACCTCTTTCTCCTTTGCATCCCCAATATCATCTGTTTGTGACATTTTTGCTTTTCCACAGTAAAAACAAAGATTTCATATGAGTTACATCTTGAAGGTCAGATTGAAAGTTAAACCAAAGTTGTCATTTCTGATTACCAATGAAATTTTGGTGAAGGGAAACAAAAGATGAACTAAATCCCATTAAATTTCAAGCATATCTGCAAGCTTTATTACACTACAATGTAAACAAGACCCAAGTTACAAAATTTAACAAATAATTCACTGGCTGAGTTTCTTTGGTATGTGTATAATAATTTCTGCTTAATAGGGAAGAAAATGATTACCTGATGATTGATGAAAGATCCGAGCAGGAAGCGTGATGGAAGAGTGCAGGGTTCGGTTGAAAAAGACGGGCCTTGCCGACTTCAATCTCCTACTATATCATCAACATGAAGCCTGAAAAGAACGCATGGAACATTTCTTTTCATGGTGGGGTAGTGGCAGTCTTGGGCTAGTTACTTGTCTTGGGTTGGGCAAGAATCTGAACTGGTTTGAAACATGGGCCAACCAAAACCCTGTTGATTGATTGCTACTCAACCATAGCTTCTCGGGTAATGTTTTCCTCGAGTGATCTGTCATCTGTGTTTGAGCATGATTAATTTTATGAAAACTGAAATTTTCTACTCATTGCTCTCTTCAAGGTTATGGTTGTCAAACTTTGGGAAAATCTCTTTTTAGTAATATGTATGTTTTCATACTTGTAAAGTGTTTTTTAGGTATAAATGCCTAAGATCTTGTATATGAATACCTTGACAAAGTGGGGAGTATTATTGCAAGTTGAATTTCAATGGGGTGTGGAGGTGGAGTAATATTTGTAACAGACATGCAAGTGGGTATCATGTGCAGTTGTGCCTGAAAAGGAAGCAGGAAAACATGGATTGGTGACAAGGAAAAAAAAAAAGAAAATGATAGGAATTAAACATTGATAAAAGTTAAAAAATTATTTTGTATTTGGTATATCATAAGTTTTGACAAATATTTAATGCGATATAACACGAATGGTTACTTCTAGAATTTAAGATTGAAAATGGTAGACAAACACCATCCTCAGCCCATGTCACCCCCATAACCACCATGTTCATAGATCACGAGGTCCAAAGTGTACCACTCATGTCCCACTCCTATTACATCAGAACCAGAATCTCTCTCCAACCCTTTGTAATCTCATCCATAACTTAGAACTTGTTCATTTATCTACCTTATCACTCTAAGAGCAATGAAATGATTGTCTGTGGAACAAACTGTCAATTTGGTAGCATTGAATAGGCATCAAAAGACTTGGTTTGAATGGTTTGGGTAGCTCAGAAATTTCCTTAGGTGTTGACATATATCAGCATTGTCACTTTCACAAGCTAGTAGTTTGCTCATAAATTCCTATTCTATCCAAACATTTCAATTGTGTGAACTTCTGCAATTAGTGGATCAGCTCTTAATCCCTTATGGCTTATCCTAAATTCAAACTCGGAAAGTGATGAGGTTTTGTTTCCAAAAAAACCTCTTTAAACTAGTTGAGGGTCTGACTAGGATTGCAGATTGCAAAATCTATACTTTGTTGCAACTTGAATAAAAAATCATCATAAAAAACAAAGTTATTGGAATCCAAAAAGTAATCAAAAACATAAATAGGCTTTATATGAGGCAAGGGCAACTTGGCAATAAGCTACTACTCTCATTAGGGCTTGAGTATGCTGACTTCATGACCCATGCAGCAGTACAATCAGTCCTTCAAGGCCTTCATGTTTATATGTTAAACTCATTCTTGGTTACATTGTACCCATTGTTTTACAAACTACCTCTCTGCCAAATACACCGTCAAACCTCCTTTGGCATAGTCCTCAGTGAAACAACAAACTCTTATGGAAACATTACTCTTCTTTTCAGCAGGACAAAGCTAAATGTAGCTTTGTTGCCTAAAACATGCACTGATACATTCTGATCCGCCTAAAGTTCACTCTGAGAATGATCTTGCTTATCCATTGATGGATCCATGTCGGCTTCTTCATCTAAGGTCTAACCTGTGGAAATGAGATAAAGTAGTGCAGCCAAGGATGACTTGCCGGCTAGGCTTTCTCCTTCATATATCATAGCTAGGTATTTTCAAAAATTAGATTTATTTATAGACGAAAATTTTTTTCTTTATTGAGACATCTGGATTATTGAATGGAATACTCTATCTAAAAGTATTATCTTAAGTTTATTGCTAAAGATTTGAACTCTTCGACCCATACATGAAGCAAAGCTTGGGGTAGATAATCGGCAAGTTGTCTTTGGCTACAGTTCTGTCTCATTTTCACATGTTAGATCTTTGCTGATAATAAAACTGGAAATGCTGGAGAGCATTTTCACATGACAGTAATGGAGGAGGTTCAAGCAATCTGTGGCAGGGTCAAATCATGTTGTGAAGTAAGTTCCCATCCTGGTAGGTATCATCCTCATATAACATTTCCTTGTTAATGTTGCATGACATAATTGCCTTGTGTTTGTATATATGGCAACTTCATCATCATAAGATGACTATTAAGAATGCTATAGTTAACCTTTTTTTTTTTGGGGGGGGGGGGGGGGGGGGTGATGAGTTAACCAAAAGTTTAAAGAATTAGAAGAAACCACAGTTTCTGATGGCACTTTCTCTGCAATTTGCAAAATGTTTTTACATTTGGCATTCACAGAATCACAGTAGCCAATTATTAAGCCTTCCACAGGAAATATGACTCGCATTTCCTCTGTGAAACTGCAGTGTTAGAATTGAATACAAGGCTCAAGCCGTAGGGACTTAACTTGGTCCTTAGTGATTCTTTCGTTTCCACGTGTATGGAAGAAAAGAGGCACGTATAGAATTCAAAGAGACCAATCTTTGCTTTTGGTACTACAAGGACACCACTAAATCAAGTCATGACCACTCCACCATTTTTTTATTAATGCTGATACAGTTCGGGACATTCATTCTCAAGCACCTCTTTGTTCTTTAGCAAGGGAACAAAACCACTGCAATTAGCTAGAGTAAAGGGGAATTGAACTCCGCTAGTGTTGCGTGTTCTACAACAATGCAGCTGATTTCAAGTACGGATAAAAGACAAGGGTTAGCGATAGGTTAAGACAATGAATTTATAAAATAAATTCATCGATCAATAAAATAAATCAATGTAAAAAATATTGGTTTGTGTAGCCTAATTTAGTGTATTAAAATAAAAGCTCTGAATATGATATCGATGATGAAATGAGTCATTGGCTTGAAATAGATTAAGATGGACCGATTTTAGCTTACTGAATATGGAAGGTCTTGACACAAACCGAAAGAGGTTTGCTAGAAATCATTAGTGGCATGACTCCTGTCACTTGGAATTCCCTTACCATCTTTCTGCCAAAAGTGTTCTAAAATTCTTTTGATCTCTGGAAAAATGTTGAACAAAACCCAATAGAGATCCACACCCAATCTACACAGTATTGTTTGATTTGATCCGAAAATTTGTCTCACGAGAAGAGCATTTTGTGAAATAAAACCTTAACACCTTCGAGTCAAAACGATGATACCTTGCAGGTTGTTGCATCTCTATCGCATGTGTTGCTATAGCACTTCGTGAGTGTGATTACGAACGCTTAGGACTTGAACAGGAGAAAAGTGCACCTAGTCTGAAATTTGCAAATTATTGTTGGAACATGTTTCCATTGTTGTCGGTCCTGATTTGCCTATTCAAGTTGCTGCACCGCATGTGATTTTTCCAATGCTGTGAAAAAGAAAAACGACAGCCAATTGCCTGATATAGATTGCATTGCAATAACATTGCTAAATTTAGCTGGCTAGTAGGCACATGTGACTTGCATAAATTGCGATCAGATTTTTCGATCTGATGGTACTGGGATTCCGGACCTGATGGAGGGTCCATCTCTATCTACTACCTACCGAAAATCAACTCCATTATTAGGCTGAGATTTCACCAAGTTGCTCTATAGATGATTGCAGTCATTCAGTCATAAAGCCACAGTGTCCCATCTCATAAAGATTCATCTTCCCTGCGTCTCTCCTACTGTTCTGCTTTTAAGAGACAACAATCACCAATAAAATGGGAGATTTTAAGTCTCTTTGATACAGCAATATCTTATCAGAGTCCTTAACAATGGTGGGAGTGCAAGTATTTTCAGACAACAACTGCCGATGTATGAACATTGATTAAACCCATTTGTGCAAATCACTTACTCCTTAAGCTTAAGCAAAACCAGAAAACCAGTAACTCTAGCATCCTTACATTTCCCTTGCATTTGGTGTTGGAATCAACGGATTAGATAGCTTTCTTTACCAAATCAGACATGGCAATTGGCAACTTAGGAGGAGCTTATTTTTAGAAAGAAAAAACAGTACTGAATTAGAGTTGCAATATCCTGCTGATCGTTGTATTCTACTGTTTTCTGAAAACAGTACTAAAGTGTTTGGAAGCTCAAGCTTGAGGCCAAATAGGATCTGGGAATAGGATTCTAGATGACATGTGACATGTTACAGAAGCAAATGCCAGTTATCTCAAGCTCAGCAAATTAACCCAATTCCCATTTTGGCCGTTTTCTACTGGTGGATTCTAAGAGAAAATCCAGATTTGCTTTTGTGTGAATGTGCATATCTTTCACTCTGCTCTATCTGGCAATTAGTTTCAGCCAAAATTATTCTAAACCTTGGAAGTCCAAAGAAGAACAAAACTTCAGCAATAGAATGAAGAAATTGTACAGGAAATGCAGGTCAGGGTCATTAGTGGAGCTTCTACTGCTGCAGCCATTGTTTTTTTTTAGCACACAAGGGGAAAGCTAATGCCAGTTGGTTTGCTTTGCCAAAAGCTGAGCTCCTGCGGCCGCACTTCTGATCATTATTGGCTCTTTTGCTGCAGCATTTGTGCTTATGCTGACAATCATTTCGTCAGCCATTGCTATTGCAACTGTATGTATTTGCAAGTTTGAATCTGTATTTGTCTTGCTCTTCTAGGAGCTGGCTTGAAACTTTTATTTTGTTATGGAATTTTATGTTGATCACTTGTATTTCTTTAAACTGTAAATGGCAAGAAGATTGCAACTTTTAAAACTAGCCAGTTTGCAAAAATCAATCCAATCTTTGATCAGAAGAAATACCAGAGCAATCCCAACTCTCATCAATTACAAAAAGTGAACCTATTCTTACAATTATATGAACAACAGCTGCAAAAGAATATATATTAGTCCTAAAAGCTGAAGATTTCTTCTTGATCACAAACACAACATTTCCAGATCTTACTGCAAATCACATGATGGTCACATGGAAGCAAGTAGCCAATTGCTGATAAATCCCCATCAGACACAGGTACCTTTGTACTACCCCAATAATGCCCCTAGATCATCTGTGGATTTCAATGTCTTCTCGTAGTACTAGTATGATTCGAATGCTTTCGGCGTGCAAAAGTAATAATCATACTAGGAAAATTGAGAAAAAGTACCCATTAATTATAAAGAAATTGACTCTCCCCTTGTCCTGGAAGGTTAGTTGCTATGCACTTAATCCTTATGAGCAAGGTTCGAGAGTCAGCAAAAACCACCAAAAGCAAAAAAAAAAAAAAAAAAACACTATAAAGAAATTGCCCTCGCAAATAATTATATGCTTGAAATGGTATATATATATATATATGAAATGGTGACAAACAGTTTACTAAGTTGCATGCTGCATAGTCAATGTTACTTCATTTCATATGTAAAAGATCATACTAATTCAATGCAAAGAAGACTATAGCAAGGAACGTACCTCAGCCCGTTATCTGCCAATTCATTGAATGTTTTCAGATATACGTCCTTTCTGCCTTGGGGCAATGTACTCGTGGCATTCTTCAAATCCTTAGAAAGATAAGCCTGCTTTAGTCGAATGTAAAACATGACATTTATACCTCCATGACATGTTCTCCAACATGTCTCTCATACTATGTAACCTCGGTAGTTTGTTTAATTCTTGCTGCAGCATCTTCCGGCAACAAACCAGGCTCGAAAAACCATTCCCTAAGAAATGAACGCTCTCTGCTACTGCTGCTGGCGTGCCATGCAGCCCTAGTGCTGCAAGTGAAGTAACCTGAAATGTTGTTACAAGTTTTCTCCGGTTGGAAATGATCACATTACTTTGTTGGGATGGAAAGGAAGCTCGGATTTTGGGAAGGAGAGTTGGTTGCAATGGTGATTTTCGGGTGTTGTGAAGTTCTGGCTGACATGGTAGAGAGCTGTTGAATATGTGAAGGTGCTCATGGTTTTTGTATGGTGTATGGAAGAGTTGAAGATCATTAAGGATATACTGCAATGCCATGGAGCAAAATGTGACTGCATTCAGGGGCAGGTTTTGGTGCCGAGTTGCCCCTTGATCCAACATGGACCTTAGATTTTTGGGAGAGGCACTCCTTATCTTGTAAGAATTGACCGAACAAAAATGAGTAAATACTCAAAAGAGAGAGTAGGCATTCTCATTTGATCATTTTATCCCCTTAAATTTCTCATTGGATTTCACGATATTATTTATTTTGAGGACTAATGGTGTGCTTTTACAACTTCATTTTTTGAGAAAAAGCAACTCGATATGAGAAGATTGAACTCTTGCCTATAAATCATTTTTCAATTCTTAACTATTAACAATGTGAGGATTTTTTTTCCCTCAATATTTGCATACCAGATGAAATATTGGAGTGTCATTGTATTAGAGTTACTGTGACAGCAAAGCTACTGTAGCAAAATCAAAATCATACAAGAATAAATGTTAGACCATGACTGTTAACCATACCCCAAGATGGCTTTGAGAGTCATTTGAGACTGCTAGAATACTTTTGACTAGTGATTCTGTTTACAGTGCCTGAGCTGCGCCAATAAATTAAGATCCCGAGTCAAAATACTAACGCCAAACGGGGAAAATGTTCTTTCCTTTCATGCTTGTTTTCCCTTCTTTCTTCTTATTTTGTCAATCTGCTGGAAGATGTTGTACGTTTGATCTCTGATTTGCCAGAGTTGAAGGATTTGCGTGTTAAAACAATCGTTTTATATTTCACTTTTTTGGTTTTAAAATGATCATAAGTAATTCAGCAGTTTAATAATGCATTTGCTCTCAGAAAGGGTAATAAGATGTTGCTCTTATCAGCAGAGTTTAGAGGAGTTCACTTTTTAGGAGTCTAGGATAAGATATGACATGTTTGATCTTTGTACCAAAATCTGATAGTTAACCGTCTGAGTTGATTGCTGGTGGAATCAAAGTAATCTTTGAATATTATCATTTGGACAACATCTGATGGTTAAATTTTATCTAGGAAGTAACCAGAAGCCACCTCAGGATTGTCTGGCTATTTTGAGCTTCAAACCTTGTTCCATTGATAGAATTGTCATCATCCTGTACTTTACTGGATGGTTTGGCACCAAAGTGAATTTGAAAAATCTACAGAAAATGGCCAATGCCATCTTCATTTGGAGATAGGCAGAGTCCTTTCCAAGGCATATTCTTGGTCCAGCCTGCATGTCACCAGAAAACAATAACCAATCATGAGGCACCATGTTGCAGCTTAAACTTTCAGCATTCTTTGATAGATTTGAGAACTACAAATTCCAACCGAGTATTAGTTTAATCTGCTGTTTCCCTGTTGGGTGCTTGAGGATTTATCTAAGGATGAAGATCCTTTGCACCATACCTGAAATGCAGTGAACTTGAATGGAGATGCATTCTGGAAGTAACCCTCTTTGAGCCATCTCTCAGGCTTAAATGAAGCTGCATCAGGACCCCAATTATACTCCATCCGACCCATCGAGTAGGGAACATAAGTAACCATGCCTCCTGCCTTTACTTTGGTTCCATCAGGCAAGGTATCATCTTCCAAGATGCCCTTTGGGTCCTGTAATCATCCAAGTATGTTTACCTAGTTACAAAACCAGAAATAAACAGTCATCTGCCTTCTTTTGGGCACAATTTCTGAAGCCTTCTTGGAGGGTTGAGATTGAAGAACTACCCTAGTTCAGGCCATCATGGCACCTTTGAAAGCCCTGATAACTTTCTTGTTTACCAACTGAATTGGAGAAAATGCATACCTGAGGAACTGCTGGATACAAACGGAGTGTCTCTGTGATCACTGCATGCAGATAATACAATCTCCCTAGTGAATCGTAATTCAAGAGACCAGCAAATTGTGCTGCTCTTCGATTGAATGATTCAGGGTCTTCCAAGTCAAATGGTAGCAATAAAATCTTCTCCTCTCTTGCTTGTCCTTCTTCAAAAGCTTTAAGCTCTGAGTAAAGCTTTTCAGCTACATGATCATGGCTCATTATCATGTATATGGCCCATGTCAGAGTTGTGGCTGTTGTGTCACGGCCAGCTATCACAAAATTCAGGACAACATCTCTAAGACTTTTGTCAGTTAAACTTCCATCCGGGTCTTCACTTAGCTCAATAAATCTTGACAATATGTCATGCTTTATCTGATTTTTCCATCATTTAGAAAGTTGCTTGGATAAGAATTCTGGGAAAAAGAAAGAAACAAAGAAAGAAAAGAAATCTAGACGCAACCTTGTTATTGAAATATCAGTTTACCTTGCTAGTTTTGCAAGATTCCCGAGTTTCTTTTATCTCTGCTTTTCTTCTCGTTATAACATTGTATGTGAACTCATCAATGACTTTAATGCTCTTGCCAAGTAGAGCTTCGGAACCCACATTGAGAAATCTTTTCAATTTCCACAAAGGGTCAATGAAACGAAGTGTCACAATGATGTTGGCTGTATCAAATGCTTGAGCAAAGCGGTTATCCGGTAAATTGGGAGCCAGAGTTCCAATTTCAACGCCAAACCCCACCTTGCAAATGGAGTCTAAAGTCATCCTCATCAACAAGTCCTGAAAAAAGGTCAACCATGGCAGTTTGTTTTCCATACTCTTGTTCATACTTTGTCAGGATTTCTGTAAATGTTTGACAAAAACCTTGTGGAAGTTACCTGCATGTCTACCTCTCGGTTGTGGAAAGAAGCTTCACTCAGAATAGAATGGAGCTTTAGACTATATTCCCTGAAGACAACAGTGCTGAAATCCCTCAAATTCTTGGATGCAAACTCAAAGCTAGCTGTCTTCCTTTGCTTCTTCCATAGCTCACCATCTACATTGAAAATCCCATCTCCAAGCAGCACTTCCATATAGGAATGATATGTTTCACCCTTTCAGTCGTAAGAAAACAGTCTATTAACCAACCTAGAGAGAAGAATGTAGTCCAACAACCATGGAAAATGAATTCATTGTTGAATAATGGGAGCTTACCTTGGGGTAATTGGCAAAGTTGGTCTTCAGGACATGTTCAACATTAGCAGGATCGGCAATGTAAGTGTAAGTTGTGAATGGCATTGGAACTACCACAGTTTTTGATTCGGATAGGTATTTGACAAGCCAATCGTGCATTCGATCATAGTTCATTAATTGTTCGATCGCTGCTCCAATGAGTGGCCATGTTTTCGGGCCTTTTTTGTTCCTTTGATTCCATCTGTAGATGAAGATCCAGGAAATAACCGTGCAAGCTAGCGTCAGCATTCCCACGTTGCATCCACCTGGAGGAAAAAAAACTGATAAAAGATTGTTTTCTACTTCCATTTCAGATTAAGATGAACACAAATTCAATGTAATTCGTTGATGGAATGACTTGGGGAAACACTGTTTTTTATAAGGAGTATAGCAAAGAGGAGCAGGTTTGCTAAAATGTAGATAGGTTGTGAAGCTCATGAATTAACTACTACTTTGTCAACATTCTTTGCATGTTATAGCTTTAAAAAACGATTCACCTCTCTTGCATCTTTAGCCTTAATCTAACCAAATTAGTTATTTCAACAGCTTGAAAGTGTGCTCACTTGGCAATTAAACTACTCTCATGAGGCTAATTCGAAGGTTTTTTCACGTCCAAAGATCATGCATTCGAGCATTTGGTTGGAGTCCAATCACAAATGTAGGTTAATCAAGCCTCGTTGACAGATACATGCAAGTATGCATCTGATGTTCACGGAGCGAATTACCCTCTTTCTAAAACTGAAAAAAAAAAAATGATAATCCGACAGCAGATTAAGCTTGTTCAAATAGAATTCTTTGGCTTTAGGTGCCACAGTGTGATGACTGGCAGAATTTGAAGTCCTTTGAAATATCGGCATCATGTGCAACTCTAGACGCATTATCCACAACATTGCTTTCCACAAGGCTTTTGACCATCCCCACTTTCCTATTAATTGTTTTCTTTTGGATAAGTGATGCACAGCTAGCCAGCAAGCCAGCCAACCAGCCAAAAATTTCAGACAACAGTTAAACATCAAAGATATAAACATCAAAGTTTTTATGTTGAAAAAATATCTTCTCTGATCTCATAATCATCTATGCTTATAAACCAAGGGATTATGGTTTCATTGGCAAAAGCACTGCTTGAACATGTTCCTTGAAGTCTTCAGGTTGAATAATCATCAATTCGAAATTCAAGCTTCTTACATTAACATTAATCAAATATTAATCTATAAATCTCGGATCAGATCACCGAACTTATATCACAAATTAATCATCTAAACTATAAAATCTCTAAGCAAACAGTTCTTACAAATTTTTGGAATGTCTAGCCAATCCAATATTTCATTGAGGTGAAAACAATCTAATGCACATCTATTAGTGAAATTGATTCACCGTGGGATTCATATATACTTGCTGGTTTTGGATCCCACTCTGATTGATCACTTGAAACTTCCCTGAATCAGTGTATTGGTAAGGTATTTCTCCTAGCTGAAGTCTCTGAACATGGTCAGTCCCGGTATTGTCTGTGGTGTTTGTGAAATCAAAGGTTGAATTGTATGCATTTTCACTCAAACTCTGGGAAATTGGACCCATGTAATCCAATTCCAATAGATTAGAAAGTGAAAATGCCCTTGGGAATTTAAACTCTTGTTGGCTTTCACTAGCATCATTCGAGTACTCTGTCATCTCAATTTGGGTATTAGATTCTTCCACTTTTTGATCCAAAACTTTCCCAGCTGAGTGCCTCCTCTTGTAGATTCTACACAGGACCCAATCATCCAGCTGAAAACACACACAAAAACAAGTCATGGTCTGATCACAGAAACTCCTGAAGTGACAAAAAAAAAATGAAGAAAACAGGAAAGGAACCTACTCTCATGGATCCATTTTGCTTGATGATTTGTTTCCTGGAATCACTTAACCGATATTCATGCATAATCCAGTCAGTCTTGATTCCCTTGGGTGGCTTGCCCTTGTAGAACACAAGAGCTTTTTTGACCCCAACATATCTAGAACCACTGTAAATGGCCTTGTCTGTCCCAGTAGCCTTCCAGTAGCCTGACACAGTTGCCCTGTTGGGCCGCACGCCATTAGGGTACTTCCTGTCTCGATGGGTGAAGAAGTACCATTCATTTTCACCAAATCCTGATTTCTCTACACAATCATGAAGCAAAGAAGAGAAACAGTATGTCAGCACAGCATAAATGGGAGAACAACAATGAATTCAGGCTGATGATAAATAAGCTAACCAGGCAGCTGCCATGGATCGAATTTGTACAAATCAACTTCTGGGATTATTGAAACAGGACATGTCCTTGATTTGGCCTGGTTCTTGAGGTAATACATGATCAATTCTTCATCTGTGGGGTGGAACCTGAAACCAGGAGGAAGGTCAGAGCTGGTTTTTATTTCCATTATTCTATTTCTTCCAGTCCAACCAATGGAGTATGAAAACTGTATTTGATAAGTATGGCGTAGAAGATTGAGATGAAGGAAAGCCGAGGGAAATAAGGGTGTTTGAAATGTTTGCAAGGCGAGAGCCAGGCCTTTTATCTTTGAAGAATTTTGTCTTATTATCTGTTCGAGAAAGAGAATTGTCCGGTGTTTTATGATTTAGTGGCCTGGATTTTAAATAAAAATATTTTTTAAAAAAATTATGTATAACGATTGGTTAATTTTATACATTGAATTACCTTTTTTATTTGTTGAATTTTATAAAATTTGATTAATAAGATTCATGATGATATTTTTATTCCATCGAATGAAATTAATAAATTAAAACTTAAATATAAATAAATGTTATTTTATTTTCTATAAAAATATGTTAAATTGGTATTTGAAATTATCAATGGAGTCCGATTGCCGATGACCTGACTTTTCAGATATTAGTTAACCTCGTATCATAATCAACCTCCGCAGTCGAGGGAACGTAGCCAACTCGTCCCAATCTCTCACCACAATATCGTAACTTGACTTCTTCTGCTTGGTTCACTGCACCTCCTCCAATGATCCAACCAAATAAGAAATCCAAAGTTGAAAGTCAAACACAAAGATTATTACTTTAGTTTATCCAACAATACGAAAACACTTGGCGAATGAGTCATCAAAAGGAAAGGACCTCTCAACACCACTCGTAACGGCGAAACGTGTCCGTTGCCAAAAGTAGTGGAATATAGGGATAAGCACGGTAGAGAAATCAAATAAAACATCAACATTTATTACCTCGCAATACTTGTCTATTCATGTCATTGATGAATACTAAAAATTTTTAATTTTAAATATCAAATAATAATTCTATATTAAAAATATAAAAATAATATAAATTAAAATTAAATAAAAAATTATATATAAATAAATTTTAATTAAAAAACATAAATTTTAATTAAATTTTAATATAAATATAATTTTATATGATAATTTTTTTTTAAAAAAATATCTTTCTTAAGTAGCAAATACAAAAATGATTTTCTCTTCTTTGTGGTACACAAGAGCATATAAATATGCTTGAGAACGAATAATAATACTTGCTACTAGCGGCACCCGATAACATCGTTCTTTAACATAAATATCTAAATCTGACGGAAGATATTAAAGCCTTGTAACATTTAATGGTACTAGCATGAGTTAAGTTTGTCAAGCGATTAGCATATGAATTTGTCTCCCTATATACGTGCTTTAAAAAACAGGCATTTTTGTTGTACTCCAAACAGAGAATATTAATTCTTAATTGCCAAAGAGAATTAGATTCAACTAACACTTGTTACAACTTTAAATTTCAAAAAAAATTTTAAATAAATAAAAAAGTTTTCGGTTCGATTAATTAATTTGAATAGACAGTACGATTGATTTCGATGAAATTTAAAAAATTAATTAAAAATATATATTTTTAAATAAAATAACTCGCAGTGGCCGGAATCGCCATGCCAAACTGTGCATTAATCTCCTTGCAAAACCAATAAACCAATTTTCATTATCATCCTTGAATAAACCACATGCTGCTGACTTTCCCAGAATAACAATGTTTAGTTTAATAAATTCTTGAAAAGGCTTCTGACATATAACGATACGTACTTACTTGAAATGCACTTTTTATATCACTCGCTAACTTTTAAATATCTTTATTTTGGTGGAAAGCTTTCAAATATATCTTCAATAATACAGCCAAAGATATGAACATTAGTATTAGTTGTTTGATTTAGATCTATAACCACTTTATCATCTAATTTACACTTTTTTAAACTATCTTTTTCGGGTTGGAAAGATGATGGATGGAAATCAATACAATTTAATAAAAAAATAAATATAAAATAATATTAAAAATAAAATTCATCGAAATTAATTTCACCGACAATTTAAATTATGTTTTTGTCCGTCCAAAAGCAATCCAAACTTTACTTATGCAAATCAATTACATTGTTTGCACATAAGCTTCAATTTTATTATTATTATTATTATTAATTTTTTTATACCATCTTTACCATTATATGCGCGAGAAGATCTAGGGCAAGATATGATAAGAAATTTTCTTAAAGAAAAACATGGCCATGACAACATCTTCCAAACAAATGACTCATCACTTACTTGGCAATTTAAATTTTAAAAATTGAAATTTAGATTTATATGATTAAAAAAATTCAAATTAGCATGTGTAAGTAAATCTTATGAATGTGACCTATGTGTAGCTAGAAAGTTATATTTTTTTATAATTTTTTAAAATTGTTTTTTATTCTTGCCCATTAAATTGGTATATCGTAAATAGATTATTTTGTTGAAAAATATTTAATTTTTCTTTGATTTGAAATTCTTTTTATTTAATAAAATTATATCTTTTGAATATATGATTTTTTTAATTTATTATCTTTTTCACTATCTTATTTATGGTTTGACATTCTTTATAATTACAATCATTTCTTTTTGTACTTTTGTGAATTACTTATCATACAAAGTTTAAAAAAAACATTTATACCATCGATAAATATTGAATTCTCGCGATAAAAGTTTTAAATAAAAAATATAAAAATATAAAAATTATAATAGATAAAAGAACTTAAAAAAATCATACAGAAGTTACTAAGCATTTTGATTTCGGTGACATTAAAAATAATTATGACAATAAAATCGATATCAAATAATGATGCGTTTGTATTTAATTACAGCGGTATTAATAAAATGAATGATAAAATAATTATTAAAAATATTATACTAAAATTTAAAAAATTAAAAATTAAAGCGAAATTATAAATATAACACGATAGAAAAAAAAAATCTCATTACATCATTAGCATTTTGAATCCAAACGGGCTAAGTATAGTATTCAAGGGTCAGAAGAAACAATTCTCTTGGCATTTATTTTGGATGTGTTTCCGGTTGAAAGCCATAAGAGCCCAAAGCAACTGACCTGATTAAGGCCCGTCATAGCCGACCATGTCGATATTGGGCTGAGGTTTCTTAAGCCCGCTATGAACGACGTATAAAAATGAACCAATGAAGGCCTAAGCCACTCTGAAAATTGGTGCTAAAGTCTAAACCTCCTTCTCAGTATTTACTTTGTCCAGTTTTAACTTTCAAGTCATCCTTAAAGTCACGCGCCCCTTGTTTTCGCAGTTCTTCTTCCCATGCATTAGGGTTTTTCAGTTTTGTTTTTTTGTTTCACAAGTTTCAAGAATCCGTTTCCGCCTGCCTTTTGAGTAATTACCAATTATCTTCTCCATTTTGGGTTTTTATTATTTTTAATTTATTTATCCGATTTTTTGCTCTGCTCTTATGTTTCAAGAAAAAAGAAGATTGGATTTTTTTTCTTTTATTGTTTGGTTGACGTTGTTTTGTATGTTGTTTAATGCAGGTTTAATTTAGACTATTTAGTTTAATGTATTCGTCAAGAGGGACGAATGCCTACGGGCAGCAATCTTACGGTGGTCAATCTGGATACGCCCAAAACGTCAGTCTTTTTTTTTTTTTTTCTATCATATTTTTGTAAAGATGCCTGGTTTTTCTGTTTTCAAGCCCCTTGTAAATAGTTTCTAATGGGTTTTGTTTTAATTTGTATGTAATATGATGGGATTGAATGGCTCTGATTGTAAAATGTTTTTGTATGATTATACTGATTGGTTTTGTGAGAAAAAAACAAATCAGTTTAACTTGCTTTGATGTTGTTGTGACATGTAGCTTTTTTGTTTTTATGTTATTATTTCAAAATATGTATTGTTGCTGAGCATATAAATGTTTAATGTGGGTGAATACTTGGATTTAGAAGTGTGGATTTGCGTCTGATTTCCGTGGATTTTAGTATTTTCCTGGTAATAACATTCTACACATGTTTTATAATTCAAGACTTAACATGGGCCCGCATTTGTTTCCAATTTTCTGAAAATTTTGCAGTTGGGTGCTGGTTATTCTGGTAGCTCTGTTGGAGGAGCCGATGGGGGAGCTCAAATGTCCTTGTCTTCTCGGCACTCATCAATTCTAGGTAGCGCTCAAGAAGCAGAAATTGGTGGCTACAGACCCCTTACTTCAGTTTCAGCTCATTATGGGGGGCAGTATAGCTCCGTATATGGCACAACTGCTTTGAGTGCTACTCAACAGGTCAGTGGAATTTGGTTCTTTTCCAATGTGTTTGCTTTGGTGATTTGTATATTATTCCATCTTTCTGTACGTCTTCAATTTTTACCCTATCATAGATATTTTGGAGCACAGGTTAGTTTCATCTATTGTGTGCTGTTTTTCTTTTCATTGAGAATTTATGATATCTCGTAGATGTCTAATAGTCAATCGTGATGTCCTATTTCACATTAAGTTTATTATATGATATATCATTAGTTGGTTTTGAGGTGATATTAGTCTGTAATGTTGGATAAACATGCATCACTCCGTCTGTTAATGGACAATAGTATTGAATTTTATTGATCGTATTTTGACTTTGTTAATTTTTTATATGTACTAGGTTCCTGCAATGAGTTCCAAAGGGGCTGGAGCATCAGCTTTGGAAACTCGCAGTGCTTATACTTCAGCTATGCCAGATTCGCCAAAATTTGCATCTACTGACTATGTTTCCTCAGCTAGTCACAGTTATAGTCATAAACGTGATCAAATGTTTGCAGAGAAGATTCCTGACTATCCCACAGTGGAGAGAAGACAGTATGGAGAACGACAGGGTGGTTATCTTGGGAGGGAATTGCCTAGTGAGCCTACTGGAAGATATGCTGATTCTGCTATTTTTGGTCGTCAGCATCAGGTCTAGCAATTTCTTGATATTTCTTCTGTTAGCTTATTTTGCTTTTATTGTGCTTTTTCTCATGTTCTGAATATAAATCTGCTCCACCCTAGCCCATTTTGTATTTTTTTCTTCCTCTCTCTTTTGGTTTTTGATCTTTAATTTTTACTATATTCTGCAACAGCCTGAGATATATGATCGTCTTGACCAAGCTGTCTTGCTTCGACAAGAACAATTGCTCAAAGCTCAATCAGCATCGCTTGATGGTAGTTCGAGGTATTTTTATTTTGATGAGATATTTAATGTGTAATTTTTTAATTGAGGATGGTTTTTCTTGATAGCTACAGTTCTTCACTTATAGTCTTTCCCTCATATATGTATGGCCAAGGTCAAACTCCTCATCCTTAGTGGTGATAGTCTGTTGACTGTTTGTTAGATGGTAATATATTGCTTAGTAGACTGAGTAGCAACACATTTCTGGCAGACAAGCTGATTATCTTGCAGCAAGGAGTGCTGCTAGTCGTCATTCCACCCAAGATCTTATGCCTTATGGAGGCAGAATAGATGCTGATCCCCGCAGCTTATCATTGCTTAGTTCTTCTTCTTCTTATGGTGGACAACCTCCATCGATATTAGGGGCAGCTCCAAGGAGAAACGCGGATGATCTCATGTATCCACCTAGTTCAGCAAATCCTGGTTACGGAGTGAGCCTACCACCTGGTAGAGATTATGGAACAAAGGGGCTTCATGTTACATCCATTGAGTCTGAATATCCGGGTAGTACATTGTCACGCAGTGGTCATCCTAGGATTGATGAACGCAAGGATGACAAGGCTGGTTATCTTCGGGAGTTTGAGCTGAGAGAGGAGGAGCGTCGACGGGAGCATTTGCGTGAAAGAGAGAAAGACAGAGAGAGGGAAAGGGAACGGGAACGACTGCGAGAACGAGAAAGAGAACGTGAACGTTTGCGTGTCTTGGAGCGACGGGAGAAGGAAAGGGAGTGGGAGAAGGAAAGAGAGCGGGAGAAGGAGAGAGAACGAGAACGCAAGCGTGCACTAGAAGTCACGCGTGAAAAAACACCAAGAGTTTCTAGGGACCACCGTGGTCCCTCTTTGACAAAAGAGGCTCGACCTGTGAGGCGAGACTCCCCACGTCGTGAAGCTTCCCATAGGTGGATCTTGATGTTTTACATTCCATCCTGCTCTAGTTCTGAATGTTTAGCTCCTTGTGTTTCTCACAATCTTCATGACTAACTTGGTGTTCTCTATTGCTGAAGGCGTCTTACACCTGTTAAAGAAAAAAGGAGAGAATATGTCTGCAAGGTAAAAGGACAATGCAAGAGCTTCCCATTCAAAGATAATTTGAATTTCTTCAAGGATTTGCTTTTTCCCTTTCGGAATCTGATTTGCTTCTTAAATCTTCCTGTTATCACCCCTTTTTGGGCTTTCATTTTTTGTTGCTTCCTCTTGGTCTTTGGCTCATAGTGTGCAGAGCTAGTTGCCTGGTTTTCCGCTATCTAGAGAATTCTTCATATGTATATAAGCCACTGCCTGGTCATTTCGAGTGTGTTGTTTTGATCCTAGCTTTGATCCTTTCTGCCTGGATAACCTTTTTCTGATATTTTACTTTGATTGGTTTCAATTTGCTCCTTCAATCATCTCATTTCCTTGGATGTGTTCTTTGCCCTCATCCTCTCACTGTCTTCTTCTTTGGGTAATATATATTCCTTTTATGGAGACTATTTCAAAACTTTCAGAGCTTCCTGGGTTCATATTTGCAGACTGCTCTAAGCTGTGGTGGTCGTTACAACATCTAGTTGTTCCAATTGATGCAAATTTACATGTATTCTAGAGAATGTATTTAACTTTTCTGAGATGAAGACCATTTTTTAATATATTTTCGTGTAATAAGGATGTCTATTTTCTGTATATGCATGTCATTTGAAATGTCTCTAATCCTATCAGCAATATTCCGCTTACTTGCAGGTATATTCATCTACCTTGGTAGATGTAGAGAGAGATTATCTGTCAATCGATAAGCGATATCCCAGACTTTTTGTTTCTCCTGAATTTTCGAAGGTCTTTCCCACTGTCTCAAAATTCAGTGATGCTTTGAATTTGTGTTTCTTAGAGGTTTTTTTTTTTTTTTTTACCTAACATCTTCAACTGCTGCAGGTTGTGATAAACTGGCCAAAGGAGAACCTTAAGCTTTCTATGCATACTCCTGTCAGGTACCCTTCCTGGATGCCTTTGTTACTTTAATAGGTGTTGGAAATCTCAACTATCACTGAATTCCTTGGTTTATTGTCAAAAATGGTCTTTGCATCATGGTTTTAGATATTTTATCTGTGGATTGTAAATTAATCAATTAATTTTTTTTTTTTAAGATGAGAAATTGTTGATGTATTGTTTGTCATGAAGCTTGGTCTTTTGCCTGGAGAATAACAGAACAATTGAGACAAACAACATCCATCCCCATTTTCATTTCCTCCCCCTCATTTCTCCCTCTCGAAGTTACTTTGATCAACTAAACGATATTGCATCTTATGCTTTTATGAAATTGTAATAGTTTAGTTTCTTTCGAGTGAAGCAGCTTTGAGCATGATTTCATTGAAGAAGATAGTTTAGCTGAATCAAAAGACCTTTCGAGCAAGCTTTTGCCTGTTGAACCTGAAAAGTCTGAACAAGGAAGTACAGTGTGGAATGCAAAGGTTGGTAAATGTAGCATCTGTTCACAGAATCTATATTTTTATCTATAATATTTTTATTTTTTCTTGTATCTTTTTGTGTGAGGCAAGTTTTTATCAAATGTGAATTGGTTGTTTTGTTTTTCTGCAGTATTGGGTTTGTTGTTAGCCATCAGAACATAATATCTCAATGATGTAGAATTGAGTTGTTGCTAATTAGAGCATTTAAACTTTAGATGTCTGCTTTGGTATTAATGGAATTTCTATTGAACTAGTGATTGTAAGAACAACTTCATAGTAATAAAGGGTTATTTTGGATGGGCCTCCACTGAAATAATGGTATTTTTTGTTTGGATGACAATTGAGGACTTCTCTTCCAGCAGTGCATTCCTTATAACGCTAATCTTTTGGTTTAACTGGCGTTTTAATTACTTATACTTCTGTGTCATTTCTTATGTCTCAAAGCACCTTTGGAAGGTGATTTCTTGTTTGATTGATCTAGAAGACTAAAACATAGAATTTAGTGTCCTAACAGTTTTCTTTTATATATTGTCATCTATACTGTTTTGATTAATCAAAACCTTGAGGGGTATATGTTGGTCGACACCCTAAAGGATGATCTGATATGCTAGTCTTGCGCATATCTTGTTAATTTGTTGTGAAACTTATATGGACATGCTGAAGTACTGAAAAGAAGATTGGTGCATTTTGTTGAAGTTCATATTTTTGAAAGGAAGAAAATTCTGTTTGTTGTCAAAGTTTATTGTTTCGTATTCAGACTTTTATTGGAGTGATAGATAAAAGCTGTAGAAGCATGAACTACGCTGTGGTTTAAGTAAGCAGTGTATTACTTTGAAGTTTCCTTTGTACTATTCATTTGTAATAATTCATGCATGACTTAAGCTCTCTTACTGCTTTTTTCTTTGGCTTTTTTGGATGGGAATGTTGAGGGTTCCATATTGAAGTCGATTTTAGTTGTGCTTGAATAATGTATTTATTTATTTTTTTGTTCAGATGGTTTTGATGAGTGGATTGAGCAGGAATGCCTTGGAAGAGTTGTCATCTGAAAAAATCCCTGATGACCGCATACCACATATTTGTAATATTCTAAGGTTTGCTGTTCTTAAAAAGGATCATTCATTCATGGCAATTGGTGGGCCTTGGGTTTCTGCTGATGGTGGCAATCCTACTGAGGACGAGTCTTCTCTAATTCAAACAGCCCTTAGGTTTGTCCTGTCTGCTGCCAGTAGGATGCTATGTGTAACTTGATTCATTTCTCATCTGGGGAGTTATTTTACTTGAGCAGGTATGCAAAGGATATAGTGGGTCTTGATTTGCAGAACTGTCAGCATTGGAATCGTTTCCTTGAGGTATCATTATTCATTCTAATTGTCTCCTAGAAACCTCATGTGATATTGCTCGGGAGCTGCAATTCTACTGATAAAAATTTTCTTCTTTATGTTTGAATCTTTTTGTTTGAAATTATTCTGCAAGATAGTTCTCTTTTATTTTACTTTTTTGATTATCGCTCAGGCTTTGTTGTAAAAATGTGGATTCTGTTGGACTTGAAATCCCCTATAAATTGTTATTTCTCGGCATCCATGATCAAATCTTTCATTTGTTTTTGTGTTTCTTACATTTGGTCATTGTGTTGACCAAACACTCATGACCATTTAGGATGGCTGATCTTTTTGAAGGTATCTTGAAATTAATTTGGAGATATCACTTGCTTTCATCCTTTCATGTTTCATTTTCTCAAGAGCTTGATTCCATAGGGCTTCACTAGGAAAGAAGGACAAGGGTGCCATGGGCGCGTAAAGATACTGTTTAGATGTAGCATATTTTAATCTTGGTGACTAAATATGCTGGTAATGTGGCAGCAGGAAAACAGGGAAATATTCTAAACTTTAGTAGACTGATAGTGTAGAAATTTGCAAACCTTATCTGGTTGCTTGCAATCTGTCATTTTAGTGGGTGGCAAGACTTCATCATGACATTATTGATTTTTCTTCTTGCAGTATCTTAAGTTAGATTTTGTATCTTGGACATATTTCTTGATGACAAGAATCTACTTTTGAGCTATCTCTATTATTTGCAGATACATTATGACAGAGTTGGCAAGGATGGACTCTTTAGCCATAAGGAGGTCACCGTACTATTTGTTCCAGATTTATCTGAATGCCTTCCTTCATTTGATACATGGCGAGCCCAATGGCTAGCTCATAGGAAAGCTGTCTCCGAGAGAGAACACCAGCTTTCTTTGAAAAGAGAAGTATTATTCTATTTTCCTTTTCCTGCCTTGTCTGTTAGGTTTCCTGATGCACAATATTATTGTCAAAAGAAAAGCATGGGCTGTATTGAGAAAATGTGTATGCATACCTTGTTCATATGTAGTGTGAACATGTACCTGTAGTGATCCGCACACCAACACACAAAGTATTACTAGATTGCAAAATGCCAAGATTTATAATGGATTATGATTTGCTTAAATACCACTCATGCATGCTGAATGTCATCATTATCTATAAATTTGTTTCAAGTTTCTAATTATTTGGACAAACAATGGCTTGGCATTATGTGCAAGGTGGCTTTGATTCCGAAACAACTTGATGTCTTTTGGGTTAAGATGGATGTATGGGTGACACTTAGTTTCATATTTTCTTTCTCTACAATATTTTTTTTTTGGTAATAAATTAAGGAATAGTGAAGGTGTTGCCTACTTTACTAATGGTAAATTTCTTTTCTTTCAGAAGTCAAAGGAGAGAAAAGAAGGATCAAAAGGTGAATTTTTTATTACAAATTTAATAATTTTATCCGTTTTCACTCATATTTTGTATGGGCATGATCGATTATGAAATTGGATCAATAGTTTCCCCCCTCACTTCAAATTTTCATCTATAGCAGATTCTGCAAAACACACTGAAAGAAGCAAATCAGAAAAAAAGAGTCAGTCTGTGTCCTCTAGTCATGATGTAGTTGCTGATAAAAAGGAGAAAGATAGCAACTGTATTGAAGGAGATGCAGCTGAAGGAAAGGTTAGTGGGAGTGAAAATAAAGTTGAGGTAAAAGATGGCAGTGAAATAATTATGGGAGGAGGTCCTGAGAAGAAGGAAAGTGGAGAAGCTGCTGTTGCCAAGACAGATGCTGTGAAGTCTGTGAAGAAAAAGATCATAAAGAGGATTGTCAAACAGAAGGTTGCTAATAAGACAGCTGCAGAAGTGAATACTGTTAAAATACAAAGTGACAAGGTTGACGAAGATGTTGGAGAGCAGAATGCTAAATCAGAGATTACCAGTCAACAGGAAGAATCTTCTGCTGGTTGTGCTGGGGTTAAAACTTTTGTACGGAAAAAAATTACAAAAAAAGCACTTGAGAAAACTGATCAGAGTGAAGATAATGGTGTTCCTGCTGAGGCAAAAGTGGAGATAGAAATGGAGTGCTCTGAAGATAAACGAAAGGATAATTCAGAAACCAGTGCTGCAGCTGTAGAAAATGCCAGTGTGAAGACAACTGTAAAGAAGAAAGTTATTAAGAGGGTGCCCAAAAGAAAGGTTCCAGCTACACAAGCTAAAGATGAAGTAGCTGAAATTAAAAATGATGGTGATAAGGGTGAGAAAAAGGTGGTTCAGGCTGGAAGTGAGACCTCAAATATAGGTAACGCTGCAAGTTCAAGTAAATCAGAGACCAAGGCTGACAAGGAGAGTAGGAAGGATGAAAAGGTAAGTAATGTGGAGTCTCTGAATGACAAGCAAAAGATTAACATGAAGGATAATTGTGATGTCAAGGGGGAAAAATCGAAAGAGGGGGAAAAGCCAAAAACTGAGAAACTGGACAAAGATAGCAAAGATGAATCCCGAGGCAATCCCAATAAAGAATCAAAAGAAAAGAGGAAGTCTGAGGAACCTCCTCCGAGGCATCCTGGATTGATTCTACAAAGAAAGTGGAGCAAGGATTCTAAAGTAAGTTAATCATATCTTTGAAGTACTAATGTTGTATTCTAGGCTGGACTTTTTCGAAGGAAAATGCTTTTTATGCATAAGCTATCTAAAATTCCTTGCTATTATTTGTCTAATTATGTGTTCTAATGCCACAGTTGCGTTCATTGTCACTTTCACTGGATTCACTTTTGGATTATACTGACAAGGACATTGAGGAATCAACATTCGAGGTTCTTACATTTCTGCATTAATATCTGTATTGTCTTAACATTTGCCATACTATATATTTTCATTTATTAACTTCATGATATCTGAAACAATTATAGTTTTTATTCCTACTTTTTTTCTTCTTCGTTTACGCCTATTGTATTATATTTTTGCAGCTTTCATTATTTGCAGAGGTGCTGTATGAAATGCTTCAGTATCAAATGGGTTGCCGTATATTAACGTTTCTCCAGGTTGGTTAACTGATAGTTCTTGCTTATTTTACTTAATTCCCTCTCTGAAGAATTTCAGTGACATCTTTTTTAATGTGTAGAAACTGCGTGTAAGATTTATGAAAAAAAGAAATCAGCGTAAGAGGCAACAGGAAGAAATCCATGAGAAGGAAACTGAGAAAAAGTCTGCAACAAAAAGATTGAAAGCCAGTGATGTCCCTGTGAAAACCGAATCTACTAAATCAGAAATGTCAAGTGCTGCTCAGCAAGTCCAGGAGGAGGATGAAATGATTGTGACTGAAGAAGAAACTATTGCTGATCATGTTGAGGAGCCAAAGACAAAAGATGAAATAGATGAGGAAGATCCGGACGAAGATCCTGAAGAATACGAAGAATTTGATGATGCAGGTTCACAACCCAATTCCTCTAATGAGGTATAGGTTTCCTTCTTTTAGAATGGGGAAGCTGCAATGTGTTTTTTTTTTTTTTTTCAAACATTATTTTCATTGATGCATTTCTCAACTCATTCTTATAATTTTACGCAGTAGATTTTGTTACTGGCTTTTCTATACTATTAATATTTATGTTACTTTTACATTGTGATTGACTTCCATTTTTACTCCTGGATTACTTTACGGTTGTTTGATTGGGCTTTGGTCAGTGCTGTTGTTTATCCTAATTTATTAAAGATTTTAACTTCATCTTTGACAGAAAAATGAAGAAGAGAAGACAGATACTGATGCTAAACCCGAAAAAGAAGTTGAGAAGGATGAAGCAGGGGAATCCTCCAAAGAGGCAACCACCACAAAAGCTGTCAGCACAGAGCCTGGGCCTGAGGGAGATACGTCTGAGAAGAGAGAGCCGAAAGTTGATCCAAAGGAGGAGCATGCCACCAATAAGAATTTGTTGCAGGTATGTTCTAATTCACCTTTCATTTCCCTTGCCTCAGATCTTTCCTGTTTTGAGTTTGCAATTTAGATTTTCTTACCGTACTGATGAAGTCTTGTTTTTTAATAGGCTTTTAGGTTCTTTGACCGGAATCGAGTTGGCTACATTAGGGTGAGATCAAAATCCTTCACTTATTTTGATACGTTCTCTCACGCCAGTTGGAGTGATCACTAATTATTTTCTACAGGTTGAAGATATGAGGTTGATTATTCACAACTTGGGGAAGTTTCTCTCTCATAGAGATGTTAAAGTAGGATTCACGATTCTATGATTCTTTTTGTGGTTGTTTTGTTGTAATTCTGCTATTGGTTAATGATGGTTTTGCTTCCTGCATCAGGAACTCGTGCAGAGTGCATTGCTGGAGAGCAACACAGGAAGGGATGATCACATTCTTTACAATAAGCTGGTTGGTCTGTCTGGCATATGAGAGCAAGCTTTGGGGTACCGATGATCCGTTTTAATCTGTTTTGCATCCAATGACTCATTTAGGAGACATAGTTGTTTGAATAGAGAGTTTTAGATGGACACCTTTCTCATGCTGCATCAAAGAAATAAGTAGTTTGTGCAATTCATTCAACAAGAGATTGCCTTCTAATGGCATTATCGCGGGGAGCATTTTCTGATTGGGCTGTCGTTTGTTACCAAAGTGACTTGACATGTCAAAACATCATAGGATACCGAACGTATTGGCAGTACTTTTGGCCGATAAAGAGTTGAGCATACGCTCGTTTGACTCGGGAATCACGTGCGATGAATATAAGGGATAATTTTTTTTTAAAAGATAAAATTAATTTTTTATTATTATTTTATTTAAAGTATATATTTTTAATAATTTTTTTCACTTTTATCATTATGAAAAATTAAATTGTGAAAGTATATATTTGAAAATCGAATTAAAAAAAAAAAATCAGGTATATACGATGACTAGTTGATAATCAATGGCTTAAATGATTATTACCTCTAGTCATGTCCGAAGGAGGGATCGCCGGAGCCATTGAGAAGAGATTTAGCGGTGGTGCAGAAACCGTCGTAGCTTAGGAGGATTTCTAGGACGGTGTCGTCGTTGAGACTCGTCAAAATCCGTAGATTGTAGACTAGAGTGGAGATGTTAGAAGACTCCATTAACAACAAATAAAATTAAGCAAAAAATCTCAAATTTTTCCATTGAAAACTCTAGCACCGCTTGAGCTTAGAAGTGGAGTCATTCGTCGCCGCTGCCATGAAAGCTTTGCTCCACTGCCATTGAAACGGCATATCATTTGTCGTTTCACAATTCAAAATCGAATCCTTTTTCAGTTCTAGTGTTGGTAGTTTCTCTTCGACCCGCTGCTCAAGCTTGGTCTCTCAAATAATCAAATGAAGGCAAGTGACCAGTTTCCCGACGACACCCATACCCGAAACAGAACCCGAATAAAGATCTGGCTGACTTCACTGTCGGCTATGGTGGCGGAGACTTCCACCTTCCCAATAGACTTAACCAAGACAAGGCTCCAGCTTCACGGCGAGTCTCGATCTCTCTCCTCCTCCACCGTCCCCACCAACGCGTTCCGTGTCGTTTCCGAAATCGTCCGTGAACAAGGCGTTTTGTGTCTGTATAAAGGCCTCTCTCCGGCTATTCTTAGGCATCTGTTCTACACTCCCATTCGGATCGTGGGTTACGAGAGTTTAAGGAATTCCGTGAGCACCGATGGGTCTCTTTCTCTGTCTTCTAAAGCTCTTGTTGGTGGCATTTCCGGCGTTATTGCTCAGGTTAGCCTTTACTGAAACAAAATCTAGGAATGGAAATTGATTGGCTTTCTTGAAATTGCAAAAAGAAAAAAAAAAGTTGGGTGGCTAAAATATAGTCAAATACTCTTGATTGAATTGGGATTATTAGTTTTCTTAAATGCACGGAAAAAAAATTGTTCTTTTATCTTTTTGCCATTTGTTTATTTTCTTCTTTGAATTTCTTAGTAGTAGTATGCCATTGCCTTCTTGCTTTCAGCTTTGGTTCTGCAGCTGAGCTATATGTATTTGATTAGATGTATATGCTAAATATTGGTTTGGAATGTAATTGGTAGAATTTTTCTGCTTACTATTAGTAGTACAGTTTGTGGCTAGTCCAGCTGATCTTATTAAGGTGAGGATGCAAGCAGATGGCCGTCTGGTAAGCAGGGGTCTTCAACCTAGATACAAAGGACCATTTGATGCTTTAAAAAAGATTGTAGCCATGGAAGGTTTTGGAGGTCTTTGGAAAGGAGTTTTCCCTAATGTCCAGAGGGCGTTTTTAGTGAATATGGGGGAACTAGCTTGCTATGATCATGCAAAACGTTTTGTTATCGATAATCAGATATCTGATGATAACATCTATGCGCACACATTGGCGTCGATCATGTCAGGTCTCGCTGCTACAACATTGAGTTGCCCAGCTGATGTTGTGAAGACGAGAATGATGAATCAAGCTGTTGGTAATGAAGGGAATGTGATGTACAAGAACTCGTATGATTGTTTGGTGAAGACAGTGAAAATTGAAGGATTGACAGCAATGTGGAAAGGCTTCTTTCCTACATGGGCAAGACTTGGTCCTTGGCAGTTTGTTTTCTGGGTCTCTTATGAGAAATTTCGACAAATTGCTGGGCTTTCTTCCTTCTGAACAATGAATTCAGATGCCAGTACACTTGCACGGTTAATTTCTGCTTTCATATACCAATGTTAACGGAAAACTTCGGATGCTGGTACCAGTTTCTCTGTTTAGTACTCAATTACTTGAATACCAGCATTGGCCGGAAGATAGTAAAACCCTGATGCCCCTTTGAAGTAACCATCATTGAGTATCATTCAGTTTTTTAGCATGAGAAAAGATCGTAAAGGTGCAACAGAGTAAGCCCATTAGTTATTGGTTCAATTTTTCGAAGCTTTTTTCTTTTAGTTATCTAGTAAGCTAGCAGGCATTTACTATTTTGGAGATCTAACTTCTTGAGCTTTATTTGTTAGCAAGTAAGCAGTGATCTTTGTAAAACCCAATATTTAGGCACAACTCTGCTTATTGCTAAATACATTCTCGCCAGATTTTTTAGTGTTCTACTCAACAATTATGCAATGGGTTTCTATTAGTATGAGAATCTGCTTCCTATGTAGTATTTTTTTGGCATTTTCCCCTTGTATGGTTGACCCTATTCTGATGTGCTGCTGCGAGTGGTGGCCATGGGGATCTTAGGGGTGACCTTAGAGAATGGTATGTTCTGTAGTGATTAACTGTTTTTACATTGAGTGAGATTTCTAGCTTTGGGTTTGTTTTAAGTAGATTCTTTTTTACGTAGTGAAGCAGGAGGGAAGATCTGACATGGGCCATTGGCCAATAAGTACAGAGGGTAATAAATTCGACTAAGAAAGATGAACTATATTCAGCCCCCCCTTCCTAATAAAGGTTACCGACCAGGAGCACTTCTTAACTGGGGAAGTATTGTGTGAGGAAGATCTTTTGTCGGAAGATTGAACCTCAAACTTATGAAACTTCCATGATTTAGAGGGTAATTGTCAATTGCTAAGAAACATCTCATTCATGTGAGAGGTTTGCACTTGGCAATTCAAGTCTTGAGGAAACCAAGTTTTGGAAAGAAAATTTAAGGAAATTGTGGTAAAGAAAAGTCATTTGCCTAGTCTCTTTTAGTAACTTTATTTTTAGTTATCTTAGTTTCTTGCTTCATATTCCACAATTTTTAGGTAAGAGAAGGGATTATTTCTCTTTATTATCCGAGGGCTGCTGCTAATTAAGCAGGAGAATTGACAATTATATTTCAATTTTTTTTTTTTTAAATGTTTACAATGGAGGATTTTGGTTTGAAGAAACAAAAAATACAAATACTGGAACTCCAATTTCAGATTATAGAACTTTCACACATTAAAAAGGGATAACTTCGATGACTTAAATTGGATTCGATTTGGATTGACCTTTACTAACACCTCAGTAGGACATTATTTGCATGCATTAACCCTAGTGGCTAAATTAGAAAGGAAAACAAGGATCACAAAACCTAGTACCTTTATAGCTGGTTATTAGTTGCCTTCAAGGATACTTGCAAAAAAAAAAGTAGTTTGGATGAGCAATGAGATTAGTTTCGGTGGAATTAAAGGACATATAACCATTAAAGATATATATATATATATATATATATTTAATAAGATAATAAAAAAAATTAAAGCAAGGATAGGAGGTAATTGCATCCTCATAAAATTGTTTTATCGAGTGCGATGAATTTCAAATAAAGTTGTTAAAAATCGGTCCAAATTGAGGTGAAACATAATTTATGTCTCTATGTATCATCAAAGTTGTTATTTTTTATTAGTAAGGATTATGTTTACTATTTGAATCTTTTTTTTTTGGTATACCTCTATTTAAAAAGAAAAAAAAACCATATCGATCACTATCCAATAAAATAAAGAATGTTCAAAGTCCAACATATTGCTTAGGCCCGTATGTCTAAATATTATAATATAAATTTTTATCATAATTAGATCAACCCAAATAATTATTTGTGTAAAAATAATAAATATGTTTTTATTTAAATATAATAATTATGCAAAGAAACTAGATGGTTCATGCAAATGCATAAAACATAAATAGATTAGGAAAGAATGGTTAACAATTTTAACAAGGTTCAAAGCTATCCTAAATTTCCTTGTCCTCTTTGATTTTGGTATTACTAATTAGGGTTTTTAAAAAAAAAAAAATTGTTTATCATCCCAATCTAAATATAATTTTAAAAAGTCTATTACATGGAATATGATCTTTTGATATCCTCATCCTCAAGACTCAAGCGGTATGAAAATTTAACATGGATAGGTTTAGCCAAGGTAATTATATATCTTGGCAACATTTTCTTTTTAACCGGAAAAATATAAGCTGCTGTGTGTAGAACAATCCCAATTGAAATACAGGAGGAGTAATCAGTTTTGAAAATCAGTGTTGTCAGACTCCAGATTGGCCACTTGAAGGCATTAATGGAAGTAGCTGAACAATAAAAGCTACCTGGCTAGCTGAAATGGTGACTCAATTGATATCATGATTACCAAGTATAACTTTTTGGTCAGTTTTGGTAAACAATATAAAACAAAGCTTTAGCTAGCTAGCTAACTTGCCAAAAACCCTCCTCTCATCAGCTGCAAATCTCTCATCTCTATCGACAGTATCCATGATTTGGCCCTCTGCACTCTGCAGTCTGCCCCAAGGGCGCTCCTGGCCAGCAATGAAGGCAGTTTCGCAGGCTATCCACAGACCGTTGAACACCGCTGCTAAAGATAATTAAGCCACAATCAAGTTAAATGATCAGATCAGTCGCGTAAAATCTAATTAAATTTTTAAATGAGTACGATTCATAATAACAGATTTCATATTTAAATTTTTATCAAATCAAAGTATTTTGGTTTTGTAACAATCATACAACGAAAGCAAAAATTAATCTTATAACATTAAAAAAAGCCGTGAACAAATATTGATAAGCCTTACGCATTGCTGCCCAGTATATGCTGGTGGAAAAACAGGAATCATAAATATTTTTAAGTATTGGGTTTGGATTCATGATGTTTGTTTTATGTATTCAACTACTATATTTCTTTCCATCGATTAATTCACAAACCTACAATCTGTATGGTTTTATGATGAGTTATTAGTCACTCATCTATAGCTGATCAACCCTATTTAATTTCCATTGTTAAATATGTTTCTACTGAATACCATATTCACCAATGGTAGCTCCTGACCAGTGATTGAAATTTTCGTCCCAAAAATTTGATGTTTATTATCAAACGTAACTCAATTTCATTATCAAAATCCGATTTGATTCAATACAAATCGGTGTATGATCAAACAAGTAGACAATGAATGCAATCCGACAAGAAGCTGAGAATTAATGACTGATGATTTAATGATTTAAAAAACTGAAGGGACCAAAAATGATCATACACATTTGCCATACGTTTTTTCCTTTTCTTGCTCTTGAATCAGCCAATACGACACGGCTGCTCTCACCGGCCAACATTGATTTTGATTAATCTCGTTGCTTCTTAAATTTTCACATTTACTTCCTTTAATTTCTCTATTGTCCATGGCGTAAATTTAAATTCAAAATTGTTGTGGCGTTCGGTTCAATCGATAGCGACCCATTTAACCGTATTATCCGCTTTGAACCCCGTCTTCACAGTTTTATTGCGTCTTCAGAGGTTCAAACTCAATACCTTAAAGTCTTTGTTCTTACACAAATGATACCAATTGTTCTCACGACTTTATCGCGTCCTTCAAATTCAAGACGTTAAAATCTTTGTTCTACTAGAACAATTGATATCATTTGTGTAAGAATAAAGACTTTAAGGTCTTGGATTCAAACCTTTGAAGACTCGAAAGAAAAACCGTGAAGGCGGAGCCTGAGGGTAGGACCCAAAGCGGACAATACGATTGAGGCTGAGTTAGGATGGATCAACAACAAAAACAAAAGAAAATTGGTGCTTGCTCATTGATTCAAATGTAATTTTGATTTTTTTTTTTTTACATATTAATAATATGAGTAATTATAAATATTAATTATTTATTACGTAATATTTTGTAATCCCAAAAAAAGAATTTTACACGTTCTTAATTTGTTATACAAAATTCAATAAAGAAATTAATTTTCCAAGATTTTTTTTCCTTGTTTAATTTATTGATCATCACAAATTCTCAACAGTTTATAGTTCATCATTATTATTGCAATTAAATCAGTTTTTGATATTTTAATTGCTCAAAACTACTTTCAGACATTGTTTTTAGCTAGCATTTAACTGTATTATTAATACCATTTGTTGTAAAGAATAAATTGGCAGCATTTATCTGTATCAATTAATGTGGTTTTACACAACCATATGCTTGCATCCATGTATCCGTGCATGGCTGTCGCTCACCATCACCAAGTAAACATACATTTTGGTGCAAATGTTTCCAGTCTTATTAGCCTCGTAATTCGTGTACATAACTCTTTGTCATTGTTGGGTTAATTTTTTTAATTTCAATCGTATTAAAATTTATATTAATATATTAAACTATATTATATTTATATCATATTTAAATCGTATTTAAAAATTTCACTGATAATGTATTGAATAATAATTTTATATATATTTTCAAAGTATATTTTAAATTGACATTCAACTAAAAATCAATTAATTTATAATTAAAATGACTTAAATAAACAAACAAATTTAAGACTTAATTACCCATATGTGATGACAAAATTCAACCAAAATCTTCACCATCAATGCATTCAATAATAATAAATTAAAAGTTTGGTTAAAAATTATTGTGATGAATAAATCGAAGTAAAGGTTATCATAAGCCGCTACTTTGGGTCTCTTAATATTGCAGGCAATTAATACCATGAAAGTTGAAACAACAAGATGACCGACTCTTTCTCAATTCTTAGAATTAGTGTATAGACTCACTTACTGACCAATACTGTATTAATGCCTCTACTAAATTATTCTTGTCTATCTAATTGTTATATATATCAACTAACATTTAAGAACAAAAATAAAATTTTTCCGGTTAAAAAGAAAATGTCATTGCATTTCTGTTACATATATATATTAATATTATATATATATATTATATTATATCTATCTGTGTGCGTATTTATTACCATTGTACCAAATGTCATTGCATTTCTGTTACAATATTAATATTAATCCTTTACCATTGGATCTTTTCAAGATCTTTAGGCAATTAGAATTGTCTTCATTTTCTTTTAATTTACTTTTTCTTGCTAATAGTGCTTACGTTTGATAATAGCTAATATATATATATATATATATATATGAATAATTATTTAATATATTATTAATAAAATTTTTTAATTTTATAAGTGAAATTAAAATGATGATATACGTTTTATTTTATTTATTTTTTAAAATAGATGTGTTATTATCTAACCCCGTTAATCTACTTTGCGGAGTTAAAAAACTCTAGTAATGGTGTATTAGATATTAATCTTCTCTCTATATGTGTATTACATATTAATAATTGTAATAATTGCTTCGATAAATAAATATGTTGATAAATTGTTAAATTCTTAATTCCAATGATTAAAATATAATTTTTGAGAGTTTCAAATATAAAAAAGATTACTATGATTTTCCAACCTTAAATCAATCATATAACAATTGTGCAGACTGTTCATATATCTACTAAAAAAATCAAAATAACACAGTCCCATCTAAATGAGTTGTAGCACAAATACAGTAGGTTGTACTAGGTTAACTTAACAATATTGATAACAATTATCATAAAAAAGAACATGTAAGCACAAATAATTTAAAATTCATAAAAGGAATTATGTGATTAATTTAATTAATTCTTCTCTTTATAAGATTAACGAGTTTTTAAATTTTGTTGAGAATTTTTTTTTTCTTTTAACAATCTTAAAAACATAATTTTATTAGTCAATTTAATTTAATACATATAAAATTTCACCTTCAAAATTCATCTTATAAAAATGGATGAATTTCTTACCTTAGAAATGAGACTAACTTTTGAAGATATTTAATTTACCATATGCCACAAGGTTATAAATTTGATATATCGATAATTGACTAAATTAATAATAGGTGTATGTATCTCCTTATTTAATAATTCGAAAACATTAAATCAAATTATCCATAATTAATTAATCTTATCTTTTTTTTTTTATATATAATGAAGGGTAGAAGGGTCATATAAGCTTCACCAGATTTACTACACTATCGTCTATATATTGCATTCATATTTCTACTTTTAACCATCTCTCCCCACAATTTCCTTGTTTTCAACAGCGCACGTACTCTCTTTCATTGTCTTCTTCGACGGGACAAAGATTCTCTACTTGCTTTGGCTTACTTAATTTCCGATAATATGGGGCGGTCTCCATGTTGCGAGAAGGTGGGGTTGAAGAAGGGGCCATGGACTCCCGAAGAAGATCAAAAACTCTTGGCTTACATCGAAGAACACGGCCATGGAAGCTGGCGAGCCTTGCCTGCAAAAGCTGGTGATTAACTGATTACTATCAGCATTTCCACTAATCTGCTCCACTTTAATCCATGCTAACAAATCAAAACTTAAATGTTTGGTTTGGCTTCGTTTATTTAGGGCTTCAAAGATGCGGCAAGAGTTGCAGACTGAGGTGGATTAACTACTTACGGCCCGATATCAAAAGAGGAAAATTCAGTTTACAGGAAGAGCAGACCATCATTCAACTCCATGCCCTTCTTGGAAACAGGTGCATAATTACTTTATTTCTGGTGTTTCCTAGCTTAATAATACTGTACGTTTAGCCTATGCCTCTCCTCTCCGTCCTCTGGCTTTTCCCTTGTTTATCTTCAGTTTTTAATGGTGGTACTGGTATTCCCTTACCTGACGGTAGATTTGGGCAGGCATTTATAGGTAGAGAGTAATTAACCAATTAAGGAGCATCATATCGTTTAGTTGAGATGGTAAATTACTGCGTAAATTGATAATGAGTCAATTTGAATGGATATTGAGTTCACTCTGATTAAATTAAAAAAATAATTATTAAAATTATATTTTTTAATAAAATAATAAAAAATTAAAACCGAAGACAAAGGCTAAACGTACCCTCTAAATATTTTTTTTTTACATGCCTCAGAGCGGTGGCTTTCAACCTGTCCAAATACCAAGTTACTATAGGTTCTTATTCTATTATCATTGACAAGTTCATTTAATATATATATATATATATATATATATATGATAATCTCAAACGCAACACGTTGATATTATATAAAAATAATATGAATAAAATATGTAAAAATAATGATGAATAAAATTTAATAAAAATTATATATGAATATAATTAAAATTATAAAAATTATACTATATAAATTCAATTTTACGTAATATAAAAACGAATAATATATACGAAATTATCAAATCTATTGATATCAATAGAGTATCTTTTTACAAAATAATACTGTATATATAAATATATTCTTTTTCGGGTTTTAATAGAATTTTTAAATGTATATAGCTGAGAGTATATAATACCATCTGTTACTTTATTTTTTTTTTACTTTATTTTGAACGATTTTAAGATGCATTCATGCTACTCATGCTAGTCTATTTTTGTTAATCAATCGATCTTCGTATCTTATCATTTGAAGCGTTACAGTTTCTATAATTGGAATAAATTTATGTCAAATACGTAGGTGGTCGGCTATAGCTACTCATTTACCAAAGAGAACGGACAATGAGATCAAGAACTATTGGAATACACATCTGAAGAAACGATTGACGAAGATGGGGATCGATCCCGTAACACACAAGCCTAAAACCGATGCTCTCGGCTCCGCCAGTGGTAACCCTAAGGATGCCGCCAACCTTAGCCACATGGCTCAATGGGAGAGCGCTCGGTTAGAAGCGGAAGCTAGATTAGTCAGAGAGTCGAAAATAGTTTCAAACCCTCCTCAACACCAGCTCGCTGGCTCCTCCTCTTCTTCAGCTTCACACGCCAACAATGCAATGGCACCGGCGACAAGACCGCAATGCCTTGACGTGCTCAAAGCGTGGCAAGGCGTAGTCACCGGATTGTTCACCTTCAACAGCGACAACCTCCAGTCGCCAACCTCAACGTTGAACTTCATGGAAAACACGTTGCCGATCTCGTCGGTTGGATTCAATGACAACTTCATCGGAAACTTATCATCTATACATTGTGAAGATGGGAATATTGTAAAAGTCAACAGTGACGGAAATGATTGGAAATGTTTGGCGAAATCGAACCAAATTCCCGAGCTAAAGGAAAGACTTGATAATCCAATGGGGTTGCATGAAATGGCCTACTCCACGGAGGGTGCATGGTTTCCAGACTCAAACAGGGTGGAAAACATGATGGAAGCTGGTTATTCGGATATAATGGTTTGTGATGCTGGCGATCATCGGCAGAATTCGCCAATGGCGCCGGGTGAAAGCTTGAACGGAACAAGCTATTCTACTAGTTTCGAGTTCGAGGAGAACAAGAATTACTGGAATAACATCCTTAATCTGGTGAATAATTCACCATCTGGTTCACCTGTGTTGTGAAAATGTCAGGAATTTGATTGATAAGTGCCTTGACATTCCAATTAACTGTAACCAAAAACCTCCACATTAATTAAATTAATCTCCAGTTCTAGCTAGATCATGAGAAATTAACTCTACTCATGCCTATGACTTAAACCAAATCTATTAGTTTTCTTTTTCTTTTAAATTAACTCTTTGAACCACGAATTTTAATCATGAGTTCAATGATCGATCATGGCAGCAATGAAGAATGACAATAAATAGTTCCCAGAAAAGCAAGGCGTACACTTTCCGAAACATGTCCGCTTTCACTCAAGCATATGTGCCATTGCTGACAAGGGCCAGGGGTGCTGGAGTAGTCATTTCAGTCAGCTAAAACAAGACAAACTAGACTATGTATTTGAAATTAATTTCTATAGTTTGATGCCCGACCGAATTCCTAACCAAACAAGCTGCTTCCGAAGTTTTGGTATAAAAGCATATCCATTTTTCTTGCAGTCAAACAAGGATGATTCTACGAACATTGCAACTAGCTCAGTAGGGTATTCGCAAGCATAATTTATGTTTTTCTGTAAAAATTTATTTATTTTATATAAAATATAAAAATTTCATATGCCGCATATATTTTTTTATTTTATATTTTATCATATTTAAATATAATTTTTATTACTTTTATTATTTGTCTTTTTTTATATTATACCATTTATCATATCTAAAATTGTTGCGCCCATTCCTATTCAAAGAATCATGTGATGAAATGAAAAGCTTATAAACATATTTCAGTTTCGTTTCATACAACCTGTTTATTCCAATGCAACTGTCGGTCTCCATTGAAGATGAAGTTAATGGATGGGCCACAACAGTACTGCAATTAGCTAGTCCAGCCTATCACTGCCAAAATCAATGTTGCTGTAAAAGGTAGCAGGAACATAGAACAAGCACTTTCCTATGGTTCATTTCATGCCTTAATTTCGCTAATTACATTTCCATACCCTTCATTCACACGTGTAGATATATTTTTGTAATGGATTTTGTCCTTTTTGAATATTAAAATTATTTGAAAAATGAGCCTTTGGTCTTATAAACACCTTCTCTTACCGTAAGATTAAAAGATTGAAAATAATAAAATTTAAATTAAATTTACAATTTTTTTTTTGAATTTACTAAGTTTTAATTACCATAATGGTTCAAATTTTAGAATAAATACTCAATTGAACGAATTATAAAATAATTTAATTAATCTGACAAAAAAATGAGATATAAAATTAAATGGCACTTATTTTCTATTACACTTTTTCAATTAGATTCAGCTCATCATCTTAGCAATGAACTTCATTGCGCAATTTTTGCGATGTTGTCCCCACTCCCTATCTATTTTTTTATTCGATAATTTATGTATATAATTAAAGCCCGTATCATATAAAATATAAAAATATTATGTCAAAATTTATGTTTAAACGTCAAAAATAAATTTTTTTTCTGCTTTTAATATATTTATAAATAATTTTTATCAAATTTTGATTCGTATCATTTTTATATTTTTTATTTATATTATTTTCGTATCGTATCAATATGTCCGTATAAAATTATCATACTAATTACAGCATCATTATTTTCTTTCAAATCTCCATCTCCAATCTCAAGCTGTTAGCAAAATGGAACCGAACAGTGTTTGAGTAGGTGTAGAGACAAACTATCTAGTCTGGGGCCAACCTATGCCTGGGCTTCACTACATCTTTTCAATATCAAATGCTCCTTCTGCCCCCATATATGACTGATCCGTAAAACACCAAAATGAGTAAGGTAAGACCAGATTTGGAAAGAGATAATATTGATTAAATTATTATATTTTTGTTTTTAAAGCTTAGAGTTTTACATTTTTTTTAAATTAAAATTTCAACACGTGTATTTTTTTTTTTTTTCAATTCAGAAGTTTTCATTATATTAAAAAAATAAAACCCTCAATAATTGAAAAAATAGAATTAAAAAACAAGAGAAAAAGGTAGCCGGATATAAACCATGCAAGCACCAACATAGACAACTGAATTTTGTCTATTTTGAAAGAAAGACAATTGAATTTTAGTTAATTATTTATTAAAATATATTTTTTTATTACAACCATAGTATTCAAATTTCAAGTAGCCAATAGTTTGGGCTTGGACTTACCTCTTGCTCGGCTAATGGTGAAAGATTGACCCAGATATCTCAGCATGCTTCCATACTTCAATAATTATTTAGTAATTATTAATCCCTAGCTGCTATTTTATTTAAAGAAAACAATATAAAATTTATTGTCCAAAATATAAAAATTTTGTATTAAATTTATGCCAATATATTAAACATAATTTTTTTACTTTTTATCATATACATAAATAATTTTTATTAAATTTTATCATGTTCGTGTTGCATGTATTTAAAATTAAAGATTTTAATTAATGCAAAGATATTTCAAATAAACAAATTATAGATATCTTTCGTAGGGATTTGAATGTAAAGATCATGTGATTTTTTATATAAAAGAGGTCTTTGATTGAAAAAAAAAAATTGTAGATATAAAAATTAAATCTTAAAAATAAAAATATGGTTAATTAAATTAATATCCAAATAGAAAAATAAAATAAAATAAAACCATCTCACCACTCTGCCCGAGGCTTAACTAATTAACCAGTGTCAGCTAGATAATGACAATCAATGATTCACAGTACACAATTGAAAAGCAGTCATCCACAGACCATTTAATTTTGGTCTTTTGTCCAATCCCGCCATTCAAACAAGGTTTCAATTTTATGTTAAAACGACAGGGAATGGTCATCAAGTATGATTCTGGAGAGTAATGAGATTATTCTGCAAGTATAATTATACAATCTCAGAAGAAGCTAAGCTATGAGTTTTTGTTAGAACTTGGAGGATAACACAACTTTAATTCTTTCACCTGGAGAAAGCATAGAATAGAGTTTTGGCTGTGATTTCAGTAGCTGATATTCCAATACCTCTTCCGACCTACCTCTTGTTTTACTACTTCCAACTAATCGTTGATTTATAAGAAATTTTGTTATTATTATAATAAAATTTCTTGATTTAGGCAAAAAAAAAATCATAGAATGCATAATCTGACAAAGACAGAATGCTTTTAAGTAATTGCAGCACATGGTGGTTGTGATAGTTATTATATAGACATTGTAGTACTAGGAAATGAATAAGATCTGTTGTATTTATTAATAAAAGCTGTAGAAGGAAAAATAATGTAAACCCAAATTGCCCCAAGTCTCCAACCATGTTAAGCCACCCTGCTGCAGTACCGTCGAGAACGATGGCGGGAGCCACGGCCGCTTTATTAATGTTCAATTGGCCAAGGAGATAAAAGTTGCTGCATTAGTAGGGAATCCGCCGGTGAACCACCAAGTATGCACACATGCAAGTTGCAATGAGTTGAAGCACCCATTTTCTTTAAGCATCTAACGATGTAGAATTCTTAGTTGAATCCAATGATAAATCTCTGAATAGTTGCCCATGATTCACATATGCCATATTCTTTTTACTCTTATTAGCAGTTTTTACCCTATATCTTTGGGTTTTGGGGTCCCTTCAAGTTCAAGCCTTAACCTCTCGGGTGTCATTGTCAGAGTCTAAAGCTTACAACTAATGTACCCCTGTTCTCCACACCGTCAGATTAATTCGTGTTATTTTCATTTTTTTTTATTTGTTAGGGTCTACTCTGCACCTCTAGATTCTTCTTCTGTATATTTCTTTGGTAATATATAGTATTTGTTTATAAAAGAAAAAAGATTAAAAGACTCATTGCTGTTTGCTGATAATTGGCTACAAATGGTAAGGTCTGCATGCTGTGAGAATATGGGGTTGAAGAAAGGACCATGGACTCCACATGAAGACCAGAAGCTCTCAGCTTATATAGAAGAACATGGCTTCGGGAACTGGCGAAACTTGCCCGAAAAAGCTGGTGATGAGTGTCTCAACTTCATGTTATAATCTTGACGAAATATATATTACTATATCTTTCCATTTTGTTCTGCAAATATGCCTTAATTCATTTCTGCATTTTCCTTTTGCTTGCATGATTGCCATTAAAAGGGCTTCAAAGATGCGGAAAGAGCTGTAGACAGAGGTGGATCAATTACCTAAGACCTGATGTCAAGAGGGGAAAGTTCAGTTTACAAGAAGAACAAACCATCATTCAACTCCACGCTTTTCTTGGAAACAGGTTCATTCTCAGGATAATTATAATTAGTAGCATTCATTACGCAATTTTAGGTTAAATTGCATACACTGTAAGATAGGAAAGCTTTGTTTTGTTCATGCATGCATGCATTCGATGCATACACCATTTTGTGTAGGTGGTCCGCCATAGCAGCTCACTTACCCAAGCGAACTGACAATGAGATGGTTTACCAGGATTTGTGGAAAGCAGGAAAAAGAAATGAGGATGAAAAATTTGCTAATTAAATGTTAAATTTCATAGTATTTTTTCATTTTGTAGCTTATTGGATTAATAAACTTTTCTTTCTCTTTCACTTCTTTTCCTTGTTATCGAACAAAATCTAAAGATATGTAAAGGAGATCTATGTCGGATAAGTAAATAAAATGATGTATGTAGTAAGGATTATTGCTTAGGAAAAAAAAAATTGTAGGTATTTGGCTTGTATCCATCTTGCTATTTGCTTAATTCCACTTTATAAGTTAGTCCTATCAAATTAGCTAACTATTTGAAAGAATTTGTTGATAGTTAATAAAGTTGGATGTCAAATGTTAAATTTCATAATCGTTGTAGTTTAACTATTGGATAATATATTTCTTTCTCTTTATTTTTTTTTCTTTCTTACCAAACAAAATCTAAGGGAATGTAATGTAAGGGAGTTCTATATCTTGTAGAGGAAAACAAACTATGAGTGAGGCTTTTTGGGTCCCAAAACAACTCTGCCTCTTATATCTTGTGTTCAGTGTTCGAATCAAGACACATCTTATCAGTTGCGTGCAATTCAAGTGTACGGATTGTTATGCATCGGAAGCTGACTGCCTTAACTATAAGCACAGAAAGTAGTTATGAAGCCATGGAGTCGAAGCTGTCAGGATTGACAAAAAATGAACAAGCATTGTAAAATGGAGTGAGTCATTGCCCTTTATTAATTTGTTCTGCAGCAAAGTCATGGTAATTACTGTAAAGTAACAACAATAGCAGATAATTTTAACGGCCGTGTGTTGTAAATTTCTAAGTGAATTTTACATTATTTTGCTAAGGTCCAAATTCTTGATCACTGTTCTATGAGATACAGTGCAGTCTAGCACCAACAATATCAGAGCAATTATACTTGACCAAAATTTTGTAGACAAAACTGGTAAAACTAAAATTCCTGAAGCAGCTATAACTCAGCATGACTATCTACTACCTTAAGACCCCAGCTAATGTCTTCACAATGCCTCACATGTGGAACAACTTTGCCTGTATCAATTCCTTTCTTAGCTTTGCAGTCATAAAAGGGAGGAGCATGGAAACAAGGCTCCATTGACATGGCACGCTGACAGGGTGGATTAGGGGTTGTCTGATTATCAGACTTGTAAAGGATCCATGGTTTCAAACCTCCAAGACCCTGAGCTACATACCCAAATGTAGACCAGGCACTTGTGACTAGCACATCAGTCAAACTGAGCAGATACATTTCTGCCCATGCCTTCATGTTGTGCAATCGCTTTTCAGTCTGCTGCTGCTCTTCATGACTTGGCTGGTGAACCCCGATTATGTCACCAGTCACAGTAGGGTGTTCCCAATACATGTTTCTCACGTTCTCAAAGTAGCCAGAAACCAAAGAAGTCATCAAAACAGCTTTCACCTTTGAGTTTTCTGATGGAGTCTCCATTGACCCTCTAATGTCTACTTCAGGCAACAGCTTCTCTCCAATTGTACAGGCTGAAATCTGATTCTTCACATATTGGTATGGACCGGGTCCTTTATCAAAAATTCTTACTTGGATTCCAATCCTCTCGTCTGCCCGAGCCAAGTATGCTTTATAGTACCTTGTGATTAACCCCCACACACGATTTGATGGGTGAAAAAGATACCAACCCAAGTGGTGAAATATGGTTTCCTTCTCAGGAAACAGCATGTTTAGTTCATGCTCAAACGATGACATCAAGAAAAGAGAGGGGACAAAGTAGTTGTCTGTTCTCACAATCAACCATGGCACCTTTCTGAGAACAGCTTGATCATCATCACAGAAAAAGAGCTTGTCATGGTCATCATAATCATGAGCCAAATGGAGATACAAATATGATGGCACTGATTCCATTGAAGCTTTTATAAGGTTTTTCTTAAGCATGTTCCCATAGGATTCAGGAGACTTCTGACCAAAGCTGTTAAACCTATTAGTTATAGGGAAATCCAGTGGCAAGAACCATGATTTCTCAGGAAATGGCTCGCAGAATAAATCAGCCATGTCCTTTCCTCGGTCAACAAGCAGGACTCTTTCTGTTAAAAGAGCATAAAGAAATACTGAAGCCAGAGTCAGAATCCTGTTCCCCAAGCCACTATAACATACCCAGACAACATATTTACAATCTGTAGAACCAACACTAACTCCAGACTTTAGTTGTTTCACTGTTCTATTGTAGGATTGAGAGTTGGGTCCACAACGTTTATGGAGATCTTCATAACTTCTAAGCTTAGAAAGAAGATATGGTGAAGGCTGGTGAGGTGAAATTTTCCGATAGAAAAATGATTCATACCTACTTAAACAAGAATGTTCATCAAACCCAGTCGCAAGAAGTCCACCAAGCAATCTATCTTTAGCCATGTCAGTAGGCTGTGTGACATCAACTTCTGAATCAAAGAATTGAAAAGAAAACAAGAACTGAGACATGCTACTAAGAAATATTATGCAAATTGCATAGATTTGATCTGAATTTTCAATCATTTTAGCTATTTTACTACTTTCCATAGCAATTCTGAAAGAAAAAAACAAACACCCCAACCCCACGAAGAATAGTATCAAAATTGTGAGTTGTGTACCTAGTATTGGTGGCGTAGTAGCGTTGATGAAGGGTCTAGCGTCAGCGAATCCCGTCGATTGATCAGAAGGGTGGTGGTGCCGGAGGATCATGGTGAGCATGATGAGAACAGGGAGAGCCATGAGGAAACTAGCCAGGCTCTTGGTGAACCGCATGGCGTCGAATCCTGAGCTCCTGGAAAATGACCGAGATGACTTCGAAGAAAACAGCGACCGTCTCCTAAACAGATTTAGATTCATTTTAAAACAAAACCAATAAAAAGAAAAAAAAAAACAAATCTAAAGTTTCATTTCTTTGTTGAATCTTTTTGGTTGGATTTTCTGCAAAATAAATGGTAAGTGTAACAGAATAGAACAGAACAGCTGTACCAAAAAAAAAAAATAACAGAACAGAAGAGCACATAGTATGCTAGTTATTTGTACGGTTCTGCCATTTGACTACCGCAATTCAAGGGGGAGCCATCGTTTAACCATAGCATGTAAAATCTGACCCTCAACCCTATTCATTTGGCTCAAGCAGAACATAGTGGCGCGCCGTCAGTTTTTTTCCGACAACTCCTCCTCCCGCCACTGGCCAATCCAAAAATGGCGTCGATACTAGCGATAGTCAAACGCACCACCGTAGACCCCAGTTCACTCTTGGGGTTTTGGAGGTGGGTTCATGCTTAAGCACTCCCTCCACCGATGTGTGCTTCTACCGCATCACAGCCGGTTTTGCCCAAGTCTGATCTAATTCCCAACAGCAACAGTAACGACAGCATTGTGTTCGGGTTTGGGTCCCAAGTTTCCACTTTGGAGGATCCATGGAGCTCATGGGTGTCCCAAAGAAGAAAGTAAGGATTTTTTTTAAAAGAAGATAGTAATATAGTAATTTAATGGTTTATGGTCTTACAATTCAAATTTTCTTCCACATGTAAAGTTTATATTTTTAAGTTTTAATCATTTTGCAGGCTAGTCGCCATAAGAGAGGCATAAGAAATGGACCCAATGCTTTAAAAGCTGTTCCAGTGATTATTAAATGCAAGTAAGTAGTTGTTGCTGTTGCTGATGTTTTTATTTTGGAGACTGTGTTTCCATTGTGCAGTCTTCGCTTAGTCAGGGACATTCTTGCTACATCTGTTCTATGTTTCAGAAACCTTGGTGTAACCTTGTATTGAGTTTATGACTTGCTCTTTAGACCTGTGTTAAATGGTTTGAATCCATTGCTTTACTGCAGAAGCTGTGGTCAAGTTAAGTTGCCTCACTTCTCTGTTGCAGTCGTGATCCAGGACAGACAAGTGAAGGAGGTGATTTATCCAGTTAAGCATGTTCTGTCTTGCGTTGCTATTGAATATTTGCAAATGAAATGATTGAATTACTTAGACTTTTGTATCTTTGAATCAAATCTTCAGAAAACGTTGGTTCATATTCAATATGATTTTAGTTGATTTCTGTATTCAAGCAATCCTGTACTATTATCCAAGTGTTCACTTCCCTGTTCAATTTGATTCAAACTAGTATGTTTGACATTTTCATTAGATGTTTAGAGCTAGGAAGCAAAGAGGAAAGTGAATGAATCTCTAAACTGACTATTCAAAGGCACATTCATGTACAAGAAAACATATTCACCCAAAAACTGTAGGATAACGGCATCTACCAGGAGAAAGAATCAAATGACTGCTTCCGTTTCACATAGATTTTGTGCTTCCTTTGTTGAATTTGAACAAGTTATTCATCTTTATCTTCATCTTCATCATAGTTGAAAGGTAATGGCACTGACTTGAATGCGCGGTACTTTCCCACGTTGTTCAAATGCTCGTTTTCTAACCTGAAAGAAGGGTAGAAAAATGTTAGAAGACTCAATCTCAAGATTGAATTTATCAGATAACATTGAAAAAGACATCTTATTTACCTGAAGAAATTCCACATGCCACGTCGGATGATCTCAAGGCTGGCGACTATGGCGATCAGGGTTTGTCTATGCAAAGCAAACAACTTGAAATTGAACACTGTTTGCAACCATGCAAATCTCAGCAGAACATTGAGGACCTGCATTTTGAATGAATAAACATTGTTAGACAGATAACAGAACAGAATGCTAAGCAAGTATTTACTTTCCTCTTTCATTATGCTCACCATGGCACCAAAGTATACACTTTTTTGAGGGATAAGGAGTTTGTTTCTCAACCATCTGTTCTTAGAATGCCGCTGCAGAAGTCCCCAGTCATGGACAAGGTCCCAGTAAGTTCCAAAAATTGCAGCAGAAATTGAGAAAATGAGCGCTAAGACTTGCCAACTTAACCCCTTGTTGAGACTGTAAGCAGTTCTTAAACAAAGGGCTACAATTGTCACGAAATATTTCAGCCCATTGTATCCTTGCACGGGGTCTTTCTCTTCAAACAAGCGACGCAGGCACTGAAACGGTAAACAAATCATTCTCAGTCAGTGTCAATGGCCAATTATGAGGTTTGAAAGATCAAGTTGAAGTTTGTATTCGGCTTCTAGAAAGGGTCACTCAATTCAATGGTGAATAAATAGAGAAGTACCTGAAGGAGGCGAGACCAATATGGAATCACAGCAATAATGAAGCTGAAAGTGTTGAATACACTGTTGGTTTTGCAACTGTTTTGTCTGCTTCTAAAGTCTCCCCAGCCATAGTAGCAAACGTAGAACTCAAGGCTTCTAAATGCTTGCACCTGAAACAAATAAAGGCTTGAAACTATTACATCAATGCCCATTTCAAACAAAATCATGCAGTTTTCAGACAGCAAGTTTCATGTTACTGACCTGACTAGTTAACTGATCTGCCAGGAAGAAATCTGGGAGTGTTACCTGCAGTAGGAAAGTAATTAACAGATCCATTAGAATGATATGTTGAAGTTCATGAGTTTTTTTTTTTTCTGTTCTATAAAACCTTCAGCTATCTCTCTTTTACCTTGTAGAGAGGGGCACAGATACAATGGAACACGCATGTGAGGAAGAAGAATCGACTCGATCGATATAAGATGTTGAATGGCAAGAACAGCATAATAAACACAAGCTGCAGATCACAGAAGAAACCAATAAATCAGTTGTTAATCATACATATTGGTGGAAAGGGGATGGCAAATCAGTTCATCTCAATAAGGAACAAATTCAATAACTTACCACCACCAAGATCAAAGGAATAATTTCGGTGAATGCTTTATAATCCATTGTTTTAGGATCCATCTCCATGTCAAGATTTGAGAGCACACTAGCAAGTGCCATTACTGCAAGACCCAAACTTACAAGTAGCACTTCTCTGTAGCCTAGTTCTCTTCCTTGCTTGAAACCAAATATGAAGGCATAATTAACTCGATACCGCCTCCATAAGTATACATTGGCAGCATACATAACCATATGCAGAACAATGAATCCAAATAAGCTGCAAGATTTTTGTAAGAGTGTCAAACTAATGGATTGTACAGAATTAACTCAAATTGCAGTGGCACGATTATGAAGGTTTAGGTGAGTGGGGATGGTAACCAAGAAAATAAGATGATGAACAAGAAACATTCAAGCCAAACGTTACCTGTAAAGAGGGAACATGGTTTCCATGTACTGAATCCTTCCTTCTTGCCCCATGATATTGCGGGCACGAATAATCAAAATAAGTGCTACTATGAGAGCAAATGTGCATCCAGCAAAGAAACCTGAGAATATTCCCATGACAAAAAAATTGCAAAGAGTTATATATAATGAAAAGAAATTGCTTCATTAATTCCCTATGTATACGAAGTTCAAGTCCTACCCATAGAAAATGTTATTCTATGCCTTTGTTTTCTAGCTTTTGGTCTTAAAACAGTCATTCCTTTGCTGCGGTTTGAGTTTGCAAAATGCTTGATGAAAGTAGCTTCAACTCTGTCCATTAGTTTGGTAACCTGTGATTGAACATGCAGATTATCAGTAATCTAAGGCATTAAACATGATTAATTAGCACCTTAAGTACTTCTTTTATAGTAAACTTTACATTTAGTAAATAAGAAAACCTCACCTCTTCGGAGCTACCTAGATAAGAATTATCTACCATTTTCATGTAAGATTTTGCAGCGGTCCTTGAAGTGATCTACAAGCATGAGGAACAAAATATTGTTAAAGACACAGTCTAATTTGGCATGTAAATTGAGAGAAAAGATTGAATAATTAAAAGGGTAGATACCTTGTCATATTTCTTCATGATTTTTGAGAAGGCCAATGTATTTAAGAAGCTGTACAATCACAATGAAATCAAACACAAATCAAACGTAACTGAGAAAGTTATCAGATAATTAATATAAGTAGCAGTGTTCATACCTGAAACTCTTAAGAAGGCGAAGTTTTTGGTAGAATTCAACAAAAGCTCGCTTAAGTTGGTTCTCAACTTTCTGCAAATTTTGCCTATTGAACTTCAGCTCAGTCTGCTTAGGGACGTTGAGAAAACCTTTAATGGTAGATCGAGGGGTCTCAACAGTGTTATTAAATGTAACACGGTTTAGTATCTGTAATGGAGCTGGTTTACGGCCTTTGATCACTGGCTTTTGAACTTTGACATTTTCCTTGATATTATCGCTCTCAGTGTCTTCTTTATGCTCATCTGAATCCTCATGGATGCTTGGACTTGGACCCTCTTCTATAACCTCCATGTGATCAACTCTTCCTGCAAATCAAGCAGAAGGCATCATAAAAGCTGCAAGTTTAACTACTAAACATGTTGTCTTCGTGCATTAGTTCATGGCTTACTGCTTGCTCTAGCAGGAGTCGAAGCAGCTAATGCTGCTGTAGAGGCTGCAACATCTGAGGCAAGACGAGTCATGTCACCTGACCTGTCTTGCCATGACCATCCTTGAGGATTCTCTACTTTAATTCTAAAGGCAATCAAAGCATCCATTTGCTTGGTTAAAATCTCAGCCTCCTTCGTCACCTCTTCCACCTTCAACTTGTAAAACTTATCCACCTTGTTGAACTCATCATCAAGCCTTCTAAAGAACACCAACTCGTATTCTCCTCCTTCGTCTGCTTGCATAAGGAAAGTTGTTTCATAACTTTGGGAACCATCCCGGTTGACCGAATTCACCAGAATGGGTTGATCTTCGATATCCGGTGAAGATGGACTGGTGGGCTGGTTGTATCTTTGGGTCAAGCCACTGAAAGCTCTGTACAATGTCATCTTTCGTCTTAGGCCACGTGGGGTGGCTGCTGGTCTGGTCTTTTGCTTAAATCTATGGATTTCCTTTAAAAGGGTCTTAAGAAAATCATAATCCATGTATGCTTCTTGCCATTCCGGCACCATTTGAGATGCAAACTCCTTCCCAAACTTCATATTTTCCGGTTACGGTTTTGACAAAAGAACATACACAAAACAATTTGGTATTCAGGATTACAAGCAAAGTATTACAAAGCAAAACCAAACTAAGAAACGTCGATATTGAAAAGCAGCAAGCAATAATTAATGGTTTCGACAACAGAGAGCAATTTAGTGAATGAAGAAAGCTTGCTTTCGAGATCCGTTGCTACGTATCCATTTATACAAGTAAAACATTGACCCTTTCTCTTTGATTCTTTGTTTAGACTGTTCACGTAAAGAACTTTCAAATTCAAAGAAAAAGCGTTACGTGGGATTGCGGTGGGCTAGGCGGATTTATTCTGACCCTAACATGCATGTACCTGCGAGACTGAAAAAGAGATTGTGAGAAATAGAGGAAGGACACATGGCATGACTATGCAACGTATTAAAGTTTGGATAAAATTATTTATGAATTATTGAAGTTTTCATTATTACCAAATCAAAATCATAATAGGAGTATACAACATCATACCAATTGTTTATATTTTAAAGATAACTCTTTTGATATGTCATTTAGTTCTTAAATTTCTATTAATGATCACTTTGATAATATTAGTAAAAATTAACACTCAAAATGATAAGTATTGTTCGTTTTAATCAGAATATCTCATAATTTTATTATAAAAAATATCTCACAAATATAAATATAAAATTTTATATGTATAACATAACAGATGTTTATATTATTTTGATCGATATTAAACCATTTCAAATTTAATAAAAATCAAAAAATTAATTTAATAATTAAAATATCAATAAAAATCATAATACAAAATTTTCATATTTTTACGAAATTTCACACCAAACAAATTCAATAAAAATATCAAATGGATAAAGAGAGGAACAAAGATAGAGACAAGAACAGGGCAAATGGAGAGTCGGTATGTCCTTTTGACTTTGCATGGACGTATTGAAAGCGACCTTTTCCACGGGAACAAAGTAACATTCATAATTACGACCACCTGGATTGTAATGGAAACCATGGTTGACCACCTCCGAAACGTTTCTATTAGCAGGTGAGAAATTGTGCATTGTCTCAATCTTTTTCAATTTTTAATAATTGTCAGTAACATGTTTTTCAAAGAAAGACTCTTTCTTTTGAATAGTCTTGCAAGCCACAACCTTTAAATTATTGTTTTTCATCCTAACTACTAAATCTTTGTTCAAACTTCAATGATCTTGAATACTGTCTGTATCTGTACTGCCAAATGATTCTGTCACGTACTTGGTAAAAATAAAATATTATAAAAAAAAAAACCAAGGTCAAACAAATGAAACTTTTTATTTGTAAAGATATATTTTTTTTTTACGTTGTAGTGTATGAACACTATTAATTTTTTATTTAGTTGGGAGTTTAATAATTTATATAAAAATTTGAATAAAATCACTTAAAATTTTGAGAATTAATTATCAAGTGACCAATAATTAAAACTATTGACGATTATAATTGATGTAATCGATCAAGGATCAAATCTAAACTATAATAATAATAATATTGTGGTGCATTGCCCCTAGATTGAAGAACAGTGGGCAAAAACCTTTTGAAACACCGACTGGATTGCCCTTTTGTTAGGCCAATAATCCTGATACTTTTTCCTAGTCTACTGAGGAGGACTGTCTGCCATGGCGGCTCTCTCTTAATATTTCAAAGTTGTAAAGAGACGTGTGTGGAAGAAAGCTCCAAGGCTTTGGAAATTAATGGCAGCCATTAGTCCATTTCGAAAAAAGATTCTTCAAACCCAAGTGGTGAGCGGGTTTTTTTATAATATCTTGGACACTTAAAACAAGGATTTGAAGGTTTATTTTATATTTTGTCTCATGTATTTTATTATATTGATGTAATATTCGATAGTTATGTAGTCAAATAAAATGTATATAAGATATGATATTATTAGATTAATATTAGAATAATCTCTCAAATTAGCTAACTACAGTTTTATATTATATATAAAAATTCTTGTTAAATAAAAGTAAAATCAACTCGTAATTACATAATTTTAAAATAATATTATAATTATAATATTATAATCCCCAAAATTTACATTTAATTGTGTAATAACATAATATTATAAAATAAAATTTAAAATAAAATAAAATCTAAGTCTCTTCTACTTTTTTATATATAAAAGTAAATTTTGACCATGATCTTTTATATATACAAACAAATATGAGGTTTTGCACTTATATATATATATATATATATATATATATATATAAACAAGCTAACTTTAGGTTTCTGACCATTTATATATAAAAGTAAATTTGGGTTTCTGGTCATTTATATATAAAAAAATCTAGATTTCTGATCTTTTATATATAGATAAATACAATAGAATATGCACCTCTCACCTTTTATATATATACACACAAAAAAAAAGGCCAACTTTGGGCGTCTAGTCATTCATATATATAGAAGCAAATCAAAATCTTTAACCCTTTGTATATATAAAGCAAATTTGAGCCTATAGTACTTTTATGTATGTGTGTGTATATATAAATATATATATATATATATATATATATATAAACAAATCTAGTCTTGTGATCCTTTATATAAAATCAAATATAAACACTAGTCCTTAATAAATACAAGCAAATCAAAGTTATTGGTCCTTTATATATACACAAATAAATTTAGGTATCTGGTCTTGTTTATATACATAAGCAAATATGTAACTTCGATCCTTTATTTATATATGTGTGTGTGTGTGTGTGCAAGCAAGTAACCTCTAGACCTTTGGTACTTTATAAAACTTGAGCCTCTAACTCTTCATATATATATATATATATATATATATATATATATAATCAAATTTGATAATTTAGCCCTTTATATATATATAGACACACACACAAGTAACCCAACGTTAGATCCCTAGTCCATTATATATACAAGCAAACATGACCTCTAGTCCTTCTTATATATAAAAACAATTTAACTCTTGATATATGGTCAATTCTATGTAAAAGCAAATATGGACTTTTTACCCTTTATATATATAAAAGCAAATTTAGACATCTATCCTTAAAATATATATAATCAAATTTGGACCTCTAATTATATACAAAAAAATTAGTGCATTTGTTTCTTTATATATAGAAGAAAATTTGAACATCTAGTCATTTATATACATAACAGTAAATCAACACCTTTATCCATTATATATATAAAAGCAAGTATGTGTCTTTGATCTTTTATTTATATACAAGCAAATTTAGGTTGCAAATACTTTACGTATATACAAGCAAATCTAAATTTATGATTCTTTATAATACAAACAAATTTGAACCTCGAGTCATTATTTATACAAAAAAACCATCTTTGGGCCAATAGCCCTTTTATTTATATAGACACATAAGCATATTTAGGCCTCAACCGGTCTTTTATATATATATATATATATATATATATATATATATATATATGGACGCACACTTTTGACCCTTCATATATAAGTAAAGTTGAGCCTTTAGTTCTTTATACAAGAAAATTTGAAATTTAGTCCATATATATATATATATACACACACAAATTCTAAGTCTATTATTATTATTATTATTATATACACAAAAACAAATATAGGTGTATATCCCTTGATATATAAAATGGCTGAATTCAAGGTGTGCTCCATTAAATTTTAGCTCATTTACAAATTCGTTTGTTCATAAGCCGCATATTAGGATAAATTTTTCATTAACCATGGACTTTTACACTTGACACTATTATAACAAACCCCAACCCCACCACCTCAAAAAAAAAAAAAAAAAACAATCTATTGGCTCTCAATTCTCATCATCAAACATAAAAAGTCCTTGATCATCTAACACTATAAAAGTAATGCCCTCCTCTGTGTCCAATCATCCGAATCTTACCTTCATTTGGCATGAGTTTCATGTGTAGCAGATGAAAGCCAAGGCCATCTGTCAGGTTTCTTAACTCTTTAGCAGATCCTGTACAAACTTAATCATCTTTGTCATCGTCCTCATCATAATTGAACGGTAATGGTACGGACTTGAATGCTCGGTACTTCCCAACATTGTTCAAATGCTCATTTTCCAACCTGATCGTCATAATCCGTTGACAAATTGATAAGAACTTCCGTTGGAAAGCGTCAGAAGAGATTAGGTAGTCTTAGATTAATAAACTATTGATTACCTGAAGAAATTCCATATGCCACGACGAATGATCTCAAGACTGGCGACGATTGTAGTCAGGGTTTGTGGATGCAATGCAAACTTGAAATTCAACACGGTTTGGAGCCAGGCAAATCTCAGCAGAACATTCAAGCCCTGAAATTTCATTCAAGTAATTGGTTAGAAATGATCAAGATGACGAGTTCAAACTTGGAAACTAATTTTCATTCACTCTTCCAACTCACCATGGCTCCGAAATATATTTTTTTGTGAGGAACCAGAAGCTTGTCTCTCAACCAACGGTTCTTGGAGTGGCGGTTTAGAAGCCCCCAGTCATAGACAAAGTCCCAGTATGTACAAAATATTGCTGCAATGGCTGAGACAACCCAGGCTATGATTCTCCACCCAATTCCCTTGTTAATGCTGTATGCTGTTCTCAGACAAACAGCTACAATTGTCAGGAAATATTTCAGTCCATTGTATCCTTGAATTGGATCTTTCTCTTCGAAAAGGCGGCGGAGGCACTGGAGGAGGCGAGACAAGTATGGAAGCACAGCCACGATAAAGTAGAAAGTCTTGTACACACTACTATCTCTGCAAGTGTTCTCTCGGTGTTTAAAATCTCCCCAGCCATAGTAGCAAATGTAGAACTCCAAGCTCCTAATGGCTTGCACCTGTAAAAATAATTACACGGATACGAGTACTTCAAGTTAATTGGAAAAGAAAGCATTGAGGGATCGGCTGCAATGCAACAAGCAAAAGTAATTTCTCACAAACCTGGCTAGTGAATTGATCAGCCAAGAAGAAATCTGGGAGTGTGACCTGCAGCAGGAAAGATATTTACAGATGAATAAGCTTTGTTCCATAGTTATGAACTTAATTTGATTGATCAAGTTAATGTCAATCTCTTCCATTTCTCTTTAGTTTACCTTGTATAGAGGAGCACAAAAACAGTGAAACAAACATGTGAGGAGGAAGATTCGACTTGATCGATACAAGATGTTGAATGGCAGGAATAGGATGATGAATACAGACTGCAAAATAGACAGAAGGAAGGGAGTCGACACATGTTGGAAAATGAATGGTGCCAAAATATTGAGTACATTGAATGATAATATTACCAGAACCAAGATTAGAGGAAGAAGTTCGGTGAATGCTTCATAGTCTTTTGTTTTTGGATCCATTTCCATGTCAAGGTTGGAGAGCACACTGGCTAATGCTAATGCTCCAAGACCAAAACTCAGAAGCAGAACTTCTCTGTAGCCCAATTCGGTTCCTGGCTTGAAACCAAATATGAAGGCGTAATTGACTCGGTACTTCCTCCAGTAGAATATATTGATAGCATACATTACCATGTGTAGAACAATGAATCCGAACAAACTGCAAGTGATAATATCAAAACTTGTTAAGCATTAATATTTGGATCATGTCTATACTTGAATTGTCAAATGTCATTCGCTGTTAAACTTGAAGAAGAAAGAATCAAAATACCTGTAAAGAGGAAACATGGTTTCCATGTATTTAGTCCTCCCTCGACTATCCATAATATTACGGGCACGAATGATCATAATAAGGGCTAGAACAAGAGAGGCTGCACAGCCAGCGAAAAAACCTGAACATTTTCAATAGACATAATCAGAGAATATAAAGAAAACTACATTAAATAGATCCAAGATTGAAGAAAAATCATATTTCACAGCCTCAACTAGACGTTCCGATAGGGTCTGCAACAGAAATCTTACCAGTTGAGAAAGTTATCCTATGCCTTTCTCTTTTTGCTTTTGGTCTTAAGATGTTCATTCCCTTAGCACGGTTGGCATTTGAAAAGTGCTTGATGAATGTAGTTTCAACCCTCTCCATCAGCTTTGTAACCTGTGATGAAAGGTGCTAGATTAGGCCATTAGTAAAACTAGGCATTCAACAGAGTGGCTGCAGGTGGCCCTTAAAGCAAGCAGTGAAGCAGGGATTAAAGACTATCAAGCAATTTTGATTGTTGAAAGGAAATCAATGATGCTTTGAGTAGAAAAGTTTTACAAAGATAGAGGCTGAATTAGTTATTCTTGTGATGAATTACTAAAGAAACTTTACCTCATCAGAGCTACCAAGGTAGGAGTTATCCACCATTTTCATGTAAGATTTTGATGCACTTCTGGAAGTGATCTTATCATACTTCTTCATAATTTTGGAGAAAGCCAAGGTATTTAGAAAGCTGTTAATTCAAGGAACGAATGATCATTACAGTCTGAAGAAAACAGAGACTATAGATCAAATGGTGAAATGGTAGCTAAAAGCAAGCAGTCATTACCTGTAACTTTTAAGCAGGCGAAGCTTTTGGTAAAATACAACAAAAGCCTGCTTAAGTTGTTCTTCAACCTTTCTTAGGTTTTCCCTATTGAAACTCAGCTCCGTATGGTTTGGAACCTTGAGAACACCTTTAATGGTGGAACGAGGAGTCTCAAGAGTGTTGTTCATTTTCACCCGGTCTAGTACTTCAAGCGGTGCAGGTCTGATGCCCTTTACTTTGGATTTTGGTGGTTTGGATTCTTGAATCGGAGTATTTCTCTCCTTTTCATCATCATTGTCATCATCAGCTTGTCCATGGGTGCTTTCTTCAATGGCTTCCAGGTGAGGAGCTCTTTCTGTATGCATAAACAGAGGTAAGAAATGACTAACAAAACACAAAGCAAAAGCTTTGAGAGAAGAGAAGCAAACTCACTGCTTGCGGATCTAGCCCCAGATGGAGTAGCAGCTGACAGTGCAGCAGCAGAAGCTGCAATGTCTGAAGCAAGACGAGTCATCTCCACAGACCTGTCGAAGTTAATCCCTTGAGGATTCTCAACTTTGATTCTGAAAGCAATCAAAGCATCCATTTGCTTGTTCAAAACATCAGCTTCTTTCATCACCTCCTGCACTTTATCCCTGTAAAATTTCTCCACTTTATTAAACTCATCATCAAGCCTTCTAAAATACACCAGCTCATACTCTCCTCCCTCATCCGACGACATCAGAAACGTAGTTTCATAACCCTGAGAGCCATTCCGGTTCACAGAATTCACCAAAATGGGTTGGCTTTCAACATCAGGCGAGGATGGGCTAACTGGGTTATGGTGCCTCTGTGTCAGGCCACTGAAAGCTCTATAAAGTGTCAGCTTTCGTTTTAGACCACCCGGGGTAGCCGGTGGCTTGGTCCTATGCTTGAAACGTTGGAGTTCTTTCAAAAGGGTCTTCAAATAATCGTAATCCATGTACGCTTCTTGCCATTCCGGCACCATCTGCGCTGCAAATTCCTTCCCAAACTTCATTATTGCCAGTCAGTACTGCCAATGCAGGTGAAGCAATAGTGGACGCTGTAATCTAACGCTAACACAGCTATGTTTGGGCCTCGTTTCTAACTACTACAAGTGGAAATGAGCATTAAAAGAGCACATTGATGAGGGAGGCTTCGTTAGGTGTAGCAGAATATATATATATATCGTAACAGTAAGAAAAATGTCGAAATATCCAAGAAATTCGAGTGGCAGCAAGTGCAAGACCATTTCGCCTTGTTTCAACGGAAGAAAACGTGTATCTGTCAGCAATGCTATAGTTTAAAGAAATCATTGACAGAAAAGGGCGCGTAGGAGTAGAAATACAAAATACTTCAACTTTTTTACTACTTTCAAGAAGCAGAAGCAGCCACGATTGACCACCCCACCATTGGAGAATTAGAATTCTGACCCTTAGGCCTTTGTTTTATTTCTATCTATGCCTAGTATCGCTTCTTTACTCAATTTTTTAATCTGGGTTTTAACATTTCTTTAGTCATTTGTTCCTAACAAACCCAACCGAACCCAATATAAAGCTTGTCAACATGCATGTGGGTGGTGGCCTGGTGGGTGATCAGTGTCGTCTTTCATGTCTTGGAAACGTATTCTATACAAAATACCAGAAGCCAAGTAAAAAAAGTATTTTTTTTTTTTTGCACGTTTGGTAACTCATTTGGTCGAATTTTGAACTGATCTTGGCAAAGCTGATCCAAGAATTTCAGGGTGCTGTGTTAGACCCTTCTTGGGTTTTAAACCGTGTGGAGGATTTGACTTGGCAAAAGATGGATTAAAGGGTTGAATTCCCGTCAATAATGACCATGGCTTTGCCTAAAAAATGTAAATTTCCAAGTTCCAATATTATAGGCAAGTCTGCTGGTAATCTTTTGTCCAATATACTAATTTATAGCACAAGTTGCAGAGCTTATTATTCTTTATTCACACGTTCAATGTCATAGTTAGAACGAGTTTGAATTCCTTATTCACCTGAGGAACACAAATGTAACACAATGTAAAGTATTATTGATTCAAGAATTCTTGTCATTTTCATGGATAAACAGGTACAGTGTATATTTCCAGATGCAACTTCTCAAGACCCACTAATGCTCAGGCCTGTTCTCTCTTTTGTTTGTTGTTAAATATTACTTTTCACAGCTTGTTTCTTGGCCCTTTCCTTACCTTTGGTTTTCTTTGGGACATCCAATTCGGACAGAAACAATGATAAAGTATGCAAATAATATTCCATCATCCATTATAAGGGGGATGGGACAAAGAAGAGAACAGAATACAAGTCATACCAGTAATTCTGACATGAGTGGGTAGGGAAAGGAATCCTAGAGACAAATCAGACAAGACAAGACTAGAGGAAACTTGTAATAATGAACCCCAAAGATTTTTGGATCTCACATATGCAGTAATTGGTGTATATTACTAGAATTCAATGAAGAAAACATGGCCCATTCCATGAAAAGAAATAAAGAAAGAAGCCTTGACCCATAACGAGTAAAACGGCTAATTTGAAACTAACAGGCTGAGATAGTTCTTGTTTTGAAGATAAGGTGCGGACCTAACCAGACTATAAAAGCAGGCTGACCCAATTCCATTGGTTTGGATCTTTTGGTTGGATCATTTTAGATAGACAGAACGAGGTTCGTGAAAAGCATTAGTTTATAAATAGTTATTAGAAAATTGAATGAACAAAGATTCCTAGATACAAGGATGTTGTCCGAACCAAAACTATTGTTTTTGGACACCATGATGTTCAAAAGTATAGAATTTAATCATCTAATCCAACTATCCAAGACCACTAGCCATAAAATCCAAAGTATCCTCCACATATCATCTCATCCAAAGCTACCAAATGGCAGCAACACTCTTCACTCTCTCATCACCTTCCACTTTCCTCTCTTCTTCGACAACTCTGAGAAAATACTCGTCTTTCACTGCTAAACCAACACTTCCCATTCACCTTACAAAGAGACCCATCTCTCTTTCAGCCACTTCTCTTCACTCCCCAGCAACTGATGGCCTTCCACCAGAGGTCCAGACCTTCTGGCAATGGCTCCAGGACCAGGGTGTAGTCTCTGCCAAATCTCCTGTAAGGCCTGGAATGGTCTCTGAAGGACTTGGACTTATTGCAAAAAAAGACATTGCCAGGAATGAGATTGTCTTCGAGATTCCTAACCGGTTTTGGATAAACCAGGATGCAGTTGCAGCTTCTGAGATTGGAAGTGTGTGTAGTGAATTGAAGCCTTGGATGTCTGTAGCTTTGTTCTTGATCAGGGAGAAGTTAAGGGAAGATTCTCAATGGCGTGTTTATCTTGATATACTTCCAGAGTCGACAGATTCAACCGTGTTTTGGTGGGTCTGGCTTGTTTTCTCATTTCCTTCTTCTTTTTTCCCCTTTTTTAAATCTCTATTTTTGTTTATAATTTTCATTTTTCATAATGGGAGATCTTTGGGGTTGATAAAGTGTTGTTTTTATGGTTCCAGTGCAGGTCAGAAGAAGAGCTAGGTGAGCTCCAAGGTTAGTTCGGTTATAGTCTTATATTCATGTCAAGAACTTTTTTATCTTGTTCAATAAGAAAATTGGCATTACAGAAGTCAAGTTGTTAGGGTTATTGATTGGGATCTTATAGAACTCTCAATTTTAGGCTCTGGTTTGATTTGTTACTGAGGATTCTATATACTTGCAATATATTTGTCTGATGACTTTTCCAGACGCACAAGTGTAACCAATTACATTTACAAATTACTTGAACAATGTCACCTAGATTAGATGCAATGAACTGCATTAAATGGCTATTTTTGGTATATGCTGAGGCTTTTACTTGTAAAAGATATAATCTCCTCATCGAAATAACTTGTTCATTTTGTTAATTTCATATACCCCTTACGCCAATTAACTTGTGCATTAGAGTTTTCTTGTAAAAGATATGTTCAAATTGCTGGTGTTCTGTTCAATGGCACAGGTACTCAACTGTTGAGCACAACATTGGGAGTGAAAGAATATGTGCAGAAGGAATTCTTAAAAGTAGAAGAAGAAATCATACTCCCCAACAAGCAGCTATTTCCTGTCCCTATAACATTGGATGATTTCTTCTGGGCATTTGGGATTCTCAGATCAAGGGCATTTTCCCGCCTTCGTGGTCAAAATCTTGTTCTGATACTTCTTGCAGACTTGGTAAGCCCCCCTATATTATTCTCCAAATTAGGTTGCATAGAAAAGAAACAGAATAAACATGGAACTGATGGAAGCATGATCGAGTCACAGGGCTAATCTTGGTCTAGTCTCCCTTGCAATAAACAAAAGATCATCTTGCTTGCCCTGGGGCCGTAATTGGTTTCTAGAATTTTAAATGTAAGAATTACTGAAGTATGTAATAGACTTGAGTTACGGGACTAAATTTACTATGATCTGATATAATAGGGGAATCATCTTGAATTGCCCTGGAACTGGTTCATAGTAACTTGCATGCAATAATAGCCTTGATAATAGAATCTGAAGAAAAGATATAACTGCTATAGCTGTCTTTCAGTATCAGAGTAGAAAATTATCCCCTTTCAATTATGTTCTTTTGGTTGTCTCCAAGTTTTAACTTTATTCAAACCTTCTTCATTAATCAGATCAACCACAGCCCCAGTATAACTAAAGAAGATTATGCATGGGAGATTAAAGGAGCTGGAATTTTCTCTAGGGATCTCCTGTTTTCTTTGCGGTCTCCTGTTTCTGTCAAGGCTGGAGAGCAGGTGAGGATTTCCAACTTCATGCTTATAGCTATCTGCCTATCCCCAATTCCCCATTGTCTAAGCATTCTTGCCCTTTTACCTAATCAATGCATACTCGAGAATTATAAATGTGAAAGAACCTGCGATAAAATTGTAGTGCAAAATTGCAGAAATTACATGTATGTAAATTATATAGTTCTGTGTTTGAGTTATATAATAAACTGAATTGAAGTTTGTGTGCTTATACACTCATAAAATGTGATCTAGGTTAAGCTTATCTCATTTGCATCAATTTAACTTTTAAATCAAGAGATAAGTTAACTTGATCTTATCTAACATGCCTATCTCCGATAATACAAGTGGATTATGATGATATGAAATATGTTCATTGACGACTGACTGGGAAGACTATTCAACAGGTTTTGATTCAATACGATTTAAACAAGAGTAATGCTGAGTTAGCACTCGATTATGGGTTCATAGAATCAAAGTCAGAACGCAATGCTTATACATTAACATTGGAGATATCAGAGTCTGACCCATTTTTTGGAGACAAGCTCGACATTGCTGAGACAAATGGTTTGGGTGAGACTGCCTATTTTGACATTGTTTTGGGTCGTCCTCTTCCACCAGGACTGATTCCGTACCTACGACTGGTGGCACTCGGGGGAACAGATGCTTTCCTCTTAGAATCTATTTTTAGAAACACGGTTTGGGGCCACCTTGATTTACCTGTTAGTCGTGGCAATGAAGAACTCATATGCCGGGTGGTCCGCGATGCCTGCAAATCTGCTCTCTCTGGCTATCATACCACCATTCAAGAGGTAAAGATGCATCTTTCTTATATCCTAATCAAAGCTGATTCTTTAGTATTGTTAATATACTCTTGCAAATGTGTGGAGAGAACCATTTGTTAATTTATCATCTTGTTATGCCTGCCATTTTTCAATCAAATCTATGAAATAGAAATGGATAGGTGCAAATTAGATGTGTAAAATAATAGAACAATACTTAGTTTGGTTACTTCAAATTCCAGCTAATCTGTTTGACCCAAAAAAGAATGAAAGATACATAAATCTTCTACTAGGATGGCATGCTTAATCCATCATATGCTTTCTTTCTAGTCACCACCTCAAACAGAAGCTCAAGTAGAATGCCTTGTTAACACCCAACTTCTTTCAAAAATTTTGAGCAAACAATTTTCTTCTAAAAGCAAATTTTCCCAAGGGTGTCAATATTGAATAGTTGTTAATTGCAGGATGAGAAGCTAATGGAAGGGGGAAGTCTTGATCCAAGGCTGGCAATTGCTGTGGGAATAAGAGCAGGGGAAAAGAAGGTGCTACAGCAAATTGATGAGATCTTTAAGGAAAGGGAATCAGAATTGGACGAGTTGGAATATTACCAAGAGAGGAGGCTCAAAGATCTTGGTCTAGTTGGAGAGCAAGGTGAAATAATCTTTTGGGAGACCAACTAGGACATGTCAAATACTCTAATAAGTCAGGATCCATGTGTTAAGATTGAAGGTAACTTCACAACATCTGAACTAGTTGGCACACCTTTCTAAAATTGAGCAAGAACGGACGATATTACATCCAGCAAGCTTCAACCTTCTCTCTAGTTTTGTATGGGAAACTTTGCTTGGTAAATGATTTCCGCTTCCTAGATAGTTACTTGTTTTGCAGTAATCATCCACATGAACTATATTGCATAACGATTTAGTATTGTAATATTGCTTGTGGTTAATCTGCTGATGATTGGAATTTTATGGAGTTGAACTCGATCGAGCTCTCATGGTAGTAGTTCAGTTAGTTTATTCAGCAGCTAGATGCAATCATTAATGATTTCCTGATTATCCATTCCTTTGTGTTACAATATGTGCTGGATTTGGAAGGTATGAGAATCGATTGGCGTCAAGGCACTCAAGGAACAAGGGACAAGAAATTGTACAAATATTGATTAATTCAACTGTGGAATTATGTGACAGTGCTGAATATAAATCTACAGGTAAGAGGTAAAAGGAAAAAAAAACAAAGACTTATAAGCAAAGGGGATTTTTCTTTTAGTGCCCAGATGGGAGCCAGAGGAATTTCTGCTGCTGTTTCTTACAAAACTGTTTCTGAGTGCATGTAAACATGGTCGTTCAGGGCATTATGTCCTGAACCTGACTCGATTATCATCCACAGCATTTAGAAACAGTTGTGCCAAACCATCTCGAGCCGGGTTTCAGACTGCACACCCACAATCATTGTAGTGTATTTGAGTTACTAGGGCCTAGTAACTCTTCACAATTTCTTCCATCACAGAGGCATTCTTGAGGGTTTGCATAGAAATAATCCTCCTCCTTTGGTTTGTCAGGAATGATCCGGCGACGGAAAGGCTGTCCCATCCGTTTGTCATGCGCTTGCCTCACGGCTAGTGCAAAGTCATTCCATGGAAGTGTCCCATTCTGATGCAAATCCAGCAATTCCACTAGTTTCTTTCGATCTAGCAGGATACTTTTTTTAAACCCAAGATACCTGAAGAAAAGCTTGTCAGGACTATGAAATTAATGCTCCTCGTCCTGTTACATGATTCAGCAATGTATGTACCTGCGATGACCTTCTACAACTTTTGCCATGTTTCCATCATATGTGGGAATGAAAGTATTGCTTGCAATCGATACCATAAAGTCCAAAGCTGCCATCTGAGATGAGTGGTTCTGAAATTGCTGCAGTTCCACTGGATCTAATAGAGTTTCCTTTTTAACCTGAAAAATGGAATAATGCCTTGAGATCTACAAAAATCATATGAAAAACCCCAATGAAAACTACAGCTGCAGGTGCCTGTTTTTAGAAGCTAAAAGCAGAGCTAACACCAGAACTTAATGAGTAAACATGCAAGCTGCTGAAGGCTTAAAGAGATTCTGTTGGCTCAACTAAGCGCAATGAAAATGTTCATGCAATCCAAACTGTCTCTTTATGGGTGAGTGCCACATCATCATTGGAATTAGGGAAGAGTTCAACAATTTGTAACTAGGTCCCAAAATTCTAACAAAAGCTTAGAGTTTTCATATGCATCCAAACAACATTGGTAATAAGGAAATCCAGTGCGTTGATGAGCCTTTGAACAAACATGTTAATGCCAAAAGCTAAACATTTACAGAGTCGCAAACTCACAATCCGTGGAAATGCAGCTCTTAGAGGTGCCAGTCTCCTTTCACTGCCATAAATCTCACCAGAAGCAATGTAAATCTGAGTCTCTTTATCAAAACCCAATGCTTGCAAAATCAATGCTGCTTCCTCTGGCGTCAGAGGACACAACCCTTGTTGTCTCCTCTCTTCAGGCACTATTTCTTTTACTCTCCACCAAGGGTATGCATACCTGAAGGGAAGGGATAGCTTTCTAGTTACATTTTTGTATTCTCATATTCTGATAAATGCAGAGATCACAAGACACTTTATAGATCAAAGTTTAGATTTACTTCTTGTCATCAGTAGTTGAAACGTTTGATGCAACTCAAACCGACAAGTCAGGGATACACCACCATCATATTGCCCAAAAACTAGCTCAATTTGGTTATTGATGACTACCAAAAGTGGAAGGCATCTTAGCTTTATTATCCTTCCCAATCTGGCATTGTACTTTAAAAATGTCTCTATTTAAGTCACCGCATACAGCTTTGCTATCTTGCCAGTGGTGTGTGTGCATGCTGGGGGTGACTTGTATCCTAAACTGGGGCACACCATTCCTTGCAAAGATAATTTGAGTGTTTTGACTGGAATATATAAGCTTCAAACACAACAAACCTCAATCGTTTTAGTTCCTCAGCTTCTTCCACGGTGCAGCCATGCGTACAACCTGAGAAAGCCAACATGTCCATCTCATATCTTAGATGCAATGCTATGAAGGGTCCCTTTTCTTGAAGAATGCGAACCAATTTGTACCCCAATGTCTCAATCTCAGGAGTAAATTTTAGTCCTTTGAAATTAACGCGGCACCTGAGTTTCTGAAGATAGAGTGGAATCCCATTATTTGCAAGTCGTGTATCTGTTCTATTGAAGTGTACTACCTTATACTTACTGAACAGTGGCAGAATCTGTAAAATAACATCAAAGGCATTAGATTCTGTGCATAACCAAAAAAAAAAAAAAGGTAAAGAGAAGAGACAAACAGATTCATAGCCATCAAGTGAGAGAATTACCAATTTGCTGTAGAATGGTAAATGAGAGAGAAACTCGTTTTTAAGCTAAAAGTAGTAATTACTAATGAGCTACAAACCTGTTCGAGGTAGTATTTTTCATTTGACCAGCTAACAGGACGCATCCTAAAAGGTTCAAACACTTGTTTCCTACTAAATCTCTTTGGCAGCCTTTTGACAATGTGAACTTCATCCCTTAGAGAATCAATGAAATGTCTCACATCAAAAATGTCCTCAAAACCACTGCAAAAAATCAAAGACTTTTAAAGCAGATGTAAAAGAAGGGAACGGTAACGTAACCTTTTTAGAATGATAAACACACCTAGGGTCTGCCCAGAATGATGTTTTATCAAGCTCCGGAACAACCAAAGTGAGATTTAAAAGTCGGGCAACAGTTACCATGTCACAGATCTAAAATTGTCCAATTAGCTAGATTAATAAAATAATATAGAAAGACAAACAAGGAAAAGATGAGCTAGAGAAAAGACAGACCGCAGCACGCATTTGATTCAATCCCCCATTGCAGGAAACTTTGAGAAAACCATTACTTGTATAGTTTCCTGCAAAGAGACAAGAAAGAAGAATTACTTTATCCAAAGATTGAATGAAAAAGGCAAAAAGTATTTCCTTAAATAAAATTCAGGGACAAATATAAGGTATAATGTATCAGTTATGAAATTCTTCACTGAACAAGAAGGAACGAGATATGAAGGTCCTAGACCATCATGAAACAATACTACATGGAAAAACCGGAACCTACAAAGAATACCATAGACCTGAGGAATTCAGAAATATAATCAAGAACCCAGAAATTTAGTACCGCTAAAAGATAACATATATGGCATTCCAGCAATCAATTCTTAGAGTTCCCATGTGAAACAATTTACATATAACTGAGGATGCAATAAATGAAATGGAAACTAAAAAGTACATTGCAATCTAGCACAAGCTGTCTTCCAGGAAGCAATACAAATTCCGTGCTTTATTCAGTAAAAATAAATAATCCAAGATGACCGTCTATGACTAAATGTGAAATGTAGCAGTCTCCCATGGCAATGCTTGCACTCCTTGAGTAATAAGCAGTCTTAAATCTTAATGAGCCTCGCACACCCATCAGCAAAAAGTCAATGATGGGAGAAAGCTAAATATATCAACAAGCCATTAGATGTTGGTAGATCAGCAACTAGAGAGATAAACTATAGAGCAATGTTCCTTATGCTAATATGCATTTTCTGCAACTCAAGCCTACGTTTCTAGAGCTGGAAAAAACAAAGGTTAAGGTAGCAACTACAAACATATTCCCTTTAGCAAACATCGTCAGCGACAGTGAACCAGAAATCAACGCAAATTCCAAACCGAATCGAAAATTTGAGCAAAATCAACAGGAACTCACTGGGAGCAAGGAGAGGTGGCGGAGAATGGAGCGGGTGTTGAAGACGAAGAGGAGGAAGCGTGATCCTGGAAATCTGGTTGGTTAAACCGGTAAGCAAACGCGGGTGCCATAGCTTACCGACGGCAACGAGCTGGATCAAACAAGTCCAAAGCAAAACGCTGGAACAAACTCTAAAGAACCAAACCTGACGGCGAGTCCGAGGAATCACTTGACTATGAATCTTGTCGCACCTCACTAGTATACAATTCTCAGATCTAACCTCCATAGCTCTTCCTCTCTCCTCATCGCCGCTTCTTCATTTGAAAAAACTAATCCAATTCTTCACACTTTACAATCAAGAATACGCGATTCTCCTTTAAAAAAACCCTAGAAAGAAAATCCCACCAACCAAGCAAATAATAACCGGGAAAAAAACCGTTATATTTGTTCTCTTTCTCTTTTTTTTTTTTTTTTCTTTCCGTGGAAAGGAAATTCCTTTTCTTTTTCTTGTTTTTTGAATTCAAAAAGGGGTACTAGGGTCAGTTTGGTTACTGAGAATATCGAAGCACTTGAGGAATTAAAGAAGGAAAATTATACAAAAAGGATGATTGGACGGCTCCGACTGTTCCAATTATACATGTTGTTACTTCTTCTAGTGCCTCTTTATAAGGATCTTACGTACTAAAATTGTTTAAATTACGAAACAAACAAAATGGGATTTGGGTTTAATAATCTTATTGAATCCTTGTGAAATTGCCGCCATGGATGAATTCAAGGTCTGAGTTTTTGAGGAGTTTTAAGTGCAATTTATCCCATTAACTCAGCACAAATTAATATCAAATTTTTTTTTTTTAATAAATTTTCAGGAGAGAAACAAGTTCCAATATAAATTAAGTTGCCATTCACAAATCGTTAACGTTAATACAATCTTTATATATATATATATATATATATATATATATATATATATATTTACATTTAAAAGTGAAAGCCCCAACTGCCATGATGATCAGATAACAAGCTGTCATTCTCAAATGAATGAAATGAAAAGCAAATCACTCACTCATTCTCACACTCACATTCACATAAACCCGTTGGCATTGAATATGGTAGATAGATATGCGAAGCAGCCCACCATTACCATACACTCAAAAAAGTACAAACTTCCATAACCTTTTCACCGCAAAATCTTCCCTTCAACGGACAGCTTGCTTTTTTGTATACATGTTTGCATTTCTATTTGTCTAATCGTGACCCAAGCTGTAGCTGCAGCTGCAGCTGCAAAGCAAAGCAAAGCAATGAATCCCGTGAAAGAGAAACGGAAATCCAGTCAAACGTTAAGACAGAATCTGGGATTTTTAGGACAGGACAGCCTAAGCATATCTGGTTTACCGGTTACGTGTCTTGTCCAATTCTATCTCAACACGTGCCACACTAAGCTTTGACATTCTTCTTCTACTTTCTCACCGCGACTACCCAATGCGGAGAGGCAGGCGAAGTTATCTCTCTCTGTCTGTCTAGCGGTTGAACTGAAGTTGAGTCGTTGATTTGACTATGATTCTTCGATCGGTCTTAATCGTGGCTCTGATGGTGGGGATTCTATCCACTGCATCGGACTCTTTACGGTTCGAGCTGCAATCGGGAGAGAATAAATGCATCGGCGAAGACATGAAAAGCAATTCAATGACGGTCGGAAAGTACCAAGTTGTCAAGCTCAACGAGCATCACCCTTTGCCCGATTCTCACAAGCTCGCCGTCAGGGTACTCTGAGGAGGAAAAAACCCATTTTTTTAATTTTAATTTTTTTTATAATGAATTTTGAGAGTGATAAGAAGTTCTGTTTGGGGGCGTGAATGAATGCAGGTAAAGTCGTCGCAAGGGAATCATTTGCACTGGGCGGAGAAAGTGGAGACAGGGCAGTTTGCATTTACGGCGGCTGAGGGCGGAGATTACATGGCGTGCTTTTGGTTGCTGAACCATTCTCCGGGGATTACGGTGACCCTTGATTTTGATTGGAGGACTGGTGTTCATGCGAAGGACTGGTCTAATGTTGCCAAGAAAGGCCAAGTCGATGTAAGTCTTCTGGCCTTTCCTTCAAAGCACAATATTCGAGCTTATTATTCTATGGTGGGCAGTTCTGGTTAGTCACCTAGCTAACTTCTAATATCAAGATGATTGTCATTTTCTCCGTTTTGTTCCAAAAGTCTCATGGTTGTCTCTGAAAAAACCACAAATATGAGTTTAAATCTTTACTCATGTATCATAACAAAATCTTCCAATATCTGTTGTAAGATTGGAGCGAAATAACATCTGATAAAAGAAGATGAAAAAAGAGCTAGTGGGAGCTTGGGTTAGGGGTTTAACTCTTTGAACTATACCTAATAATTTTAGACACGATTAGATTCGGTCTCGGTTGATCGAAACCAGTTGAAAAACATCTAAACCAGAGTTTCCTAGTGCTAAGTTAAGCTATAGGGTCTCTGTTACCTCTTTTTCAGCGTATCTGCCATCTTCACTTGGCATTCAATGCTGATTATGAAGTTCATTTGGCTGATGTCTTTGCACTTTGGCCCTTTCTATGTATAAGAAGTGACATTGCCTTCAGTTTAACCTTTTCAGCTATACATCAGCTTTCTGTATGTACATGCTTGCACTCTAACATGTTCATCTCAACCCTTCACTGGAAATATAGTATTAATCTTTTGTCTCTCCTCAGTGCTAAAGCATTAGAGTTGCTTTTCCATGTTAGTTCTCCATCAAACTCTTCATCACATCAGACCCAAGATATCAACTTAGCTATAATTTAAATCCTTGTGAGGAAAATGCCACCAGATTAGGCTGAGTATACGGTGAAAACAGCAACTTGATACAAAGATAGCTTGCAAAGCTGGTTGCAGTCCTTGCTGCATAGTAACTAGGAATCCTGTCAACCAAAAATGTCCCACTGTCAGTCTTCCGATAAACATCAAGCATTCTAGGATATCCATGTTCATATTGTTTAGATATCTTTGAAAGTACCTGGCTTTGGAAAATGAAGCTGCATCGGTTCTTAAGTTTTTATCCCTTTTCCAAGGGTGTTAGATGAGAAACACCTATTTTTTTTTTTTTTTTTTTTGTACTTCTATTGTAAATTCCAGGTGATGGAACTGGAATTGAAGAAGTTGTATGATACGGTTACCTCCATTCATGAGGAAATGTTTCATTTTTGGGAAAGGTAATGAAGCATCTTTGTCACTGAAACTCATGGAATGTATACCTAACCCAATATTTTTCCTTAAGAAATCTTATTCTTTCATTCGCCAGTGACGAGCCATTGGTTCTGTATATGATTTTTCCAGAGAAGAAGAAATGCAGGAGCTGAACCGAGCTACCACCTCCAAAATGTTCTGGTTGTCCTTTCTCTCACTCTCTCTTTGCTCATCGGTAGCAGGATTACAATTTTGGCACTTGAAAACCTTCTTCGAGAAAAAGAAGCTCATTTAAGTTTGTAAGACAACAGTTCTTTTTTCCTTCTAAACTCTAGGTCTCATATGCTTTGACAAAAATAAATTCAAGGCCTCATAATTAGATTAATTGGAATTTTCAATAATCTTAAATAGGCTCTACCATACATGTGATATGCTTCATGTCTTCTTAGCTACCTTTAGGCTGTTGTGAGAAGGATGAAAAGAGTATGAATGAGTTTGCTAGTTGCTGCTATTCCCATTCAACTGGGAAGATGGACCATAATCGCCTTGTTCAATTGCCTTGTTTGTTCATTTCCTTTTTCCAGAGCGTGCCTGCTCTCTCCATCTGGTCTGAAGTCTAAACCCCAGCTCTTGACCTTCTCTAGTGTTGTTTTATCTCTGTCTCATCACTTTCATCCTTTACCTAAACATCCCCTATTTCTTGCCTCGTTCTCAATCTATGTCTGTGTTGCCTTTGATTCGGTAGACTTATCTTTCCTACATCCAATCTGAATATCTGATCATCAGTAAGAAAAAAGAAGAGAAAAACAGAGTGTTTTCGTGGATTGTACTACTACAAGTCATATGGCATCACTTTCACTAGCAAACCTTGAAACATAACCTATCATACAACAAGCCATGATTCAAAAGTTACCCCCTTCAAGGTCGACAAATTCATGAATATACAACAGGTTCAGACTAAAGACTCGACAATTTCGTCCGACCAGTTCCAAAAAGACACTAAACCAACAACATATAAATTTGCATTGCCTATCATTGCTCCTTAAAATCCGTCGTGACTACAAGGAATTACAATTGAAGGATGAAAACATTCTATATAGGTCAATTCGGTTGACATCCTCAGTTCACTCTATATTTAAAATAATAATAGTTGAAATGCAGAAGGACCACCTACTTTCATGGTTGAATTTGGAAAGAAATAGAGGAAATCAAAGTCATGACAAAATCGATCACAATTTACTTAGTCTAATCACAATACCATCTGCACAAACGGGCGAGCTGGAGGTGGCCGGTGGAAACTGGATGTGTATCATCGAGTTCATCAGATCTTGAAGATCATGTATTGAATATATGCCAATGGTGATCTGTGGGTACATTTTCCTTGATCTTTTCAAGCTTCTTGAGAATATCCAAGAAAGAAGGTCTTTGGTTCATGTCAGGAGCCCAACACTTGTCTGTTAAGCTAAGAAAGATTTCCAAGAAGAACACAATCAGCAAACCCAGTTCTCTAAGTCCAGCACTCCAATTGTAAACAAATTCGCTTAAAGAAACTTTATTAGCATTAGTTACTAAACATCTTTGAAAAGAGATTTTGCAGAATTCATATTTATACAAGGCAGCATTAAGGTGTGATAGATGTCGATATGCTAATTAGTTATATGATTCCCAACAATATGCAAATCTTCATGCGGACATGGTAGTTTATGTAACCCACTTATCATTTTAAATCTTTAAGTTATGGTTGGACCATGTACATGGTGTAGCACAAACCACGAAACTTTCTAGTGAAGCAGAGATAGAGATGGCTTACTCTTTCAGTTCAGGGGAGTATGATTTTGAACGAAAAGTAGGCCGGTGTCCTTCTGCAACATGCTTAGCAGCTTCATAAGGCTCATAATTTGAGAATGGTGGTTCTCCTTCAAGCATCTGCTCCAAGCAAGAATATCATGCATTAGAACTAGTCTCAAAATACTTCATGATCAATATCATTTCGAGAGAAGAAGAAGATAACCTCATAAAGTATCATCGCGAAAGAGAAAACATCAACCTTTTTATCATATTTCCGGTGCTTGAAAACTTCAGGAGCCATATAACGATCTATTCCAATTCCAAGTAAAGAAAGTAAGTATCTGAGGATCATATTTATCCAAAGGAAATCTATAAGAGACTCACAACTCCCTGTTTCGCCGGTCATTTTGTAGACATCATGAGAATTTTGAACCTTGATGAGCTTGCTCAGTCCAAAGTCTCCGACTTTCAAATGGTCTGCACTAGAGTTGACCAAAAGCACATTCCTGATAAAAAGAAACGAATTTTAACACGAAAAAGTTGATGCAAATCAAAGTTTTCAATCATGGAAGCAAAAGGAAAAGAAATCAACTAGAGAAAGTTCATAAAACATTCAAAATTCCAAAGGTAATTTCCTCAACATATAACCGCAATAAAAGAAATGCATAGAGCCTTGAACCAATAGCTAGCAGAATAAAAACAGGATTGTTACAGCAGAACTGAAATAGAAACTGACTCACCTCGGTTTTAGGTCTCGATGAATTATAACATTTGGCTCATTGTGAAGATAAGCCATACCCCTGGCCACAAGATTTATAAAATCCAGATTAGCAAACTAGCCATACATATGAGAGAAAATTAAATGCAGTCACATAGCCAAAACATGATTTTATCGTGATTAAGAAAAGCAACATGATTTATGGTATGCTTCTAATATTTCACACTCCTTTTCTCCAAGTTATACGTAGATGCCAAGAGCATGACACTTAGAGCTGCACCGACCATACAACTTATGATAGAAGCTTTCTTGTATACCTAGCAATGTCCAACGCAAACTTGATGGCTGTTGATGGATGAAGTGCACCTTTTTCCTTGAGATGCTGATGAAGATCACCCTGTAATAGCATATATATGAGAATATTAAGAAAGGGTAAAGTAAAATTTAATATTTCAAATAGAATATTCTATAGAGAACTAAACTATTGGGAAGAGAAACATATATAAACATTCACATACCCCTCTTAAATACTCAGTAATTAACATAAGAGGCTTCTTATCAGTGACAGCTCCGAGGAACTGAACTATGTTAGGATGGCGGAGCTTTACAAGCAAATTCACTTCATGCCGAAAATCCTGACTGAACCAGCACAGCAGAATACACACACAAAGAATTGAATTCATAGTGCAATAAAAAACTGGATAGGGAGGAAATTAATTGTAGCTACAACAAGCATCATATTATCCCTGTGAAATGTGGAAGCGAATTTCAAAATTTGAAGCTACATACACCAAGGAAAGGTACGAGTCATTAAAGAAAATGTTTCATGCCTTTTTGGGTGAATTCATGTCAGTTTTATCTTTTCCTTTAGTTGATATTCATTGTCAATGAGAACATAATTTTCAGCATATGACATGCATCAAAGAAAGCAAACAATCATGGGAAAGAGATTTGGAAGCGAGCCAAAGAGATATATTCAAAACATTATGGCTTACATCACCAATCTGTCATCTGAAAGTGATGGAAGGATGCGTTTGATAGCTACAGGCGTTCCTCGCCAACTGGCCTTTAAAATCTCACCAAATGACCCCTGGCAGTATAAGATATAATCAGTGAAAGCACATATTCCAGATAGTATAACGAAAATAGACCAGGTACTTGTATGCTGAATTGCTGACAACCAGAATTTAAGCAGCTTATATACGAATTCAAGTTCCAAACTAACAGATGGAACTTACACATCAAAGGGACACACCAACAATCTAAAAACATTCATAGAAGTTGGACAGCTAATTCAAAATTAAAATTACGTTAGCCCAATGAAATATATCCAGCAATACCAACTTGATAATAATCAATCTTTCTAACAAGCAGAAAAGGACGTGTACATTCAGCCATCTCTGAGCATAGGGAAACGGGATCATGCTTCTAAATATCATGTCATGATTAGGGCCAGAATTGGTGTAATTGTCCATGATGATTGTCGAATTCAGACATATTAAATCTCCATTTGATCAAATGGTTACCATCTTTCAAAGAGGTGATTACCATTAAGCTAGTCATAAGAGAATATTATATTCTTTCTTGGCAAACACCACACATATGCATCAATGATAAGCATTCAGATTGGACCGACAATCACAAGAAGACATTAAATCTAGTTATAATAAGTGAATTAAGGCTTTGCTTGGTTGGGAGGATCAAAAGGAGGAAGAACAAACTTTTAACCCAATGGCTAAACTATAAAGTCAGTAGGCAGCTATGATACCTAACCATTAGATTAAAAATTTTCTAGGCTTCTTCTTCTCCATCCTTATTACCAACCAAAGCCTAAAATCAAGACAGTTACATCATTCAAAAATCAACAAATGGTTTTGCACTTAAAACAGTTTGCATGAATGGCAAGCAAGCTCTGTCTGCAATTAGCAATATTAAGAAATTGAAATTACACCTTCCCTATGATATTTGCACTTGAGAAGTCCAGCTCAGAAGGGTCAATTTCCCAGTCGCACTTGTTTGGTAGAGGGGGCGGAACTGGCTTTGGCTCAAAATGGCTTCCACTTTGGCCCTGCAACAATGAAAACTTTAACAGATCAGAAGAGATAATGATCAAGCATTAAGAACCAAAATCAGCCTGCATTTCACTGTTTAAGGAACTTGTTCATGAACTACCATGAACAAAATAAACGTTGCCATTAAATGATCATGGATAGGGAAAGAGACATACAACAATATGACCAAGAACCCATCTCTAAAATAGTAAAATGCTATACCTTTGACAATGTTGGCAAACTTCAAATGAATGATAATAAGGATGTCCGACTAGGAACTAAAAGAATTTTTTTAAGGATGGAATTAAAAAGAAAAAAACAAAGGAATATGAATAAAAGTTAAAGGCCATCCGCAATTTCAAGTCACCCCCAATATCTAATTTCTCAGTCAGACAACCAAGTATGAAACATATATTTGATACCGTTAGAGTACTCCATAATTATTCTGGCCAAATATGATCACAAAAAGGTCACAACTAAATCTAGCAACCTTAGACGCCAAACAATAATAGAACACGAAAACCACTCGAGATACAGAAATGACATAGGCTAAAATTTTATAAAAATTGTATACGAATTTGGTCAAAGCTATTAAAATACATGACATGAACATGAAATAGAAACACGAAAGGCAGGTCTAGTCACAACCAAGTGCCGTTTCCCGTAACTAATCATCCATCAAATTGTTAAGGCTGGCTATTAAGGCTCATTACAACGAAGAAATGCAATTAAAAGAACAAGCATTTTAAGAATTGCTCTAATATTAGACTAAATATTGAAAGAAAATAGTTTACAAAATACTCACTAACGAAAAATTGCAGAGTAAAAAGCTGAACTTACATAAGATAATCCGCCATATGATTTTAATAGCTCAATCATATTACGTTTCTTAGCTCCTTCTGCATCAGCTAAAGGCTGCAACACCCCCCCATCCCCAAAAAAAAAAACTTTAGTTTAAAGCCAAAAAAAAAAAAAAAGAAGAAACTGGGGAAACAGTAAAGGCTTAAAAAATAAGAGGAATGGAGACAAAAGAAGGGCTTGAAATCGCACCGTATTCTTCCAGCGATCTTGGGCGTTGACATCAGCGCCATAATCGAGGAGGCACTTGGCGACGTCGATCCAGCCGTGGAGTGAAGCAACGTGTAGAGGTGTACGGTTGTCGTAATCCCTAGCGTGGACCAAAGACCGATCTTCCTCGAGAAGCTTGCGGACAGCTCCGGCGTCGTTCTGATGAGCATGCCACAAGATCAGCGAAGTCCTGCTCACTCTCGCCTTCTCCTTTTGCTTGTCCGCCGACGTCGTCGAGCTCGCCTTATCACTCGATCCCTGCGCCAGCGATTCTCCGCCTGATGTTTCCGAGCTCATAGTCAAAGATCTATTCTTTTCCTCGGTAATTGGATAGATCGCAAATGTTCGTTTGTCCGTTATTCTGTTTTACTTGTTCAAACAGTTAAAAGATTCTTTTTCTCTCTCCCTCTATTTATTATTTATAATCTTCTTTGCTCTAAAGAAATTGCATTTTTTTGTTAAATAAAAAAGAAAAGAAAATATTTACTCTGAACTGGTAAATTGTTGTAGGACAACTGCTTGTTTTATGTTCCAAGTGGGCGGATTCAGTCCACTTTATTCATGTAATTTTTCTGTCCTCTCTTCGCCTCTGATTTGGGGTCAAGAGAAAAGAAAATTCATATGTTAAAACTCGAGCTTCAAGCTTGCAAAATTTTCTCACTTCGGATCGGACCAACCTTTTGTCATTCTATATATAGAAGCTACGTTTACAAGAATGGGAATCATACAACGACATGTAAAATGCTGAGATTTTAACTCAGACCCCTCCTTTAAATGCAGAACCACACATTTAGATTTTGTTCTTTGGAATCTGTAGTTTCATCATCATGGAAAAAGGAAACAAAAAATTATGTCAATTAATTTATAATATTATATTTGAAGTTTGTGTAAATGAATTTATGTTACAGTATAGGCCTATATGGTTTTGAACTTTGGCTTGATACTCGATGGCACAGTTTCCCGTACATTTATTCTTCACTGGCTTCATATCAAGTCCTCTTGGTCTTCAAGGGATCGCTTCCGGGCTCTCAGGTTGAGCTCAAGACTTTGAGGCAGAGGCGGTGTTCTCCCCTTGCGGAAGAGAACAGCGAGAGCCCTCATCTTATGGCAAAGATCAAATACCTGCAGAAATAGTATGGAGATTACTACGAAGAACTATTTGTAATGATAAAAGACAGAAAGACTGTTCCGCAGCTAACTTACCGATGAGGCTTCAATCTCTGCAACACCTTCACATCCTTGGCCTCCTCCCTGCATTAAGTCACAATATTTTGCAGCTTCATTCTCATCTTCAAATACCTGCGAGACCAGAGTTGGAGGTCTTCAACTTAAAAACCAGAAATAAATCTCGAACTTGCGAACAAACCAACAGAAAGAAAGAAAATACAATAAGATCAACATGTTAGCTTGAACTATTAACATTTGGGAAAACTGCAGGAAATTAGCAGTGCATTGGTAGCAGGGGAAATGATGGCATACCATAAGGCACACAGCAATAGTAATAAATTTCAGCCAAGGAGGATGGGATTAGAAAAGAATAGTCATGCAAAAACCATCGCTGATAGAATAATCCTAGAGGCCTTGATTAATTGCAACCAGAATTTGATTCATATTTGCAGTCCCCTAATTCCCTTTGAACAATTGAAATTACAAATCTAAAACGTATCCAAAGTTCCAAACATAACAGGAAAAAGAAACCAAATTATTATACACTTACAAGCACTCCTTCCCTAACATCCTCCACCAGCATCTGAAACTTAGTTCCCGATCTAGGCTGTTTACTTTTGTTTCCAATTCCAGAACTCCACTTTGCTCCTTTAGAAAACAATAATCCAAGCTCTCTTTCAACTTCACTGTCAGATGAAAAGAATGTCAGGCAAGGCAACAATAATAATAATTCAAGAATAAACGATACATGTTTCCAACTAAATGATACCTGCGGTTTCTTCGAGTTTTCATCGTGCACAATTGATTTTCTTTCTGAGTTAGTACATATACAGGTTTTGAAGGATCTCTCCATGGATTTGCCTCCAACACTGAACAAGATTAAGTGCAGGAAAAGTATTGAAGCGTATCATATTATCAAAAAAGCATCATGCCATGAAGAAACAACACAGGTTGTCAAATAATTTACAATTATTCCACATTAAAAATATGCATCAATACATTTCATTACTGCACAGCAAGAACATACAGAAACTCATATTCTAAATATATAAGATAAAGCTGCTAGCATGATTGGTTAATTCTATGGAAGAAGTTGAAGTTGAAGTAGCAGTATAGCAACCAAGTGACTTATCATCAAGAAAAGAACATATACGAGCACATGCTGTAGCTGGGTACAAGTCCAACAAATTTCTAATCAACATTTAAAAGGAAAACAACAGGACATGAATCTTTCACAGTTACTAAACAAGTCTTATTATCAACAAGTTGAATGCACAGAAGCCACCACATACAAAATTCAGGAAACTGGGAAGAATGCAGAATGGATCATTTCAAAGACAGACCATTCACTTTAGCGACCAAATAATTACCAGAGCAAACATTCCAGGCAATAGGCTTGGAATTCAACAGAATAAAAGGCTCTACCTAAAGGCTTAAGTTACCAGTTTTAACAATTTCAAGATAAAATTCATATTGAAAAGAACTGTTTTTACCATCGTAGCTGCTACTATCAAAAGTTTGCTGCAAATGCCTCCGCATATCATACGCCCGAGACGAAACCCGTTTCAAAAACTCGCCGGAAGTAGTTGGAATCGTACCGTCCAAATGAAGCGCCCTTTCAACCTCCTCTTTCTCACCATCATCATCACCATCATCACGATCTTCTTCTCTCGCATCCCTACCGTTCGATTTGCATTTACAATCAACAACTCGGCTCAATCTCCCTTTAGAAGAAGGCACGCTGAATAAAGACGACAAGCGAGGAAGAGGGTTACTCGTGGCGAAGGAGAAGACGCTGACTTGAGGACGATGCCGCCGCCTGGGCAAAGGGTTGCTCGGAGGAAGAACTACAGATGGCGAGACTGACGACAGGGAATCCATGTTTTTTCAGCCGAGGGTTTTCTTTACCGAGCTTTTGAAAGCTATGGGATTCTTCAGGGTGCTAAATTCGTCGAACCAAAAGGCGTGAAAGACGGGAATATCTTTGCCGTGGAGAAGTAGAACTGTGTAAACTCGGCAGAAGGGAAGTTGGCTGTGTGAATCTCTCCCTCCATATCTGACGAATCTGGCAGATTTTTCTTCCAAGGTGGGTCCAGCCCGAGGTGTTGGTACGGGTCAAACTACTCGGAGGCTCGACTCCGAATTCCATTTCTTCAAGTGGGCCTAGGCAATGCCAATAATATAGTTAAATGGGTCAGGTCCCATAGTAAACATACCCAACCAAGCCCAAGTTTCCAACAAACCGAGAGCAAACAAACAGTGTGAAATTCAATAATCTCGATACAATTAATCCAATCTAATCCAAAATGATTCAATTCAAACTTGTACGATTACCACCCTGGTAAATCATAACTCCTGTAAATTCATTTTGTACAACTATGTCAATGCTTATATAGCGTCAAATTGTATATAACAAATAAAAAAAAAAGTTACAATTCGTGTCAATATATTAAACACTTTCCTTTTTATCACCATATCCGTCTCTAAAATTATCAAGTTTAATTGTAAAAGTAAATATACATTACATATCAGTTCAACATACATAAAGTGGAAGCATCACATGGAGGATGCAGCCAGCAATCACATGGCTAACAAATATATATATGCAAATTGCAGAAAAGCAAACAAGAACATCAAGAAGTAGCCCAATGGTTCAAAGATTCATTAGTTATGTGAAATCTTGTAATAAAGGATCAAGATGATCGCAAGGACGAGAGCTACGATTATTGAGACAACGATCCATTTGTTCTTGGTAATCCTTCGCGACATGGTTGTTAGAACTTTCTTACTCTTGTCGATGGCATTATCAACGTCAGAAAGCTGCAAAAGAACAAAAACGAAATAAAACCAATAATCAGCATCCTATCATCTCTAAGAGTTCTTCATGTGTGTGTATTTTAGCCATGGCTCCTCCTTTAGAGAAACTGGTTAAACATGTCTGCAACTGACACAACAGAGACTAGAGAGTAATCAAGATTCAATCCATAAAGAACAATACGCTACTGAAGTTAACTCGAATCAGTACTCAAGCATTTTGGTCAGAAATAACACCTTGCTATGGGCATGTAGGAGAGTCTGGCGTTGTTGATGCAAATCTCCAAGGATGGAGATACCAAGCTCTTCTGTCTCCAGAATAGTTCTTCTACTCTCCTTTATTCTCTCACTTGACTGATCTAGTCTCTCCACTGACATTGACACTCTTTCTCTTTGCTCGGCAGAAACCTATACCATCAGTCACTACTCAGTAATAAAAACATCACCAGATAGCTTAACAGCTAAAAACAAGCATTTGCAAGTCATACAGAATTAGTGGCAAATCAAACATATTTAGCAGTCACAAAGCGTGATAATTGCAATACGACAAACAGCAAACAACGAAAAGTAGAAATAGCACTGATAAAGTGAGAAGATTTGAAATGAGAAAGCATGGACAATTCTCGTAATGCCAAACTATCAACAAATGAGTCTATCAAAATCCACCTTCCCAATTTAGTGTTCAGCCCCAGTGCACGACGTACTCCCATTGCAAGGTCTAGGGAGGGACAGATACATGCAGTCTTCCCCCTTCTATGCAGAAGAGAAGCTGCCTCTGCGAGACTACAACTCAAATGACCTCAAGGTCACGATGAAGAAACCTTACAATTATACCGAGGTCACATGCAGTCTTCCCCCTTCTATGTGTAAGAGAAGCTGCCTCTGCAAGACAGCAACTAAAATGACCTCAAGGTCACAATAAAGCAACCTTAAAATTATACCGAGGTCACATGTAGTCTTCTCCCTTCTATACGGAAGAGAAGCTGCCTCTGCGAGACTGCAGCTCAAATGACCTCAAGGTCACGATAAAGAAACCTTACAATTATACCCAGGTCACATGCAGTCTTCCCCCTTCTATGTGGAAGAGAAGTTGCCTCTGCGAGACTGCGACTAAAATGACCTCAAGGTCACATTGAAGCAACCTTACAATTATACCGAGGCCCACCCTCTACCCCCAACGTAAAGTTACCAGAGTGATGAAATACGGATATCAGTCAGTACAGCAATGTTTGCTTCTGAAAACAAATAACATATAAGATTTCTTCCAGCAACATAAAAATGGTGGACACAAGTTATAGTAAATGCAGAGAGTTACATCAAGTGATCAGTCCTCAAACAACCTAAATCATGTGATCAAATCAAACACAGTTTTCCACGAAGAAACTGATAAAAAGATAAAGCATGGTAAACAAAAGACTACGGAGAATGATACATGATCCAGAAATTACCGCATGCGCATCAGCCATCCCCGATTCCAACAACGCATCATGAGCAGCCTGATTAGCATTTGGCGAAGAAATTCTCTTGAATTCCTTCTTCAACGTAATCAGATCGGATTTATATTCCCTTAATTTAGCAAGAAGTGTTGCCTTCACCCCAGGCTGCAAACTCCTTGCCTCCAGGTCCATTTTCCGAATCTACCCAAAAAAAAACAATATCCAAATCAATATCACACAACCCAAGAAAAAAATTACAAAGAACACAAAAAAAAAAAAGCCTTAGACAACATATTACCAGGCCATCAGCCTCATCAATCCCAGAATTTATCTCGGAAAACTTGTGCTTCTTCTGTTCTGCAAAAAGTTGTCAATTATATTTTTTAAAAAATCCTTAAAAGGGGATTTTTTTTTTTTTTGAGGGTTCAAATGGATCAAAGAAATACCTGCATCGAGAATAAGAGAAGCAGAATTGCATTTTCGGGAAAGATTGGTTGAGAGTTCACAGTACTGTCGTTCATACCCTTCGAACACCTCACTCATCTTGCAAAATATTTCAGAAAAGACTAGATCACCACAGAGATGAAAACAACAAAGATTTTGTTCTGATCGGAGAAAACTGTTGGTTGTTGCCCTTGGGGGTTTGGATAAGATCACCCCAACTGTTTACAAAGAGAAGAGGAAAAGAGAAGAATTTAATTGACTTTGTCTTTTTTGCGAGGAACCGTAAAACTGACCAAAATCTAGCTAGACTCTCCCTCTCGTGTCCGCATTGTTTATTGTCCTTTGGCGGCCAAACGGTGCGTTTTACTCCTCCTGAATCGGGACTCCCATACGTTAATTGGTAATTCCATTGAACACAATTGCACAAATTTCGCAATGATTATTTTTCTTAAAGAAATTTCGCTTTATTTATTTTTTTTTTTTGGCAGAAGCACCAATTACCAAATCTACATTGCAATGGGCGAAATAAATAAACATATGAAAGAAAAGAAAAAGGTCAAAGAAAGCATGTTGAAGGAGAAGCAAGGAGAAGAGTAAAAGTTGAAAAGTGGAACCTTGAACTCTTTTTTCTTGCATTGAAGATTGAATTATGAAAAATCTTCATAACAGGATGATTATCCAGAAAGATAAAGAAGATTACTCCGGATAGCACTTGGAATCCAATCCGTAAATCGTAATAACTATGTCCGAACCGAATCTCTACCATGGGTTACAAAACACATAAATAAGCCACTGGCTGCAGAGCCAAAGTCAGTTATATATAGCACGAGTGAGAGCGAAATGCTTCATTACTCTTCCAAGTTCAAGTCTAAAATTATTTTCAATAATTCTAAAACTATTTCCAAGTTAAACCTCTAGTTGATCAAAACCTAAATTCAGGCCCAACTTTAAACCTCAACCTGAACTCCATCAGCTCAATTACACACCACTAACCAGTGACCAATCACAAACTAATTTTAGAGCTTTTCATCAACTTTTCTGTTCTTCAAGTAGGGGAACCGTACCAAAGCAAATAAGGACTACTGGTTGTTAATGACATCCAACGAATCCCTATATTTGCTTCCTAGGAAATACCAATTCACTGCAGAAACTGCTCTAGAAATACAAATAAAATCACCCCGGATCCGAATAGGCAAAACATAAAGAGATATACTACTATAAAGAACAATTTTTTTCCGAACAATGAGTGAACAAGCTAAATTCAAAGATGGCAGTCTGGCACAAATTCTAGCAAAAATATCAGGTAAAGCAAATGGTCTGAATCAACTCCACAGATTTGAATCAAATGTTCTGCCGCAATACCACAACATTATAGCATGTAATATACCTAGCAGGCACTTGTGTCATCGAAGATTAATTTGTTTCTGGCTAGAAGCAAATAGCAGCTACATGTTCTTGAACCCTAGGCCATTATCTTAGCAGACCTCACATAGAGGCTATCTACAACCTTGCCAATGTTGGAGATGGTTTCCAGTGTTGCAGGGTAGATGGCATCGGTCTTCGGATCATCAAATATGATGAGACACCCAGCACCCTGATCCAGAGTTCCAGCAAACTTCTTATCCAGAATCATCTGAGAAAGTTTCTTCTCCACATGATCTACAGGCAGTTCAATCAGTTCAGCAATATGAGTAATCTCAACCCTTGAGAAAGGCTCAATCAATCTGCAGAGGTTCTGCTCCAATAGAGTGTCGTACAGGGAAGAAAGGTGTCTGTGAACAATAGGATCCTCCTCTAGTTGGGCCCTGAAATCACGAAGAGCAGTCTCAAAAAGCTTCAGGGAACGTTTCGCATGGGCATCAGCAACAGCTTTCATGGCATCAAGTTCAGGCCCAACATATTGTAGCCCTGCCTTGGATGATATTATACCAGCAACATCATCAGCCTGGCTCACCATTATTTTGCACAACAACATATACTTAAGGCTGTATACTGCACGAGGATCTTCGAGAGCATTGAAAGCTTCAAATGCTTCAAAAAAATAGCTATAAGCAGTTTTGTAATCCTTCTCCTCTGCATGGAGGATTCCACTCTGCAAATCTATATTACCCTGCTGAGCTGGTGGCACATAAATTGCATTTGCTGCTGTTCTTGCAGCTGTTAGAGATGCCTTGGCTTTAGGCAGGTTTCGGAGAGAGAAATGAAGCTTACTCTCCAACAAGTCTATGTCCACAAGAAGCAGCTTGTCATCCAACCTTCTGACCTCCTTGATTAGGCCAGAAAGGAGATTCAGTGCTTCTGAATACTCCTTGTTCTCCATCAAAAGAGCTGCTAGCTTTGCCTCAACTCGTTGGCGCAGGAAAGTTCTCTTCTCAGCACGAGTCCACTGCACCACTTCTTTGCAAAGAGAAGTCTGCAGATCTGATGTTCCTGGTATTTTAGCTACATCATCTATTATACCACGGACGATTTTAGCAGCTTTTGCCTTTGGAATTAATGCAAAAAAGGGCCTCAATTGGGTTAAAAGGCTTCTGAGCTCCTCTGCTCGGTTCTCTTGTCTAAGAAGATCTGAGAGATTTGTTATGGCCTGCTCTTTAATCCGCAAGGCATCAGGAGCAGATGAAGGATTTTCTAGTACACGATAGAGGATTGAAATGGCTTCAGATGGTGTTTTGGCTTCTAGGGCCTGAGCAATTGAATCAGTGGTTGCTGGGAGATACGATGAAGACATTGTAAATGCTTAGAAATACCAAATCCTGCAAAACCAAAAATTGAATTTGACATAGATGAACTTGAATAAGTAATTAAATTCAATTTGACATAGATGCACTTGCATCAGTAATTAGATTCATGTACAGGAATAGACACAAAAGGTAAACTAACCCAAGAAGTTACTGGCTACTTTGACAACATGGATTGCAGCCATTTTAGTTGGTAACTACTGACCCAACTCATTAAATGAAACAGTCAATGGATTATTTAATCACTCAAGACAAAGACAAGCATCATCAAATAACTCGCGTTTTTACAAAACCAAAGCTATTCTTTCAAAACCAACTTCAAACTTCACAGGTCATACAACCAATCCCAAATTTCAGAACAACAAATTTTATTGTTCAGTCCCTTTGGAAAATGTTCTGACAGCCTACAAATCATTGTCTGTCGTCCTATGTGCCATGTCAGAGATATATTAGAAAAAAGTGTGGAATTAGCAACTCTATGGACAATATACATTACATTTCTGCAACTACAAAAGCATGTTTCTTGCTGTAGGTAAAAACACATTGCAAAAGAACAAGAATAAAGGCATCAAGGTTCTTTTTTCCTGATCTCTACTTACAAGCTTAAGTTTCACCTAAATAAGCCTCAAATAACTATGGAATGTCACTGTAGTTTATCACAGAAGAAACAGCCATGTTAGAATAAAACCCAGTGCCAATGAGTAACCCCCATAGAATATTTAAACCCTCACAATTTTCAATCAAATTATGACAAATTGGAAAAGTGCTAAGTCCCCCAATAGTGTATTCAAAAGTGAAAAGGAGTTAAAAGTTTTACTCAGCTGATCTGCCCTAATTTAAAGGGGGGGCTCCCGCCCTTCCTAATCGCCTTAAAACTTCACTTCAAATCCCTCAAATCAAAAGCATATAAGAATAAATGATGAACCACTCATGTTGTGCTTCCTTTTGTAAAATTCTTCTCTCTTTTTTCTTACCAATGATCTTCAATCAGTATATAATATTGAGAATAGTTCATAAGCTCTCTGTTTTACTCGACTCTTTTGCCAATTCCATCCCTAAACAACTCCTTGTTTGCTCTGCTGTCTTCTATCCTGCTCAATTTTCCACCCCTTTCTCCGCATCTTTAATTTCAGAATTCCAAAATCACTGTCTATTATCAGTGCAAGGAAAACCCAAATACATAGCAATAGCCACCATACGATGGTTCAAAGGAAAAATTGGTAGCCACTTCACTGTCTTATGTCTGTCTTGAACATCAACAGAATTCCCATCACCGGGATATGAATCTAACGCAGTTGGATACGGGCAGAAAATAAAAGAAGCATAATATTTATTTTATTTATTTGGACACAGATTGGACACCAGAAATCAGAACAAAGAACAGGTATAAAACGATATTACATCGCCGATGACAAATCGATGGCGGCGCCAGCGCCGGCACCGAGGCACAGCCTTGACCACATAGATATGAGTTAACTATGAGGAATAGCAAATCAACAAAAATATATTTCAAAGAATAATCATGAAATGAACTAAATCGCAAACAAAAATTCAGCAATTCAAGAAAACTGGCAGAAACATCTTGAATCTAAAGGGAAATTAAAGGGAAAAACAAAACAAATCAAAAGTGAGATGCCAAAAATCAAAATACCTGAACCTTGAAGTAGAAAGTAAACTAAAAATGGTAAAAATGTTACCTCGATCAGGCAAGCAAATAGACGAACTGATGTGTTCCTCAGTCACACGCTTCCTGCTTGTATCAGATTGTGCCCTTTGGGCTTTATGTCGTTTACCTTTTTCTTTTGGTCCGAGACGTCCGACCCGACTTCTGCAGCAAGAAACGGTCGGTTGAAATATGTGTTGTAGGCTTTTTGGGCTTTAAATGATTTTGGGCCTGAGCCCTTGGCTCACTCAAATTGGAAAATTATCCCACTTTTCGAATCAACCCAAACATACTACACACATATACGTGTGTATATATATATATATATATATATATATATATATATATATATATATATATATATATATATATATATATATATATAATGTATTTGTTTTGATAAGTTTTAATTTTTCAATTAAGCTGAATTCAATATCAAATTTAAGTTTGTTTCAATTTGAATACTCGAGGTTTGAGTTTAGCCAATATTAATTTTTAAAATTTAAATTTGATTTGACTTGATAAAATATTTAAATTATTTGAATTTTAATTTAATAAATTCAATTTATTATTTTTTAATTATATATTATAAAAATAAAAAAATATAATATATATTAAAAAATTCTATTAAACTCACGGTACCGTCATTTTCAATAGTATAGCTGCCATCTTTTTTTGTGGCTTTTGTTGTTGCTGGAACCATGTGGTATGGTTCAGCAACTACCTCCATTGAATTATTTGGTCCTATTCGTTATCAATGGAATCGATGATACTTCCAGCAAAAAATATATCGAAGGGTTAGTGTTGAGTTAGCCGAAAATCAAAGTTTATTAGAAATTTCTTCTAAAATTCATAAAAAAAAAACTAGTTTTTTATGATTATATTGGCAATAATCCGATGAAATATGGATTATTCAAAGCGAATTTAATGGACAATTGAGATGGAATAATCATTAGATGGTTAGAACACCCTATCTTTAGAAATAAAAAAGAGTTTATATAGAATAAAATATATACTTCAACTTTCTTATGTTAAAACTTTGGCTCATAAACACAAAAGCATCATACGTGCCTTTTTTTTTTTTAGATTAGGTTTGAAATTTTTGGAAAAATTTTTTTATGGAAGAAGAACATGGTTTTTCTTTGATTTTTTCAAGAGTTTTTTTTTTTTTTTACTTTGTGAAAGTTATATAAGGGACAAATTTTGTATTTGAATATTATTTGTATCAATACTTTGGTCAATATTGAATGATTGGTTATGAAATCATGTAAATTTAATTAAAATTAAAATGAAATTTTTTTCTAAATGATGAAGAGATAACAATGGTATGAATCTAAAAGTTTCAATTGATTCATAGGGTCTTAACAAGAGAATTCCTTAAAAATAAATAAATAAATAAATAAAGCCACATTCCATACAAAATAACAAACCAAAGCTTAAAAAAAGAAAAGGTCAATTGAAGATTCGAGAGGCATGTAATGATGAACATAAAGACGAATGCATCGACTTGATTTTTTGATATTATAATTATAACTAAAAAAAATATTTAAATAATGTATTAAGATATTTAAATTCGATTAAATTAATTACTTAAGTAGTTTAAATTTAAATTCAACGCAATAAATCAAACTCATGTAATTTTTTAATTGAGTTCAGGTACCGAAAAATGATTTAAATAAAAATTTTCATTAGGATAAAGGTTAAATTTGTTATTATACATTAATTTTATCAAAATTTATATTATATTATTTAGAATATATGTATCATTATCTTAGGAGGTACAAAGAGAGAGTGGAGAATAAAACCTTAGGTCTAAATATAATCATTAAATTAAGTCTTAGTTATTAATATGTATTGTTGAGATAATAATCCTTTAGATATCATATTTTTATTTTACTTATTTTTTGAATAAAATAATGAAAATTTACTATTTACACGAATAAAATATTTCTGAAATTAATACTATTATAATTGTAGAAGTATGGAGTGGTAAAACTGGCCTAATCGTACAATTACGATTTTTACAACATAAACGAAAAGAAGTAAACTGGTATCCGTTTTCTCTTGCTTATACAAAATGATACTGCAAAATTCATATAAGCTGACACAAATTAAAAGGAAATCCTGAATTAAAACGATTCCATCTCGATCAATGGGCAGCGAGAATGGTCCGTCAGCTGACCCGAAGCACAGGAACCCTGCGTCGTGCCGATAATAGCTCATTCATATGAGCAATTTGAACCAACAGCTGGTTTATCTTCTGCACCATGAGATAGCAAAATGCAGACTGAGTTCTATAGTTGAGTTTAAATTTTACTGTACCTTTGATACAGTGAGATGAGTTGCACAAATAATAAAAGAAAAAAATAAAATTTAAATTACCCTTTTATCTTCATATCAAAATTTTTAATATTTTATTAAAAAATATATAAATATTTTTTTTTCCCACTTAGCCAAATTATTAATACAACTCCGGTTACTGATAACAATGGGAGACACAGAACTAAGAAAAATCTACTTCAGAATCAATGGATTCATAGAAATAAATTTACTTGGATTCTCATAAAGAAATCAAACGTAGAAACAAGAAAGCGTTAGAGATTAAGTAAGCCAATTCGGAAGATTGTAGCCTTAAGAAAACATTAGAATTTCCGAATAGGAAGTTCATGGAAAACCTGGTCTTTCTCTTGAATCAGAAAGATCAACTGCTCCTTCTTCTCTTCCTTGATTCTTGCACGCCATTTCCCAACTTTGGCGTACACCAATGACAGGAACACAGCTGCCACGACTCCACTAACTGCTCCAATCGACCAAACCCTCCATCCGAAGGCCATGAAATATCGAACTCGAGCACCAACCTTCACAAGCCCATCAGTCAGGATTCTACCAATCTCGTTTGCTTTCTTCGAAGGCCCTGAATTTGCTTCTTTCCCAGTCGACGACGACCGAGAGGCCACTGATGAATTTACCCCTGACTCATCATCTGATGTTATTTCTAATCCTTCATGGCGACTTGGAGGGAAGACAGACAAGTTAGGTTGTTGTCGGAGGCTGCTGTTCGTAACAACAGCCATGTCTTGTTCACCTGATGGTGCCATGGGAGCTGGAGTTGGCTGTGTTGGGGACTGGATTTGCTCCCAGTCGCTGAACCCATCCGATGCCTCGGCTTCATCCATGTTATCTCTCGGGATTGGTAGCCTGTTGCATTCAACTTCTGGTTTAAATATCTGCTTTGAGGGGACTCGAAATATCCAGGAAAGAGGGGCTTGAAAATGTAGGAATTGATCGGATTGTTGGTTTTTCAAGTCCAGTCCACTTCAATCAGTGTACGAAGGAGCTTCGTTTTGGGTCTTTCGTTGCTCGGGGTCGAGGATATTGTGGGCCAACACCCCTATCATGGATCAAAATAGGGATTAGTTTAAGTCAACGGAGAGATTGAGTTCAATAAAATTAAAAAATAATAATAAAATTATTAAAAATATATAAAATAAAAAAAATTAAAGTAAATGTAAAGATGTAATTTCATCTTTTATTTTTTACCTTTTAATGTTAAATTTTAGTTATACTATGATTCATTGGTCCACATCAATGAGTCAAATAATACTCTAATCTTATTTGATATTATTTTGCTCGGTTATATTAAATTTGAAATTTTTATAATGAGATATTTACGATATTTTGTTTAGTTTTCCTTATCAAATTTTTAAGTGATTAAATATATATGATTTTTTGTTTTCTAAATAAATTTTACATACATGCAAAGCTATGTCAAAAGAATGACCAAGTTATAAGACTCTATAAGATAGGGTTAATATTGATTTCATATTTTTTTAATTGATTTAAATGGTTTTTTTTTGTTAATTCTTTTTCCTATTGTTGAAAGAATAGAATGGACAAAATGAAAATGGAAAATGATCTAAGCTATCCTATTTTGTTGTTGAGCCATTCTTAAAAGAAAAGGTGTAAATTTCATTTAACCATGTGATTGAAAAAAAATTTAAATGCTTTATAAAAGAAGCCATAAATAAGAATGAGATAAAAGTTAGCATTTCTTTGTAAGGTCCAATATTTTTTGAAGTTAAAGGTTAAATACAAAATCAAACTTCTAACATATTAGGTTAGGACATGATAATTAGTTGTGCATTATAAAAGAATAATAAAAGTATGTTACGTGGCGCACGAAAAATATATCACGTGACGCACGAAGAAAACATATGAAAAATGATACAAACACTGAGTAAAATAAAAAGAGCAAAAATGTAATTAATGACAGAGTAAATCCCTATAAATAAGGATCAGGTACAATTCGTTAACCTAATTTTCAATTTTTCTACTGAAATTTTGTCCAATTCTCTAGCTGACTTAAGTATCGGAGTGCCAACGCAAGGAACAACCTCTGCGTCCCTCTGATCATTCTTTTTCTTGCAGAATCTTTGATGACACATAGCACAAAGATCGAGATGAATACGTCTACAATTCGACACTGTTGTAACCGAGCAATAACAACATTAATTTTAAGTTTTTTTATAGTATATTTATAACATTTTTAATATTTTTTATATTTAATGACTTTAAATTTACACATAATCATATCATATGTTATTAGTATTAATTTTACAATACAATCAAATTTTATGACTTCCCTGTAATAATTCCTCACAGTAGAAAATTTCTTAAAAGAATCTTTTATTATTTTTTCTTGTATAATTACTAACTTGAATATGAAAACACATCTCAAAATTCTAATTTCGACTTTTTATGATTTTAACAAATTAGACAAAATTCTTAAAAATCAAACTTTTCAATCTAAAATTACCTTAACATTCTTCTAATCCAATACCCTTTAAGTTAAAAAAACACAAGGAAATATATCTCAAAATAAACAATTCTTTCGCATGTATTAACATATACATTTACAAAAGAAGTATGTGATAAACTGACCCAAAATTTATTATTTTTACTATAGTTATTAATTTAAGCATCCAATATTGAAATTTTGCAAATAGCTTGGAAGTCTTTAAAAAAAAATTTATATTGAATGCATTGTTCGTGTACATATTCTATGCCATTAACGAATCATAATAAATCATTTTATTAATTTATAAATTATAAAATAAAAAATTTATAATAAATATAATCAAATTTATTAATTAATAAGTTGTCTCGATATAATTAAATGATAATATAAGAGATTTATATATTTAAAATGCATTAAATATAATTTCTAGAATTAGATTTAGCGAATTATTTATTTATTTATTGAATTTGCTAAGCTCTTGGCGGGTAGGTTGAATATTACTATAAACCAACCAATACAGAAAATCGATTTTAGTCAAAGAGAAAAAGACTTAAAAGGGCATTTTGATAACTAGAGGAAGAGGAAGAAGCGGCCACTGCTGCACGCGAGCTCCCCTTCCACTGCGTTGACTGTGCTACTACTGGATTTGAATCTTGCCTTTTATTTTCAAAATTTTTCTTCGAAGTCCTTAGTCTCTCATCTGATTCAAACTCCGTACAGAAAAGGTTCGATTAATCTCTTCATTTTTTTTTTAAAATTTATGTTTGTGTTTGGTTTGCTTGTTTCCGCTGTTTTCCGGTCCTTTGATTGTTTGCTTTTGGATGAAAATGTTGATTGGTTGATTTTAAGAAGGAGTCGATCCGGGAATGAGGAATTAAGTGTAGAAAATTAGGCATTGGCGTCTGATAAGTGTGTAATGGAATTTTGGTTGACATGGAAATTACCAATTAGCTTTTGGATACAAGATTTTTGAGATATTTTAGTTTTTGTAACATTGAAATTGTTCTCCACGAATTGAAAACGCTCTATCATTCTACTTTTTCCTGCAAATTACCATCTCTGCAAGTGTGCTGTGAAATACTGCAAACTGTTTTCTTATTTAGCTTATGATGGAGAGATTGTTATGAAATTCTCTTTTTCTTCTTGAAAAGTTTTATTGATTTCGATATCTAACAGTAACCACCTTCTGCTTGGTGCAGTTTTGATTTGTAAGCCATCTTTTTGAAGGGTTGATATTGCTTAGAAGAAATGCTTGTGTCCGCTCTACTCACATCCGTGGGTATAAATTCTGGCCTTTGTGTATTATTCTTCGCTTTGTATTCAATATTGAGGAAACAACCAAGTAATTATGAAATATATATACCACGCTTGCTTGCTGCGGGGAATTATACGAGGCGCAGTGGTTTCAACCTAGAAAGATTTATACCATCTCCTGGTTGGGTGAAAAAGGCATGGATGCCATCTGAAGAGGATCTCTTGTCGACCGCTGGCTTAGATGCTGTCGTCTTTATCCGTGTTATAACTTTTAGGTGAGTGGTTTCTTTTGTAAGAAAGTGTTTGTTAGTGTCAAGAAGAAAATCTTAAGACCTAATGTGATTTTAGCAGCTCCAAGCCTCGAACAGGCAAGTCAATACATGGATTTTTGGTTATACATTTTTTTTTTATTGTGTCCTTGTTTTCATACGTGTGCATGTCTATGTGTCTCGGAGACAGGGATAGATAGAGATTGAAGAATGGATAGGAACAAAAGATTGCTTGAATCATGGAAAACATACAGCATGATACTAATACGATAAAGATGCTAATGCGATAAAGTGCATAAAGAGGGAGCTTGTCAAAATAAGTTGAGATGTGATCTTAATTTACTTTAAATAATGTCAGGATTCTCATTTTCTTCATTAGACACAGTGTCTGTAGAGAGTTTAAAAGTGTGGGCTTTTGAACAAGAGAATTGCCAAGTGGAGGAAAAAGGGATGCTCTTGGAATGAGAGACAGTAGAGTGACAATGGCTCCTGTCAATATTTCTTCTTCATGTAATTAATATATTTGTATTTTTAGCAATTCCTGATAAAAGTCTCATCAACCATTATAGGTTATTTTACTAATCTTTTGGAGAATCTTTCTGTAATCAGTGGTCCCTTGCTACCATATGTACTTTTCTTGTCCTGGTTGTTGTCCAGTTGTATATTTTGGTGCATTGGCATCTAGGAAACTGCTATGGTGAATAGTCTATGGTTGACTCAAAATGTTGTTGGTGAAATGAGGAGATAATTGATTTCTAGAGCATTATCTTTCTGTAAAATGGCTCTTTCTAGTTGTTGACTAAAAATGCGATTATTATACATGCATGAAAGACTAGGAGGTAGAAGTGTTACTTTCCTCTTGGAAGTCAAACTTCCAAATCTTATTCTTCTTATAATTTTTTCTTTTTCTTTTCTGCTGTATGCACACATAACTTGATCTTGTCTTTAGTTTTTCTTGATATTTGGTTAGCATTTTATTTAGGCTTTATCAAATGCTTTTATGATTCAACCTTATGTTGGCTGTTTGCTCTTAAATCTGCAGTTTCAGAGTGTTTTTGTTTGCTGGGGTTATTGGGATATTTGTTCTTCTCCCTGTTAATTGCACAGGAGATCAGCTTGAGAATATTGATTTTGATGATTTATCAAATAATTCTTTGGATGTCTTCACCATTTCAAATATAAACAGTGGCTCTAAAAGGTATGTTCAAGTTTAAAATAATTTTCATAAGTTGAAATTTGATTCTAAATATCTACTTGACTTAGGGAAATGTAAGGATTCCTTCAGAAATTAACTTTTAACCTTCATCAACAAAGATTATTTTATTGGCTTTTTTGGCAGGTTGTGGGCTCATTTTTGTGCCGTGTATCTTGTCACTGTATATGTTTGCTGTCTACTCTATTATGTAAGGTCTACTTCTCTGTACCAAAGAAATTTGATTAACAGAAATCAACTACCTCAAAGCCCTTTGTCTATTATATCGAATTTCAGGTCTTATGTCTGTTTGACAAGTAGATGTATTATCTATCCTTATTGTATGAGGATGCTTATTTATAAAACTTAGTTTGCTCTTACTGATCATTATCTCCCTCTACTTAAGCAATTATATTGAACTGGGTACTAAGTGGTATTTTTTTCTGCAGGAATATAAATATATAACTGCGAAAAGGGTTGATTTTTTTCGCTCAACCAAACCTCAGCCTCATCAATTCACCATATTAGTAAGTGGTATACCTGTTTCTGCTGGGAGCAGTGTTAGTGAGAGTGTGGAAAGATTTTTCTTAGAGAATCATCCTTCTACATACCATTCACATATGGTTGTTCATCGAACAAGTAAACTTCGAAGTCTCCTTGTAAGCAATATTTTTTATGTTTTTCATTTCCTTGAGCAGAATCTAATTTTCAATTACCCATGTTCTTTATTTTCTCTTCAATTCTTTTTTTTTTTCAAATTTCTTTTCTGTTTTGCAATAAATAAACATAATTGAGCAATATTTTTATCTTAAGCCTGTAGTTTTGTTGCTATGTATGGTTAAATAGCATCCTAGCTATGCTGGATGCCCCGTCTACTTTTTCTTTTTGAGCAAGTCTAGTTCCACCCATCTATTCCATGTTTCTAACAATTATTTGATTACTTTTTTAATCCCTTTCAGAAAGATTCAAAGAATTTGTATAAAACGGTTACCCACTTACAGTCAGATACCAATCAGCAGAAGTATAGGCATGCTGGGTTGTTTGGACGAAAGGTTGATCTGGTGCGTCATTATGGAAAAAAATTAGAAGACATGGAGGAGAATCTGAGATTAGAGCAATCTGAAGTTTCATTGGCAGCAGAAGTATGTGCTTGTATCTACTCTTTTTATTTCTTTTGACATTGTTTTTTGTTATATTTTCCAACTTCTTTGTCAGGATCTTGTTTAGCATTCTGAATTATTCTTCACAAAGGTCTTGGAGTCTTTATATTTTGCATGTGCCTCACATTTATCTAAGTACATGAATTATCATAATAAGAATTATGATGTCTTATTGAAATAAAAAGAATAGGTAATGCAAACAATTAAATAAACCCCAATAACATTATCTCTAATATGCGTTATAGAAGGCACTATAGTTGGTTATTGAATTTCTGGTTCTAGTGACAACAATTGAATTTGGCTGCATAAGAAATTATAAAATGAAAATTGCGAATCTAATGATTTTATTAGATGCAAGTGAGGTGACACTAGCAAATGGATCCTTCAGTAGCTGTAGAAGTCAAAGTGAGGGGATACTGAAAATTGGTGGATGTTAGAATGCTAGAGTGATCGCCAAGGATACTAGAAAAACATTTTCTTCATGGAAGTGATCGTCCACTGCTGTCCCCAATAATATATGATTAAACCGGAAAATAAAAGGAATGTTTCTACGATGGTTTTATTGTTTCCTAGATCCTTTCCAAATGTACACATTATTGGGAAATCAGTGAAAAATGATTTACTAATGCACAAAGAAAGAAACATGAGAAAAGAGAAAAAGGGGTTTTGGGGGGGGGGGGATGAGGGGACAAGTGGAGAGTGTGGAAGTGGGTTTAATCATGATCCTTCGAATCTGAAGTCATAAATTTCTAAAAGTTCTTTCTAGCAATGCTCATGATAGCATCTAACATGCGATGATGACTCCCAACTGGTATGAATTCTCCTTAGTCAAGGTTTGGAAAAACCTTTAAGCTTGATTATTTTATTAGAAAATGATGAACTCCTGCTTGTTGACTTTTGCCAACTTCCTTATATCGATTTATTTAAGGAGCAAACCAGGTATAACAAAGTAATGAAAAACTGGAGAATGACTTTGCATGCTCTCTATCTTGACTCTCCATATATTGCAACTGCACTGAACTTGCTACTATTTATGCTGGCTCATGTTCTAATTCATTCCTGTGGTCATTTATTTTTAATGACTGATTTGTGCCAAAGAGACTAAAGGGTAGTTATAGAGTATTTATAACCTCAATTAAATGAAGGATTTACAGCAAATTGCCTTAACTTTGCAATTAAGTTGTTTTTTTTTTTTTTGTCCATGGAGCATCCTATTAATGCATTTCTTATTCAATGTAAAAGGAAGTTCGAGCAGCTTTTGTCTCTTTCAAGTCTCGATACGGTGCTGCAGTTGCTTTCCACATGCAACAATCAACTAATCCAACACAGTGGGTCACAGAGCAAGCTCCTGAGCCGCATGATGTCTACTGGCCTTTCTTTTCATCATCATTCATGAGAAGATGGCTTTCTAAGATTGTTGTTATTGTTGCCTTTATTATTCTGACAATTCTATTCCTTATTCCTGTTCTGGTTGTGCAAGGTCTTACCAACCTAAATCAGTTGGAAATTTGGTTTCCATTCTTGAAAAGCATCCTAACCAAGTAAGTGGTAGCTTAAGATCTCCAGCTAATGTCATTTCACCGTCATTCCTGTTGTTAATGTTTTACTGCTCTATGTTGTGTTGCTGCTCAAGCTTTCTCCTTGTAATTGTAGTCATGATGACTAGATTAAGATTTATATCTGTCTCATATCATTCAAACAGCCTATTTCATTTTGCTGTTTCTGATTTATTCTTCAAAGGAGAATATAACCTACTATTTCTTTGTATAATTTAAACTTTCAAAATTTCCATCAGAAGATTGCTGAATAAACACGAGTGATACTGTTTAGTTGCTTTTGATATATACAAACTTAACTAGAAGCTCATACGCATGGTAATTGGCAATATCTGGGCATTTTCATGTTATTTATCCATCTTTATCATTCTCTTAGTAATGCAAAGTTTAATTATTATCTGTCCTGTTTGCAGAACATTCATCAGTCAGGTAATTACAGGGTACCTTCCCAGCCTTATTCTTCAGTTGTTTCTCAAGATTGTGCCTCCAATAATGGAGTTCCTTTCCTCCATTCAAGGATACATATGCCACAGTGATATTGAGAAGAGTGCATGTAACAAAGTGCTTTGGTTCACAATATGGAACGTATTTTTTGCAACTGTATTTTCTGGATCAGTTTTATATAAGGTTTCTATCTTCCTTGATCCAAAGAAAATTCCTGCAAGGCTCGCTGTTGCTGTTCCTGCACAGGTGAGAATATATTTTTCAGTGATAACTTCTTTGACAAGTTTTATCCAATTTACTAGGGAAAATCTACATTATAACTTTAATACTATCGAATCCAATTTGAGGGACAACAGTGTAGATGAAAATTGATTCATTAAACTTAGGAATTCACGGCAAGTAAACTGGTACTGGAAGATAATCCTACTGCTAATTGCTAGTTTGTGTTAGTTTATGGAGAAAAAACATTAGAACGTTCAACCAAAATGCTATCCATATACGGAAAACTATTGAAAAAGAATAAATTAGATTATAATGTTTATTTTGTTAGATTATATTTCTTACAAATTTGTCTATTTCATTAATCAAGAAAGGCTGTAGAAGGAAACTAAATCTCAAGGAATGTGTTCCCTTAAAAGGATGACTTGTCCTGAAAGCAGAAACTATTAAAATTTCTCCCTCTTTGCATGTACACTTACTCAACTTGTTATATATGTTAGTTTGGCCAGTTGCTATGGTACCATATTAATTTTCTGAAATTGTTATTGACTTTTCAACATGTGGATGAGATTTCTACAGGAAATATCAAATTTGATTGGACGAGATCAGAAATTATAGACAATTATCTATGATAATGACAATGCTAATTCTTTCTGTAGGCATCTTTTTTCATTGCTTACGTCGTAACATCTGGATGGACAAGTACTTCATCAGAACTTTTTCGCATAATCCCTCTTATTTGCAGTCTAATAAGAATACCTTTCAGTTGTTGCTCAGATGAAGAATTCGAAGTTCCATCTATTCCTTATCATAGAGATCTCCCAAGAATACTTTTCTTTGGACTTCTCGGAATTACATATTTCTTCCTTGCGCCATTAATTTTGCCCTTCCTCTTGGTGTACTTCTGTCTTGCTTATATCATCTATCGCCACCAGGTTAGTTAGCTATCTGACTCCACTTTTCGTAAAAGTAATTTTTCCTGTAGTTTGTAATTGTCATCTTCAAGTACATCATTTCAAGCTAGGTTCTTTACTTTATATCAAATATACTTACCAAGTTAGATGAGTCACCAACAATGAAGTAGCGCATCTGGTTAAATTGCCTTACACCAAAAAGCACTGCTTTAGTTTTTATCCAAGTCACTACAATGTGGCAAATTTTTTGTATTGTTCAGTGGATGAAAATATGCTGTAGATATAGCTGGGCTATTTGGTTCAATATGACTGCTTAATTAGAAGATTTTTTTTTTTTGTAGTCAAACCTTTGGTTAAGAATTCAGTTCTTATAATTATGTTCATACACAAGTATACTACAAATGTGTGGAATACTCAACATTCACTCATGAACTGATTCTTCATATTTCATGTGATTGCATCGTTGAAAGATTAAGGTATGAGGTTTGAGTTACTGATTGAAAACTATAATTTATGAAGCCTCCCTGAGCACTTATGTTATTGTTTCTGTTTCTGTTTCAATTGTATGCCTTAGTTATTAATTCTCATAGAAGCAATTGGAGCAGCATTTTTTTTATTTTTGACATTTGTATTCCGCAATTTGTAGAGATAGGCAGTTTCTGGGATTAATTTGGACTAACTTGCATTAATCTTTGGCAAATTTATTTTGTAGTTCATAAATGTATATGCACCAAAGTATGAGACAGCAGGGAAGTTTTGGCCTATTGTGCACAATTCGATGATATTTTCTCTTGTACTTATGCAAGCTATCGGAGTGGGAATTTTTACGCTGAAGAAGCTCTCTGTAGCATCAACTCTAGTTTTTCCTCTTCCTGTCCTCACACTTCTCTTCAATGAGTACTGCCGGAAGCGTTTCTTGCCTAATTTTATTGCTTACCCTGCTGAGGTATATATCTTTACATGCCAAAATATTGTAAATTGAACGAGTTATGGGATTGTAGTATCAAGTGTTACTATTGCCACTCTCTTTCCGCACATGCACACAGAAGTCTTTTGGCTTTTGCTGTTAAATCCTCTATCTTGATGCTGACTTTGGATTTTACATCGTGCAGGTTTTGATAAAGAGAGACAGGGAAGACAGACATGATCCTAAAATGGCAGAGTTCTATCATGATTTAGTGACTGCCTATAAGGACCCAGCCTTGTTACCAATTAACTTTTCTACAAATGCTGAGAGTCTTAAAAGCCCTCTTATATCTGCTGCTGAAGTTCGACATTATTAAGGTATGATTGTTAAACATAACAATATGATTTACTGCCATTTCTCTTTTGGTATCAGTCACATAGGAAAAGTGTACTTAATGTGCTTATGGTTTACGTCTGTTTGTGTCCTTATAGATATATGTTTATTTATGTATATTGGCATGTAAATAAACCATGAACTATCCGAAAACCCACTATGGTCGTTTTAGCAAAACAAGTCTGAACAAAGCTGCATATGCCATTAAACTGCATTTCCTTGAATTCTAATGGAAGCTTGCCTGTATTCCGGGTTGCTAGCTTATTTTCGGATGCTTTGATGAAGTCCAACTCTTTCTAAGTATCCTCCTCATTGTAACTCATTTATTATTATTATTGTTATTATTATTTGATAATTGAAGGTGTGATTGATTTGATTTGAACTTAAATTGGACAATATGTCACAACTCTTTTTTAACCATTTGGTTAAGAGATTGTGGGCTGAAACTCGTTTAATTATTACTTTCAGTTCGAGATGGAAAGCAAAAGTCATATTGCCAATAGTTGAAGGTCCATACCTTGCAGACTAGAGATTTTATACTTGAACTTACCGCTGTTGTTCAGGCATCTGATATCGCCATTGTATCATCACAAAGTAAAGATTGATGGGATCGTTGCTGTAAGATAAAACTAGAATCTTGGAGGGCTGGAGGTCTAGTTAGGAATGTTGAACTCTCCAGTCTATGGAATTTGGTTAGTCTTTGATTGCAAAAAAGAGAACACTAACTCTTTCTTTTCTAGAACTCGTAGATATTACATTTTTAATCTGTAAAATGCCCGCAAAAAAAATTCGAGATTTAGCTAAGTTAATTCATGCATCGTCTTTAAAAGATGATTTCTGGCTTAAATCCGTTAATAAGTGAAGACATATAGGTCTTCCAAAGTTATTTATTAATTTATTTATTGCAACAAAGCGAAATTATGCAAATATTTAACTGGATTTGGCCTGGTATGTTGTAATCATGGGTGGTAATTTCGAAGAAGCAAAAGCACAACAGAAAAAACGCAAGCCAGGAATATTTCAAAGCATTGAATCAGCGGCCTCGTCTCCTCTTTTGGAAATTTGCCCACCATTATTTGGTCCATTCTCCTGCTTTTCTGTGTATATGTTCCATACTCCAAATTGTGATTGCCTCTACACTTTATTGAAACAGTGAGGTAATTTCAGATTCTTGTTTTATTTACTTACAAGTATTGAAATTTAAGTTTCAAATCGACAGAATTTTTATACTTTAAAAAGTGAAATAATTATTTGAATTAATATTCAAGAATCAAAATTATAAAGGTTTAAATAATTGTTTATAAATTTTTTTAGTTAATTCATAATTAATAGAGAATTGGAATTTGGGGTCTCATTTCCCCCAAAATAAGGTGTAAATATACCATATAAACAATGTCCCGGTCACTTAATTTTAGTTAATTTTGTTAATAGAAATGAAGGCTTTTGCTTTACAAGTTTTGTCATTGTGTAATGAAATCACATTACTAATAGGGATTTAACTTCCAATGACTGATTGCTCCATGACTAGAGGAGGATTTTTTTTTCCCCTTATTTGAGAAATAACTGATAAGAGATTTAAAGTATATAGAAAAAAAATCATGCATTAACCATTGAATTAAATATTCTATTGCAAAAAGTATGATTTTATTAGTTGTTAAGATGAATACTAATAAACTAATGGATGTTGGTTCAAGAGTTTGTGTTTCTCTCAATTGTCTTGAGTTTTAATCGGCTAAAATGATTACTAATAAGGAAAACCTAACTATTACAAAATCAGATGAAAAATATGCACACTCAAATTTTGGCGTTAAAATCAAACAAAACAGTGTTGACTGGTGATGCTAGCAGGCCAACAATCTAAGTGCATGTTATAAGATATATATACATACATATATACATACATATATATATATATATATGTTTCAAGGTGGGGAATATTAGAATGTGCCATCATATGAGAGAGAAGCTCAGTAGCTAGCTTGCCAAGAAAACAGTGAAAGATTGAAATTATATGGTATTTCAAGGTTTAGTGCAAAATGATAAGGGAATCCGCACACATGTCAAAGTCAAAGTAAATCATTTCACTTCCATGGGTTTCTTTTCTTGTATTCCCCCCCTCCCATGAAAGTGAAAGAAATGCATAAAATTCAATTAAAAAGCCGAACTGAGCATAATACAAAGAAATGGCTACAAAGAGACCCTCACAATTCACAACTTCCTGATCTGATCGTCTCCCTTATAATCGTATTGACAACAGCAGAAACAAGCCAAGAGAATGAAACTGGGAAACAATTAATGGAGATGACGGGGAAGAGGAAAGCAAGAGAAGAGAAAGAAAATTACACTACTGTTGGTGAAATGGTCATGGATAATGCTGCTGCTGCGGTAGCAGCTGCATTGGGTGGAGCTCGACGAGCGAGAAGAAGATTTGTAGGGGTGAGGCAAAGGGCGTCGGGGAGATGGGTGGCTGAGATCAAAGATACAATACAGAAGATTAGAGTGTGGCTGGGGACTTACGATACTGCTGAAGAAGCTGCTAGAGCTTACGATGAGGCAGCTTATTTGCTTCGTGGAGCTAATACTCGAACCAATTTCTCGCCTTGTTCTCCATCCTCTCATCCCAAACCTGCCCTTCCTTCGAAAATCGCCAACCTTCTCTTGCTTAGGCTCAAGGAGAGAAACAGCAGTGCTTCTGCTGTTTCCATGGCTTCCAGTTTGCCTGCTAACGTACAAGGGTTTGAAGCAGGTGAACCAGAGGAGATGTGCTCTAATGATTTCTTCAATGTGTCTGAAGATTGTAGCAATAATATCAGTGATACTAATTCTACCACTTGTTCTTCTACGTCTACAATAACCACATTGAGTTATGCAAGTACATGTTATTGCATGTTGGAGACTTTGAGCTCAGATTTTTCAAAACCAGAAGATGGTGACGATCTCAAAGAAATTTATTTGGATATTGAAGGAATGAGAAAGGAAGAGAGGGAGAAAGGTTTGGAAGAAGAAGAAGAGATTGATATGAGGGGGCTAATGGATTTCCGGTTTGTAGACGGATTAGGATTATCCAGCTGCGACTGTTCTCCATTTGATATAGCAGCAGAAATGGCGGAGCCAATGGAGCTGCAGGAGAACATTTATGGCGATGATCCATCGATGCTTAGCGAGACCATGAAGAGAATGAAGTTTGAACGCAAGTTCTCTGCATCTCTTTACGCCTTCAATGGGATACCTGAATGTTTAAGGCTGAAGCAGCATGAATCAGGAAATAATGACAAGCTCGCACAGCAATCTAACCTTGTTAGAAACAAGTGCACCACTAAAGAAGATGAGAAGAAAATGGTCGAAGCTAAAGAAGAAGGTGATCAAGGAACAGGATTCTCATCAGCTAACTACTCTTCCTTGATCAACGAAGCCGGGGAAATCTGGAGCTCCTTTGATCTTCCTCCTGTCTGCTTCATGAGTTAGTTTTAACTGATTTACTCTTACAGCTTGATTTATTCTCCATCTGAGGCCAATAAACAAGATTTTCATAAGCAGTGTAAGCTCATCAATTCCAATCAGGTGTAATAACTAATAAATATTCTTAAAATAATGTAGTATTCTTATGAATAATCATATTCTTCTTCTGGCTAAGGGAATTGCCTTCCCATACTCTTATCAAGATCATATATATATATATATATATATATATATATATATAATGATTACACTGAAAAATGGATTGAATGAAAGAATTACTTTACATCAATACATATTTTTCTCATTCAAATTATATCACGTAATTATATTATTAAAATATTTACCATTTAATATTATCATATGTGATATGTAACAAAGAGTTGGTGTTGTCCAATAATATGATTACATGATATAATTTGAATGAAAAGAACATATACTATATTTTGATGCATTTTTCCCTCTAAATATGCTTAAGATGGATTGATCAATTTCAAACACAAGGAAAGCTTGTGATCATATGAGGAGTGGAGTTGCTATCAATCATAGATTGATCTTGATATGAGATCTCTCATCTAATAAGCTACCATTGAACCATGTGTCTTAATAAACTTTTAAATTAATCAATTCATTGAACAAAAAAAGAATCAATTCATAATTAGTTTACTAAAATATCGTATGATATTAATCACTAACCATTTGAGTTTAATTTAAGTGGACAAGAATGAGAGAGATTAAATTATAGTATATAAATACCGTACTTAGATCTTATTAATATAATAATATTGCCTTTCCTCTTATAAAAAAGATCAAGAAAAAAAAGCTACAATAGACTACTCTATTTCACTATGATATTATTATTATATATTATGGATTTTGTCAACAAATGTCTTATAAAGATACTTTTTAAGATTAGTTAATAATATCAATTTTTTATAAGAGTAATATTTTTATATTAAATGCAATAATTGATAATTTATATGATAAATTTTAATTTACTAAAAAGTATTATTTAACAAAGAAAAAATATTAACCAATGTCTAGTGACACTAATTAAAGTGATATTTATAAGAAAAAAATATGTAATTAATGTATATTTAGTGAAAGTAACAAATTAAATATAAAAAATATTTTTTTAAATATTATTTTAACTACTCTTAATCAATACTGAAAATCATCCATTCTTGGAACTTTTTAATAAAATAACCAAATACTATATATCAAAAGACAAAACTAAAGAAAAATGCTCATGATTTGTCAAACCTAATAGCAAATATATCATGGGTTTATGAGAAATAATTAATTAATGACCCACTTCTGAGTAATTTTTTTTTTCCTGATTTTAGTGCAATGCATAGCACAAATTTATCATATCAACTTCCGAATCAAATAATTGGACACAAATTTCATTAAACAAATCAACAAACATCAAGTGTTGTAAAATAAGACAAGATACATTCATGTGTCTTAGTGAACAAGAAGCTATGAACAATGATTATGTCTTAAATTTGGTCCAAAATCATAATCAAGATCCAAACTCTCATCAGTTCATTAAGGCAGTCAAGATACCAACTCAGTTTGGTCAAGATTCTTTGAATTTCCAAATATCTTCTTAGTCTTTTGGTACCTTTCAATAATTTTCATTACATTAAAGGTCAATAATCATGATCTAAGAAAGAGAAAAAGTTGCTGATTAACCCCAAAATCTATGGCATAATTATACATATGATCTTCTTCTTCTGCATCTTCCCCACACAATTTACCCAAAAATCATGTTCCCCATTTCCCCATTTCCACTGTTTAAACACGCTTCTAATTACTTTATCAATGGCTATCATCATCCCAGTTTTGAATTAAAAAAGCAGTTGAGAATTGATTTCTGACCATCCAATGTCATTTGTCCTTGCTTTTTACATGTAACGTGCTGCTATAATTGTTTGCTAATTCAAAATTGGCAACTTTATAACAACATTCATGAATATACCTAACAACAAGAATGTTTATAGATAGCGTAATGTTTAAGGTTCAAGTGTTTTTTTTTTAATTGTTTTAGTATAAAATATTTAAAAATTTGAACTTTGATCTAACCGTTATTATCTGTCTTTCAAATCCGTCCAAATATTATCTATCTTTTAAATCCGTCAAAAATTTAATAGACCAAATTTCAAAACCCTAAACAAAAAGAATATTGTCTATTCATTTAGGGTTTTATTAATAATTAGAATGCTTAGATTAATGAGGCAGGCATGAAATCCTGAACTGGGAGAGATTCCCCATGCCATATATTTTCCAGCCAGCATGCTTGCACTAACACCCCTTTAACTCTTATAGTTTTGATTTTAGATTTCTATTATATCTTGTCTAATTATTTATAGATTTAAAAATTAAGTTGGTTTACTTGCCAACTCTATGAAGATGAAGTGCTTAAACCCTAGCTAGTATGTGAGTAATGAAACTTGGTTAGGTTATTTGGCTAATCTTCACAAATTAGGCTAGAAAGGGCAATAGGAGGGTAACTATTATATTGTCCTCCATTTGTTTTTTTTTTTTTTCCTTTTAATTAGGATCAGAGAGATTGCAATTCAAACTCGTCTTATAAGTAATTCAAGACTTTAAATGATTGAGTAAATCGTTTGCATTTAAATTCTTTTGTTTTTTTTTTCATATTTAAAGAAGGCTTTGAATTATAAGAATAAAAAAAATATTCTTGTTTTTTTCTATTAGGATAGAAAAAATAGTTATTTAGGTTTGAATCGATGTTTAAATACTTCATAAATGATTTTGGTGCCATCAAGTCAAGTAGTTGATGGTAGAGAATTTTCAAATTAAATCTTAAATTTAATTTTATTAATAACAAAATTATTAATGAAAATTTTTATTAATAACAAAATTAATAACAAAATTTAATTTTGTTTAATTAATACTTTTATTAATAACAAAATTATTGATGAAACGAAAATTTTTATTATTTCCGATTATTGAATTTTGGTATGCACATGAACTTTAGATGTTCCACCTCTTCACCTACTTCTTATTGATTCCATTCGGCTTGTCTTATAATCTTAGCCTTTAATTTGATTAGGTTTACGTCAAATAAACACCTAAAGCACTAATGATATGTCCTTTGTCTCAAAGATAAGAGTTTGGTCTCAAATTCCATTTGACTCGTTCCATGTGAAGAATAAACATAAGACTATGTCAAAGAGCCCTTGCTTGCATTGAAATATATAAATTTAGTGAATACTCGCACTCAACTTATAAAGTATTGTCTATTTTAATCTAAACATTTCACGATTTTATCTTACAAAAGACATCTTTCAAGAGACAAAATCGTAAGACTTTTAAATCAAAATGAATAATATCTTGTAAGTTAGGTACAAGTCTCTATACCTAACAGATACGGAAAAGAAGAAAAACATTGTAGTACTACTAGAATGATGTGAATATGATCAAACGCCGATGAACTCTTGGTTGTTTTCCCTTTTTCTTCATGTCTTTGGAAGACATGGATTGCAACTTTGCTGTGGCTGGGAAGGTCTGCTGCTGCTCATTGAAGTCTAGGTGTTTTCACATTGAAATTCAGAGAGGACTGATAAGAGTAACCAAAGTGCCAAACTGTAACAAGCTGGGGAAACTTCCGAAGTTACTGAAAATTCTGATTGTAACTGTTACAGCATGAGCAAATCCTGAAGAAGATTTTTCACAAGCAGGAGCAGTGGGGGTGCATAGTGCGAATGATGTGGTCCAAAATCTAAAAAGAACAACCATGTTGTAAACATTCAAGGCTCCACAGTCCACCCTCATCATATTGTCCCATCACCACATTCCAACACTTGGGTTTATCCTTAAGATTTTTATAAGAGAAATCCACCTTCCCAAGTGCATGAATTGCACTGTTTCGTGACTTATCCCTTCCACTACCACTATCCATGTTGAAAAAAGATGTGGCAAAAGGTAGGCTACAAATAGGAGAGTGATGGGTTTGAAAGGAATATCTAACAAGAGACAAACAAAGCACACATTGTGTTCTTATCTATTGGCTTTGGTCATTCTTTTGAATTAATTAACTTTTTAGAATCTCTCACAACTGTTTCTGTGTATTGGCAGTTTGGGTTTAAAAGAGTTTTAACATTCTTATAATGGAAGAACACATAAAGAGGAGAAGGAAATGGAAGATTCTCATTTTTAATCCTAATTTATTGCCTATCCAAACATGCCATAACTCTATTAGATGGTTAATTACATAGTTTTTTTAGCTAGAAGACATGAACAAGAAAGAAAAGACTCCAACTTCATTTTGTAGCTCAACTGTCGGGTAGATGAACCCTCCTTGGAGGATTTGGGGCTAAACTTTTGCTTGCCAACCTCTCTTTTCTTGTTCGGATGAAAATGAAATGCAGTTGTTGATATTCGAATTTTAAATTTGAATTTTAATATTTTAAAGATAAAAATATAATTATATAAATTAACATTCAATATCAACTATCTTACCTTTTATTATAAAAAGAATTTTCAAAATTATATGAATGTACTGTAAACTTCATATTCAACGTTGCTTTAGGTTAAACTATTGTTTTCGTTTAACTAAGCATAAAATATAAGCTAACTTCATCTTATTATTAATTAAAACAGTGTACTATTTTTTTTTTCTTTTAATGTTTGAGCATGGAAAATATTTGGGAGAGGATTGAAAAAGACTCATCACTTTTGATTTAAACCCAAGCAAAAATGCCCATAGTAGCATTTGTTACCACTAACTAAGCCTCATTATATAAGATAACAACAATGGATTTGATAGGATTAAAAAAAATTAATGAAAAGAACTACCAAAATCAACAAATAATAGTTGTTAATTTGCAGAATCTTTTTTTTTCCTATTCCCTATGTTTTATAATTTAACTTGGTCTGCATAATGTTTCAAACATGTTTGTACATTATGACCATGATTAACATAATGATGCTGCAAATATTCAACACATTACTAAAATCATGTCAAAAGAAGAATTTGACCAATCACTATCAGATATTCCCAATTTCATTTTACCAAAATAAACATTTTTCCACTTCATTTGACTTCAAGAGAAATAGATAGAAATTTAAAAATTAAAAAAAAAAAAAAAGTAAGCTTGGATGGTGGGGAAAAGGGTAGAATAGGCTTATGTGTTTGACAGGTAGTCAATGGATCATTAAAGGGTATATCAGTAGCTTAACATGTGTAATGCTCTTTGACACAGAGCTGCAGAAAGCCAAATAGGCTTACCCTTTCTTTGTTGTGGCCTTTTCACTTTCTTTTATAAGGCAGCCCAGGCAGCCCTTTTTCCTTTGAATTTCTTCAGTATCAAACCTCCTTATGAACTAGAACCAGACAGAAAGAACCTCAGCAACTAAAACCCAATCTCTTTCTTTCTCTCTCCCTCTGCAATAACTACAGTTTCAGCTGAAACACTTCACCACTTCTACTCCCTCTATATCTCTCTTTAGTTTGTCTTTCCCTCTCATGCTCAAAGCCCCTTATTTTTCAGTCAAAGTTTTGCCTTTCTCACAGCCAAGCAATGGAAGAAACTGAAGAGCACCATGCCAACAGGAAATGCACCGCCAAAACCAGGACTTTCAAGGGCAGAACCAACCCTCATAAGCATCATTACCAGCACCCATTGTTGCAGTACTCAAGTCACTTTGGGTTCTTTAACCAAAACCAGTTCCAAAGTTACTCTTACTACCCTGCTTTGCTTCCCTTGCCTCCTCCAATACCTTTGCAACTAGCTTTAACTCCACCACTCTCTCAAAACCAAGCCTTTCAAACAAAAACCCATTTGCAGAAAGTTTCTTGTAAGGTTAATGATCCTCCTCTTGCCACCTCCTCCGTCTCTGATACCCAAGTTCCAGTTGTAACAATGACACCAGGTGACTCCAATATTTAAATTTGTTCTTTTTTCATTTTTCCTTTGCATGTTTATCATTTCATGTCATAGTTGATTTTTTTTAAAGATAATAAAAGGGTCCTCTTCAAAAGAACAGATTCAAAATGGAATCTTTGTTATCTTCTTTTGTTCTGATTCTTTACTTTTACCTCTGTCATTTTTAGTAATACGCAAAAATGAAAATTTCACAGCTAGAAATATCTTGCCAATTCTTATATTTGAAATTCTTGGAGTTTATTGATTATAGAATCTTCCAGTATTCAACCTTTTTTAAGCTGATTTTTATTCAAAATTTTATATCCAAGTACTTGTATTCAATTCCTTAACTCGTCTCTTTCAACAAAACAAGCAGCTCCAGAGGAACTTCATGGGAGAAAAAGTTTACCATGTAAAGGAAGTAATGGAAGGAAACTCAGGAGTACCACAAAGGAAGCACTGGTGGCAGCAAGGAGACCAGATTCTGGTGGTGTAGAAGGGCCAGTAATCTCTCTCCTCGCCAACCATTTTCTAGTCAAATTTGATCCCTCTCTAAAAATTTACCATTACAATGTTGAAATATCTCCTAATCCATCCAAGGAAGTTGCTAGAATGATCAAACAGAAACTGGTAGAAACCAACTCAGGTTTGCTCTGTGGTGCTCATCCAGCATATGATGGCAGAAAGAATTTTTACAGCCCTGTTGAATTCCAAAATGATAAGCTCGAGTTCTTTATTAGTCTCCCAATACCCACCACCAAGGCAAGTTTGTCTTTCGGGGAACTGAATGGCTTCCAACCGAAGCAGAATCAGCTTAAAGTGTTTCGAATTAATATCAGACATGTTTCAAAGTTTGATGGAAAGGATTTGAGTAGTTACTTGAGGAAGGAAGGTGATGATTGGATCCCACTCCCTCAAGATTATCTCCATGCTTTGGATGTTGTTCTCAGGGAGAATCCAATGGAGAATTGTATATCAGCAGGGAGGTCATTTTATTCAAGTTCAATGGGAGGTACTAAGGAAATTGGAGGAGGAGCTATTGGCTGGAGAGGTTTCTTTCAAAGTCTTAGACCAACACAACAAGGATTAGCTCTCAATGTTGATTTCTCTATCACTGCCTTCCATGAGAGTATTGGAGTTATCCCTTACTTGCAGAAGCGGCTGGACTTTCTTCGAGACCTTTCTCAACGAAAGACGGAGAGTTTGAGTGATGAAGAAAGGAAAGAAGTGGAGAAGGCATTGAGGAATATCAGAGTTTTTGTTTGCCATAGAGAAACAGTTCAAAGATACAGAGTTTATGGCTTAACTGAAGAAGCTACAGACAATCTTTACTTTGCAGACAGGGATGGGAAGAATTTGAGGCTTGTTAATTACTTTAAGGATCACTACAATTATGATATACTATTCAGGAATTTGCCTTGCTTGCAGATCAGTAGGAGCAAACCATGCTATCTTCCTATGGAGCTTTGCATGATTTGTGAAGGCCAGAAATTTCTGGGGAAGCTTTCTGATGATCAGACTGCAAGGATTCTTAAAATGGGCTGCCAGAGACCAAAAGAACGAAAAGCCATAATTGATGGAATCATGAGAGGACCAGTAGGGCCTACAAGGTAATGTTATAGAATACTAGGAAGAGATTCATTATGTTCTCTTGATTATATTTGATTGCTAGTAAGAGTTCTCTTCTTTCCTTTTTTTTAACCGTTTTAAAGTTTTTCACATTTTATCCCTTTAAAGGTGTGCACTTTTTCTTGACAGTGGCAACCAGGCAGACGAGTTTAAACTCCATGTTTCAAGAGAAATGACACGGTTAAATGGGAGAGTTCTTCAACCTCCCAAGCTTAAGCTTGGTGATGGTGGACACATAAGAGATATTACTCCTTCCCGCCGTGATCGGCAGTGGAACCTTCTGGACAGCCATGTCTTTCAGGGAACACGAATAGAACGGTGGGCACTTATAAGTTTTGGGGGCACTCCTGATCAGAAGTCTAACATTCCTAAATTCATAAACCTGCTATCTCAAAGGTGTGAGCAGCTGGGTATCTTTCTTAACAAAAGCACAATTGTCAGCCCCCAGTTTGAATCAACACAGGTACTTAGTAATGTGACTCTTTTGGAATCTAAGCTCAGGAAAATCCACCGAGTTGCCTCAAACAATCTCCAGCTGCTCATATGTATAATGGAGAAAAAACACAAAGGGTATGCAGATTTGAAGCGAATAGCAGAGACTAGTGTGGGAGTTCTGAGCCAGTGCTGCTTGTATCCAAACCTTGGGAAATTGAGTTCACAGTTTCTTGCAAATTTAGCCCTGAAGATCAATGCCAAAGTTGGAGGTTGCACAGTTGCTTTATACAATTCATTACCTTCTCAGATTCCTCGTCTTCTCCGGACTGATGAGCCTGTGATCTTTATGGGTGCTGATGTTACTCATCCTCACCCGCTTGATGATTTCAGCCCATCCGTTGCTGCTGTGGTTGGTAGCATGAACTGGCCCGCAGCAAACAAGTATGTATCTAGAATGAGATCTCAAACACATCGACAAGAAATTATTCAGGATCTTGCTGCAATGGTAGGGGAATTACTGGATGACTTCTACCAAGAAGTAAACAAACTACCCAAGAGAATAATCTTCTTCAGAGATGGTGTAAGTGAAACTCAATTCTATAAGGTGCTTAAAGAGGAACTGCAAGCTGTTAGAGAAGCTTGTGCAAGATTCCCAGGTTATAAACCACCCATAACATTTGCTGTAGTTCAGAAGAGGCATCATACGAGGTTGTTTCCATTTGAAATCGATCCTTCTTCCACCCAAAACCAACCTTTTGATGAAAATATTCCCCCAGGGACTGTAGTGGATACTGTGATAACTCATCCAAGGGAATTCGACTTTTATCTTTGCAGTCATTGGGGGGTGAAGGGTACTAGCCGCCCAACCCATTACCATGTCTTGTGGGATGAGAACCAGTTCACTTCTGATGAACTGCAGAAGCTGGTTTACAACCTATGCTACACGTTTGTAAGATGCACCAAGCCAGTTTCTTTGGTGCCGCCTGCTTACTACGCCCACCTGGCTGCCTATAGGGGGAGGCTTTACCTTGAGCGATCAGAATCTGCAGCTTGTACGAGAAGTTCTTCCACAATCTCTCGTGCAGCTCCTCCGAAGGCAACACCCTTACCGAAACTAAGTGAGAATGTTAAGAAGCTCATGTTTTACTGCTAAATAATTACATGTGCATTGCATGTCAGAAATTATTGAATTATATGATCTTAATGCAGCATTCTATTCGTTGCAATCACAGATGTAGTGCAGGAGATGAAAGTTTAATATCACTTTAGGTAACCAGTTTCTATGCTTACAATTTGTAGGTAGGCCTCAAAACTATATTCATAGTAGCTTGATTTGATCCTGCAAATTGTTGTACATCCTCATTGCAGTAAAGTGACAAATCTTAAATTTCATAGCAAACATCTTCCATGAAAATTATTTGTTGATTTAAACATAATTTATATAGAAAAATACCCTATGTAGTTTGTACTTCCAGTTTTCCAATCTGATTAACAAAGATTAGATATATAAGCTCCAAAATATCTTACCAGGCTCTTAACTTGCAAATAATTGCAAACAGGACAGCTCATGGCCTAGTTTGAAGAATCATAATATCATTAATGATTTAAAACTAAAAGAAGTAACTGGGTAATGAATGGTAAGAATTTAACAGCAAGGGATATTTGGAATAGTTCAGTAGCAAGCCATGAAAATACAGTTGAAGAAATCAATCACTTGTCAAGCTGTCATTATATTATGAAAAACAGCAAGAAGTGGTTGTAGGCTACTAGCATTCATTCACTTAACAACAGCACCTTTCGTGTTTTAAGCATTGCATTTTCTCTCACATATATGATTCAACAAATGCTGCATGAGACTGTAATTCCTCTTTTGACAATATTTTTATTCAATGCCAAATATATATAGATATATATATTCAAAAGAAAATTCAAAATTGGGTTTTCTTTTTTACCATCATTATTTTCACTAATGATCTCCTTGAGGTGTTAATAACCAGATTGTACACACAGAAACATAAAATATGAAAAGAAATGAAAAAGTGTCCCATGTTTCATTCCATTACAACAATCTGAATAGAATTAAATGAAGTTGGTTATAAAGTATAAGACCACATGATTGAGGGTTGTGTAGTGGAATTGGCAGAAGCCTATTGTTGCAGGGTAGAGCTTAGCTAAGCTAATTGTGGGGAAGGGCTGATACCTTCAAATTCTACATAGATAGGAAGAACAGTTAAGCAGGAGGACCACGGCTTCAACCTTCATTTATTATTTACTTTGTTTTGGGGATACAGTCGGCTGTGATCTTTCAATGTCTTATCCAAACCAATCAACCCATAAAATTAAAAACCTCTACTTTGAGTTTTGACCAAACAAGTGAAAAGTACTCAATTTATAAATATATATGGCTTTTCTGAATTAACCATGTCCTATTGGAAGGCAAAGCTTCAGCAAATGAATTGACAGAGTATGGCAAACTCAATACGAGATGGAATATAAAGGCTCAATATCTGTTTAGGCATTGGTCAGTGCATGTTCTTCTTTCGCTGCTAAGTCTGCTGCTGCTACTGCTTCTACTCTGCCTGTTTTCCAACTCCAATGCTGCATGCATCAGCATGAGGACGAGAGGATTCTATTTCCTTATACAAGAGAAAGAATAAAAAGAAATTAGATTACATTGAAATGGGAAGATGTTTTCATGGTGGGGGACCCAGAAACAAAATATACCAAAGCATACTACAAAACCAACTCAGCTTTTACAAGACAGAAGGAGAGAGAAAGGAAACAGACAAACAAACAAAGCAAATGCCAAGAAAAGATGGGATTTCAAGTAAAGCCCACTGAAGTCTGACTTTCGACTTCCCCTTTTGTCTCTTCACTCTTCAGCTTTCTCTCTCTTTCTTTTCTACCACCATAAATCTATAATATCAGTTCTCTTTTTCTTCATTACTTTTTTCCGCTGTTGGGTTCAGTATTGGCTTTAAAGTACTGCTGCAACAAGGGACAGAAGGACTCTGCCTTCTGAACTAAACATGGGTTTTCAGAAGGAAGATATTAGGGACCTTAGTTAAGCCTCTAGATGCATGACACGTGGACATCATTATCTCCATTGTTAGGGTTGGAGGTCCCTCCGTACTCTCTTTTGTCTTGTATGCTGTATGTATGCTTCTCTTTCTCTGTTTGAACGAAGGCGGAGTGAAAAGAGTAAGGACCTCAATTAACTCTGCTACTAGTTTAACTTTTTTTTTAACCCACTTCTGCTGTAAGTCTACAGCAATTATAATTAAAATATATAAAAATTTAAATGTAAATTAATTAAATTATTTATGAACTATTTAAAAATTATTTACATTTTAAAATTAAATTAAATTAAATATTATCAAAATTTAATTTGTATATTTTTAAATCAAATTTAACTTTTTTGATAAAAAATTAAATTTAAATATTTTTAATATTTAACTAAATTACTCGTAAATCTAATATTTTTTAATATACTTTTTTATATTTTATTATTAATTTATAATTTGTTTTATAATATAATTAAAAATAATAAGTCCAATTTATTAAATTAAACTCGAGTTACCTCCCTGAACAGGAGTTTCTAGGCAATAGGGTGATTTGTTGTGTCGGTGATGGAACCTTACTGTTTATTCTGGTGCTAGTCTGATAGACTGATACCAAGCGCGGTCACTCTGTTTCCGGATACTCCCTACTTTCTCAACCCTATTGCAGTATAAAACATCAAACAAACAAACAAACAAACAAACAAACAAAGATTAGTGGTCACATCAAATCCCATTTTGTCAAATCTAAGCATCATTTTGATTTGTCGGTAATTCTGGTGATGCTTGATTGATGACTCGACCGTCAGAATCATCCCTTCGTCCAAACTCATCTCTTGAGTCTTAACGGAGGTTTTCATGTACTGTCTCATCATCCATCCTAGAGTTATATATGAATCTGACTGATACCATACTTCTCTTGTCTCTTCAACAGCCTCTGCTACAAAAGTTCAATGAATATTTTCAATATTCAGAACTTACCCACTGTTTAACACTACTTCATTGGTCCAATCCAGGTCCAGCTTGCAACAATCATGGGCTAGGTTTTGGAAACAAGAATCAATTTGCTGAAGTTCTTAACCCAAGCCCAGCTAACGCCCCTGCTGCCCACAGTCAGTCTCAAATTTCTCACCTGAAGACTTGGACACAGCCAACTTGCACAAAATTCGATCCAATTGAGGAGATTCTGTTTCCAAACCCCACCATGTGCCCCTACCATAAAAAACAAAGATCAAAAGCCAAAACTTTTGCTCGATGCAGCCTGCAGGTTCAGCAGGACAAGAACCACAGGACATGAAAGATTTTGATGGAAAAGCTTAATTCAGCACCAGCTGATTTGAGTGACCTTTGAAGTGACGTGCTGAGAGTGATAAATGATCAGATTGGTGCAAAAAAAAAATGTGCAGCTCCTTTTACCAGCTTTCCCAACTGTTCAAACTGGCTATTGCTAGGCGACTTTGCCATCTTTCTGCTTCCTGGGCTATGGCCCATATCCTCTTTTCATTTTCTGCAGGCAGGCTTGAATTTGATCCCTCCCACTTCACCCAGTAAAAGAAAGGAAGAAGAAAATCTGTAAGCTTGTCACTGTATGTAACTAGAATTCTTTGATCAAAGGTGTCGTTTGGTAAATTGCAGGAAAAATGATTACAGAAAAAATGATTATAAAAAATGTGATTGCAGAGAAAGTAATTTTGCAGTGTTTGATATGACAATGTAAAATTCTGTTTAAATTGTATGGAAAATAACTTCGCAGCGTTTGATATCCAAGTACTTTGCTGAAAAAATAGTGACAAATTTCAAAAATATCCCCGAGTATAAAAATAATTTTTCAATTAAAACTAATTAAAATAAAAGTTGTATTATTAATATTACTCATCATTTGTAATTTTAAATTGTCATGTATTATTATTAATTTTAATTTTATAGAGTATAATATTAATAATTCATATATTATTAATGTAATTCGAAATTTTAATGTATCAATTGTAAATTTTCAATTATCATAACATCAACATAGTACCTATAACATCCATGAAAGTTATAATATTTCATATAAATCCATGTAAAATATTTTTCATACATGATAATACCCTTTTGTGATAAAAAGATAATTGAGGTAAAATTAGTAAAATTAACTTTGCAGCTTCTGGATGTAAAGTAATTGCAATTGCAATCACTTTACATCCAACTTTCTTGATAACAAACGTTGTAATCACTTTGCGTCCAATTAAATTGCAGCACAAAGTGAAAAAAATCCTAATAGCAAACGCGCCAAAAGGTACAGAAGGCAAAATGAAATGAAGTGAAAAGTTCCAATTTATTGTGCTCTCTTTCATCACTGTCAAAAAGATTGTTCATCAAGAGGACAACAGATTCACACATATTCTAGTTGTAAATGCTAAAAAACGCGCCCTTCTACAGTTTTTTCTTCTGGTATCTGAAGCAACTCTCTGATTCCCTCGCAAACCTGTAGTGAGTGTATATGACTCAGATAATGCCAACCAAAAAAAGGGCACCCATACACATTGTTAAAAGGGGAAAACTAATGAAAGGGGCAAGACATGTACTAACATACCAGCTTAATCTGGGCTTTAATTGAGGCAATCAAGCGGGTATAGTCCTCTATTTGCCTGCGTAGTGCAATTGAAAAAAATACTTCAGAGAGAAAAAGAACAGGGGAGAAGCTAGGCCGATGCAACTGATGGCAACAAGACCTTCCGTGAAACTAAGCTTATCATATGAAGGCTTCGAATCTTATGATCACAATCTATTGTGAAGGCCAAAGACTGTTCAAGGTTCCTTCAATTTTAACCTCTACTATGGAATTATCTTGATGATTGATGCCAAATTTGGAGAATAATTTTACAACAATTGAACTTTAACTAGCCAACTTGTTCTTCTACATGCAGCAACATTGTTTCCAGCACAGAGTAGGAATCAAGAATTACAGGCTAGTGGTAATATCTTAAATTCAATTTTTCCATGCTTTCACCCTTGTTTAGAACAAGTACCATAAATTATGAAGAAAGAAAAGTATAGATAGGCAAAACCAGCTTATGAAGTCATACAGGAAATATAGGAAATGATGGATGAAGATTTAAGTTTCAAACTACAGTATAGTGGCACTAGTGGATCCCATGGCATTAATAATCTAATGATACACCCTGCATAACATGTTAGGTTTTACAATGAGCGGTAATACATAACATTTCTGTCTGACTGATTCTGCAGAAGTCTATAAGCAAATGAGATATAAAGAACTTCCAAAAAAAGCTGCTAGATCAATTTAAGAAAAACCATATACCTTCCCAACTTCTCCTCCCTCAACGAGATGAACTTTAACGCTTCTGACCAGGTGAACTCCACATGAAATCCTAGTCCAATATCAACAAATATATGTTGTGTATCTGGCCTGTAAACATGAAGCAGAAGCCCCCAAAACACCACGAGCGCACACACATCCAAGAAATGGAAAAAAAATGAATGGCAGATTAAACATAGGATTACAAGAGTCTTAAATCAAAATCCACTAGCAATCATAAAGTTCAACATAAATCTAAGTTGAAGCATACATTACATACATGCTCACCCTTAAACCAAAAACATGTAAATGTTATATAAAACATAAATAATCCTATTTCATGATGGCAGTAAATGGAAGGCCTCCTATAAGCTTCAATGAAAATTATGACAAAGTGAAAAACACTACACAAATGCATAAATAATGGAGTAAACATATATACAAAACTGAAAACGGGTGCATGATAAAGACACTAAAAAGAGCAGACAATGAAGACTTACACTTCTGCTTGCATGTATACTTCAGACCCAAGATTAACCAGTGTCCGAAGACTAGTTACACTGTTTTTCTCTAAATTTTCTATGTTCTTTCGCAAATCTGAGCTACAGAACAAAATGTCAAAGTAAACAGATACAAAGCAAAAATCTTTCAACACAGAAAAAGAATAGCAAGAAAAAAAATTAGCATTGAAAATTCTCAAGAAAGCGTATTACTATTATTATTTAAAACGATTGAAAAAAAAAATCATCAGTAATTAGTTAAAAGGATACAAAATCTTTTGCTGCTCAAAAACCTTGTCCCTGCAAATATATGATCAGCTATGTTATTATTATTATTATTATTCTTTTGCTGTGCAAATATGGGGTAAACGGATGGTACCGTTCGGCAATAGCATGAACAAGATCTGGCTTAAGGCGGCGATCAACAAATTCTTCAAATTTCTGTATTTTTTCCTGGCGTAAGTTGTCCATTTCTTCTGCGCAGTCAAAAAATAACCGGTCATGAACTCGCGCTTCTGTAAAAACTCTGTTTTAGGAATTTCATCGAACAGATAAAACGCAGGAGCTTTTTTGGAATCAACCGGGCAACGAGAGTGGCTTTGAATGTGAAAGTTGCTCACCTGTTCAGAGCCGATTCGATATGGCAAAGAGGAAAGCTAGTACACGCAGCTAAACTTTTAAGCGGTTAATAGCCCAGCTACCGGCTTGCGCTAGACTTTGAGTTTGCGTCTCAGGCGAGAGAATTTTTATTTAAACGTCGATTTTTACTCTTTATAGTCCAATATCTTTTAAGACAAAAATATCCTCGTCTAAAAAGACAAATATACCCTAATAAAATTTTCCAGAAACTAGAATTCTTTTTTATTACGAATGAATATGAGAATTTGAAAAATATTTAGTTTGTATGCTAATAATAAATTTTATTAAAATTACAAACTGAATTAAAAAATTGTCATTATATGTTATTTTGCAATTTTGTAAATAAAATCTAAAATTTCTTTGAAAGTGTATGAAATAATTTCTCTCCAAAAGATGATTGAATCAATCTCCACTTAATTGAGAGTTTCTATTGACAATATAAAGGCATGTATGTCTGCATGGACAGATAAATAGGTCAATTTACCAAAAGCACAGTGAAAAAATAGTTCTCTTGTATGTTTATGTGTCACCTGAGCCAGAGGGAATCCAAGTGACATGGAAGATCCAAGCATTGATCCCCAGAGTGAACCTGAAGAACTGAGAAACAATGCCAACGCGGCCATTTGAAATGGTTTTAAAGAAGATGAACTTGTCGTGAGAACAGGCAAAACAAGTTTAATCAAGGATGGAGAAGTTCAACTGGACTTCTTTACTGATGAAAGAGAGGATGAAGGTCTGAAATTCTGACGAAAAGCAGCAGTAACAGTTTGTTTCCAGGGTTAACTCAATCATGCAGTCATGCATCCTATCTTTCGAGCTGGGATTCAACTATGGTCATTTCAAAGAATTATATACATGGTAGAATGTATGGCAAAAGAAATTAGCTCGATCTACCTTGTATCATCAAAGTCCGATGATTGAAGACAAAATTAAGTTAAAAGAACACATTTATTCAATGACAAGCAGATTCATATGTATAATTCTGGATTAATATGATTTTCTGCAATAAAAAGAATTAAAATAAAGAAAAACAGTACATATGTTAATGCCTTCTCTATCAAGAAACACACTTTTCCAGACCAATTCGTTCTTGAGGCTCAATATCATCTTAAGATCAATGCATACTCCAAAACGCTATTTTAATTTTGACTATTGTATTAACTATGAGAATACAAAAAAAAAAACAGAAGTACAAGGATAGAGTAAAGAACAAAAACGGTCCAACCACTCCAACTCGAACTATTCAAATCAAGGATTCTGTCTTACATAATTAATGAATGCTTATAGGCGTTTATACTGAATCGAATTATTGTACATCTATTCTTTCATTCCATGACTGGTAGATCACAAGAAACTTTATGCACCTGAGCCTTGAATGTCTTTGGAAGAGTTGAGAGAATCATCTTTAGCTTGTCATGAGCTACAAACCTTCTTGTTGGAGTTTCGACAAAACAAGAACAAGTCCTCGGTACTCCAAGAATGGAACTGGCAACCACATCTGAATTTACTCATGGCAGTTCGATTTTCATGTTAAGAACTGATAAATATTAGCCGATAGCATAACAATGTATAAAATGATGTCACTGAACATCCATGGATTCGGCAGAGGTAGTTATGGTTTCAAACATTGATTGGCATTCACCAGTCGAGACTTCCATACTATATGATCTGCAACTGAAATAGAAAACTGTACTCATCATGGAATCGACAAGCACTACGAACGAATACATTACCACCAACAGAGGCCCTTCCCAGATCCTAGAAGACCCATCTCCATAACTCAATGTCTTTACCCTATGCTCGAACAACCCCTCCACAAATGCCATCCCAATTGTAGATCCAAGAAATATCAAAAGGCCAACCTGAGTCTGCCCCCTGATTAGAACACCAGCCCGAAGCAATGCCTGTGGTCCTGAAACTTCCTCCAACACGCAGATTACAATCCCAATGTTGCAGACAACAATAGCATTCGCAAAAACAACCGAGAACACTAGCCCCATCATTATCACCGCATAGACAATTAAATCAGGCGTAAACCCAATAACTGAAAGTACACTACATGCCACAACAAGAAAAACGAAGAAGGTTGTTACACAACCAACAATTACCATACACATCCACATATACGTTGAAACAAGCCGCCTCCAAAACTTTCCAATTATCACAAAAAACTTCGAAACATCTGCTGATTTCCTTGAATAAGTGCAATCTACACAATAAACCACTGCAGCCTTTGATAACAAAGACAATGTGATGAACATAGGGAAGCACATTGCATAGGAAACAACCGTCTCCGCAAAACGATAGCATGACTGTTTGATAAAAGGTCTCAATGGGAGTCCACTGGTTTTGGCCACCAACAAAAGCCTAACAGATAATCTCTTCACAATGGATTGATCAACTAACAAATTAGACATAAGGACTGCAGATACTGGACAAATTAACAACGCTGCAATGATCATAAAACCAGACGAATTGTACCGTAAAATCCTAATGGTTTCTCTTAAGATCTCTAATGCATTCATCGAATGGAATTGGTCATTACCATCACTAACATCTTGGGATGGTTCTAGCTCAAAATTTTCTCCATGGGGTTCCTTAGATCCTTCTTTTTCTAAGTTATCAAATCTCATTCGTGGGGAAGTCACGCCAGCAATTTCCATTTTAATCAATACCCAGAAAAGACACGAATCCCAGCAGCTAAATAAACATCGGAAATGACAAAAAAAAACAAAAGCGTAAATCAGATCTGAAACAGCAGGACCCACCTCTATAACTGCTAAGAAGTCAGGAATAAAACACAGTGAAAACACACAAACAGGGAATTGAAAGAGGGATTGGAGGGAAATCCTCGAGAAAAAAGAACTGATTAGAAAACGAGTGAATTTGGGTGTTACAGCTTTGGCCCTGGCGTTCTCGTGCATGAAATTGTTCTGCAACTTTTATATATAAGTTAGCTGCCATTTTTGGGGGCCATGCCCTGTTACCGGCGTTCGTTTGTCTGTAATAGTACATCTAGTAATGGGCTTTTCGGGTTTCCAAAATTGAAAAATACTTGCCGACAGGTTTTGGGTAGTTACTTGCAGGCTGACAGCCATGAAGGGGCCTCGCTTTTAGCAAGAGACAGCCATTCGGGAATATTGGGGCAAAAACCGATAAAACTTGGGCTTGTAATAAAATTGAAGTAAAGGATCGAAACATTTTGGTTGGAAATTTTGATTTTTAACACAAAGAATTTCTAATATAATATATGAAAAAAGTAGAATAACCAAACATGTTTAATACTTTAAAATGATTTTTGCTAGCGGAAGTTTTATATATTATTTTGTTAGGCCTTAATCAGCCCAGCTCACTTCAACTCAATCTCAGCAAATAGGCCTCAATATGCCCAGTACATTGAACAAGCCTGGTGCCAAGGTCCACTTTCCAGTGTAAGGTATTGTTTGCTTTGAATATAACCGATATGAGATTTATGATTCTTTTTTAGGAAGGTGACATCTTCTTCCACTTAATTGAAGGTTCACTGTCTTTAGTGGCACATCCTTAGTACTCCCAGAGTGGCTTTGATACTAACCATCACAGTTCATTCCTAACTGAAAGTTATTGTCCACTTTAACCTATGGAGCATTACAGTTTTGTCTTTTTTTTCTCAAAAGACATCACATAGTTAAAGAGTATTGTAAACACTTAAATGTAAGGCCAAACTCTAATACACAGCTAATGAGGGATTCATGGCTCTTCCCTGAAACCATGATACCTCACATTATGAACAAGACCCACCTTGCACGAGTAGGCCTCACATACCAAGCAAACTCAACTCGCCAATAAAAGTCCGGCTTCCTTACATCAAACAACATTATTGTAGAACAACACTTAGCCATCTGCCAAGTTGAGGAATCTAAATACTGCCAAAACGAGAATGTTCCTCTTACGGCAGGGTTGACAGGTGACTTCAAGCAAGTATAAAAGGAACCAATGAGAAAAAAAAAGGGATTCCAATCTTTTCTCCTCACCTCGCACTTTACTTAGCTCTCCACGAGTTGGTAAACCTCTCTAAACCCTTAAACCTCCATTGTTAACCTCCCTTAGCTAAGAATCAATCCTCCGTTGGGCTCTTAACTTACTCCAGCCATTATTGCTTGTTTTTCTCTTGTTCTCATATACCAAACACATTTTTAAGAAGATCTTGTAAGTTGCTCCAATGCAGAGCATCTCACTTTTGTTGTAAGTCCTTCAACATATTTATATTACTATTTTTGTGTACTTTGATAATTAATATGATAATTTTAAAGTATTAAAAAAAAATACTTTTTAATATATAATTTTGAAAGGGAAGTTATTAGAAAAATCCATTTTTAAAAAAAAAATTAAAAATGTTAATTTGTTGGCCAATCAAGGAATTAACCGGGCTCAAACACTTGCTTTAATCTATTAGGCCCAAAGAGAGACATAATTTATATATATTTTGAGTTTGTATCCTATAAAATAAAAAAATTCGTATCAAAATTAATATCAATATGTTAAATATAATTTTTATCAAATTTTAATACATATTTTTTATTATAATTTTTTTATCATATTATGTGTAAAATTATTATATTTAATTTTCTTTGGTTAATCTCATCGAAGTTGTATTATAACAAGAAGGAGGAAGGATAGTGCTTTAATCGAAGTTGTATTTTAATTTTTACAATATTAAAATTTAATTTGCAATTTTTTAGATAAAAAGAAAATTATCCATACAAGTTTTAAGAACTTTTATTTTTGGTGCTCGTTTACAAAATCATAAAAGCAAGCCTTTAAATATTCTACAAGAAAAAAAATACATTTACCAAATTATTTATACTTTTTAGCCATACAAATACTCATCCTTTTGGATTGAATCATAAAATAATTTGTGTATATTATTAAATCCAACTATTGTTTTTATAAAATGTTATTTATAAAAAACTATAGAAGATATAAATCTAACTAGTTTTACTTAAGTTTAACTATATTTAACAAACAAATGAAATGAAATATAAAAAATATTTCGATTGAATTTAATTATATACATCTCAAGTCAAAAAATCAAATTTTTTTTCATAATTCAGAAAATAAAATTTTATCAGTTAGAAAACAAACATATGATAAATCTTCGAAGATTTAATATTTGAACTTTTAAAATATAAAAATTTAAAACCTCTTCATTCTTTACAATTAAGATTACGATTCATTAAATTTATATATTTATTGTTAATATCTAATAAATTTATTTTTCAACAACTCTTCCATTAATATAAGCTTGATGATATTCTTATTCATATTTTTACCATATAATAATTTAAATGATAAAAAAATTTATTTTTCTATATAGTGATGAAGACTTTATGAAAAAGTTAATTTTTCGTAAATTCGTTGAATTAGTATGTTTGAATCCGTCGTAGAGTCATAGTCTGATAACATTTTCCAATTGAATCCGTCCAGGCTTTTCTCCGAACCTTCGTTTGTTTCGGGTATTATAAACACAGAGCAAGCACCTCAAATGCTATAGCATCAAATTCTTCTCTTCAATCACCATCTGCTCATGGCAGCGCCACCATCTCCGCCGGTCCACATCAACCTACGGGTCATCCTATCCGAATCCAAACGAATAATCAACGCCCACTCCTGGCACTTCCTAGCTCTGTCCTTCCTCTTCCTCCTCCCTATCACCATCTCCTCATCCGCTAAACCCGCCATCTATCAACTCTTCTTCCAATCCTCCTATCCCACCATTGAAAACAGTCTCAGCTTCCTAAACAACCCTCTTCAACAGCAGCCCCCCTTCTTCTCCATTAAAACCCTCATCTTCACACTCCTGTACAGCATCTTCATCTCCATATTCACTCTCTTAGCCATCGGTGCCATCACTTACAGCGTTTTCCACGGCTTTTATGGCAGACCCGTTAAACTCGTATCTGCTATCAAGTCAGCTTTCACCTCCTTCTTCCGTCTCCTGTCAACTTGCTTTATATTCGAGCTCATTTATGGGATCCTTTTCATTGTTGTTTTGGTCTTTTTTTCATTAGTCATAACAACCCTACTTGTTGGCTTCCAAGTTAATTCCTCTTCACCTTATTTTACTTCCCTTTCTCTGGTTTTCCTAATCATTTGCGTTTCTGTTGTGACTTATTTACAAGTGATTTGGACATTTGCTTTTGTTATTGTCGTAGTTGAATCAAGCTGGGGATTTGAACCATTAAAACGAAGTCAAAATCTAGTTAAAGGACTGAAAGGGGTTGCTTTTTCGATGCTTTTGTTTTTCTGGTTCATGGATTGGATTTTCACGCGGGGATCAGCTGCAGGATGGGGTGATTCAGCTGCTGATAAATGGAAAAACAGCGCATTTGTTCTAAATATTGTGGCCACTTCCTGTTTAGTTATGCTGCTTAAGCTTTATGTTTTGACTGCAACTACAGTCTTTTATATGTATTCCAAGGCTAAGCATGGAGAGCCTGCTGGGAAGATTACCGACGAGTTTCCAAGGGAGTACGTAAGTTTGCCTTTTGATGATGCGAAAGTTCCTCATCTTGTTTCTGTTTTGGTTTCAGAAACCTCGGTTTAAGTTCCGCAACAATACTGTTGTTTTGTTTATTGTTTTGTTCCATTATTCTATTAATCGTACATAGTAAACCATAATCCCTTGATTATTCCTTTGACATAAACAACCCCAAGTTCTCAAGCTTTTCTTTGTTGGAAGCTTATTCAACATATACTCATCCAAGCAATAAATGAGTATTTTAGGATACCGTATTGAAACCATATGAATTTGTGTTTCATTTCACACGATTGCCGTAGAATAACGATTCCTAACCAAATACTTTTAAAAAGGGACAAAATTTAAAGACTTTGAAAAGTTCTCATTCTTATCCTTTTTTGAGAAAGTCAATTGCGTTGACCCCTCCACATTGAATTTCATTATCTAATTTAATTTTTTTTTATAACAAAATAAAGCCGTAAGATTTGATTTAGATCCAATCATAAAATTTAGTTATCAATATAATTTGAAGGCTCAAACGATGGAAGTCAAATAATAATAATAATAAAGCTTATGCTATTACACATTGGAATTCACCAAACTTATTAATAATTTCCTTAAATTTAACTATTTTATAGTTAAAAATATTTTTATAAATAAAATTATAATTATATATGAACATATAAACAATTGTAAATTAATGATTTATATGTGCAACAAATATGAATATAATATTAAATTTAATGATTAATTTTTTTAAATGTTATTTATAAAAAATTGTAAAAGATGTTATAACTAACTAGTTTAAACGTGTAATTATATCAAACAAACAAACAAATTAAATCACAGTTGAACATAATATATTGAATTTAAGTATATGCATCTAAGTTAAAAAATCAAATTCAAATTTTTTGTCATATTTAAAAGAATAAAAATTTATGAATTGAAAGCTAACATTTAATTAAAAATTATTATTCGATACAATATTAAATAAATTTTTAATTCGTATAAACGAATAAAAAATTATTATTTTTTAATATTTATTAAAAAGTATATATTAATATTTAAATATAGACTCCTTAAATTAAAAATCTCACATTATTTAAATAAATTTTTTTAATAAAACTTGGACCATAAGCAATAACATTTAATAATGTAGACTCACTGAATCCGTTGAATATGACTTTTCTCGAAGCCTTCGCTTGTTTAAATGACAAAGCAAGCATTTCAACTGCCATTGCCATTTCCTGGATCAAATTCCTCTTCTATCTTCATCGATCTCCTCCTCCTTCCGCCATGGCAGTGCCACCATCACCGCCGGTCCACGTCGACCTATGGGCCATCCTATCGGAATCCGAACGAATAATCAACAGCCACTCCCGCCACTTCCTAGCTCTGTCCGTTCTCTTGCTCCTCTCTATCTCCTTCTCCTTATCCGCTTACCCCACCATCTATCAACTCTTCTCCCAATCCTCCACTCCCACCATTGAAACCCACCTCAGCTTCGTAAACGACCCTTTTCAACAACAACAGCCCCCCGTCTTCCCCATTAAAACCCTCATCTTCAGCCTCCTTTACAACATCTTCATCTCCATAGTCACTCTCTTAGCCACCGGTTCTATCACTTACAGCGTTTTCCGCGGCTTTTGTGTCAGTAAAAATTTGACATAATCCATATAATCCAATTATTATAACTCCTTAATCCAATTGATTATTTATGTTAAAATCTCTTTCACATGTTAAAACAATATATAACTGCACTCCCTCCTTATCTAATATACATAAATGTTCTAAGTAAATCAGTTTGTTTATTGCCTATTTCAATTCTGCAAACCAATTCTCCATTCATCAATTAATCCTCCATAACTAAAGGATCTTTTGCCAAAAGTCACGGGTAAATAATAAAAACATGATTCCTTGATTCTTGTCTCCCTCTTATTGACATTACTCATATCTCTTTATCCTCCATTCTCCAAGCTCTTGATATTTTCTCTGTCGAAAACCTATTTAAGATATAGTTATCTAATTGAGCAATAAGTGAATATATTGAAATATAGTATGAAACCACATAAGTTAGTGTCACCTATTTTTCTCTTAATTAAGTCTGATTTCATTTCATTTCACGCACATAGTTACAAATCATATATATATATATATATATAACGAAATTAATGCTTAAGAGTTGATTAGGATTCAATCATTGTCACACCCCGTTTTCACATTTAAATCATTATTATTCATTCTTACACACACATAACGGAGCAGACAACATACGGATGGTTGGGCACACGAGCCGATATTGACCTTACACCCATAAATATAAACCGTACATGATAATTTATATTTCTTTATTCATATATGAATTTACATACGTGCATCTACATCCCCGTAATTCTTAATATACACAACTGTGCCTGACAAGTTTAAATACAAAAGCGAAATAAGTGTATACCTTTACGCACAATGGAGTGTGGGCTATCAACTGCTCAGGACTACCGCAGCTTTCAAGACTTAGGTAACTCTGTGGAGTGGAGGAAAAAAGGGTGAGCTAACGCGCTCAGTAAGAAATCACGCAAGCAGGTAGATAACTGTACTACCTACATGCATGTCATGCAGAAAATTCTTACTTTTTTTAATCCCAACTGAATTCACAAAACCACACACATATGCTTTCTCAAAGTCATATCATATCACAAACGAATTTCTCAAAACACATATTCTCATAAAGTTGATTTAAATCAAATACGAGATAAATCAAAATCTCAGAATTTAAATCAGAAATCATATAAGTATGGAGACAAAGCAGAGCATATGGAAACGAATAGACATATGGCCACAGTCATGGACTCCATGCAATCACGGATCAGGTGTGCATGAATGTCCCCGGATGGCTGATGATAGGGGGTCAGTCTACCATCAGACACAAACAAACAACACGGTACGTCGTACTCCATGTGCGTCCACACGGTACATTGTACTCCGTGGACCCCAATATCTGAAATCAGCGAGATTAGGAGTGCCCGTCCAACGGTCTTATCATCCAATCTCCAGCTATATCAATACTGAGTCTCCAAAAATGCACGTGCGGGCATATCAATCAGTGTGACACCCAGTCTACACGAGGCTCCAGCACGGCTTTATCAAATCACGTGCGAGGATCAGTGCAAGCTTACACAGCCTACACAACGTCTCCAAACACGGTTTTATGCACATCACAAAATTGAAGTCCCGTGCGAGCAAAGCTCCAGCACGGTATCATGCACAAATATGTAAAGTCTAGTGCGAGCAACGCTCTAGCACGACTTTAATCTCAAAACTGATAGATGGCCCGATGCACATAAGGGGCGTACAAACCAACCTCAACCACGGAAGGTAGTACCCACTTGAGTGAGAGAAAATATTTTCTATCAAATCACTAAGCAAACACATTTTATTCTGAAAACATTGCAATTTAATGCAGATAATCAAATTCAGAGCCATTCTATCACCACTTATTCACAAAACATGCTTATTCATGTAAAACACATCAAAATATGCCATTTTGACCATTTTCATATTTTTCATACCTATGGGCATTTTCGTAATTTTTTTATATTTGGGTACTATCCAGATATTTCATATTCATATTCTATACGGAAATTTAGGTGTACGTAAACGACGATAAAATACGTACAGTTATCTCTAAGAGCTTACGAAATCCCTTACCTCGAAATGAGTCGACTGCGAATTTTTTATTCTTTATCTCTCGGAATCACGCAGTCTAATTGGCTCTGGACGTATTCTTGAAAGCCAAATCTTTCCTTGGTGGCACGTAAGTCGAGATCCGCTCCAATTCGTACAAGTCGCCTACCGTTTTTTCGCTACACAACAATATATATTTAAACCGATTAATTTCGGTCTAATATAAATTCAAATTAATTATCCGAAAAATAATTCGACTGATTTTCGACCACTTACCGGTCTACTGCTGTGCCGGGATAACACTGAATTTTTTTTCCAAAATTTTTTCTCTCTCCTCTTTCTCTCTCCTACTGAACCGGTTCGGACCGGTTCAGCCCCTTTCACATTGAACCGGTCAGACCGGTTCAGGTGAGATTTTCGCCGTTCGGGGCCATTCCGGCCGGTTCTCAGGCCGCCTCTGGTGCAGTTCGACGCTCCTCATCCTGGGTAACCTTCGGCTGGAAGGGTTCGGCCCAAATCGGCGCCGGTGGCCGCCGTTTTTCCTTTCTTTCCCGCGGGTTCCTCCCTCGCCGATCTCCTCACCGCCGGCGATCTGGGGCGCGTCGTTGCTGTCGAACGATTCCTCTGGGCCGATCGTCCCTTTGCCGGCCGTCTCGCGCCCGTGGTCCTCGCCGTTCGTCGCCGGTGGAAGGACGGCAGAGGTCGGGTTTGGGGGGGGCTTCCTCGCGTTTTCGGGCTTCTGTTTCTTTTTTTTTTTTATTCGATTTCTTTTTTTTTCCTTTTTTTTTATATATATATTATATTATATACCATATAATATAATATATCTATCAAAATATCTACAAAATACATATAATAATACTAAATTATCATATAATTTTAAAATATAATAATAATAATAATAATAATAATAAAACAAATATTATTATTATTAGTATTTTTTATTCCCATAGTGTATTTTATACACTAAAATTTATACATCCTTGTACATATATTTTATTTTATTCCACAAAAATATATGCACGTTCTATTTTATTTTCTTGCATTTATTTATCCCTCCGAAAATATATATATATTTTTGATATTTTTGGGATAAATTGCCAAATTGAAAAATTTTCGGTTTATCGTTTTCGGACTAACTTCCCTTCTTGGACTCTCTATATTTTCATGTTCTGAGTCCATATTTGCGATCGATTTAACCTAATTTCATTCGATTTATTCCGAATTTATCCGAACTCTTATTTCGGTACTTTAAAATTTATCGGTACCCACTTTAATTATTTATACTTGAAATTGTATAATTTCTTCATCATTGATTAATATATCATATTTACACGATTTAAATGATATATTCGTAAGGAAAAATGCCAAGTTCGGGTCTTACATTTTCTCCCCCACTTAAAAAAATTTGGTCCTCCAAATTGACCAATACTCAGCTCTCGAATGAGTGCAGATACATCTCACGCATCAGGCTCTCTAATTCCCACGTAACTTCCTCAGAGGTGTGGTATTGCCAGAGAACCTTGACTAGAGAAATCATCTTAGACCGTAGTACTTTCTCCTTCTTATCTAATATCCAAATCGACTTCTCCACATACATCATATCCTCCTTGAGCTTCAATGGCTCTTACTGAATTACATGTGTCGGATCCGGATGATAATTTTGATGCATGGAGATGTGAAAGACATTATGGATGCCTGCTAGCTCAGGGGGTCACGCTAGCCTATAGGCCTTATATCCCACTCGATCTCAGTTCTCAAATGGTCCGATATAGGGATGACGAAATTTTACCTCTCTTTTCGAACCTCATAATACCATTGGAGGAAGAAACTTTCAAAATATAGATTCACCCATAGTGAATTCTAGAGGTTTACACCTCGTGTCAGCATAACTTTTCTGTCTACTCTGAGTTGTCCTCAATCTATCACATATCAACTGGACATTCTCAGAGGCTTGTTTCACCAGATCGGAGCAAATATCTTTCGATCATCTACCTCTTCTTATCCAATGAGAGAACAACACCTGCGACTATAAAACGCTTCATAAAGTGTCATTTCAATACTCGAGTGATAATAGTTGTTGTAGGCGAATTCGGCTAATGATAAATGCTCATCCCAGGAGCCTTTAAAGTCTATCACACAAGCTCTCAACATATCATCCAGAGTCTGAATGGTCCTCTCTAACTGACCATCTGTCTGAGGACGAAAAGCTGTACTGAAATTCAATCGGGTTCCCATAGCTTCCTGAAAATGTCCCTAAAAGTGGGATGTGAAGCAGGAATCCCTATCAGAGACTATGCTCACTGGAATGCCATGTAGCCTCACAACCTCTCGTACATACAAGTTCGCCAATGCACTCAGAGTATCCGTAGCTTTCATAGCTATGAAGTGGGCTGACTTCGTCAATCGATCAACGATCACCCAAATAGCACCATGGTTCCTTCTAGTCCTTGGTAAATCCATGGTGAGATGTTCTCATTTCCATGTCGGTATATGTAGAGGCTGCAATAACTCTACAGGCTTCTGTTACTCTACCGTAACCTGCTGACATACCAGACATCTAGTAACATACCCGGCGTTATCCCTCTTCATACCTGAGCACCAATACAACTTTTCAGAGTTTCTTATACATTTTACTGCTTCCCGGATGCAAGGTATACCTCGAAGAGTGAGCTTCTGACAAAATCAGTTTCCTCAACTGCGGATCATCGGGAACACACACTCTGCCTCTGAACCTCAGTAACCCATCGGTGCTCAATTCCCAGCTGGCACCGGTACCCATTTGTATCTGACTAGCCATATCAATACACAAGCGATCCACTTGCTAAGCTTGTCTGATCTGGTCAACCAACTCTGGTTTTAACCTCAGACTAGCTATCACACAATAGGCCTCAGTATCAGAAGAGGTCACATATAAGCTGAGGCTCGCAAACTCTGCTAGCAACTCGTGTTCCCTGATCATCATATAAGATACCATCCCAAGGCTCTTTCTGCTCAACGCATCAGCAGCCACATTAGCCTTACTCGAGTGGTATAAGATCTCACAGTTGTAATCCCTCAGAAGCTCTAACCATCTTCGTTGCCTCATATTCAATTCCTTCTGTGAAAATAGGTACTTGAGGCTCTTATGATCGGTATACACCTAAAATTTCTCACCGTACAAATAGTGGCGTCATATCTTCAGTGCAAATACTATGACAGCCAACTTTAGATCATGGTTAGTGTCAGACCTGAATTTTTGATTTTACGTATATAGCTTGTACCTTATGATTCCTATGTGTATGAACATTATATTTTCATAGTTGAATCATAAGATGAGTATTTACTACATGCAATCGATTAATTGAGAAATTAAAAATGCATGTGAGATATATAACAGCGAGATAAGGGTTAAAATGATTCTCGAGCAAGTACAGGGGTAAAACGGTCAATTGATCGAAATTCGGTATAAATCCGATGAGACAATTTCATTAAAAATATGAAATCGAGAAATCTTGATCAATAACGGGGCAAATATTGAATTTCGAGTCCAACTGATCGAGATATGAATTTATTTAATTTTTGGAATTTTTGTCTCGAAAAACGATCCCGAAAATAGTAGAAAAATATACCGAAGAAGTAAAATCGGACTGATAAATTCATTTACGGACTAAATGAATTTAATAAGAATTTTGGGATATTTTAGTATTTTATTATTATTTTATTATTAAAATAATAATAAAATAATAATAAAATTTGTATAAAAAAAACAAACAGAAAAAAAAAGGATTCAGAAGCAAAGTCGGGGAGAGAGAAAGTGAGAGGAAACGAAAGCAAACCGAGGAAGAGAAGACCCACCGGATGGCGAGCACCGGCCACCCCACGGCCGAGCCAGAGGCCGAAAAAGGAAGAGGAGGACCGTGCGCACCTATCGGCACCGGTCACACCCTCCACCGTCGCCGGATGCCGACGAATCGAGGGAAAAACCACCGCGGAGAAAAAGAGAAATCCGACGGCCACCGGCGGTGCTTAGGCCCGATCGAGGCCCGATAATTGACCCCAGGCCGAGGCGCTCCGAACGGTGGCAGTGGCACCAGGAGAACCGGCCGGACGACGCCGGCACAGCCAAAAGACCCCTAAACCGGTCGGCGGTTCAGGCCAGAACCTTCCAAACTGAACCGGACCGAACCGGTTCAACAGGAGAGAGAAAAAGGAGAGAGAAAAAAAATTTTGGGAATTCACCGGACTTCGGGTAAGTCGATACAAGGTCAAAAGTGATCGATTTAATTTTCGATAAATTTATTTAAATTATTTTTAATCGAAAATTGACCCGGAGTTAAATATACAAAATTATGCAGTTCGACGATTAATTCCGAACGGAAGCCCGATTGAACTCCGATTCGCGTACCATCGCATAATCTCGGGTAAGTAAAGCTTATTTACGACAATTTAAGTGATTAACGAGTATTTAAGATTTATTTTACGCAATTCGGATTAAATTTCGGATTTAGTGAATTATATTCTAAATTTCGAATAAACTGTCGTAAATGATATACGGGCTATCCAAAGAGTTTGGAATAAAGCCCAATGGGTATTGATAGGCCCAATGAGTCGATAGACCCTGATGAAGGAAATTAATACGAAAAAACGGGCTTAATACGGATTAAGGCCCAATTAAAGTGTTAAGGCCCATTAAGAGTAAACGGGCCCATTTTAAGTGAAATAAACTGTATTAAATGTGTAATACAGTAGGAAACGTGTAATTAATTCAGTGAGTGGTTAAATGCAGCTCCAGAGTCATATTGAGAGTGACCAGACTGCGAGACTTGGACAACAAAGAGGAAGAGAGGTCACACTACGTGATCCGAGGTAAGGGATCTTTGTGAGCTCTTAGAGATAGCTGTATGTATTTTTATCGTCGTTTACATACACTTAAAGTCCGTATAGCGTATGAATGTGAAATTTCTTGATAGTACCCAAATATGGGAAAATTTCAAAAATACCCCTAGACCCAGGGAAAATTTGAAAATGCATAAAGTGCATGAGCATGATGTTTTACATGTGGAAAAGAGGTTTTGTGAAACCAAAATGATAGATTGGCTCACGATTTAACAGTATGCATTAAATTGCATGTTTTTATGAAATGTGTGTTTGCACCGTTTTGCGTATCACACTCGGTTTTGAGTACCACTGTTGTGGGAAATAGAGCCAGTTTTCTATTTGTGTGTGTGAAATCATGTTGGAGCTATGAGGTCTGTTGATTTATCCAGATCCGCTCGCACTTGATTTTTATTGTGATTTGTGATTGAGATAGTGTTGGAGCCCTCGTGTTGACTGTGTGTCACACTGACTTGCTCGCACTAGATCTGAGACGACAGGTTATGGTTGATAATTTATTTGGTTGAGGTGGTGAGCTGTTGACTCAGGCACCTACAACTATGTGGTAATATTACTCTGGTTCACGGAGTACGTCGTACCGTGTAGACAACATGGAGTACACTGTACCGTGCAACTATGGGTTGTGAGGATTGCGTCTTTGGACTCGGGCATGCTTTGTCATTGCTCTGTTTTGTGATAGTCCTTAGATAGGAGCCGATGGATAGACTAATCCCCTCCTCGGACTCTGAGATACCCTTGCACACCTAGCTAGTGATAGCTCGGGGTCTCGGACTTTGGCCAAATGTCTTATGGATTTCTGTGGATCCCTGCCTAGTCTCACTTGATTTTATTGGTTTCTATAACGAAACTAATTGTGATTTGATTTCTGTAATGAAAACCATTTAAAATGAGAACATGATTTAAATGTGAGTTTCAATACTGAACACAGAAATATTTTATTCTGAACGAGTTTTGACATTTGATTTTGGGCATTAATTTGCTATGTGTTTTAACAATAATGGTTTTGTGAATGCTATGGATTTTCAGCATAAACCATGCATTATAAGCATCGTAGATAGTACGGTTATCTACCTGCTTTCATTTATTCCTTACTGAGCGCGTTAGCTCACCCCTTTTTTTCATCTCTCCATAGATTAGCCATAGTGCTTCTGAGAGCTCTGTGGCAGATTTTTTTGTATCTTCCTTCCGCTAGCAGCTGTTATCACATTGCGAAAGGTATACACACTTTTGAAATCTTTTGTATCTAAATATGACAGGGTACAGTGATGTATTTATATTAATACTGGGATGTAAATCAATGTAAACGAACGTAAAAGTCCTGTAAATTATTATAAGTATATCTTCTTATTATGGATGCATGAGAAGTGAATGAATTAAAATATGTGGGAGTGATCGACTGACATCGATTCATAGCCCAACTGTCCGTATGTGTAGTCGTGATATGTGAAAATTATTGATATAAATGTAAGGAATTCGGGTCACGACAGAAGTGGTATCAGAGCCGAGTTGGTCTGATATGAATCGTTGTTAGTAACTAAGAAAGTTTACATCCCATTATCACTGTGCTTTGTTTAGATACATTTGTGTATACCAGGTTGTGATATCACTGAAATTTGTGTTATATATACAGGAAATACATAGGATGTTTGACAAACATCGTAGTAGAGGAGAGAGTTCTCGATCTCAAGGGCACGGAGATAGACCCGAGAGACGGAGTAGATCCTCATCTAGACATACTTCTCGAGAACCATCTGAGAGTTCTGGCGCTCGTGACTCGAGATTAGAGCGACGCCTTGATACAGTGGTGACATTATTGGGGCAGTTTATAGCTAATTTTGGTAGTGCCCAGGGTACAGCAGGACAGGCTGCACCGACTGCTGCAGCAGCTGCACCTGAGACCCATGCGCCTGCACAGCCTGCACCCGCACCACAGAGAGTTGAACCACCACATGCTCCTCCTGTTCAGCCTGCACCTCCTCCAGTAGTCCCTCTTCAGGGTTATGATGATGATCTGGAGTATGGTTGTGATTTAGATAGATTGACACAGTTTCAGAAGCTACAACCTCCGTCATTTAGTGGGGTGAAGAATCCGGTTGTGGTAGAGGACTGGATTAATAGAATGGAGAAACTTTATAGATTTTCCCGATGCTCTACTACTGAGAAAGTGGCTTTTGCGTCTTTTATGCTAGAAGGTGAGGCGGAACACTGGTGGAAGTCCACTATGCCTATTTTATCAGCTGGACATCAGGTAATTACTTGGGAGATGTTCTTAGACGCCTTTAGGGGGCAATACATTCCAGATACTGCTCAACGGAAGTTACAGAATGAGTTTTCAGGTTTGACCCAGGGAGGTAAGTCAGTGGACGAGTATGAATCTCGGTTTACATCTCTGGGCAGATATGATCCTGATACCATGGGCAGTGAACGGAAGAAAGTTCGTAAGTTTATGGAAGGCCTGAGACCATCATTTAGAGCTCGACTGGCCCCGTTGGATATTTCGACATATGGGGAAGCAGTTAGAGGAGCTCAGCTATGTGAGCAGGATTACGAGCTCCATGTGTTAGAGTATGGGAAAGGTGGTAAGGGCAAAGATAGAGACCGAAAGAGATTTGGGGATGATAGAGGTACTAGAGAGGGGAAGAGGCCTTTTAGTGGGCGACAAAAGATCGATGAGTCGCGGAGTAGGGCAGTTAGACCCCCTGTATATCCAACAGTAGCTCCGGCTCGGGGTATTGTGATTGGAGGTCCCCGACCAAATCCTAATTTATATAGACTTTGTGGAGTGTTCCACGGGAACCGACCTTGTTATAGGATATCAGGAGCATGCTTTAGGTGTGGTAAGACCGGACATATGATAAGAGATTGCCCGAAACCAGTTGAAGCGTCTTCTCAGAGGGGTAAGGAACCAGAGAAAGTTTCACCTGTTATTCCTGCTCCGAGAAGGAGAGCTACGGCTGAGGAGAAGGGGAAACAAGTTATCGGCCAAGGCAAAGTGTATGCACTTGACCAGGGCGCTGCAGATGCTTCACCGGATGTGGTGAAAGGTACAATTCTGATTTTTAACCTTGAAGCATTTGCTCTATTTGATCCTGGTGCAACGCATTCATTCATATCACCATCGTGTGCATTTAAATTATCAGAGTTTGTGAAACCTACACCTTTAGGTAAAAGGTTGATAATTAGCACACCAATGGGAAGTAGTCAAATGACTGAGTATGTGTGTAAGCAATGTAAGTTAAGGGTAGGAGATAAGAGTATGATAGCCGATCTTATCCTGTTAAGTATGTTTGATTTTGATGTAATATTAGGAATGGATTGGTTGGCTGCAAATCATGCTATCTTAGATTGTCATTCTAAGACGATAATGTTTTCTCTACCGGAGAAACATGTTGTATAATTTTCCTGAGTAAATATAAAAGAAATACTTATGCAATATTAAATTAATTTGCATAATATTATTTTGAAGGTTTTATTGCATACGTGGTTGACCTAGATAAGGCACAACCTGAATTGATTGACATTCCTGTGATTAGAGAGTTTTCGGATGTCTTTCCGGATGACTTGCCAGGGTTACCACCAGACAGAGAGATGGAGTTCTGTATTGATTTGGTACCTGGTACTGAGCCTATATCCAGACCACCGTACAGGATGGCCCCAGTTGAGTTGTTAGAACTGAAGAAGCAGTTACAAGATCTGTTGGATAAGGGGTTTGTTAGACCGAGCGTCTCACCTTGGGGAGCTCCGGTCTTGTTCGTTAAGAAGAAGGATGGAAGCCTCCGACTGTGCATAGATTACCGATTGTTGAATAAGGCTACCATTAAGAACAAGTACCCCCTTCCATGTATTGATGATCTGTTGGATCAGCTTAAAGGAGCACAGATTTTTTCCAAGATCGATCTGAGGTTTGGGTACCATCAGTTGAGGATCCGGAGTGAAGATGTACCCAAGATAGCCTTTCGTACCCGTTATGGTCACTATGAGTTCTTGGTTATGCCTTTCGGGTTAACGAATGCTCCTGCAGCTTTTATGGCTTTGATGAACGATGTGTTCAAGCCATACCTGGACCGATTTGTGATCGTCTTCATCGATGATATATTGGTGTATTCGAAGTCCAGGGAGAAACATGAGCAGCACTTGAGTATTGTTCTGCAGACCCTCCGAGAGAAGCAGTTATATGCCAAGCTCAGTAAGTGTGACTTCTGGTTAGAACAAATATCATTTCTGGGTCATGTGGTATCAAAGGACGGGGTGTCTGTTGATCCGTCTAAGATAGAAGCAGTAGTTCAGTGGGAACGACCCAAGACAGTCACTGAGATCAGAAGTTTTCTGGGCTTAGCTGGGTATTACCGACGATTTGTAGAGGGCTTCTCGAAATTAGCTGCTCCTTTGACTCGTCTCACTCGGAAGAATGTTGCATTTGAGTGGGATGAAAAGTGTGAGAAAAACTTTAGAGAGTTGAAGCAGCGACTGACCACCGCACCGATTCTCACCATTCCGACCAGCTCAGGAGGTTTCTCTGTATATACGGATGCATCGGGACAAGGACTGAGCTGTGTATTGATACAGGATGGGAAAGTAGTTGCTTATGGATCCTGACAGCTTAAGGACCATGAGAAGAACTATCCGACCCATGATTTAGAGTTGGCAGCCGTAGTGTTTGCACTGAAAATATGGCGCCACTATTTATATGGTGAGAAGTTTCAGGTATTTACTGATCACAAAAGCCTGAAATATTTGTTTTCACAAAAGGAATTGAATATGAGGCAACGTAGATGGTTTGAGCTTCTGAAGGACTATGATTGTGAGATCATGTATCATCCAGGCAAGGCGAATGTAGTTGCCGATGCTTTGAGCCGAAAGAGCCTTGGGATGGTATCATACATGATGATCAGGGAACATGAGCTGTTAGAGCAGTTTGCGAGTCTCAGTTTAGATGTGACACCTTCTGATACTGACACATATTGTGTGATAGCTAGTCTGAGACTAGAACCGAATTTGATTGACCGGATCAGACAAGCTCAGCGTATTGATCGCTTTTGTGTTGATATGATTAGTCAGATTCAGAAGGGTACTTGTGCCGATTTTGAGTTGAGCACTGATGGATTACTGAGATTCAGAGGCAGAGTGTGCGTTCCCGATGATCCTGAGTTGAGAAAACTCATTTTGTCCGAAGCTCATTCATCACGTTATACGTTGCATCCGGGGAGCAATAAGATGTATCAGAATCTTCGAAAAGTGTATTGGTGGTCAGGGATGAAGAGGAATGTGGCGAAATTTGTGGCCAAGTGTTTGGTATGTCAACAGGTTAAGGTAGAGCATCAGAAGCCTGCAGGGTTATTGCAGCCTCTACCTATACCGACATGGAAATGGGAGCACATCACCATGGATTTTATCATGGGTTTACCGAGGACCCAACGGAACCATGATGCCATTTGGGTGATTGTGGATAGATTGACCAAGTCAGCTCACTTCTTAGCTATGAGAGCTACAGATACTCTGAGTGCGTTGGCGAATCTATATGTACGGGAGATTGTGAGGCTACATGGCGTTCCAGTGAGTATTGTGTCTGACAGGGATTCTCGCTTCACTTCCCACTTTTGGGAACACTTTCAGGAAGCCATGGGAACCCGATTGAGCTTCAGTACAGCTTTCTACCCTCAGTCCGATGGTCAGTCAGAGAGAACCATCCAGACTTTAGAGGATATGTTGAGAGCTTGTGTGATGGATTATAGAGGCTCCTGGGATGACCATTTGCCATTAGCCGAGTTCGCCTATAACAATAGTTATCACTCGAGTATTGGGATGGCACCGTATGAAGCGCTATATGGTCGTAGGTGTCGATCTCCGATTGGATGGGAAGAAGTGGGTGATCGGAAGATGTTTACTCTCGATTTGGTGCAGCAAGCCTCTGAGGATGTTCGGTTGATTTGTGACAGATTGAGGACAGCTCAGAGTAGGCAGAAGAGCTATGCTGACACGAGACGCAGACCTTTGGAGTTTACGGTCGGTGAGTCAGTATTCTTGAAAGTATCTCCTTCTAAGGGGATTATGAGATTCGGGAAGAAGGGTAAGCTAAGTCCTCGCTACATTGGACCATTTGAGATCTTGGATCGAATGGGAGACAAAGCTTATAGGTTGGCATTGCCACCGGAGTTAGCGAATGTGCATAACGTCTTTCACATTTCGATGCTTCGGAAGTATCACCCAGATCCGACGCATGTGATTAGTTATGAGCCGTTGGAGCTCAATGAGGACATGTCATACGTTGAAAGGCCGATTCGGATACTGGATAAGAAGGAGAAGGTTTTGAGATCGAAGACTATCGGGTTAGTGAAAGTCTTATGGCAGCATCACACTTCTGAGGAGGCTACTTGGGAGTTAGAGAGCTTGATGCGAGAGAAGTACCCCCAGTTGTTTGAGGATTGATTTGGTTCTAATTTGGAGGACCAAATTCTTTTAGTTGGGGAGGATTGTCAGACCCGAATTTTTGATTTTACGTATGTAGCTTGTACCTTATGATTCCTATGTGTATGAACATTATATTTTCATAGTTGAATCATAAGATGAGTATTTACTACATGCAATCGATTAATTGAGAAATTAAAAATGCATGTGAGATATATAACAGCGAGATAAGAGTTAAAATGATTCTCGAGCAAGTACAGGGGTAAAACGGTCAATTGATCAAAATTCGGTATAAATCCGATGAGACAATTTCATTAAAAATATGAAATCGAGAAATCTTGATCAATAACGGGGCAAATATTGAATTTCGAGTCCAACTGATCGAGATATGAATTTATTTAATTTTTGGAATTTTTGTCTCGAAAAACGATCTCGAAAATAGTAGAAAAATATACCGAAGAGGTAAAATCGGACTGATAAATTCATTTAAGGACTAAATGAATTTAATAAGAATTTTGGGATATTTTAGTATTTTATTATTATTTTATTATTAAAATAATAATAAAATTTGTATAAAAAAAACAAACAGAAAAAAAAAAGGATTCAGAAGCAAAGTCGGGGAGAGAGAAAGTGAGAGGAAACGGAAGCAAATCGAGGAAGAGAAGACCCACCGGACGGGGAGCACCGGCCACCCCACGGCCGAGCCAGAGGCCGAAAAAGGAAGAGGAGGACCGTGCGCACCCATCGGCACCGGTCACACCCTCCACCGTCGCCGGACGCCGACGAATCGAGGGAAAAACCACCGCGGAGAAAAAGAGAAATCCGACGGCCACCGGCGGTGCTTAGGCCCGATCGAGGCCCGATAATCGACCCCCAGGCCGAGGCGCTCCGAACGGCGGCAGTGGCACCAGGAGAACCGGCCGGACGACGCCGGCACAGCCAAAAGACCCCTGAATCGATCGGCGGTTCAGGCCAGAACCTTCCAAACTGAATCGGACCGAACCGGTTCAACAGGAGAGAGAAAAAGGAGAGAGAAAAAAAATTTCAGGAATTCACCGGACTTCGGGTAAGTCGATACGAGGTCAAAAGTGACCGATTTAATTTTTGATAAATTTATTTAAATTATTTTTAATCGAAAATTGACCCGGAGTTAAATATACAAAATTGTGCAGTTCGACGATTAATTCCGAACGGAAGCCCGATTGAACTCCGATTCGCGTACCATCGCATAATCTCGGGTAAGTAAAGCTTATTTACACAATTTAAGTGATTAACGCGTATTTAAGATTTATTTTACGCAATTCGGATTAAATTTCGGATTTAGTGAATTATATTCTAAATTTCGAATAAACTGTCGTAAATGATATACGGGCTATCCAAAGAGTTTGGAATAAAGCCCAATGGGTATTGATAGGCCCAATGAGTCGATAGACCCTGATGAAGGAAATTAATACGGAAAAATGGGCTTAATACGGATTAAGGCCCAATTAAAGTGTTAAGGCCCATTAAGAGTAAACGGGCCCATTTTAAGTGAAATAAACTGTATTAAATGTGTAATACAGTAGGAAACGTGTAATTAATTCAGTGAGTGGTTAAATGCAGCTCCAGAGTCATATTGAGAGTGACCGGACTGCGAGACTTGGACAACAAAGAGGAAGAGAGGTCACACTACGTGATCCGAGGTAAGGGATCTTTGTGAGCTCTTAGAGATAGCTGTATGTATTTTTATCGTCGTTTACATACACTTAAAGTCCGTATAGCGTATGAATGTGAAATTTCTTGATAGTACCCAAATATGGGAAAATTCGAAAATACCCCTAGACCCGGAGAAAATTTGAAAATGCATAAAGTGCATGAGCATGATGTTTTACATGTGGAAAAGAGGTTTTGTGAAACCAAAATGATAGACTGGCTCACGATTTAACAGTATGTATTAAATTGCATGTTTTTATGAAATGTGTGTTTGCACCGTTTTGCGTATCACACTCGATTTTGAGTACCACTGTTGTGGGAAATAGAGCCAGTTTTCTATTTGTGTGTGTGAAATCATGTTGGAGCTATAAGGTCTGTTGATTTATCCAGATCCGCTCGCACTTGATTTTTATTGTGATTTGTGATTGAGATAGTGTTGGAGCCCTCGTGTTGACTGTGTGTCACACTGACTTGCTCGCACTAGATCTGAGACGACAGGCTATGGTTGATAATTTATTTGGTTGGGGTGGTGAGCTGTTGACTCAGGCACCTACAACTATGTGGTAATATTACTCTGGTTCACGGAGTACGTCGTACCGTGTAGACAACATGGAGTACACTGTACTGTGCAACTATGGGTTGTGAGGATTGCGTCTTTGGACTCGGGCATGCTTTGTCCTTGCTCTGTTTTGTGATAGTCCTTAGATAGGAGCCGATGGATAGACTAATCCCCTCCTCGGACTCTGAGATACCCTTGCACACCTAGCTAGTGATAGCTCGGGGTCTCGGACTTTGGCCAAATGTCTTATGGATTTCTGTGGATCCCTGCCTAGTCTCACTTGATTTTATTGGTTTCTATAACGAAACTAATTGTGATTTGATTTCTGTAATGAAAACCATTTAAAATGAGAACATGATTTAAATGTGAGTTTCAATACTGAACACAGAAATATTTTATTCTGAACGAGTTTTGACATTTGATTTTGGGCATTAATTTGCTATGTGTTTTAACAATAATGGTTTTGTGAATGCTATGGATTTTCAGCATAAACCATGCATTATAAGCATCGTAGATAGTACGGTTATCTACCTGCTTTCATTTATTCCTTACTGAGCGCGTTAGCTCACCCCTTTTTTTCATCTCTCCACAGATTAGCCATAGTGCTTCTGAGAGCTCTGTGGCAGATTTTTTTGTATCTTCCTTCCGCTAGCAGCTGTTATCACATTGCGAAAGGTATACACACTTTTGAAATCTTTTGTATCTAAATATGACAGGGTACAGTGATGTATTTATATTAATACTGGGATGTAAATCAATGTAAACGAACGTAAAAGTCCTGTAAATTATTATAAGTACATCTTCTTATTATGGATGCATGAGAAGTGAATGAATTAAAATATGTGGGAGTGATCGACTGACATCGATTCATAGCCCAACTGTCCGTATGTGTAGTCGTGATATGTGGAAATTATTGATATAAATGTAAGGAATTCGGGTCACGACAGTTAGGGTAGTTCCTCTCGTGGTCCTTCAACTGATGGGAGCCATAGGTAACTACATTCTCATCCTGTATCAATACACAGTTCAGTCCCTGGTGTGAAACATCAGTGTACACATAGAAACCTCCTGAGCTGGTCGGAATGGTGAGAAAAGATGCGATGGTCAAATGAAGTTTCAACTCCTGAAAGCTTCTCTCACAAGCATCATCTTACTCAAATGTCATATTCTTCCGAGTGAGACGAGTTCAAAGGAGCAGCCAATTCGAAAAGAAGACTCTACAAACCTTCTTGTAATACTCAACTAAACCCAGAAAACTTCAGATCTCAATAATTGTCTTGGGTCTGTCCCACTGGACTACAATTTCTATTTTGGACGGATCCACTGATACCTCGTCCTTCGATACCACATGGCCCAAAACTTATATTTGTTCCAACAAGAAGTCATACGTACTGAGTTTAGCATATAATTCTTTCTCTTAGAGGGTTTATAACACAATCCTTAAGTGTTGCTCATTATCTTTCCTGGACTTCGAATAAAAACGATAACAAATCTATCCAGGTACAGCTTGAACACATCATTCATCAAAGCCATAAACGCTTAGTCAACCCGAAAGGCATCACCAGAAATTCACAATGGCCAAAACGGGTACGAAAAGCTGTCTTGGGTACGTCTTTGCTCCGAATTCTCAACTGATGGTACCCAGACCTCAAATCGATCTTGGAAAAGATCTTTGCTTCCCGGAACTGATCCAATAGATCATCTATACGTGGCAAGGGGTATTTATTCTTGATGGTAGCCTTATTCAACAATCGAAAATCAATGCACAGTCGGAGACTTCCATATTTCTTCTTCATAAATAGAACCAAAGTTCCCCAAGTCGACACGCTCGTCTAATAAACCCCTTATCTAGTAGCTCTTGTAACTGCTTCTTTAGTTTTTTTTTCTAACTCTACTGGTGTCATTCTATACGGTGGTCTCGATATAGGCTCAGTACCAGGTACCAGATCAATACCAAACTTCATCTCTCTGTCTGGTGACACTCTTAACAGATCATCCGGAAAGACATCAGAAAATTCCTTTACTATTGGAATATCAGTCAACTCCGGACGTGCCTTATCCTATCGACCACGTACGCAATAAAACCTTAAGCCACATCAGATGAAACATTTGTCGTGTCCTGATCCAATGCCTATACATGTCCCTTACTAGCAGCTTGCTTCCCCTTTCTCTTCAGCTGTGGGCTTTCTTCTCTGGGGTGGGGGTATAATAGGAGCTTATCGTGGCTCCTCTCACCTCTGCGAAATAGGGACTACAGATTTCGAGTAGTCTCTCCTCAAGTGGCCCGTCTTTTCGCATCTAAAACATTCTCTAGATACTTGGAATCATCATCTACCACCATGAGGTTTCCCACATACTCTACATGGCTCAATAGTAGGTCAGGGTTCACCATTTACTATAACCCTGGACGGAGCTGAAATTGACGGAATAGAAGGCTTCACTATCTTACCCCGAAATTCCCCAAACTTTGGTCGAAATTGACGGAATAGAAGGCTTCACTATCTTACCCCGAAATTCCCCAAACTTTGGTCGTTTCTCAAACAATCTCTTCCCTTTTCTTAAACTTTTGTACTCTACAGTTCTCTTTTTGTCCTTACTGAACTTACCAAATTCAGGGGCATGCTGCTCAGAATCCTATTCACACCACTGAGCTCTGCGCACTGCCTCTTTGTAAGTCAGAATATCCAAAGGAGCTAATCTAGCTCTAGTGGACGGTGTCAACCCATCCATAAACTTCCTGACTTTTCTATCCTCACTGCTCATAGTGTCTGGATCGTACCTTCCCAGAGACGTAAACTAGGACTCATACTCGTCCACTGATTGTCTGTAATAAGTCAGACTAATAAACTCTCTCTGTAGCCATCTCCGAGCAGTCTTTAGAATATATTGCCTCCAAAAGGCATCGAGAAAAATCTCTCAAGTCACTATTTGGTTTCGGGTCCTCATTATAGGTTGGGCAAATTTTCACAAATCTTTCGCTTCACCTTCCAACACAAATGCAGCAAAGGCCACCTTGTCAGTCTGGGAACACTCGAAGTACACATACAACTTCTCTAATCTGTTTACCCAGTTCTCTGCTACTACGGGATCTTTAACTCCAATAAACAACTTCTGTCATGGTACGGGATGTAACGGCCCAACCTAGTCGGACCAGCCCAGCCGGTCATGGCCACCCCTCTTGGGCTCACAACATCGACTGCTGTGACATCGACTGCTGTTGACATCGTTACTCATCCGTACTGTCCTCTTTGGGGCCTACTGGTTGTCAAGGTTTTTTTTTTTGCGTTCAGTTGTACAGGTAGGGCGGTACAGGACGATTAGAATCAAAAGGTCCAGCGGTCTACAGTACAGGCGTGGCAGGGGCTGTTGCGGGTGCACTCATACCCTGCAGACTCTCCAATCTAGCCATCGCCCATCCAAACAACTGTGTCATGTTCTCCACAGTCCGCTCTAACCTCACCATGCTTATCTCAGTAGTCTCTACTGGATCTTGAGAGGCATGGCCAATAGATGATTCAGTACGTCTCTCGGGCCTGTCTCTCTACCCTCGAGATCGAGAACTTTCCCCTCGACTGCGGTGTCTATCAGTCATACTGATAATTTTCCATTCACACACAATCAATTCTTATTACATTAACAGCCCGGTATACACATTTGTATCTAAACAAGGCACAGTACCAAAGGGATGTAAACTTTCCTAATGACTTATACCGACTCGTATTCAGACCAACCCGGCTCTGATACCAACTTCTGTCACACCCCGTTTCCACATTTAAATCATTATTATTCATTCTTACACACACATAACGGAGTAGACAACATACGGATGGTTGGGCACACGAGCCGATATTGACCTTACACCCATAAATATAAACCGTACATGATAATTTATATTTCTTTATTCATATATGAATTTACATACGTGCATCTATATCCCCGTAATTCTTAATATACACAACTGTGCCTGACAAGTTTAGATACAAAAGCGAAATAAGTGTATACCTTTACGCACAATAGAGTGTGGGCTATCAACTGCTCAGGACTACCGCAGCTTTCAAGACTTAGGTAACTCTGTGGAGTGGAGCAAAAAAAAGGGTGAGCTAACACGCTCAGTAAGAAATCACGTAAGCAGGTAGATAACTGTACTACCTACATGCATGTCATGCAGAAAATTCTTACTTTTTTTAATCCCAACTGAATTCACAAAACCACACACATATGCTTTCTCAAAGTCATGTCATATCACAAACGAATTTCTCAAAACACATATTCTCATAAAGCTGATTTAAATCAAATAGGAGATAAATCAAAATCTCAGAATTTAAATCAGAAATCATATAAGTATGGAGACAAAGCAGAGCATATGGAAACGAATAGACATATGGCCATAGTCATGGACTCCATGCAATCACGGATCAGGTGTGCATGAATGTCCCCGGATGGCTGATGATAGGGGGGTCAGTCTACCATCAGACACAAACAAACAACACGGTACGTCGTACTCCATGTGCGTCCACACGGTACATTGTACTCCGTGGACCCCAATATTTGAAATCAGCGAGATTAGGAGTGCTCGTCCAACGGGTCTTATCATCCCATCTCCAGCTATATCAATACTGAGTCTCCAAAAATGCACGTGCGGGCATATCAATCAGTGTGACACCCAGTCTACACGAGGCTCCAGCACGGCTTTATCAAATCACGTGCGAGGATCAGTGCAAGCTTACACAGCCTACACAACGTCTCCAAACACGATTTTATGCACATCACAAAATTAAAGTCCCGTGCGAGCAAAGCTCCAGCACGGTATCATGCACAAATATGTAAAGTCTAGTGCGAGCAACGCTCTAGCACGACTTTAATCTCAAAACTGATAGATGGCTCGATGCACATAAGGGGCGTACAAACCAACCTCAACCACGGAAGGTAGTACCCACTTGAGTGAGAGAAAACATTTTCTATCAAATCACTCAGCAAACACTTTTTATTATGAAAACATTGCAATTTAATGCAGATAATGAAATTCAGAGCCATTCTATCACCACTTATTCACAAAACATGCTTATTCATGTAAAACACATCAAAATAGGCCATTTTGACCATTTTCATATTTTTCATACCTATGGGCATTTTCGTAATTTTTTCATATTTGGGTACTATCCAGATATTTCATATTCATATTCTATACGAAAATTTAGGTGTACGTAAACGACGATAAAATACGTACAGCTATCTCTAAGAGCTTACGAAATCCCTTACCTCGAAATGAGTCGACTGCGAATTTTTTATTCTTTATCTCTCAGAATCACGCAGTCTAATTGGCTCTGGACGTATTCTTGAAAGTCAAATCTTTTCTTGGTGGCACGTAAGTCGAGATCCGCTCGAATTCGTACACGTCGCCTACCGTTTTTCCGCTACACAACAATATATATTTAAACCGATTAATTTCGGTCTAATATAAATTCAAATTAATTATCCGAAAAATAATTCGACTGATGTTCGACCACTTACCGGTCTACTGCTATGCCGGGATAACACTGAATTTTTTTTTCAAAATTTTTTTTCTCTCTCCTCTTTCTCTCTCCTACTGAACCGGTTCGGACCGGTTCAGCCCCTTTCACACCGAACCGGTTCGATCGGTTCAGGTGAGATTTTCGCCATTCGGGGCGATTCCGGCCGGTTCTCAGGCCGCCTCTGGTGCCGTTCGACGCGCCTCGGCCTGGGTAACCTTCGGCTGGAAGGGTTCGGCCCAAATCGGCGCCGGTGGCCGCCGTTTTTCCTTTCTTTCCCGCGGGTTCCTCCCTCGCCGATCTCCTCACCGCCGGCGATCAGGGGCGCGTCGTTGCTGTCGAACGATTCCTCTGGGCCGATCGTCCCTTTGCCGGCCGTCTCGCGCCCGTGGTCCTGGCCGTTCGTCGCCGGTGGAAGGAGGGCAGAGGTCGGGTTTGGGGGGGGGGGGGGCTTCCTCGTGTTTTCGGGCTTCTGTTTCCTTTTTTTTTTTATTCGATTTCTTTTTTTTTCCTTTTTTTTTTATATATATATTATATTATATACCATATAATATAATATATCTATCAAAATATCTACAAAATACATATAATAATACTAAATTATCATATAATTTTAAAATATAATAATAATAATAATAATAATAATAAAACAAATATTATTATTATTAGTATATTTTATTCCTATAGTGTATTTTATACACTAAAATTTATACATCCTTGTACATATATTTTATTTTATTCCACAAAAATATATGCACATTCTATTTTATTTTCTTACATTTATTTATCCCTCCGAAAATATATATATTTTTTTGATATTTTTGGGATAAATTGTCAAATTGAAAAATTTACGGTTTATCGTTTTCGGACTAACTTCCCTTCTTGGACTCTTTATATTTTCGTGTTCTGAGTCCATATTTGCGATCGGTTTAACCTAATTTCATTCGATTTATTCTGAATTTATCCGAACTCTTATTTCGGTACTTTAAAATTTATCGGTACCCACTTTAATTATTTATACTTGAAATTGTATAATTTCTTCGTCATTGATTAATATATCATATTTACACGATTTAAATGATATATTCGTAAGAAAAATGCCAAGTTCGGGTCTTACAATCATAAAACTAAGCATAATATAATTAGTGTATATTATTAAATCCAACTATTGTTTTTATAAAATGTTATTTTAAAAAAAAAAAAAAACTATAAAAGATGTAAAACTAACTAGTTTTACTCAAGTCTAATTATGTCAAACAAACAAATGAAATGAAATATCACGCTTAAACATTCCATTGAATTTTAGTATATGCATCTAAAGTAATCAAATTTATTTTTTTTCTAATAATTAAGGAAATAAAATCCTATCAATTAGAAAACATGCATATGACTGAATCTTAGATTTAACTTTAAATCTATATATTTATTTTTAAATATTAAATAATTTTATTTCGGTAAGAGATTATGAGATAATTTCCCGAAAATTTGTCATATTAATGTACCGTATGATGTAAATTACAAGGTATTTTCTTAAAACATTAAATATAAAATTAATATCTATTTGCGAGGTGCTGACTTCGCTCACCCAAGGAAATTTTAATGTATTTGAATCCTTATAATAATATTTTCCCGATTGAATCCGTCCAATATTCCAGTCTGACTTTTCTCCGAACCTTTATTAGTTTCAGTTGGTATAAACACAAACAAAGCAAGTATCTCAATTGCTATAGCATCAAATTCTTCTCTTCTATCATCATCTCCTCCTTGCTCCGCCATGGCAGCGCCACCATCTCGGCCGGTTCACATTGACCTACGGGCCATCCTATCCGAATCCAATCGACTAATGAAAGCCCAATCCCGCCACTTCCTAGCTCTGTCCGTCCTCTTCCTCCTCCCTATCTCCTTCACCTCAGCCGCTTACCCCGCCATCTATCAACTCTTCTCCCAATCATCCTATCCAACCATTGAAAACAGTCTCAGCTTCCTAAACAACCCTCTTCAACAGCAGCCCCCCTTCTTCTCCATTAAAACCCTCATCTTCACACTCCTGTACAGCATCTTCATCTCCATATTCACTCTCTTAGCCATCGGTGCCATCACTTACAGCGTTTTCCACGGCTTTTATGGCAGACCCGTTAAACTCGTATCTGCTATCAAGTCAGCTTTCACCTCCTTCTTCCGTCTCCTGTCAACTTGCTTTATATTCGAGCTCATTTATGGGATCCTTTTCATTGTTGTTTTGGTCTTTTTTTCATTAGTCATAACAACCCTACTTGTTGGCTTCCAAGTTAATTCCTCTTCACCTTATTTTACTTCCCTTTCTCTGGTTTTCCTAATCATTTGCGTTTCTGTTGTGACTTATTTACAAGTGATTTGGACATTTGCTTTTGTTATTGTCGTAGTTGAATCAAGCTGGGGATTTGAACCATTAAAACGAAGTCAAAATCTAGTTAAAGGACTGAAAGGGGTTGCTTTTTCGATGCTTTTGTTTTTCTGGTTCATGGATTGGATTTTCACGCGGGGATCAGCTGCAGGATGGGGTGATTCAGCTGCTGATAAATGGAAAAACAGCGCATTTGTTCTAAATATTGTGGCCACTTCCTGTTTAGTTATGCTGCTTAAGCTTTATGTTTTGACTGCAACTACAGTCTTTTATATGTATTCCAAGGCTAAGCATGGAGAGCCTGCTGGGAAGATTACCGACGAGTTTCCAAGGGAGTACGTAAGTTTGCCTTTTGATGATGCGAAAGTTCCTCATCTTGTTTCTGTTTTGGTTTCAGAAACCTCGGTTTAAGTTCCGCAACAATACTGTTGTTTTGTTTATTGTTTTGTTCCATTATTCTATTAATCGTACATAGTAAACCATAATCCCTTGATTATTCCTTTGACATAAACAACCCCAAGTTCTCAAGCTTTTCTTTGTTGGAAGCTTATTCAACATATACTCATCCAAGCAATAAATGAGTATTTTAGGATACCGTATTGAAACCATATGAATTTGTGTTTCATTTCACACGATTGCCGTAGAATAACAATTCCTAACAAAATACTTTTAAAAAGGGTCAACATTTAAAGACTTTGAAAAGTCCTCATTCTTATCCTTTTTTTGAGAAAGTCAAGTTCCATTTTTTTTAATGTATGTTTGAAAAATATTGTGTTGACCCCTCCACATTGAATTTCATTATCTAATTTATTTTTTTTTTTATAACAAAATAAAGGCGAAAGACTTGATTTTGATCCAGTCATAAAATTTAGTTATCAATATAATTTGAAGGCTCAAACGATGGAAGTCAAATAATAATAATAAAGCTTATGCTATTACACATTGGAATTCACCAAACTTATTAATAATTTCCTTAAATTTAACTATTTTATAGTTAAAAAATATTTCTATAAATAAAATTATTATTATATATGAACATATAAATAATTGTAAATTAATGATTTATATGCGCAACAAATATAAATATAATATTAAATTTAATGATTAATTTTTTAAAATTTTATTTATAAAAGAATTATAAAAGATGTAATAACGAACTAGTTTAAATGTATAATTATATCAAACAAACAAACAAATTAAATCTCAGTTGAACATAATATATTGAATTTAAGTATATGCATCTAAGTTAAAAAATCAAATTCAAAATTTTTGTCATATTTAAAAAAATAAAAAATTATGAATTGAAAGTTAACATATAATTAAATATTGTTATTCGATACAATATCAGATAAATTTTTAAATTGAGTAAACAATTATAATATATTTATTTTATCTATTTTTATTTTTTAATATTTATTAAAAATATATATTAATATTTAAATCTCGACTCCTTAATTTAAAAATCTCACATTATTTAAATAGTTTTTTTTAATAAAACTTGGACCATAATCAATAACATTTAATAATGTAGACTCACTGAATCCGTTGAATATAACTTTTCTCGAAACCTTCGCTTGTGTAAGGGACAAAGCAAGCATTTCAACTGCCATTGCCATTTCCTGGATCAAACTCCTCTTCTATCTTCATCGATCTCCTCCTCCTTCCGCCATGGCAGTGCCACCGTCACCGCCGGTCCACGTCGACCTATGGGCCATCCTATCGGAATCCAAACGAATAATCAACAGCCACTCCCTCCACTTCCTAGCTCTGTCCGTCCTCTTCCTCCTCCCTATCTCCTTCTCCTTTTCCGCTTACCCCACCATCTATCAACTCTTCTCCCAATCCTCCACTCCCACCATTGAAACCCACCTCAGCTTCCTAAACGACCCTTTTCAACAACAACAGCCCCCCGTCTTCCTCATTAAAACCCTCATCTTCAGCCTCCTTTACAACATCTTCATCTTCATATTCACTCTCTTAGCCACCGGCTCTATCACTTACAGCGTTTTCCGCGGCTTTTGTGGCAGACCCGTCAAGCTCGTATCCGCTATCAAGTCAGCTTTCACTTCCTTCTTCCGTCTCGTGTCAACTTGCCTTATAACCGAGCTTATTCTTTCTGGGATCCTTTTAATTCTTGGTTTAGTCCTTTTTTCATTAGCCAAAGCAGCCCAACTTTTAGGCTTCCGAGTTTATTTCTCTTCACCTTATTTTACTTCCCTGTGTCTGGTTTTCCTAATCATTTTCGTTTCTATCGTGGTTTATTTACAAGCGAATTGGATATTTGCTTATGTTATTGTCGTAGTTGAATCAAGCTGGGGACTTGAACCATTAAAACGAAGTCGAAATCTAGTTAAAGGACTGAAGGGGGTTGCTTTTTCAATGCTTCTGTTTTTCTGGTTCTTCAGTGGGATTTTATCGTGGGGATATGCTGCAGGATGGGTTCATTCCGCTGCTGATGAATGGAAAAACTGGGCATTTGTTCTAAATATTGTGGTCACTTCCACTTTGCTTATGTCGCTTCTGCTTTATAATTTGGCTGCAAATACAGTCTTTTACATGTATTCCAAGGCTATACATGGAGAGCTTGCTGGGGAGATTGCAGAAGAGTTTGCAAGAGAGTATGTAAGTTTGCCTTTTGATGATGGGAAAGTTCCTCATGTTGTTTCTGTTGTTTACGCTTGATGAAAACAGGAACTTTTGAGAAACTTCAGTTTAAGTTCTGTTAATGTTGCTGGTTTTTTTTTTTTTTTTTCTAGTTTTACTTGTATCTATGAAAGGAAAGGTGTGGTGAAATTCACCAAAAAAAAAAAAAAAGGGGAAAGGTGTGGTGAACAGTGTAAAGAAATGTGTCAGATTTGTAAGCAGTAATAAATGTTGAACGTTTTTGAGTTCGTTAATGATGTTTCTCTTTGCAATTGGGAGAAAAATGTTTAGCTTGTCAGCTTTGTTTATGTTCTTTCAAGTTTTTGAACTGCTATGGAAAATGCTGGGAACCTGGGACAGGAAAGATTCAAATATGTATATATCGTACCCATTACTAGGATGAACATTTGTGGACTGTTTCATTGACTTCCATGGCAAGGTCCATAATTAATCTTGGTTGTTGGATGGCAATGTCAGACAAGACTGTTGGAAATTATGCTTTAAAGCTTTGTAAGTAACTAGGATTATGGAACTATTGAACTTAGTAAATCTTGAGTCTTATCATTGAGCTCATTCTTAGTGAAAGGGGAAGGCTTTAGGCTATAAGCTTTAACATATGGGCAGATGAGCTAAGAAATCTCATTAAACCCTCCCATGCATACTAGCAAGAGTATCCTCTGAAATACTGCTAGCTTTGAATTTTGCTATCACCGTTTAGCCAGAGAAATTAAGGTAAGCAGCCTTAAGTGCTCAGTTGCCTCCTTAAGTGGCTCAGCATCGGGTTAAATGGTGGTTGTTTAAAACCTTCATGGTACCATGGATTCGGGACATGGAAGATTGTGTGCATGAAGTAAACCGACTTTCCTTTCTGAAAGACGGAAACTATCCACTCAAGTTTCGACACAACTGAGCTAGCAGCTTAGTTTGGTTTGTTTACAGCATCTTGACAAATGGTTTTAGCAGCAGATAACTGGACTATCTGTAAATTTTTTATTTGTTTTTCAGAAACTCAGGAAATGTTCAAGGTAAGTCCATGAAGAAGTACAATGGAGTGTTATACCCACAACATACCTAAAAACTTTCTTGTCATTCCGCAGCTCTTCAACGAAACTCCGGTAGCTAGTGTTGCCTTACTGGAAATCAGTTGTCTTTACACCAGTTGTCATCTCTTCCAATAGGCCCTGATTCGAAGATCTCAGAAACCAACATTCAAAATTCCAAAGAACCAGGATTGTCATTCCGTACTTGAAACTCTTAGGCCCATAAATAAAAGAATGAACTTGATCAATTCACAATCAGTCACAGCATTCCATTGTTAGCCTGGCTGGATGAAGGTGGTGCCTTTAGCTTAACAGCCCACTCGTCCTGTTCAGAACTAAAAAGAGCATTGCTCCAGTTTGTTGATGATCTCTGGATCATTCTCGAAGGAACTCGATCACTATCTTCCCCACCAGATGCTTCATATCCATCACTTGTAGACCTCGACAACGGAAATCCCTTCTGAGCAGCCATGTTTACAGCAGGTAAACCTGTTAGCCGTCTCGATTCTTCAGCTCCTGATGAGGAGACCCGAAATGGATGAATGTCTGGCGAGTCTAAACTGCTCTCAGGTGAAGAGGCAACAATCCCAGCAGAGCTTGACATTGCTCTGCTTGTTTGGAATGCGCTTAAGGCTTCCAGTTGAAGAGGAGCCAAACTATTTGATGTGTCATTGAAACCTTTGTCAGCAGCTTTAGCTGAAATGTTCATTAAAGGCTCCATGGGTAGCTCAGCTGGAAGACGCACTCGCTTAGATGCTCGTCTTCTGTTGCCATCAGGTCTTGGGATCATTCGCTGGCCACTGCTGCCAAAGCTGCTGTCTGCTTCTAGTCCAAAACGGGCTTCGTGTCTCACCACAGGCTGCAGGATTTTGGACTTTTTTCTTGCTTCAGTTGCAGCTTTTGATACATCTTCTGCATTTAACCTTGCCAATCTCCATGGACTGATCTTAACTGCTCCAGGGTTCTTGTTCTTAATCGGCTCCTCCCTTACCATTTTTTTTCCAAATGAACTCACAGATACAGTATCAGGAGGAACAACATCAAACTAGCACCAATATACAAACAACTCTCAGCTTCAGCAATTCAGCGAAAAATAAACTAATTACATAATGCACAATTGCAGTGGAAGGTTTGTCAGAATTACCTGATCTTCGAGGAACAGGCGTGGGGGTGTACACCATGCACCCCTGTGAAAAGTAGAAAAGGAACTAGCACTACTTAATCCAGTAAGTGAACTAGCAGGGGACATTTGTGGACTCTGCTGACCACCAACTCCATGTTGCTCTTGCTCCTGCTCACGTAAGGCTATTATGTAATCATATGTGCTGATTCCCTGAGGCACATAATACTCATTAGGATTTGACTTATGCAATAAAAAATTCGAATATTCTCTCACAAGTTTACCTTTTTTATGAGTAGAATGTGAAAGAAGAAAAGCTGCGCTAGAGGTAATGTCGCAATCATAGCCAAAATGGTGCACAACCCCTGTAACAGTAAGAAATAACACTACTTAGCTTGGCATTTTAAATCGACAGGTGCCGATAATAAATAAATTTGTTTTTGCGATCTCCTAAAGGCTATAGTAAGCTGAAAAGATAATTCAGAATTGGTAGCATATAGCATTGAACAGTACCAGCAAAAACCAATCAATTAAATTGAGAAAAGAGGGGAAATAAGGATTAATGTAAGTATTAACAGAATACTTACAACCACAGTAACAAATGGAACCAAGGAGAAACTGCTTCCTAACTTCGATGAAATATCCAAAGAAAACTGCTTCCGCTCAATGAAACAGCAGACAAGTACAAGGATTCCAGTCGACCATTGTAGAATAAGCTGCAATCTCAAGCCCAAGGTGGACAAACCATGTATATACCTGTCAATATTCAATTAAAATAAAAATGACTAGAAAATAAAAGGCTTACTCTGGTTTTTCTTCATTTCTGGCAACTGCAGAATCATAGCAGCAATCTCATGATGTTATATGTCATAGGAATTATACATGAATTTGGTGTTTGATTGGAAGATAAAAGGACAATATAGGCTAATTGCAAGGACAAATTGAGCAATGGAACATCATTTATTGATTATTGGAATAACGATAACAAGAATACAAGCTGAAATTGTTATCAGCAAATAAGAAGCTTAGTGTTGTTCTCAAAGATCAGGATCTGAGATGCTTCTAAGGAAGAGATTGGCCATAAGGACTTTGGGATCTCAGAGGAATTTGTAGAATTACATGATTTAATATGATGATTCTGTTCTGATCAGCATAGAAGATGAAGACTGTGCTTACCAATAGGAGGGAAGAAACCATGAGAGTGAAAAATTGCCGGTAGTTCCTTTTGCCGATGCAATTGTTTAGCCACTACAAAAACCAAGGGAATAAAAGAAGCTTTAGAAGAATCACTGATGAAATGGAGAAAGTGTCTAACAGATAAAAATCCAGAGGTACCCTGCAGTGATGATCGAAACGGTCAACACATTTGTCACAGACTCTGCAATGCTTGCTATATTTGAAAACCTGCCAAGAGTAATAAACTTAATAACTATAGACTATTTATGATGTCAAAACAAAAGGCAATAGCAGAAATCATAAGAATGATCCAACAATATGTTTTAATATGATGAAAAAGCAGGTGTCATTCCAGGATATCCTTTCCATGAAATTCTTTTTCCAAGCACTTTCAGTGAGATTCAAAACAGGCACAGTTGACTTCCGAACACCAGGCCATTAATATACAATAATAGACTATGAAGCTATTTTTTTGCCTCTTAAGCTGTGTCAACATAGGGAACATAATCTAATAATCATCTGATAATGGAGAAGAAAAAAATAACAGAACTTTAAAGATGTCAAATGCTTCTGTACCTCAACTTCACACAAACTGCAATAGAACATGCCATCCTCACTCATCTGATGCTCAGAAGATTCTTCATTTGAGCTAGAGCATCTGCAGATAAAAGCACAAGGAGAGCACACCCATAACAAACAATATGATTGCTTCGATGAAGCATTGTTTCCCTCAATTTCAACACTGGTGTCTTTCAAGGTTTCATCTGTAGCTTTTGCATCCTTTTCCAGAGTTTTTCCTCCAGATGGTGCAGCATTATTACCACGCATGGATGTAGTTGAATCCCCACCTAATTTAGAACTCTTTGAGCCAGAATACTTTCCATTCTCAGGAATCTGGAGATACTTTTTAGACTTAAAAACTCCAGGATCTGCAGGATCTGCCGCAGCACACCAAATATACAGGCCAAAGCAACATGTAATCTAAACAAAAAATATTGTCACTAACACTCCAAGGAGATAAGTACACGCCAACTACAATAAAAGAGAGGAGCACAATTGGTGCCATAAATAACTTGCTACTATATATAGCATTATAGTACCATTAATTACTACTTTTGGACAAGACTCGCACAATGACTCAGCCATGCATACTTGCGTTGAATTATAGGAATAATTATGACTTGTCGACTCAATCAGGAAACGACTCAACCATGCATACTTAGCACATAGAAATTGCTAGCATATTTCATGACCTCCATTAATGCAATTCAAACCATAGGCTGAATCTAAACTAAAAAGCTATGTTAAAGCCTGTGACATGAGCTTATACGCCAATTGTAATCATCTATAGTGCCAACACACACTTAGGATTTTATCCTGGATTCAATTGACCACCAGGAAAGAGGAAAAAGCTAAGTAGCATTTTCAAACTCAAATTAGCACTCGTGAAGGAATTCAGGTTCTCCCACGAAGAGCCAATTGTTCTTAACTTCTTCAATAAAGGAATTCAACATCAATAACTAAAACTACTTTATACAAGAATGCATAGTCCAAAATCAAAGAGGCGTAACATCAGCTATTAATCAGAAGAATTAGATGGATAGTCTAATAATCGTTGAACAGACGAAATTGGAAATTCTCATACAGAAAGAGAATCAGTGCCTCCTAAAAGGAACAGTAGCTAAAAGACAGACAATGTATTTGCAGTTTGCCCTTATCAACCAAAGTGACAGATTTGAGATATGCTTGAAAGGAGACTATTAAGATAAACCTACCAAAAAAGACATAACTTTCAAAAAGAAAGGACCCTTAGATTAAAGAAAAGTACTCTGATGAAATCAAACACATGAATCAGAGACCAAGAAGCAAAGAAAACATAGATCTCAGTTTTTCCAACGGCTGAAATTTGTCATTCAAATACATAAAGAAGAAATAAAAGGAAAATGTTGAAATGGCTTACAAGAGGAGTATAGATTCCCATCACAATATATTGAAACATCTTCTTCCCAACAAAAGGAGCAAAGAACACATAGAAAGCAAATCCAAGTGCCAAGAACACAGCAACAGCCACTACCTTCACAAAGACAAGTAAAAAAAAAAAAATAACTGAAAACTTTGCTCAAAACCCAGAATCAGAACATCAAAAGAGCTAAGAGATTTCACATAAAAATAGGAACAGGAACAAGGAAAGGAAAAAAAAAGTACCTGGAGTGGATGATGAGGAACCTGCCATCCATGCTTTCTCATTTCCTCTTCAAATGTGCAGTTCCAGAAAAAAAGTAAACCAAAAAGAGAGGGAAAAAAAATAGTGAGTGTATGAAACAAAAAAGTCAAAACCTTAGATGGTTTTTCTTTTTTATACTTAATTTCTCACACTTTCCCTCATTTTCCGGGAAAAATAGCGATCACTCATTTCACTAGACCACCAACCAAACAAAAGCAGCATTACCCTTTTTTTTATTTTCACGGGTCTAATCAGAAAACAAAAATGGAAAGAGCAAAGAAAAAAAAAGAATACAACAAAAAAGAACCAAGTTGTAGAAGATATGTTTTGGACAGTAAGGAAACCTTTGTCTGGTTCACTCAATCATAACCCTGCTTCATGCAATGAAGGAGAAAGAAAGAAAAGAAAAATAATAAAAGATGAGATCAGAAACAAGGTTGGTCTGGGGTATGGGCTTTTCTTTGTTTCTATTATAAAGCGTTTTACTTGACCAAAGATTCACAACTTTAATAACAAGAGAGAGAGAGTCTGGTTTTCTTTCAATGCCTATAATTACCTCCCGAACTAAAACTTTAACTTTTTCATTTTTTTTTTTCTAGTGTTACCTTTTTCACTGGGGCAAATCATGTGCCTCAGACCCACTGCAACAGTCGGTGTTTTGGTTTTACCTTTTCTAATTGCCTTCACCAACCAGTGTCTTAAAATTCCATATTTTATTTTGAAAATACATTATTTACCGTCCAGAATTCAACATTAACAGAACGGAGAGCAGTATTCTTCTGTGGAAACCAATTGGCATAATGAAAGATAAATTGGTAGCTAGTGAACCCCATAATTCTTTAATGGCCTTTCTGCTTCGGAGCTCATGTAAAGATTACCGTTGACAATTTTCAATTCTATTTCTTTTTTTAATTAAGGAGTAGTTGATGCCTACAAACCAATCCATGTGTTCAAACTTCAAACACTAGGCCTAGAGCTACATGGGGAGTCGATGAAATTCCAAAAGATCCCTTCTTTTACAAAATTCCTTTTATTTAATGGGAAATTTCCAGTGTACTTTGATGAGTCTGATGTTTTTGGTTCTTGAATGTGGTAAGAAAAGAAAAGGGTGGTGGCCTGGTGGATGGTGGATGGTGGATGGTGGAAGAACAAGAACTGCTGGTCTGTTGAGGCTACGTTAGAGACTTGTCTGTCAAAGACAAAGGGGCGGGAGAGCGACGTAACGGCGAGAAAAGGTCGAGAAGGGTACTGGGAGAAGGCAAAGGTGGGGAAGAAGAAATGGTCCAAATGGTTATGGAGTTTTCCAAAGCTTGCGAAAATACAGTTTGGCATTTTCTTGTCAGATTCTTGGACTTGGTGACAACTTGTTAATTAAAACAGCAACAGTCAGCAGAGAGAGAAGTGTGGTGAGGTTTATCTGACACAAGACACAGGGTGGCTCAACTGCCATTAATGAACTTTGGATCTCTATCTTCGTATCTGTCTTTCCTCAATCCTCACAAACACTTTACATTGCCTTTTTCTTACTTTTATATTTTGTTTTTATAAAATTTTTGAAATTCTTCAAGAAACAAACCTTAAAAATATAAAATTATAGATATTTATTCGAAAATTAATAATAAAAAATGTATAAAAATATCAATTTACTTGGAAAGAAGGATATTAATTTTTTTAATGTTTGGTCAGAGCAGAACATTGAGTCCATAATATAAAACGAGAAGAAGAAAACAAATGAACGAGGAGCACAAGGGTGGACAATGGGTTCCTTTAATTATTTTTTTAATGATAAAATATTTAAATTAAAATTATTAAAAAATAATAATAATTAAAAATTGATAAAGTTTTGACCAAAAAATTTGTTTTCTCTCTAATAATATGATAAAGAAATATTACATATTTGATAAAATACAAACTTAAAGAATAAAAAAGGTAAAATTATAATTAAATTAAATTAACATAATTTATTATAAAATTTAAATTCATTTTAATTCAAAATTTTAAATTTTAAAATTTTAATTTAAGTTGAATCTAACTTAATATTTAAATCATTTTGAACTCCACTAAGTGTAAATTGGACTCAATAGATAGAGTTTAATTTTTTTAATAATATATTATAAAAATAAAATAATAAAATATAAAAATATATATAAAAATTCAATTATAATTTCAAATCAAAAATATTAAAATATTAAAATTTAATTTAATTTATTATTTAAATAACTCAAACTTAATATAAAAATAACTAATCAAACATAAATAATAATAATAATAATAAATTTAAATCAAAATAACTTTGTAATAAAAAATTAGAAGGGTATATAATATAAAAAAATTATAAAAACAAAATTAAATAATAATAAAATGTGATAAGACCCGTGAGGGGAGTGACTAAGGTCTGCCGAGACATGTGATTGATATTTGATATCCGTGACAGACAGGCCGAGAGACAGTAACCAACATAAAATCATTAAAGCATCGCATTTTTTATGATCCTTAATTCTTTCAAACATTTAATTCTAACACTGAGATTTTGTAAGTATAAACAAAGGTTTGTTGATTGCTTACTTTTGTTGACGTCAAGCATTATTTCATAACCCATTTTCTTGCTTCAATTGTGATTTTTGTGATGGAAATGGCCCAAGATTTGACCGTTTAATTTGTCCTTAATTAGGATCGAAATGATCATAATCAAATTCCATAACTTGGACTGACCTTCAACAATAAAACCAGAGACAGAAGATGATAGGGAGACATGTTTAACAGCTTAACACAAATGGTCGATACAATCCTACAATCACGTCTTCAAAAGAGAAAGGAAGTCGTGCTGTTGTGTTCCTGTAAAGTGTCAAGCCATCCATGAAATGTGGTCTCGATTTTGAAAATGTTCTGATATCGAACGGGGCTGAAATGTCACCCTCTTTCTCAGTCTAACAAAAAGAGAGGCAGGGGGGTTTTATTACATCTATTTGTACTGTACGATGACAATCTCTCCTTTCTTCTGCATTTTTTTTGTAATAAAAGAGTGGGTCCATTGTGCGTTGATGGAGTCGAACTTGAAACAAACCTTACAAAAATTGCTTTCATGGGGGAAAATAAACATGCGTGGGGGTGCCGATGGGTGTCTTTCGTATTGAACTTTCGACAAGCATGTGATAAGCATTGAATTATACCAATGTACATATTTCCATGACCATTGCTTTATCTAAACGGACGATTTAATAGCTAATATTTTCTTTTACTGTCAATCAAATAAATTTTTTTAAACAATTAAAATACAATGTGTAAATAAAATTATTATATTTTAATATATTTTTCTGTTTGCTAATTCTACAATTTTCGGTTATTGAAATAAGATTTTTTTAATAAATATATATTTATATGATATAAGAATGACAATTTGGGCCCAAATCTTTGTCTCCTTGGTTTATAGACCCAAGCAAAGGACAAAAACCTCTATCATGTACTGATCATGTGGCCCAAAGATCTCTTTGATTTCTTCCAAATTAGTCCAAGTATTTGTGACTTAAATTAGTATAAAAAATGATTATGATTATATACGTTAAGATTTAAATTTAAATTTAAAGATCGAAAAATATCGGTATGAAAGTGAAAATAAATGCAAGTGGAGTAAAATGAGCCCTTGGGACCTTTCCATGAGGCAAATTCAGCCTTTCACTTAGTGTATTATTTTAATAAAATTTGGTATGGGATTAGGACATTGCAAAGGGCCTGTCCTGTCCATTGCAGTTGTAGCTAAGTTTCGAGACACAATAATTGAGTAGGTGAGTTTCAGTATGTGTGCTTTGTTTGATTAGCTTTTATGATCACTGATTCCTATTTTTCTTATTAGACTCAAAATTATTAGTGGTGGGCTTTGAGATGACCCTCCCACTATCACTTTTGCTGTTTGCCAAACCTTGAAATACATATTTCTTATGATCAGGGCTTTGAATTTGGTGTACTTCTTGCCAAACAAGAGATTTAAATAAAACAAACATGGATTCTTCCATTGATGTTTTCTTTATGTTGTTCTTGAGATATTCATTTTGGCTAAGCTGACTGAGTTGAGTAGTAAGACAAGCAGCCTCTAGGTTTTCAATACCTAATCCTTTTAAACTTGAGACCCATTTGATTGTTTCTTCAACAAGTCAGTGAGACGGAGACAAACTACTTTTTCGGTGTATTTTTTTATCAGGAAAAAAAGAAATATAAATGTTGAAATTCAAAATTAAATATCTAAAATTATTATGATTTAAATATAAAAATATGATTATATAAATCAATATTGAATATCAATAAGATTGGCATATTAGGAATAGTTTTAATTTGTTTTTTTGCATTTCTTTTGGTTCTCAATGATTAAGGCCCTTAATCATTGTGTTTAAATATGGTTGCGTGGGCATTCATCTAAACTTCCTACTTTTACACCCTTTGCTTTTGTATTCATAAAGACATCTTCTAATTTAATCCAATTGTTTAACAAGTAATTGATCATACTTTTAATGCTCCTAAATTAGTGCTAAACTTTTGAAACTTTTAAAGTTTTTTTTTTTGATTGTCAGAAATGGCAAAGAATAACAATTTCATTGGGGGGAGGGGGAAATATTGGCTTTTGATTTATCTTATTATAACATGGGGCATACTAATTAGACTTAATAATGAAAAAAAATTGAATATATTTTATAACGTGATTAGAAAAAATAACATAAATTTTGTTTTAAGCTTTAAGTTTTTCAAAAAAATTTAATATAAAATTATTTTATATGTATATATCAATTTAATTCAAATAATATCACGTAATCATTTTATTAAAAAAATTAATTATTAATTACTTTAGTAAAATTAATACTTTAACATGTGTTAATTTATATTTGTCGTGTTTGAAATTATTAAATTTATATATATATATATATGATGTTTATTTATTTTTTAAATAATAGAGATACCTTTCTTTTTTGATTAATTTATATATATGTTTGTTAATTAAGAGGTTGTCAAATTGGGGCCTTCGGTTCATGTTGGAAAGGGTCGTTTTCGCGGAGTAGCTGCACACGAACGCGCACAGAGAAAACGCAATCCGTCCTTTTGCCACTCTGCCATGATGGGGACATTTTGTGCTTTTATTTCTTCAACTTAATCATAAATTAAGGCAACAATTTTTATTGGGAAGTTTGGTTTGGATGCTTTCCAATCTCAAATTATAACATACCATAAACATAATTTAAATACCTTCTAAACCCAAATTATTGTTATTATTATTATGATTATCCCATAAAATTTTATTATACTAAAAAATAAATTTAATAATGTGTAATATCTTCGTGGATGATAAATTGATATATTTTATCTATTCCGTAACATTTAATTCAATTGATCATTAATTTAAGTTTGATTAATGATGATTATAAATATTGGTTAAAATTAATTGAATTATTTTAAAAAATATTTTTTCATTTATTTTATTTTTATAAATTTAAAAAAAATTAATTACATGTTGCACTTCCTATTTACTCAAGGTCATGAGAAAATGAATTGAAAGCAACATTTATGTAACTTTATTTAACCTATTAATTGTTATTTGTCTGTTTGACGAGCTGAATCAAAAAATTAATTTTGAGTTTTTAAAATTAAATTTTAATCAAATTCGAAGAATTTTACAAGTTTAAACTCAATAATTATAAATAATTTTAAGTATTAATCTTAATAATCAAATCTATTTTTTTCCAATAAATTTAAGTTTTAACTTCAATAGTTGTTGTTGACGCGATAAAACTGTGAAGACGAGACTATAAAGACGAGATTCAAAATAAACAATACGATTGAGTGGATCGTTATCGACTGAGTTAGACGCCACAACAGTTGTATTTTTTTCTTCAAGATAAAAGGCTTCGTTCCATAAAAACAAAAAAAAAAAAAAAAACATAAATGTGGGACGTGTTTGGATTACACACAAAAGCAGTAATGCCCGCAAAATCTCGGGCGACAAAACAGAATAAATAAAAATAGTAAAACAGACGTTAACTGAATGCAGAAAAAGAAAGAGAAACATAACAGAAAGGCAGACAGAGAGAGAAAGAGATTTAAAAGGAGACTTTTGCAAACTAAGGATCCGCCTATAACGGAGGCCCTGTCACAAACTCTTCTCTCTTCTTTTTTTTTTTCTTCTGTTTCTCTGGTTTTTTTCAGCTTTGTTATGGTCTCAGGTGGAAACTAAGAATAAAGACAGAGACAGAAGAGAGAGAGAGAGGGAAAGGAATTCAAAGTTCCGAAGTGAAGGGAACAGCTGTTCCTCGCCCATGTCGGGATTTTAACCTTTCTCTCTCCTCAGGTTCCTCTCTCGGCTTGTTTTTCTTTAAGACATGATTCATCCTACTGATTGTTCTCTTATCATTAGTATTGCATGCTTCAATGGAGCTTATCATTTTCATTTCCTGTTTTTCCACTAAAACTTCCTCTTTTAATTATTATTATTATTATTACTACTACTACTATATGAATGTTTCAACTTTGAATATATTCCTGTTTCATGATGATTTTGCTCATTTTTCTTTATCAAAATCAAATCTATTCTAACTATACGTATTCCCTTCAATTTGATGATGAAGCTTTGAGTTGATCATATATTATTATTATTATTATTATCAGAGATTGTTTAAAGGATAACTTTTGCAGATTTCTTAAATATATACTTATGGATCACATTGTATTGGATGATCTGGTGGTGGGGTGGGGTGTGGAGAACTGTTGCTTTTTTATTTTTTATTTTTATTTTCAACGTAGTTTGTATTATCAAATTTAATCTCCTTTAAGACAAAATCATTTGTTCTTAGCTAGCAGTTTATTTTAGGCTTTGATTTGAGGATGTTATGATAAAATCATGTTGGTTTTCTAATGCTATTTCAATATTTTTTATACTGATTTTCAGGTAGGACGTCATCTTGTCAAGTTTCTTAAGCACTTCAATGTTAATATATTTTCAGGTTTTGCCTATATATTGAAGCTACTGCCATGGCTTCCGAATGAATTAAGCTGAAGGTATGTTCTTGACAACCATAGGATCAAATTCTTAGTTTGTATTGTAGTAAGTAGAGAATTGAAAATGGAGAGAATTTTACTCTTGAGAAGCAAACTAGTTATAGTGATTCACCAGCAAAGCTCATGTTCTGAGGTTCAGAAATTTCTGGATATCATGCCTTTGATATATTTTTGCAAAATTTGTTGTTTTTTTCTTGGATTATTTGACAGATTGTGGTTTCCATGGAGCTTGTCTGCTTTTTCTGAGGTTGTCTTCCCAATTAGCAGTCTTTATAAGAGATTATCGACAATGGGTGGCTGCGTATCGGTTCAGAATGAAAAGGCACAGCCTAAACCACAGAAAAAACACTTTGGCAGATTTCGCAAGCGCCATGGAAAGATTGCTGCTTCAATTCCTGATGTATGTATGAAAAGGCTGAGTGATGGTGGGAGTAATATGACAGATTTTGCCGTTAGTGAATATGTTCATGTTCTTGGCCAAAAAAAAAATGTTCATCTTGACTTTGAGAAGGGTGCTTCAACCACCTGCAAGCGCTCTGAGATGTCCAATAGGACATTTCATCTGACTCAGCTACAATGGAACCACAGTCAAATTGATGCCAATGGTCTCTTCTTTCCATCTCTAGCTTTTACAAAATTTCCGAAATCCACACCCCGGGACTATAGTTTTACTTAATATCCCTTCATCCATAGTGGTATTGTAATTTTGGAGGCCTAGAAACTTTTGATTCTGAATTCTCAAGTTAAAACCTGTTCGAAGTGTTGCATATCAATTGGTAACTCTAGAAATGAAATTATGTTGCAGGAAGATGCCAAGAGGAAGTATGGTTTGATTCTGTTAGCATTATAGAGTCTGAGTCGGATGATGATTCCAGTAGTACGTATGGAGGTAATGCACTTGCATCTCATTGCAACTATGATTTTTGAGGTTTGATTGGTCACAAAAGCATTAAACTATTCTTTTCTGCTATTGCCTGCAGATGCATTTTCTTCTGTAGGTAATGCAATGGGGGATATTTCACATGCCCAAGTGCTTCAGTATGAAAGTAAGTATGAAAGATTTTATGACACAGATTTGGGAGAGAAAGCCCAGGAAAGCAGAATGAAATCTACAGTCATCATGCTTTCTGTGAAGAGGAAATCCTTTGAAGGGGATGAAATCACAGAATTTTGTAAGTAAACCTGGTAATTGATCTTTGTATGAACATTCTGATAAAAATACTGAGACATTATTCATGGTATCTTTGTGAATAACAGGTGCAGCTGAGAGGTACTTATACCGTCCGAGAGCAGGTCTTCTGATTCCTTGCTCAGGAGAGAAACCAACTCCAGGAAGCTGGTCAGAGATTTCTCCTTCACTCTTTAACCTCCGTGGCATCAATTACTTTAGGCAAGCCATTTAGTTTCTGCCATCCACATTCCACAACATATCATTTTGTTCATATCTAGAACTGAAGTTGAACCTTGTCACGCAGAGATAAACAGAAGTTCCCAGCTCCAGACTATAGCCCTTATGTACCAATCGGCGTTGATTTATTTGCCTGCCCACGGAAAGTGAACCACATTGCTCAGCACCTTGAACTGCCTCATGTCAAACCACACGACAAAGTGCCTGCACTTCTGATTGTTAATATACAGGTTCTCCTTTAACAATTCACTTCCTTTGATTGCTTTGAGTTGGTCATTTTCATCTGATGATTGGGATTTGTTCTGATAATCTGTTCATTCCTTATGACTTCTACAAGTTTGGTCTTCTTCTTGCAGGTTCCTACTTATCCTGCCACCATGTTTCTAGGTGATGCCAATGGAGAAGGCTTGAGCCTTGTCTTATACTTTAAGGTGTCAGATACTTTCGACAAAGACATCTCCCCTCACTTCCAGGACAGCATTAAGGTACACCCTTGGTTTTTCTCATACAACTGAACTCTACTATCAATGTTGATCATCAAGGAATTGGAGTTCTGCCATTTTGAATGTGATATGTAAAGAAATCAGACCTATTCTTTTATAATGAGTCAAATGGTCATGGTTGTACCCTGTTGCAGAAATTTATCGAGGATGAAATGGAAAAGGTCAAAGGGTTTGCGAAAGAGTCCACTGTTCCTTTCAGAGAGAGGCTGAAAATTATGGCTGGGTTAGTTAACCCTGATGAGCTCCAGCTAGGTTCCACTGAAAAGAAGCTTATTCAAGCTTATAACGATAAGCCAGTTCTTTCGCGCCCTCAACACAATTTCTATAAGGTAATTCATAACTCTTCCATTGCTGTTTTAGCTTGGTAGTATTTCAGTTAAAGCATTTTCTGCTAGGAGACCACCATGGATAGATTAAAAAAAAAGGATTACAGACATTAGGGTTTGAATTAGTTATTTCTTAACGGAATTGCATGAAACAATTAGACTGAACCCGGGTTCATTCTCTGTTGCTTTCCAAATACTGAACATATGCAAATTTCGAAGGAATTCAATTCCATGCTGTCCAGCGATTTAGACTTGTTCTTCTGACTAATACCATGATCAACTTTAACAAGTTCTAGCCATCTTTGGTTAGTGATGGAACTTCCATTCTCGTTGATTAGAGTTGCCTGTGTTGTTTGTCATCCAGGGAGCCAATTACTTTGAGATTGACCTGGATATACATCGCTTCAGCTACATATCTAGGAAAGGACTTGAATCATTTCTAGACCGCATGAAGAATGGAATAGTCAATCTGGGTTTGACTATTCAGGTGATTTCTTGCCACTTTCTTGACTTTCAAGCAACCTGGGTTTTGTATTCTGCTAACGATCTTTGTCTCTGGTTGATAACGTTGACAGGCACAAAAACCAGAGGAACTGCCAGAGCAAGCCTTGTGCTGCTTGCGCTTGAATAAGATTGATTTTGTAAATCATGGTCAAATTCCTACCATTGTTACTGTCAAAGATGATTAACTAGGGCAGACACCAGGTGGAGGATGATGCATTTGAATCTGATAATTCGGGCAGATTTTTCAGAAAATGAAAGATTTTGTCTTGTTGAATAGCATGTGAAATTTCATTTTTGAATCCCAAAAGTGAAAATTTTCTTAAATTCTAACAATCATCTAAAACTTCTGTACCAATATTCTTTGCATCCATTCATTTTTTTACTTTTACCAGCTGCCTTTATAGTTTTTATATCCGCACCAAACTCTATATGATATTTTTATCATTTCAATCGAAACTAATATTTTTTTCAATATATATTAAGGGTTAAATTTTTTATTATCAAATATACAGTTAAACATTTTCGATTAATTTAAAATTTGACTGTAATTCAACGTAGCAAAAATATTGTTCTTAGAAAGCTAATAAATACAATGGCAAAGTCATCTTATCATTATCAAGATGTTCCTAAAACATAACCCCCACTTTTCGAACCCATGCAGAACCCCTCAGTAAGAACTAAAACCTAACTACTATTTATCTGTTGCATTTGAATTTCAAGAACTTGGGCAAATGAGCGTTCTCCAGGAAGCCCACAGCTTTTATTTGGGGCCAATGTCCTTGAGAGCACAGATCTGCTCCTCTCCCATGGCAGACATTACAGTCACAACCAGATCCTTCCCCTCAGAAAATCCATCCTTGATCTGCATAGAATCACATTGTATTAGCAACATGATAAAACTAGAACATAGATATCAGTCTTTCGGAACTTCCAGGTTTGACAATCCAAATGAACTTCGAGGAATTTACCAGTTTCAGGACAGCGAAAAGACAGAGATCGGATACTACCATTTAACATGTATACTAACCTGCATAAGCAGATTATCATCGGTTGGAAGCCTGAGATCGTCCTTGGTGTTACCATTCTCAGTCAGCAGACTCACCTAAAACATTAACTGAGTATTATAATCAAAACATCATCTTAAGTCAAGAATTCAAAACCCAATCAAACAAAGCAGAAAGCACGAAAGCATGATGTACAAATCCATCCTCGGAGATATCAATCAACTGGTAATCAGTACGGTTGACATGAGGAACCTGTAACAGGAAAGAACAACATGATTAGCCTCCGAAAACTACAACATAAGACAGTAATCACAGATTAAAACCAGAGAGAAAGTGAGATATACATCACAGTTGTGAGATGAGGGAACGATATCTTCGAGCTTTTTGGAAGTGAAGATATCAATTCCAACAAAGTGACATTTAGCGTGACCGTGCTTGCCGGTCTTTGAGGTTGAAACTTCCATAACCTGCAAAAACATTTACTGACGAAAAAATTACTACATTATGAACAAGAGCAAATCTTCAACATACACGAGTGTCAAATATTGGTTTAGCTAAACAGTAATTAGAGATCAAAGATTAAATCTTTCAGCTATACAATTTCTTGATAGATAATTATACTCACTCGGCGAACGAATTCGAAGATCCAAGAGTTATATATAAAAATTTTGATAAATACACACAAAATTCTGGTGAATTGTACAGATCGGAAGCAGAAATAGGAGCATAAACTAGATAATTGAAAGATTAAGAAAATGTAGATTAGAAAAAGGGAAAACACAACCCCTAACCTTGCAGGGACGGCCCTTGATGACAATGTAACCGTTCTTACGAATGGTGCCGGCCTGCTGAGGATAAGTCTTCGAAGCTCCGGCGTCAGCCTTCGACTCGAAGTGGTGCTCGTCGTCCGACATAGCGACGCTAAGCAATTCAAAAGCCTAGAGAAGGCGAGAGATAAGGAGCGAAGCAAAGCTTCGAAGGAAGATTGAACAGAGGAAATGCTCAGAGGATCAGTGGAATGAAAGTGAGTGAGGAGAGAGAAAGGGAAAAGATTTTCGGTGGAAATTTATGGAAAGTAGGGTTTATTTTTTATTATTTTTTTAAAATATTGGAAATTCAAGTTGGAAATATCTTCTTTTGCGTACAAACCACGACTAAATTACTTTAATAGCGGGTTGAGCTAATTATTTATAAATTTGATTAAATTTTTTTAATATATATATATTTTAAATATATTATTATTAATTTATTAAATTTTAATTTATTATTTTTAATATATAATTAAAATTTAATAAATTTAATTTAAAAACTAAATTTAAATCTATTAGATCGTATTTTTGTTAAATTCAACTTAAATTCTAAAAATTTTAATCTCAAACTCAATTTTAAATTTTAAATTTTTATATCGAATTTAAATTAAAATTTAATAATAAATCATCTTGACTTATTTCGAATACACTTTTACAATCAACAGCTTCCATAACGATGAAAGTGTAAATGAACCTATTGATTCCAATATTATTCGAAAATGAGAAAATCTGTGTTTAATTTAAGTTTAAATTCGAATATTCAAGTATCAAGTACTCGAAAAAAATATTAAATAAATTTTAAATATTTTAATACTCAATTTATCGCAAGTTACCCGAATCAAACCCAGTTATTTGAACATAAAAATACATAATCAGCAGTCAGAGAAAAGAACACACAAAACTTTATCTAATCTAAAACAAGTTGGTAGAGAGATTGACAACGTGAGGTCCCAAGAAAAGCCACTCATCGAATCAAATTACAGACTGAAAGAAAGAGCAAACGAGAAAATCACCTCAATGCAAATTTCATCTATACAAACGAGTAAACTTGCATTGCTTCCTAAATCTAGAAAGAAAGTTCGACACCAGCCAAATGCAAATGTTTACCTTCTGAGCCAAGGAAGCTGTGTTTATTCATCTGGAACGTAGAAATCAAACCTGACATCAACAGAGCCAGACCGTTCTCCGGTATCTTTGTACTCGATATTTGTTATTGTTCCAGCTTCCTCTGCAACTTGATATTCAGCCTTCACCCGCCGGACAGGTACAGTGACAGAGTAAATAGTCCCCAGATCAGTATCAGTGGAGACACTAAGCTGAACCTTGTCCTTTGACTCTATCTCCACGAAATCTGACAGAGCACGCACAATGTTCTTAACAATCTTTTGTTTTGCCTCATCGCTAACTGCACAGCGGTCTGAGAACAGAATCATCTTTAAGCGCTGCTTCGCTACGTTTGCATTAGAGCTCCTTTTAGATGCTGGGGATGGGAAAACTATTTTCCAAGCCAAGTTAAGTCGCTCAAAGAAGCTCATATTTACGGCATTTAAGAGGAAGCTCTCAACCTCTTGGTTGACAGGATTTGGAGATAACTTATAATCTCCCATCATCCCAGCTAACCTTTTAGTTTGGCAACGGATGTTTCGGTTGTTTACTATCATTCTGTTCCATTTTGGTGTAATTTCCGAAAAACTCGATCCTCCATTCAAGGAACCCGTGAAATCTACCTGTAAAACATCACAAAGATTAAAATATGAACATCTTCTTAATCCTCCATCAATAACAAACTATTGCTCAACAATGACCATTTCAAAAAATGAAGACATTACATGACATTAATGTATCTATAAAGTAATGAACTCCTATCTTTCCCTTCTTGGTTATTCCATTCCTTAGGCCTAACTTGCTTGCTTGACTACAAGCTATAATATAAAAGAATGTAGCATTTGGAATCATTAGTTGCATTTTTAGCCTTTCTAAATATTTAAAGCTAACGAATATTAGCACATCAAAAAAAATGTTACACTTGTTTAGCACATCAATCAACTGCTAGCATTGAATGGTGATTTACACAAAACAATGAACTATTTTGTCCAAGGTAATAATTTAAGCAAGTGCCCAATAGTAATGCAAATATGTTCTCTTAACAATGAAGGCCACTAAACTACGTCTATCAACAGCTACAAATCATCCAGAGTCAAGGAAGAGAGAGATCTGTGCTAGTTGTTCTAAAGGATAAATTTAAATATAATCAATCAAGAAGAAACTCAACAATACTACCACTGTCCAACATAGGGTTAAATCAAAATATAAATAGGTTTTTCCCACGGTGCTACCATACACTAGTAATTTTACAACATCCTCCACATTAAAAAAAAATACTATTCAGGCAGTAGTGGCAGCCGCTTATTATCACAGTCAATGCAACTATCAACACTTGATCAACCACCATTAATTACCTCCATAAGCAGCAGCCAACCACCATCACCCTACATGTAACCTACGACCAAAGGCAAAGCATCTTCCTTTAGCCCCTGATCACCATCGCTGATTTTCATTACTTAATGAGGCGATTGCCACAGGTAGGAGGTTAAAGTCTTATGACAAATAAGGACAGGGTTGACTTGCATGGAAAGCCAAACTCACTGAGCTCAAATCTTCCATTTTCAACAGCATACTGGTATAAATAAGAATTTCCAGTCCTTAACAATAATGTGAAAAAAAACACAGTACATTAAACATGACCATAATTAGAAAGCGGCTGAAAAATGATTCTACTCCTAAAATCGACAGGAACAATTCTCAGCATAACCTATGTTGCAATTTGATGTACTATACATGCTTATCGTATTTGACTCAACCTGCAAATAAACGAAAGGTATAATTAAGTAAATACAGGATTCCACATCCCTAATTAAGGAAGAATCAAGACTATAAACAAAGAACAATCCATAGTCTGGACCGTTAATTGAAATAAGGCAAGACCAGAAAGAACATCTATCCATTTGACTACGATTAAGTATAAAAAATCATAAAAAATTAGAAACTTACAAAGCAAACTGCAGTCAGAATTCAAGCTTAAAACCCAAGAGGGCCCAATTTACTAAGATAATTAGACGAAACCCAGAAAACATTTTGCAGAAATTGAAAAAGTTCGAGCACTGGTAAGGATTTCCAGAGCTACCATGTTACCCGATGCTGCTGCAAACTAGGAAAACAATGAACTAATAATCCGTTTGGTTGCAAACAGCAGCTAAAAACTTGGAATTCAAACGAATCAGAATATCATCTCCAACTCTAACCCCCAAACAGACATCGAATTACGCAACTTACCCAATTTTATCCAGCAACCCAAACTCGGAATTGATCAAACATATGAAAAATTGCACAAATATATAAAATTCAATGTAAAGAAAAGTTAATAAAAGTGTTGTTTAGAGGTAAGTAAGAAGAGAGGGATTGAAGATAAGGACCTTTGAAGAGGGCGTGGAGGTTCGAAAAGGTTGTTCATGGTAAGAGGCGAGAGTGGCAGCGATCCTTAAGTTCCCGGATATCGCCATTTTGGAATTAGCTGGAATACCCTTTCTCTAACACGGGAAAGTGTAGCTCTTTTGCTCACTGGAGGTTCAGACTCCGTCGTACTTCAGGCGGCTTGGGAACAACTACAACACAATACCGAGTCCATCGAGGAATCCCATGGGGAGATGTTACATTAAGAACGGTGCCGTTTCTAGCTTTGCTGCTTGCCGCGTTAATTTTGTTTATTGTTAATCCCATGGGGAGATGTTGCATTAAGAACGGTGCCGTTTCTAGCTTTGCTGCTTGCTGCGTTAATTTTTTTTTTTATTGTTTTTTCCTTTTTAAAAGGGTTTTTGTTGTTTTCCGATTTGATATCTTTTATCCTCGAACTGGAATTGCTTGATTATTCAATGAATTGAATTTAATTATTTTAATCGAATTTTTTATTTTTATGTATATTTTTATCATTTTAATTATTTTTAATCAAGTAAATTTAATAAACACAATATTTATATCAAACCCAACTAAATTTGGGATTTAAATCTAAGTTTAGGCTTAAACTCGAACCAAATGGAATCTACACAACTTGATAACTTCCTGACTCTACCTCCAGGGCCTAGTTGTCTCAAGGGTTTCGGTGCGCAGAAACTTGAAATTTTGGGCAACCTTGGTGGGGCTTTTGGGCACAAACCCTTGTAACACTTTTTTTTTTTTTTTTAAATAATCTAAATAGTATGATCTGTTTCCTGCGAATAAGCAGAGGTTGGGCTGCGAATAAGCAGAGTATTAAAACTTGGAAGAAACAAGTTTCAGATACAATATCAAGAGACAAACAAGCGTTGGACTGAAAAATGGAAACACTTTTCCTACTAAATCAAAATCACATAGTATTTCTAATAGCTGTAAACACTTAAAAACAGAGTGAACTACAAGCTGAGAGCTACAAACAGAGTGAGCTACATGCCGAGTTCTCCTTCGTCGTGCTGGTGCATGAGTCCGAGTTCAACGTCCTCTTGAGGAGGAATTGGGTTTGAACTCTGGTCAATCTGGGCGTTGATCGTGATGGTATAGGAGGAAACCGATTGAAGAGCGCCAGTAAACCGCAGGAAAAAGAGTTTGAAAACATCAAAGAACAGGCCGTGCCAGGGAGACGAGAAGACTATGAGTAAATGGAGGGGCCAGAAAAGCGACGGTGGGAAGAAGACTGAGGCTAAAAATGATGCTGTCAATGCAAGTGAGAAAGTTCCAGTGCGGAAGCGAATGGGATTGAGGGTAAGAGGGAGATCAGCGGAGGTGGAGAGGAAGAGCAGTAGAAACATGATGGCTAGAACCACGAATGCCAGCTGCAAAACTGAAAATTGTTGGAGAAAGAGTAAGGAAACCAGGAGTTTCCCATTCAAAGAGCTCAAGAACAAAAAGAAGATCAAATTCAATATAGGAGGAATGAAGAATCGTAGATCCATGTTTGCTTGTTTATGTTAATGATGCGCATAGGGTATAAATAGAGAACAAAAAAAAAAAGTCGTTGGGTGCGCCATGGCAACAAATAGACAGTTATGCTTGGCCATCGCTATACCTGTCGCCATGGCAACAAATAGACAGCCTATAATTATAATTGTATTTTTAAAAAAAAAAATCAATGAATATCATAAAATTTACTTGTTATCTATATTTTTTTCTCGTGTATGAAATAATTTTTAGAATTATCCACAAATTTAGACATTCCAAATCTTTGAATTCTTGATTTAAAATAAAATTTTTACCAGTATAATTAAAATTAATTCTCCACTGGTTTATGTGCCTCGAACTTGTCATAATTCTATTAGAAATGAGCTTCTAATAGCACATGAGCAGACTCCTTGTAAGAATAAAAGTTTAACTCAATTCATATTAAGAGTTAAATAATGCTTAACGCACTAATGGGGTTTTTACACTTGACTCGAACCCATATTTTAATACTAGTGAACTCACTTTAAATTTGATTAATGTATCTAAAAATCAATACTCAGTAGAAAGATTTATGCGATTTTGTTCAGGTCATATCATTATTAATGTGCATTAATGATAAATATGATAGTCAATGTCTTCGCTAGAAAACAATGGAGACGTCCTCTGTCTATAAAATATATTTTTTAATTAATAACTTATAATTTTACCACTAATTTTTTGTAATATATTTATAAAAATTTTCAATTCAATCTTGAGCTCAAACATAAATAATTAAACTTAAAATCTATTATAAAAATTGAGTTACTTTTTTATTTAATAAATAAACATAATCGAATAAATCTAAATAATTTAATTTTTATATTGAGTTAAATTCGAATTAAAATTTAAAATATAAGATGGTATAACTGGGAAGTAATTGTTGGACAAGGAATGAGGAAAGCAGGAGGTTCCAGTTCAAAGGGCTCAGGAACAAAAAGAAGATCAAATTCATTATAGGTGGTATACAGTATCGCAAATCCATGGTTTGCTTGCTTTTTTGCTTGTTAGCTTGCTCGATTTTCATTATATAGCATTTGCTTTCATTCCTTTCCCTACAAGAAACCAATACTTGCGGAATATAGCATCTAAAGAATAATGTCAGCAATCTAAAGACTAAGTTAGCAATCAAGATTAAAAAAAATAATAATAAAATAAAAAAGAGTCGTTTTCTTTGACACGTTAGCATCCAAGAGTAAAAGTTGGGAAGGACTAGAAAGAAGAAATGGTGACAGTTTTCTTTGCATTTGGATTTGGGTATTGTGATGTCCCGCTTTGACACGTGCACTCAGAAACCTTCCAAGTACTCAACCCTTCCACGCTGTCAATGGAAACCCCACCCCTGCTTTTCTCGTCAAAGGATTCCCACGAATTCCCCAGCCTGAGTACACGACTAGAAAGTAGGTCTTAGAAAATGGGCCTTTGGCAACCAAAAGCAAAATCTCATAGACTTTTCAGAGTCTATGTTTGATTAAATAAAGTTGGTTGCTTACATTAAAATTCCTAGTTATTCTTGGATTAAAATTGTTAATGTAATTGTGTGGGTTTTTAGTTATTTTCACTGCTTAAAAAGAGTGGAAAAGCAAAGCTTGCACAGCAAAAATAAAAACAAAAAGAAAAGAAGAACTCGCATGATTCCTGATTTTCTCACTTCTCTCTTCCTTGTCCTTGCATTCAGAAAAGCAAAGAAGATGAGGTCAGGGAAGGACTGAGCAGGGACGGATTTATATATTCATTTATTAAAGAAACGAAGGAAAAAGTCTGGTGCTTAGCTTTGCATGCAACTGGAGAACCGCTCGTGTGGGTGGTGGGTGAGTGTGTCTCTTGGTTTTGGTTTTGGAAGTGTTGGTATTCATGATGGTTGTGCCTGGCATTCTCTTTCTCATCCGGCTTTGGAACAAAACCACTATCTGTTTCTCTCTTTCTCAACACCCTTTCGCTTTTTTCAAAGAATTACAACAAATTGAAATAAATACCCAAAAACATTAGGGTTGGGTTGCACGGTCCTAACAGCAATCATCCCCACTACGTACCTACCTATCCTTTATTCAATTTTTTTCCATCCTTTCTCACGTGACTAATTTAGACAGCAATATAGATTAATTTTAGTCAGATTAGAAATGATAAATAAATTATTAAAAATCTATATTTTTAAATGAAATAATAAAAAAATTAAAAGAAAAAAAAGAAAAATACTTTTATCTTCTTATTATTTTGTTCAGTAGTACCTCATCAAACCATATGAATGATTACTTTCCATCCAAATTATACTTTAATAATTTCCATAGCATAAGGATGGATTAGTTTGAATTCCCAAGGATATAAATTATTTTAATTTTGTAAAAAATTTATATTTTATGTATTATTAATATATAAATCATATATTTGTTGGTGTGTAAATTTTATATAATGTTAATAAATCATAATATGAGATATGATATTTCATTAATTTATAAATTTGAAAATAAAAATATTGAAAAATAAATATTTTTAAATATATTAATTACTGAAATACGATGGTATAATTTAATTACAATGTATAAAATTTACCATAGATAAGTAAACAAACAAATAAACAAACGAACAATTATAGTGTTTTTCTTCCCAAATCATTTTTTTAATAACCAGAATTTGAATTACTAAATTAAAGATTTTTCAATATCAAATTGTGTCTAGCATTTAGTTTTTTTATTATTAATTAATTTGGAGTTTATATGATAATGACGACATGGCCAACAAGCCGTGAAAGCTTCCCAACACTGACATAGATTTGCTCCTTTTAATAATTCCGTCGTTAAATTCATTAAAATCTTATCAAAATTTTAATTTGTCTTATTGTTTTTGTTTATTTTTTATTTTTTGTTCCCTCATCACAAAAACTTTTATTTTACTTATTTTTTCACTTTTAATTTTCTTATCGTTTTTATTAATTTTATTAAATAAATATCAATTATTAATATTGAACAATTTTCTCAAGTCGTTCATCATTCTTAAAAAATTTTAAAAAAATATTTTCACCTCAAATAGTATATGCATAAAATTATAATAGTTAATTAAGATTCATAGTAAAAGTCCTGTTATAAAGCCTACATCAAATTTACTAGACACATATCAATGGATTGTTTTAATAAAATATTTAACTACTACTATTAAAAATGTTCATAGTTTAACCGACAATAGACTCCTATACAGAGATAGTTGATTGCCATCAATTAAAAACTATCTCGATATAGACAATTGACTAATATAAAATATTTGTTGATTGCCCTTATTTTTTCTATATTATAAAGTAAAAATAATCAAAGGCAATCAACTACTCGAAAATAGCAATGAATTGCCATTATTATATCATATAATCTAGTTAAAAAAATTTGAAATTTAATGTTATATAATTTGTTTTTATATATACTTAGAAGGGATAAAAATTTAATTTTGATTTTTTTAATAGATAAAAATGTAATTTAAATAGAATATTTTTAAATAGATACAAATATAATTTAAATCATTAAAGTAAAGATTATTTATTAAAACATTATTTACATTTTTTAAATTTTTATTATTCATTTAATTTTCGAAGATATTGTGGCCTTATAGTTAAGTTATATGTAATTTTCAAAGATATTGTGGCCTTATAGTAAAGTTATATGTTTGTTATATATTTTTTATTTAAATTATATTACGTAATTATATTAAAAATAATTATTTATTATTAAAATTATTAGTGAATAATTATTTAAAATAAATATTTATGATTTAATTATCACATAATTTTAATAATAAATAATTAATTTTTTAATAATATAATTTAGATGAAAAAAATGGTAATAATATAATTTTTTATACATTCTTTCCTTTGATTTGACAATAATCTTAAACCACGAAGAGGTTGGTCTTGCAAAAATAAAATAATAAAATATTTTAAAAAATGAAGATTACTATTTCACACTCTTATTTTTATTTTGAGGGCTCCACGGTGCCGATTCCAAGCCAGCCCCGCCCTCTCGTCCACAAAAGTGCGCAACGAACTTTGTAAAAAGAACTATGTATTAGCCGGCGATGGTGTCCGTTTCTGGGTAACTTCTCTTCAATTTGTGGCCCCTGCTTAGCTAGAAATTTTGTTTCTTGCTTCTTCTTTTTTGGGTCACAATGGGAAATGAAAGAACTCCTACTGTAAATAAAAACCTCTAGGGAAACATATTCCCTTCTCATCTGCTAACGGTTTAGTTAGTAAAAAATCAGGTGGATCCAACAGCTCCTCATAATCATCATCAATACTAAGGGCAGACTTAGCTACAGTATCAGCCACAAAATTCCCCTCCCTTAATACATGTTGAAACCGACAGCTCCATACTCTACCAGTTAACCTTCTGATATCACCGATCAAGTTTCCTAACAGGTACATACAATTAGCAATTCAATTCGTGTTCTTTTTGTGTGTCGGAAATTTTTTATCATAATAACATAATAATATACAAGTTTCAACTACATAACCAAGACACCCTTCCGTTCCGGAAAAGTGGAAAGTGGTGTGGGTTTTGAAGATTTTGCAGCATTTTGGTTCAGAATGGAAGAAAATGATGGTTGAAGTAGCTTGGCCTTCATTGATGTTTCTTCGGACAAACTGACACAGAAAAGATACACCCAACAGTCTCTTTCACCTGTCTGAAAGTGCTCGTCTCTAGTTTGGGCATAGGAAACCTAGTGCTATATATTGTTTTAGGCACTTAGTTTTTGGTGTAATTAATATCAGTTACCAAATTTGGCAATATTATTATAATTAAGTTCAATTATTTCATAAGATAATTTCGATTTTTTTTTTCATAGAATAGCTTTTTATCATTAGTTTTTAACTATCTTTGAATCAAATAATAAATCAGATCACTAATTAATGGATAAATATAGCACAATTTACATAGTATTATCGAAATTATTATGAAAATTGAAAATTTATTGTATTTGACGTGGAATTACCCAAATTATAACTTATTACTATAATAATAAGTAATAAGTAATTGTACATCATGCAATGCAATTTACCAATTTAATTGTGAAAATTTTAAAAGTTACAAAATTTTAATTTTATTATTAAAATTATCATAAAAAATAAAATTTCACCACATCTGATGTGAAATTACTAAAATTACAACTTAATACTATAATAATAACCAATGGTATATTATACAATAATCTTTTTGATAAATAACCATCAAAACATGGTTTTTTTTTTTTTTTTTTTTTGAGGGTGAAGAGAAATCTAAATATGTATTTACTAATGAGTCAAAATACTCGAATGTAATGATCAAATACTTCTTATTGTTGTGATAATACATGAGAAATCTGAACTTATAATGGTTGTGATATATACTATGTTGAATATATAGTTGTAGTTTTTTTGCAATAAGCCTAAAAAATATTAATCGAAGAACACATCAGCTGCCCAGCCAACCCCAATTGGAAATACTTGCATGAACACAAACCTCGGCCGAAGGAACAATGAATGTGTACGTAAGTGCCACACCATGCACCCAAACGATTGCTTGGCTCGAATGAAGCCATAACAACAATAATAAGCCAAAAAAAGAAGTACGTATTCATAACATCTATGACCTCTCTTTGTCCATGAACACCTTGGCTTTCCTATAAACTTTCTTCAAGTGTTCCCTAAACCTAACCAAATCTAATCTGATATTTTGTTCCTTCAAGTATATATTCATAACATCAGACGACCACTTTCTTCCTTGAAAACCAACTGGATCCTTAATCACCTGGTCATTCTTATCATAGTTCTCCACCAGGCTACTTTCTTCTACTTTAATTTTATAGTCAATGTACTCTAATCCCATTGCCCTAGCCGGTTCTCCGAAGCATACCTTCCCTGCCCAATCAATCCCTAAGGGCATCACTTGCATGAACACTGACCCTGGCCGAAGAAACAAAAAGTGTGTAAGAGCTGCGCCATGCACACCAACCATTGCATGGCTTGAATTTAGCAATGCATAAACTTGGCGTAACGGTGTCCTACTCGCTGGCTCAAATAAAATGACATCAAATCCGATCTCTTCCGCTGCTTGCTTTGCCTCGTCTTGATTCAAAATTACTCGTCCAAGGCCTCTCGATCGGCTCATAAACACAAGCCGTGGCTGCTTATCAGCTTTCGGAGAAGACTTAGAGGTAGTGTAGGGGTGGTTCTGGCCATGATCAAATGCCTTTTCCAGGAGGCCGCGGAAATGAAGCAATGTTTGTGATGAGTATGGCACTGGTGGCATGAAACCATATGATACGAGGCCTAGTGTGGCGGAAGGAAAACAATGGGCGGAAGTATCATTGTCAAGATTTATTATGGGGTGTTTGGTGAAAACATCAAGCAAATCTTTGTACTTGCTTACCCACCAATCACGTGCCTTGGAGACCACAAGGATGACATCTCGGTTTTGATAGATGGAATTGATGGTAATGAAAAGTGGGATGAATCCATCATTGAAATCATGGAAAACGTTTCCCGTGTACCCTCCCGCACTGAATACAATGGCCGGGGAATCATGCTGAAATCACAATGTGGTCCTGGTGGGACCGAAGTGATAGTCAATTCTCTGATTCTTCTCATTATAAAACTTTCCCATTTTCTTGGATACGGCCTGATTTTTTCCTCAATGGATTGCGGGCTTGAGGTGGTGGCGTCCACGAGGAAGAATGTAGAGGTGTTAGGGTCCACAATGGTTGGGCCGTTGATTGAGCAGAGATCATAATCCCTATGAGAACGGTCGCAGCTGATCTTTTGAGGGCGTTGTGGAGGTGGCACAGGGCCCTCTTTGCCCATTGGTTTCAATTTCGCGAGTTTTGTTTCTACAACCAGAAAATGCCACGGCATCGAGCACTGAAAGTCAGCCTCGACCTTTTTCATTGAAAAATAAAAATAAATAAGAGATAAAGATAAATTTTACTAAAGAAAAGGTTTTTTTCATTAAAATTGCTAATTGTATTCCATATTTTCCACAATGTGAGAAAATTCAAAACAAAAAACGAATAGGTCTCAATCTAAATCTAAAACAAGCAACGCCACTTTATTTATTTTTTTCACATATTATCCTTTATTTTCCACATTTTTTTATGCACCACACAAAATTTTGAATTTTTATTTTTATATGATGGAGACCTAACAATCCTAATCCCACCCGATAATACAACACAAATAAAAAAATACGAGAGTAATATAGATTAAAAATTAATAAAAATTATATATGAATATAATAATGTTAAAATATAAGTTTTATGTTTGAGATTTTAACACAAATTTTGTGATAAAATTTTTATATTTTACATCACATAAAAATAAATTTTATATATAAATTTTCAAATTTGAATGAAATTCTCATCTCAATTTTAATTATGAGATAAAAGAAAATATAAGTCTTATAACTTAAATTTCACATTTATAAAATTTAATTTTTTTTTAAAATAAAAATACGATTATTTAAATCATTGCTTAAAATCAAATTTTATTTTCAATATTTTCTATACGGTATGATTTTTTTTTAATCAGAAGTAGATCTGTACACTATTACTTTAGTTTTGCTCTTTTCCAATTTTGCTAACTAATATTTTCTTATTCCTAATCTTTATTATTTATTTGTTTTGCCCCGTGTCCTTTTCTTCAATAAACGCTGACGATAGGCTATTCTTAAATAAATATCTTTTTTTTTTTTTGAAGATTTTTTCCCAGCCATCTAACCATACCAGTGCAATCTCTGTCATTAATCGTAATAATTAATAGGTATAAAGGAGGAATTTTTTTTATTGAAAATGAAAATTTGGCTCATATAGATAATGATAAATAAATGTTACTATATATTAACTAAATTAAAATTTAATTATTGAGATTCGACAGTAAACACATTGACCATTTATAAATGCACTTTAAATAACGTGATCAACTTTAACACCATGACATTTCTTCTTTGACACAAAAATGAAGAGATTGATTAAACACGTTTCCCAGGCTGCTCTAAATTCTAATACAGTAGCCTCTCTTCGATTGATTTTAGATTCAGTAATTTTAAACACATTAATATAAATATGATGGGTAGAGGTTAAAACATAAAAATATATATATATTAATTTGGAAAAAATTATAAAATATTATGTATAATAATTAAATTTCACATTATATGAAGACTATTCGATATATTGTAAATATAAAACGAACACAAACATGTATATATATATATATATATATATATATATATATATATAAAAGCTTGATTAATCTTGGAGTTTTATTTTTCAAGAAACAGAATAACAAAAATATAATGATTTATTATAAAAGAAATTATTTGAGCAGAGTTTTTAGATTTTATTGATTAAATTATTATAAAATAAAATATACCATTTGTTAAAATATATTAAAAAGTCATCAAATATGTGATCGTCTTTTGATTTTGTTTAAAAAAAAATCACTAGGGTTTCCGTAGAAGAGATTAACTTGATAGTAAAACATGTAAGAGAGCAAATATGATGGAAGAGAGAAATAGAAGGTTGATAATAATGGAAACTTACCTTGACTAATATTGGTCGAACGAGCTACAGTTAATCTCAAAATCGACAAAAGATTGAACCCAAATACAAAGAAATATGTAAGAAGAGCCACGCAGACGATCGCTGCCGTAGCCGCTGATCTTCTCTTCTTCATCGCTCTGGAAAACGTTTGCTCTACGAGAGTAGGACTTAGCTAGATTACCGGTGAACGGAAAACTGGTATCCGAAGAATCCCTTATGGCACTCATCAGATGCTGGCTCTTCAAGCTTTCATGGCTATGGAAAATCAAAGGTGAGTCTTCTCTACGATGAGACCGAAGGAACCCTGATTCTGAACCAAAGAATATGGAAAAGAAGTGTCAAAGACAACGGCGCAAGCAGAAGCTTGGAGACCCGAAAAGGTTTGTAACTGAAACGTAGAGAGTTTGGTGGAGAGTAATTTAAAGGCCCATAGGCTTAGCTTTGCCTTGCGAGATTGAGGACTTTCAAATGATTATGTAAATAAAATTTTAAGTGAATCAAAAATTTTTAATTATTAATTTGATAAAAATAAAATTTTGATAATTAATATATATTAAAAATATTTTATTTTTGATGAATACAAGTAAATTGATAGATGGCACTTAGGTTTCCGATCATGACTTTTTTTTTTAATTATTTTTGTGTATAATATTATTGTATGATTTTTTTTTTTGGGTGATGATAACAACGTGTTAATAAAAGATCTAACCACCGAGATCTTTCTATGTGTTGAATGTTGTGTTGCACTTCACCTCGAAGCTAAGTGGCCCTAAAGAAGACTGTAAATAAAATCGCATAGGCTTGTAGGAGGTTCCTCTTTGATTCGTTTAGATTTGAATTTGAGTTCGATTTGATATATTATGTCATTAATTATTTTTAACTTTTTAGTCGAATAATTAATAAAAAAATTGTGATATATAAGATTTGAGTTCATACCCAAAAAATTTCATCTTCCAATGCCCAATTATCAAAAAAAATTGTCACTGATTTATAAATAAAAAAAATGAAACAAGAGTATATAAATTTGTATTTCGAAATAATACATGCCCATTTATCAATAAATTGTACTTTGAAATAGTATAAAAAATTATAATAGTTACGAAAATCAACTTATCTTTATGAATAATCATATAATACGCTGTTAATAAAATTTTTAGATTCTAAAAAAAAAAAGTTAAAATGATATTATATACATCATTTTATCTACTTATTATTTTTTTAATATTCTTTAGAGGGTATAGGTTATGATGCTAATCTTACTTATTGAATCTAAAAATTTTACTGATAAAATATTGAATAATTATCCTACCTAGTCTCAAAAAATAGTAATTATCCTACTTTCATATACAAGATTATGACAATCCTTTTACGGTTGGTTACTTATGCACTTGCCAAAGAGGAGAGAATATTTTTTTTCAATTGTCGTCCCAAATATGGCAACCGATGAGACAATTACAAGCCCATTTATCAATAAATTGGGCTATATATTCAACAAGGTTGGACGAGGGAAGTCACCTTTGTCAATCGACTAATCATCGTTGCACATTGTCTATGGGCTACACATATGGCATAGCTTTGCATTCTTGACTGCATTTGTCAAGAACCCTAGATAGTGCCCAAGGCAACTACTTGATAGAAATAAAGCCGAAGCTCAATTCTGAATCTAGGCTTTACCTTTGAAATTGAACGGGACCAAGACACCAGGTTAGGCAAATCTAAAGCCAAAACTTCTCCATTTGTCAACCATAGGGCAGTAGAATTGAGCCGAAATTCCTACAATACTAAAATGACCTACTCAAATTTTAAATACATCCGATATTACGTGTTCGTATTTATTCAATTTTAATTTATTTTTTTTTATTTTTTTATATCATATCACGTAATCATATGATGATTTAATTTTAAATTTTAACTATATTTTCACAATAAACGTTATACTAATATGATCATAAAAGTATATATTCCATATTCATATTGTACGTTATTATGCCTGATGTTATATTCACTATTTCTTTCCTTTGAAATGACGGAAAAATAAAAATTAAAGCTTTATTTTTGTTAGGGTAAGGCCACATGGGTGATGGGACCATTAGAAATTAACAAGCTTTTACGAGTGGGAATCAAATGGACAAACTTATGAGAGACCTATCATAGAGGCTCTCAACCCTCAATCATATATTCCATTTCCTCCTTTTTTTCATGCTATGAAATTCTTATAATCAACTCAACATGGCTACAGCTTTCTCAGACATAAGGAATTTGCATATATGATTTAGACAATTGAGTTTGTCTTATTGTGCTTTACTTACGGTGCCAATTTTAAAATCACCCATTTTTTGAAGGAGAGATTCTTCTAATCAGCCATAAAATAAAAAAAAGGACTATCGAGATTAAAAGTTCATACTCTACCACAAATACATTATACTATCTTGAACGTTATTATTTGATCAAAATAAAAAAAAAACGAATAAATCATTAAATCAAATATTCAAATTAATCATTAAATTCAAGAAAATTATTAATTTAATTATTATTGAATTGATCTAAACTTGAATATAATTATTTCGAGGACAATAAAAGTAACTCTTAAAACGCCAATTACTAATTACTAATTGATTGTGAATTCCTCATTTCCAACCTCTTAAGTTTTTTTCTTTGAATCATTTAAACAAAGTCACCTTGAAATTCTCCTAACCCGAAGGGAAAAAAAAAGGAAATTGACAGTTGAGAGTAAGAGTTGGCTTTTATAATTTAATACTATCTAATTTGTAAGTTGCACAAATAATAATACTTCAATATTCAATTGGGATAATATAATTTTGATTTGGGTTTTTTATTATAGTATTGGACAGTAGCTTTTGTAATGAGAAGGATAGATTTGAGAAAAAAAAATGTAACATAAAAGACAAATCTGATAAACTTATGAGAGTGGAGGCATAATCTTTTAATCACTTTATTAAAAAATATCTAAAATAAAATTCTTTTATATTTATACGATTATATAACATAAAAATAATATATAAAAAATTTAATTTATATTTAAAATCTCAATAAATTTTACATTTTATACATATTTCACACAAATTGAAAATTTATTCTTTCATTTTCTTGGAATTCGTGAAATTTAATTTGATTGCTCCACCACAATGAGGGTCAAGTAAACATAAGAAAAGGGTAGTTCCGTTATTTTGAAGCAAAACGGGGGGGTTAAGAGTAAAGTTCCTTTCAGTTTTTGGGAAGCCAAAGATTCGTGGACACAGATAGGCATGGGGATTTGAGAGTTAATTTCGCCGCAAGGCTTTTGATTCGGTAAGCCCAAAAAGAAAGGAGTACGCAGTACGGACAATCTTGGGATCTAATACACGAATTCACTATATTAGCCTTTCGAATGTCTAGAATTACTTCTATATCCTCTCTGTCAACACCATGAGGTGACGACATGTCGATTCTCGTTATCCACTTTCTCGTAAAATTACAAGTACACGTTATCCAATGAGCTTTGAATCCATTCTTCTTCGATTTCCTTATCAGAAATAGAAATTAATTGTTTAATGATTTTCTCTTTATTTGTCTTCATTTGATTTTCTGTACTTTTACCTTTTCATAATTTTAACTATAAGAATTTACAAAAGAGAAAAATCAATCCTAAACTTTTACTGAATGAATAAATCCAATTGGGTTTCGCACAACATTTTTGAAATTCACTCGTGAATATAAATATGATTAAAGTTCATTAGCGACGATACTAGTAAGTAAAATTCTGTTACTAAAACTAAAAATTTGTCCATGGTGTTATATTTTTACAAATTTGCATAAAAAATTCATCAAAAAAAAATAAATCACTAAAAATTATTTGTCGAAAAATGCTGTCGTTAATAGTGTCTTTTCTTGTTATAAAAATATTCTCATTTGATTCAATGCATTATAACGTTTTTATTATTTAAAAAAATTAAAATTTATTATTTAATCGTAAGATTGTAAGATACATTCACTTATATTTATTAAGTGTTAAGATTAACAAGTTAATCACGTTTTTGTCGGTTAAACCAATTTTAATTAAGGTTGTACTATGATATAGGCCTCACATGTTAATCGGTTGAATTTTCGATTCTCGTGATAAAAAGTAATTAATTAAGAAAATTTTACAATAAATTTAAAATTTTTTATCTTATTATAAGATAAACGTAAATATACATAATAATAAATATAAATTTAGTATCAATAAATACAAAATATATTTAAAATATTATAAATACATAAAAATAAATATAAAATTAATGTTAATAAATATAAATATATAATAATTTTATAATAAAATATATTTATATTTACTATCACATATTTACATAGACCTTGCACCTTGCAGTAAAATAAAAAATTTTAACTTTACTATAAAAATTTTCAATTATTAACCTTGGAATTCTTCGAATTATGAATTTACCATTTATTTTGGACAAAAATTTCTTTCCTTTATCAATCTCATAAGGTTTGGCCACCAATGAAAATTAGACAGCAAGGTTGCTTCTTTCTAATCTGTCTCCCCGCTATAATTTCTTGGAATCCTTTTTCCCATGCCAGGCAAAAGCCTCAGAAATTGTTGTCAACACTTCAATCTTCAACTAATTTGTCATTTCCATCCTGGAAGTTATTATCAAATATATACAATAATTAATGAAAGGAATCCAACTTTTAATAGTAAGACGTATCCCCTTAACTCGAAAAAATTATGAAATTTAAGAATTGGAAATACTAAAATCTTAAAAATTGCCTTAAAAATATTTGCACTGGTCTTTTTTTGGAAGGCCATGGTCTTTAAAATTTTTTAAAAGACGACTTGATTTAATTTTTGTTATTTTAAAAAAAAAATTATATATAAATTTCAATTTTCAATTCTTCTTATATTTCTTACGAACAAATAAAAAATTATCTTTTTTTTAATTATAAGAAATTTTTAAATTTCATCCTATTAATCATTTCATATTAATCTTAGAAATTTATATACGTCTAATTCATCAAAGATATATGATATGCCATGTGAATTTGTAGCATAGTTTTTATATAAGACAGCTATCAAATTGCAATTATTGGTCATGCCGACTGGCTTGATGCTGTAATTGTGTTATACAACAAGCCCCACCTACTTGTTGGAATTAATATTTTTCCCATCATGATTCATTCATTAATGGACTATTTCCATCATATAAATTTTCATAAATTTGCCTTACATATATATATATATATATATATATATATATATATATTATGTAAACCCCATAAAATATTCTCTATCGAAAATTCTCTCGATCTTTTTTCTTGGCCTGCAAAAATGGCTCTCACAAATTTGGCAATTCTGTTTCACATCTTTTTCTAGAAAATTCCACATGGAACTTATGACATGAAACCAAACAAGACACACCGAATTTATATCAAATTATTAAGAATCTCTATATTTTGTTAATTAGGACTAATTTGAAAAACATAGTATATCAATTTTAATTACGATTTAGTAAATAATTTGGACTTAAATGATAGATTCGAATACATGATTTAATTTATTTGATTCATATAATTTAAAAAAAAAAATATTTTTAGTAAGTTCAAATTTCAAATATAATCAAGAAGAATGCATAAATGATAAAAAGTACATAAAAAGGAGAATGATTCTGTCAGACTAATACAATTTACTTTTAGAGATCAGAAAAGCCCTAAATGCAGATTTGATTTCATACTTTAGGAAAGAATAAAATCGATAGCTCATTTGTTGGCTTCTCCAATTAAAGGAATCATGCACGTATATATGCATGATGTTGATCTTTAAATCTGAAATTGGGAATGTATAACATCTATTATTCTTTTCATCTTTTGAACACGCATGCATGCATGTAACAATCATGATCATAATTTGCTTTCAGAATTTAAATCTCTATTGAATATGTGTATGTAAGGCCAAAGTTGACATTATCATGCTTTTTTTTTTTTTGTCATAGCATGCTTAAATCCAAATAACTAAGCCATAATATATATATATATATATATATATATATATATATATATATATATATATTCTCTAAAAAGAAAACTACAATAGGAAAAATCCATAAGAAATGAGACTTGATGACTTGAACATGATATTTACTGACCCTGAAGCATAAACCCATTCAACAAGATAAGGCATGATTGCCCACATTATAACTTGGCAATTATAAGCAAATTATAATGTTATAATTAATTTGTAAATTATGCTAACCCAAAATTTCTTACGGGCCAAAAAAAAGAAATCGCATCCCTCGTATCATTGAGGTAATTTCTTACCAATTAGGAGTTTTTTCATCATTTAAATGTGACAATATTAAACAAGATATGAAAATAATAAAAATATAACACAGACTAAAAATATGATAAAAATTATGAAATTTACATATTTTATAAAATATAAGTACGACTTTACATATTTTAAAACATAAATTATATACGTAATTTCAAGCATAAAAGATATTTGAACATTCAAAAAAAATTAAGTTGTGTAAAAAAATTGACCTAAAGGAAAAAAAAAATCTATTAGATGTTTTCTTGGTACAAAACCAGAACTCTACATCAAATAATGTCCCAAATCAAATAAAAAGCAAAATCATACCAAACATGACTAGTCATTCTTAGGTTTGAATCTGAAAGATTTTGGGGAGTTAACTTGGAGAAATTGTCATACTTTAAACAAAAAGCAAACTTACAGGCCCAAAGTATCCAACTTTGATTGTCAAAAAGAGAGGGAGAAACAAAAAAGTTGTCTGGCTTTACCATTTACATTATTGTAGCTTCTGTTACTGGACTGATTGCAAAGTTCCACCATAAAGCTGCTTGAATAAGCTATTTTATTCAACAAAAACATGCTAAGATCATAGATGCTTCACAGCTTCTTCTTCTTCTTTTCATCATTCCCACTAACCAATGAGATTTCTCCAACTTGCTCTCTTTGTAATGATAAAATCAGCTGTATTAAAAGAATTGATTGCTCCAACTTCCTGGACTGAATTTAATTTGCTATCTTACCTAGTGCTCTTAAACATTAATACCATTAGTGTAATTAAGCCTTTAACACTTTTTTTTTTAAATTGATGATTATGAATAGATAGAATTAAGGAGTATTATATAATAATTCATCCAGTATTTTTACGATGAAAATTTCTCAATAAGAGAAGGGAAAATATTAGTATTGAGACTCGAACTTTAAACATATAGAATTTTCACTTATTTTTTTTTTAGAGATGAAAATTTATTTTTTTAAGTAATTCAATGTTTAGGTTATTAAAAGTATGAAAAATAACCATATTTTTACTTGAGTTTTGTGAGATTACTATGATTATTTTAAAATATATTTTCTCATATCGATTTAATAATTTAAAATTTTACTCTTAAGATAATTCGAGAAAAAGAAATATTTTCCAATCAACTCAACTAATTTTGTCGAATAAGACATAGTAGTTTCTAGTAGTAGTTTTTATTATGTGAAGTGATGTAAACCGATTGTACTGAAAATAGGCCAATTTTCCTTGGATGTATAATTTGGGTTCTTTCGGAAAAATGAAATCATTGCAATCAGACCTAAGAAAAAAAAAAAAAAAAAGAACCCTCAATTTAAGTCAATCAAACTTTGGCTGGACACAAGGGTTTCACCATACATATAAAACCCTTGGTGGGACCCTAAGCATCTAGTTAGCTAAATCTTCCCACTACTTAAAGACTTTAGAAAGCTTCACACATTTTCCATGAAAATGACAAATGCAAAAGTATTCAAGGGGACCACAATCAAGATTAAGGTGTAAACTTCACATAAATATGAATAATAAAAATATCTAAGAAAGGGTGTTTTGAATTATTACAAAACTTTCTTCACCCTCAACCCTCTTTATATTGGTTTGTTTGTTGATATATAATGTTTTTATAGGTTGATAATGACTTTGGGCCACATTTTTCACATCATATCTGCCCCTTGAATTGTTATGGCAACTAAATCTTGAACCGACCATATGTAATTGTTTGGGAGAAAAACAAAATTTGTGTTTGTTTTTATTAATTCTTGCCAAATTCAACCCTTTATTCCTCAATATTTCGATGAAATTTTTTTCAAACACAAAATTCAATTTTAACAGAACTTTCGCATCTTAAAAACAAAAATATGATTTTTTGAGTCGGTGCTCAAGATGCAATAATTTTTCCATCGATTTATTGAAGCTGTATGCTCTTGATTATTCCAAGTAATTCCCTATTAAGCAAATTCTATCATTTCTTCTAATTAAATTTTAACTACTTGCTGGTGTTGGTGGTGGCAATATTCCTAATTTTTTTAGTACATTCCAAAATAAATTTCCTACACATATAGTGCATGAAGTTAGCCCTTATTCATTGCAAGCAAAGTCAAATTCACAGCCAAACAAATTCTAAATCAAGGGTCAAGAGAAAAAAGTAGGTGAAAATTTTGATAGTATTTCAAAACTTCTTTAACATTGATATTATAGTCAAAGACACCCAAAGAAAGTGATGAAGATTCCTTAACCAATTCTTTTATTTCTAATTTTGGTTTAGGGTTAGACAATCGACATTTTTAGTTTGGGAAAGAAAGAATTTATGTAGATATTGATATTCAAATCTCAAATTTACAAAATTTTTACGCTTCAGAGATTGGATATGATCATTTGAATAATGTTTAAGATTAAATATTTGTTTAATTTTACACGACATATCTATTATTGTTATTTTATGTATAAAATCTACATGATTGTGTCATGTATAAATAGTTTTATTTACATTTAATAATCTTATGATAATTAAATTACCCTTCTTGGACTTGGGAAATATACGTAAGGGAGTTAGGTCTATCATTATTGCACATTAAAAGTAAATTTTAGATAATAATTTACTAAATTGAGGGGGATTCAAATGGAACTGTTTGATATTAATTTCTATGTTATTATTAGGAAAAATTATTTCTACCCTCATTTTAATTTATACTTTCCCTATAATTACTCAAAAGGCCCACTTTCTAATGACTTTTTTGAAAGGTATATGATATCTCTTTATAATGAACAGATTAGTTTGAAGAATTTATAAGAATTCCTGTGTATATCACTACTCCATGATTAAATTTAATTTGATGAGATATTATTAAAGGAAGCATTAACTTTTTAACATTAATAAATTTAGTATTTCCACCTGATATTTGGAATATGTCACTGCAATTTTTTTAATATTTCATGTTAAAAATAATAAAATTACTTGCCTAATAATGAATAAAACAATATTATCGTATTTTATATATTACTTATTTTTATGCTTAGAACGTAATTTTTTTTTTAATTTTTCAAACTAAAATAAAATATAAATATATTTAAGAAAATTCTTATTCAGAATTAACATCAATGAAATATTATGTGGTAAGAGTCAGGATTCATATATTAGTTATTGATTTCTTAAATATATTAATATTATTATGAATAAATAAGAGATAATTTGCAAATAATCAGTTGATTAAGCAGTTAAAAAAATATAATTTATTATAAAATTCAGATTCGAATATAAATAATTTAATTTAAATAATCCTGTCTTAATTTCATTCCTAAAGTTAAAACTTTTCGTATCAAATATGAACTCCAGTCAATAATTGATATTTCCTTTGAATTTGAAAACGTATTTATATTTACAACCACTTAAATAAAAAGAAAATTCAAGAAATAATCAAAAGAGTTAATTTATTTATTTATTTTTGTAAATAAAACATTCTGGGATTGACTGACTCTCTCTTTTCTTGACCTGAAACGAATTCTGCAGAAAGAGGCCACGTGTTACGATTGAACAATTACTTTTTTATTTATTTAAATAATAAAATAATAATTGATAATAAAAAACTACAGAAGTTGTACAAGGAACAATAACTCAAGAAGTAAAACAGAACCGAACAGTACACACAAATTAGCCTTTTTGGTGTTAAAGGGAGCAGGGGATCCGACCAATCAAGATCCACCACAGCTACGGTTGTAGTAATCCAACAAAACCTAATCTCGTAATTATGTCTCATTGTCAAGGCCATTTAAGATTCCAACTCTCTCTTTCTCTGTCCTAAACCTCATCCTTCACACAGTATCACAGGACCCCACTTCTTGTCTGCGCTTTTACCCAATTACTCTCTGCTTAGAATGCCAAATCTTCAATGCAATTAACGTAAGTATTTATTATCACCCATTGGATTAGGATATTTTGTAAACTTTGTTGTTCGACAAATACTCATCTTTTATAAATAATATGATTTTGAACATTGCCTCAGACTAATAAGCTTTTATTTTTAAGATGTGATTATTTAATAAATTTAATATTTAAATCTTAATATTTTATTTTATTTTTTAATATTTGATTATAATAAATTTTTATTATTAATTGAAACATTTTGATTTAGAGTGAGTTTGACTCATTAATACGATAAAATAAAATATTTTATCGTATTATTTTTACATGTTTAATTTTTTTAAATATAAATTTTTAATGATAATTTTTTTACTACAATCAATACAATTTTATCGACATATATTTATTATTTTTTATTAATTTTATAATTATCGTTATTTTTAATTTCATAAAAATTAATAATTTAATTTATTCAAAATAGCTCTTAATTCTTACATTTTTAAAGTTGTGATAACAGGTGTTAAAAATCTGGATTTTAATGTCGTAATGTTGAATTAGGAATTAATAAATGATGGGTTTATATATTTTTTTCATGGGTTTATATTATTTTTGTTAAATATCTGTTGTACCAAAAGCAAGGAAGGTGGAGAGAATCTAGAAATGCCCATTTCTTTTGTAAATGGTTCCTCAAAAACCCAAGGAGAGAAAAAAAAAATATTTTGAGAAAAAAAGAAATGTGAGAGAAGTGAAGAAAAAGCAGAGAATAAAAAGGAGACCGGATGTTGACAAATTTCATGTCACTGTTCTTAGAAGGTCGTTTGTTTGTGTGAAGATTTCTTATCTGGGATCTCTCTCTTTCTTTCTCTCTCTAACACCATCCCAAAAGCAAAGCAATAAGCTTTTTCTGCTTTCTTCTCAACCTTCTCTCTAGAAACAAAAATAAAAATTAGAACTTCAACAATATTCTTTTTTTTAAGAGAGAGTAGAAAGAGAGAGAAAAAAGTGGCCCAGTAGATCGAAATCTCCTTTTTTTCTTCAACCTGATGACGATCTAAGCTCCTTTAATGGTGTTGCAGAAACACCCACCTCGTTGCAGCTGTATTTATTACTGTCATTTTTTTATTGTTGTAAAGCTTTAATCGTTGTTGATGCTGTGGGGAAGTTTGGGAGCTGTGAATTATCTATGATGAGGAAGTATAGCAGCTAAATCCATGGGAGAATCTTGAAGGAGATGTGATTAGAGGATGTGGGTCTGAGGTAAAATTTTTTTCTTTTTCACTTTCTGGTAATTTGACTTATAGATAATATTTTATCTATTTTATTATGATTTGATTAATTGGATTTTCTTTTATTTATTTATTTATTTTTTGAGTCTGATAAATTGTGGGTTATAGTTTCTTTCTAATTGAGTTAATTAAACCTATAACCTTCACTGTAGCTTTTTTTTTTGCTTCATTTATTTATGATTTTTTTCTTTTATCTTCTACTTTGTGGTTTCTGGATTGGGATTGATGTTAATTTTGGTTTGATGGATGATCATAGCTTTTGTAATGAAATGTTCAGCTGTTAATATTTGCTAATATGTCATTAATATAGGTATTAGTTATGGGATCTACTCTATTAACTTTGCTTACTAATTTAGCATCTTATTGCCCCATTTCTTCATAAATAGAATAGGATTTTGCTTTCTTGATCATAGGGTTCCTAATTTTCCTGCTTTGTCAGCTCTTTTTCTGCGAAATTCTATCTTTATCTGGAAATTTTCAACTCGTATGAAGTGAGATATTTGATTAATTGATGATGTTGTGGCTTACATTATACTTCTAAATCTTTGTTTTATGTGTCTGCTTTTGGTGGGATTAGTTATGAATTTATGATATGCTACTTTGCGATAGATGATAGGGCTAAATTCTGTTACATTTTAGCTGAAACAATGCATAGGAAGTATTTAGTGTATGGAGATATTCTACCAAAGAAAGGTGTGATGATTCCTTGGTTTAATGGCTATATTTACCATATTATTGCTGCTAGTTTCTTAGTTGAGGAGAATGCTGTTATGGCACGCATCAAGCAGGAATGAGGCTCTTTTTCTTCAATATTGCCATTTTCTGGAGCAAGGCAAAACTCGGCCATCTTAGGTGACTGAGTCCTTCATTCTTGTGATGGTTCGCAATATTCTCTTGAGTTCCTGTTGAATTCAAACGTCAACCGGGAATATGACCTAGACCTTCAACTGTGCGACATTACAATTTGTTTGATGTTGCTAGTCATTTTTATGAAAAATATAGACGGTTCATTCAATCATTTTTGCTGCTTTAGCAAGTTAGTTTTTTCTTCAGGTTGCAACTATCGTGATTGTTCAATTATTGTTTTTAAATTGTTTTTGCCAAATCACTGACAGTCAGGCAGTCTACTGAGTTTTTCTCTTTGAGGTTAAAGCTCCGCCCGGCTGCCCCCCCCCCCAAATGTCCCTTTATCTCCTCTTTTTGTTCCTAGGATAAATCATAAATCTAGATTCGTCCCACAACTTTTTTGAATCTCCTTGAATGAAAAGAACTTGTCGGTTATTATTAAACTTATCTTCATTTCATAAATCAAACATTATACAAATTTACTTCAACGGGTGTATTTCTCTCACTTCTGCCTATATGCTTGTCAACAGGTCACTTCAAGTAATTCTATAGCCTGTTACCTGACTGTACATAACCTTTAGAGGTTATTAGATCTCATCATAATGAAATATGAGTGATAATTGGATTTAATGATTGTGGTATATTCTTGTAAGTTATGAGAATGTGATTATGTCTCTAGGTTAGCGCACTAACAGCAGTGCATTTTGAAGATAGGCGTGCCTAAAAATGTAAATAGGTGGCTCAAGAATAACCATATAAATGTAAATATTCTTGTCATAAGCATTTGAATCCATATGTTATTTTTCTATATTGCAACTTCATTGATGGTTCAATAAGGTAGCAACATTGTAGTCAGACCGATAGCTCCATTCTAATCGCTATTTCATAAGGTTGACAGAACCTGGCAACAATGGGATTCTATTCTCCCTGTCATGTCACGGTCTTTTGGACTGGAACATGTTTTAGCTGGAAAAATACCATCATGTCCGAGGGATAATTGAGGATCATCAGAAAATATGTGGAAGAGATAAAAGAGTAGGCTTTAAAAACTACTACATTTTACAGAACCAACATAATCAGCTTTGGTGAAGCTGGTAAAGGTTCTGTATTGTTGTCTAAAATTTTCGGATTATTGGTGGGATAATCCTGTTGGATTTACATTTGCTATCTTCAGTAAGTGTACACATAGAAACAGGGATGAAGTTCACGAGAGACATTTTTATGTGTTATTATTCTGTTTATAGGATGCACAAATTCTTACTGGCTCAGGAAAATATGTAAAGGAGAATCAGATTTTTTGAGCGAATTGTGGGATTCAAGTGGTTGCAGATGGAGAAAACAATGCTAGCATGCCATGGTATGGGAAATTAGTCAAATGAATTTCATATGCAAAGGAAATTAGAAAAGAAGATGATAGACCTGCAACGAATGAGAGAACTGATAGGCATGTGAAAATGAAGTGAACATGATGCATTTGTTGGCATTATGAGGTTTCCCATAATTTATAGACTCTTTTATTTTTCTTTCATACATTCACACATTGCCGATACTTAAGGATTTATCACCGAGTTTGCAGAAACAGAATTTACTTCCACTAGAGTGACTTTCTAGATGGATAGATTATGCATGCCCTTGTATTTGTGGCATCTTCCATTTCTCCGTTCATCAACTTCAGCTTGCTTTGCTACTCAAGAATTGATTTGATCCCTGTCACGACTACTATAACCAATGCCACCCTTTCCCTGGCTTTTGTGGTCTTCTTGTAGATGTTATGGTATTTGATGGCGTCTCACCTTAATGTCCTAGAAACCTGAGGTTTATATTGATTCCAGTGGTGCACCATGTTATTTTTGTTTGTTTTGGGGTTCAGGCAAGATAGGATCCCTGGATTAGCTGTGTAAAGGTGCTCTCTTTTGTTCCTATGACTATCTTCCAAGGTTTTCCACAAAATGCATCTTTGTTAGAGAATTTTTTTCTCACATATTTTGTTAAACTGCTTTTATACTTGGAGAACTTAAAGAAAAATTTATCCATTTGATATATACATGTAACCATTATCTATGGTTTGTCTGGTTTAATTAGTAATGTGAATGGATACACTGCAAATAATTTCCTTAGGCAATAACTATTAAGATTCTTTTAGTTATGATTGTTTATCATATGTCAATTGACTTAGACTTAATTATTGATTTCAGGAATGGGAACAAAAGTGCAGTCTAAAAGCAATCTGCCAGGATATTACTCAATGAGGGATCTCAACGAGGATTCTAACATTTGTAGCTGGCCACTTTATTATGGAGATAAAACCTTGACAAATGGTCAATATTACAATAGCTTTTTCCCGAGGGCCATTGCAGATGCGTATCCTGGGTATGATAAGGACTTATTGAAGCGAACAATGCTTGAGCACGAGGCAATTTTTAAGAATCAGGTAATATGGTCTCTACTGTTTGTGTGACTGTATTTATTTTAGTTTTTTATGGTCTTCACCTGGCATGTTTCAATGAAGTTAAGTGTAGCTTGTTTATATACACCACTTTGTTTTATAGAGATAGTTAAGCATCTGAGTTCTCTCTCTCTATCCAGGTGTCTGAGCTTCATCGTTTGTACAGAATACAAAGGGACTTGATGGATGAAATAAAAAAGAAAGAATTGCAAAAAAATCAGATTCCTATTGAGCCATCATTGTCATCAAGCCCGTTAGCCTCTCAAATTACGACTGAAGATGCTCACAAATGGCATATCCCCAGCTTCCCTCTGGCAAACTCTGTTTGTGCTAGACCATCAATATCTGGTGTTGAACATAGTCATTCTCCCCTGAGTTCCCTGAAGGGAAGTAGCAGCCAAGCTGGTCCCTTTCTGTCCCAAAATGGAGGTACTTCAAAGGATGTTGAGGTGCTAGAGTGTCGACCCACAAAAGTGAGAAGGAAAATGTTTGATCTTCAACTTCCGGCAGATCAGTACATTGATACTGAAGAAGTAGAGCAGTCAAGTTATCTTCCAAATGGAAATGGGAAAATTGGGCCTGATAGTGGTGGGAAGCTATTTCATGGTGACGTAGGGAAGACTGATTGCCTGGGCGATGCTTCAAGATCTGATTCATGTTTGAGGGGCAAAAATAGATTGGCTGACTTGAACGAGCCTGTTCAGATTGAAGAAACCAATGGTTCTGCATATTCTGACATTCTAGGGCATGAGCCCTATCACGGAGGCTGTGAACTGCCTGGTAAACCAAAGCAAGAGCTTCTTGGTTTGCCAAAAGACTTTTCTCTGAATACTCATCACCAAAGCGATGGTAGGTTCATAAACAATATACACATTGAGAACAATGGAAATGCTAGAGGATTCTTTTCCCATGTGCTTGAAGCAGGTAATGCTCATTTAACTTGCAATAATATTCCATTTTTAAAAAATTTCCTTTTTATTTGTTACCTGTTAAGTCTCATTATATTTTTGGCTCCGGCTGATTGGCATTAGTCTGGTTTCTATGCCACATCTTGCTCAGATGATATTGGATAGCCACATTTCCATTTTCATGATTGAGTGTGCTTTTAGTGAGTGGACAAAATAAATTATGCGGCGTTATCATTTTTTGGAGTTTTTGGACTTTCCTATCATAATTTTATATGTAGTATTGATTATTCTCATGTGAATATTATCTTGGTTTGCAGGGCATGCGAAAAGCAACTTAAAATCTATTTCTCAGGGTTTTCAGCCAGAGAAGTTGCCTGTATCTTCTCAGCAAGTACAGGTTCTTTTTGACAAAGCTCATGATCCTCCCACGTTTTCGCTAACTGATCGAAGCAAGGCAGATCTCTCAAGAGAGAGAATGCTTTACAGTTTAGAAGTTTCTGAAAGGAATTGTAAAATATCCAATAACGGCCAGCCGGAGTCTACCATGACTTCCAATGTACCTAGTTTGAATCCAATTGTTTCTTCTGATATGGTAAAGCCGTGGTCTCAGTCAGTTTCTTCTTGGGAAAAGCCTTCCAGTAGCTTAAGCCGGAAGTCGATGTCAGTCCAGACTCACCCATTTTTTAATTCATCTGGTTCTTTTAGTAAGAGTTCTGCAATAGCACCCCAGAGCAATGGGATTTTTGGAGAGAAATGGCAGGTGAGTAGCGATTCTAGACTTAACCCAGGTTTCGGAAGTGAATTGCCCAATCGAAATGGTTTTTATTATGGATCCTCATCGCGGTCCAAGGAACCTGCAATCCGCTTCCCTTCCACCACCAGTTATGATTATCTGAACTGTAGTAATGATAGTAAAGGGGTCTTTGATCACATCACCATTTGTGGTTCAACAAAGCCCTACAACTGCTCAAATAGTGTTGATATGAAGTCTACAAGTGATGTGAATTTGAATGTGGTGCTTTCAAACAGTTCATCTAATGAGCCGGTTTTGCAACGAGTTCCTCAAATAGATGTAGTAAAAAAGCATGAGTTCCATCTTCCCGGGCTGCCATGGCTGCGAGCCAAGTCTGCTTGTAAGAATGAAGCCACTGGTGCCGGAAGGGATTTGAATGTTGGAGAGTTGAGCTTCTCTCAGTCTTCTCCAAAGCAGTCAACCAATAAAAATGAGACTGGAAACAGTTTCAGTCAAATATTTACGCAAAATGTGAAGTCAGTTTCATTCTCCAATAATGCCAATGCCAGTAAGAGTGAAATAAGTGAATGCCTGCACGATAAAAAGATTCTAGGGATACCCATTTTTGAAAAGCATTGTGTTTCTAAGAATGAGTCTTCTTTTACCTCCCCGAATGTATCTGTTCCTCAACCATCTGAAGGTGAAGCAGAAAATAAGGGGAGAAATAGGTTACTTGATATTAACTTACCTTGTGATATGACTGTTCCCGATATGAACCAAGACATTGTTGAAGAGAATTCAGCCATAGAGAAGGAAGCAGATACAAAGTTATCAAGCGCCAGACATCAAATTGACTTGAACTCCTGTGTTGACGAGGATGAAGCTTCTTTTATACCCTCTGTTCCAAGCACCAATATGAAGTTGACTGGAGGGATAGATTTGGAAGCTCCATTAGTTCCTGAGCCTGAGGATGCCATTCATGGAGAAGAATTACTGGAAAAGGCATGTGAATCACCTTTGCCATCAGCACAAAGCAAAGATGACTGCCTGCAGGATGAACTTATCAAGAGTGCAGCTGAGTCAATAGTTGCCATCTCATCATCTTGTCAATACAGCCATTTGGGTGATGTCAATTGCAATTCATCTGAAACTTCTTTGATAGACCCCCTTAATTGGTTTGTAGAGACAATTTCCTCCTTTGGTGAGGATCTTGAGAGCAAGTTCGATGCTCTTTCAAGAGGTAAAGATGGGGATCAAGATGAATCTTCCTCAGAAGAGATTGATTACTTTGAATCAATGATTTTGATATTAGCAGAAACCAAGGAAGAGGATTATATGCCCAAGCCTCTGGTTCCTGAAAACTTTAAAGTGGAAGAAACAGGAACTACCTCTTTGTTAACAACTCGAACGCGAAAGGGCCAGGGAAGGCGAGGAAGGCAGCGGAGGGACTTCCAAAGGGACATCCTCCCAGGCCTTGCTTCCCTATCTAGGCATGAGGTTACAGAAGATCTTCAGACATTTGGAGGGCTTATGAGAGCAACGGGACATTCATGGCAATCGGGATTAACAAGAAGAAACTTTACCAGAAGTGGGAGCGGCAGGGGCAGGCGACGGTCAGTAACTAGCTCCTCTCCTGCATTGATAGCTGCCTCAACTTGTGCGCCCTTGGTGCAGCAGCTTAGTAATATCGAAGTGGGGCTGGAAGATAGAAGCCTTACGGGATGGGGGAAGACAACTAGAAGGCCTCGCAGGCAAAGATGTCCCGCAGGTAATCCTCCATCTCTCGCATTAACCTAATTACCAAAACAGGCTTTAACGTATTAATTGAGGATACTATAGAGGGAACCAGGTCATTGTTGCTTCAGCGGCTTTGGTAAGTGAGGTTATCATGATCCGCGATAGGGATCGCCTTTGTACATTTCTTATCTTGAAAAATTTGGCTACACTTGATTCTGTCATTGGGTGGTTACAAACTTGTATTATCTATAAATAATGTTGCATGATTTCCTCCAAGATATATGACAGCATTCCATCAGTTTGTGAATTTAGAGAAACCACAGGAGCTCTCATGTTTAACGGCTGATTCTATCGACGCCATTGATGCCGGTACTTGCTGTTGCTTAGTCTGGTCAATACTTTGCTAATTGTCCGCAAATGTAATACCATCACAACACAAAACCCAGATTGGGAAGCAGAAACACGAGTTACAGGCTTCTCTTAACCACGGCAATGCTATCTATGCAAAGCAAATGGGAACATGTGTACCCATCGGCTTCTAATAATGCAAAGGCTGAGGCGATCATCACGAAGGATGAATTATGATCTAATCACCAACTTCTATCAGTACTGTCGTTGAAACATTGGATTTCTGGAAAATGTTTATAAGTAATGAAAAAGGCAAAAAATTCGAAATTTAGTTCAACTAATCAGCTTCGAAGCTCAAAATCTAATTCCTACATCGTATCTCAAACTATGACTTCTTTTTTATATATGAAAAGGGTTAAAACCTATAAAAAAATTTCCAACAACTTTGGGATTTGAGTGGATTTCTCAAATGAGAAAAGATGGGGAAACAAGATTTGTATGTTTTAGGTGAAAGTTACAAACGAAGGGATAAGCAAGCAAGAAAAAAAAAAGTAGGCTGGAATGGAATCCTGGGTTGGATTTAAATGTATGGAAAGACTATAGAGTGTGTGAGTACTGAGTTCAACTGAGTTTGAAAAAAAAAAAAAAAGCCACAATGTGTGATTTGTTTGTTGTCATGTCAGGTTCTGAATCCAATGAAGCTCTTTCTAACGCACTGCCTGTCTTCTTGTAGAACACATAGGCATGGCTTTCAGCTGAAACTTGTCCCACCTATAGTTTTTGTTAGTTGCACTCGCACCGCAACTCTACTCTCTCAGTTCTCACAAAACAGAGGGGTTCGGAAGGAGAGTGAAAGCACGAGAAGAATGGGAGCGTGGAAAAGGGTTTGGAAGATCTAACTTTTGTATGCAGCAGAGAAAGCAGCAGCGTCCGTGTCGGTGTCTGAGTTGATTCGGTTGTACAATCTCTGCGGTCGTAGTCAGAATGCGCATCCCCTATTTGCCTTGCCTTTAGATACTTTCTTGTCCAATCACCTTTCACCTATCAATTTCTATTACTATTTTATTATTATCATTATTATAATATCACCTAACTTTGAATATTACTCTTCCTTGTCTGTCCTTTTCCATTGCCTCTTCTTCTTCTTCTTCTTATTATTATTATTTGTTTCTTTATTTTCTATTTGCAGTGTAATCCCAATTTTTTTATTATATTTTTATTAAAAAATTATATTTATAATACAACGACTGTTTATAATTTATAAACATTATCAATACATCATGTAATATTGATCATAGATAAAAATTTTATACTATTAATGCATTATATATATATATATAAATTTTTTAAAATATATCTTATGAAAAATATATCAAAAATTTAAAATTTCACCTATTACAAATAAAACAATAATAATTTCATTTTTTATTTCTTTCCGGTAAACCTTTTTTCTAGTTTTTAACTTCTTTAATGCTATGATGATGACAATTAATGATTTTCAAAAAATTGGGGGATCTATAAGTAATTTTGAAAAACATTTTTTATTATTAAAATATAATTTATCTAATCATATAATAATGCATAAGATTTGTTTAAAATTGACCTTATTTTTTATAATATATTCTTGACCTTTTTATAATTAATTTAAAGTAACATAACTAAATGTAAAGATGATAGTGGGTAGGCCACTCATTAAATTTGCTTAACTTTAACACAAACTCATAATAAACTCTATTAATTAATTAGGTTTTGTTAACAAGTGTCTTAGTAGTACAATTTAAAATTAGGTAAGTTATAATTTTTAATATTAACCATAATTATTGCATTTAATATAAACAAAATTCTAATTTTACTCCCTAACTACCTATTAATTGCCTAATCTTGCTTAATTATTAAATTTGAAAAATTAGACCCACCTATTAATTCCCCAACCTTGCTTAATTATTAAATTTGTTTTACTAGAGCCAAGCATCCCATTCAAATTCTATAGTCTCTATTTTTATTATATCTAAAATATTTCGTTAATTTTTAATTTATTCCCGAATAAAATTTTTAACTTTTAATTTATATTTAAATAAATTTTTAATTTTTTAATTTATACTTAAAAAAGTCTTTAACATAAATCAGTATATTATTTAAAATAAAAATTTATTTGGATAGAATAACAATACGAAGACTTATTTAAGCAAAATAGAATAATTTATGGACTTTTTTAGTATTATTTTATTTTCATTTATATTCTATAAATATGAAAAAAAATTTCCAATTGCAGTTAAAGGGCAAAAAAGGAATAAAAATAAATTGGATTGTGTGTCCGTCCGACCAAACGCACCTCTAGAGATCTAATAACCTAGTTACCGAACACAAACGACAAAACCCGCCATTTAGAAAGGAACTACCGAATCATAACCGAAAAGCCCAAGCCATGTCAGAACATGGCGGGAGGGTTTAGCTAGAAAGCTTAAACTTCAGTAAAAATGGCGACGAAGCTTCTCACTTTCTTTCAGAGGCAAGTTTCTGTTTCTCTTAACAAGAGGAAATCTTTCCTTCAATGGAGACGTCTTTCTTATACTGCCGATTACCCTTTCGGATACCCTTCGATGGACCATACTTTAGCTTCAGTGCACTTGATTTCTTCAAACCCGTGTTTTGCTCTTCTGGGCTTCTGCAAAAACATCGATTTTCTCAAGAAAGTCCACGCCTTGCTCATTATAAATGGCCTCAAAGGTGATCTTTTAGGCGACACCAAATTGGTTAGCCTGTATGGATCATTTGGGCATGTTCGTTATGCCCGGTCAGTGTTTGATCGAATTCCTGAACCAGATTTTTATTCCTGGAAAGTGATGATCCGATGGTACTTTTTGAATGATTTGTTTACGGAGATTATTGGATTTTATGCCCGTATGAGTGTTGGAACGTGTGATAATGTTGTCTTTTCGGTTGTGTTAAAGGCATGTAGTGAACTGCGGGATATTAATCAAGGGAGGCAAGTGCATTGCCAGATTGTCAAGGTAGCGAATCCTGATAGTTTTGTTCAAACTGGTCTTATTGATATGTATGCTAAATGTGGAGAAATTGAATGTTCTCGTAAAGTTTTTAGTGAAATTCTTTATCGAAATGTGGTTTCTTGGACTTCGATGATTGCAGGATATGTACAAAATAATTGTGCTAAAGAAGCGTTGGTTTTGTTTAATAGAATGAGAGAAGCAATGGTTGAGAGTAATCAATTCACATTAGGGACCTTAGTGACTGCTTGTGGAAAGTTAGGGGCTTTGCATCAGGGGAAATGGGTGCATGGATATGTTATTAAGAATGGTATTGAAATTAATTCCTACTTGGTGACTGCTATTTTAGACATGTATGTTAAGTGTGGCAGTATAAGAGATGCTCGTTCTGTATTTGACGACCTTTCTTCTCTTGATCTTGTCTCATGGACAGCAATGATTGTTGGATATTCTCAGAGTGGATTTCCTGCTGAGGCTTTGAAGTTGTTCATTGATAAGAAAAGGTTTGGGATTTTGCCCAATGCCGTTACTATTGCAAGTCTGCTTTCAGCATGTGCGCAGTTGAGCAATTTGAGTTTTGGAAGGTTAGTTCATGCTTTGGGAATTCAGCTCGGACTTAAGGATCCAATAGTGATAAATGCTCTAGTGGACATGTATGCTAAGTGCAGAATGATTAGAGATGCTAGGTACATATTTGAGACAGTCTCAGACAAGAATTTAATTGCCTGGAATTCAATCATTTCTGGTTATTCACAAAATGGGTCTGCATTTGAAGCCCTTGAACTGTTTCATCAAATGAGGTCTAAATCTGTATCACCTGATGCAGTCACGGTGGTTAGCATCTTCTCAGCATGTGCTTCACTTGGTGCTCTCCAAGTTGGTTTTTCGCTTCATGCTTACTCTATAAAACATGGCCTACTAACATCTAGTGTTTATGTTGGCACTGCTCTTTTGAATTTCTATGCGAAATGTGGGGATTCTAAATCTGCTCGTATCATATTTGACAGCATGGGAGAGAAAAACAATGTCACTTGGAGTGCAATGATTGGGGGCTATGGAATACAAGGGGACAGTAATGGGTCACTTGCGCTATTCAGTGATATGATTAGGGAAAACTTGGAGCCAAATGACATAATCTTCACAACCATCTTATCTGCCTGTAGCCATACAGGGAGGTTATGGGAAGGATGGAAATATTTTACTTCAATGTGTCAGGATTACAAATTTGTCCCTTCTATGAAGCATTATTCATGCTTGGTTGATATGTTGGCCCGTGCTGGGAGGCTTGAGGAAGCCTTGGATTTTATTGACAAATTGCCTATTCAACCAGATCTTAGTTTGTTTGGAGCTTTTCTTCATGGATGTGGACTCCATTCAAGGTTTGATCTCGGAGAGGTGGCTATCAAGAAAATGCTAGATTTACATCCTGATAAGGCTTGTTATTATGTTCTTATTTCTAACTTGTATGCCTCGGATGGAAGATGGACTCAGGTTAATCAGGTGAGAGAGTTGATGAAGCAGAGAGGATTGAGCAAGGACCCTGGTTCAAGCATCACACAGATGGATACTAAAGAAGACCTTCCATTTTCTAGAGTAGCATGTCTTGCTTAGTCTTCTTACATGCATCTTTAGAGTCAATAGGATCTTATTGGAAAAACCGGAGGTAATCAGGAACTGCATTGAACTTGTGAAGGTTCTCTTAAAGACTAGTTGAATTCTGGATGTTGGTTTGTATTAGAAACTTGCCTGAACTTGTAGCTGATTCAAGTTGAAAATGAACGAGTACAGATTTGGAATAGTTTGGATCTTCATGTGTACATCTGTCTTTACATTTAGGCATTCAAACTCACGGCCAGAGATTTAAGGTACTGATAGAGAAGATGATTGTTAGACAGCAGTTCAAAAGATTCATCATGGTCTGTGGATAACTTTCTAGGGTTTTACTCTAAACATGAACGTGAAGAGATTGTTGTGTTAACAATTGTCAAGGCCTGTAAAATTGTTGTGCATTGCTGCATTGATTGGATCTCTGTAGAAATCACAACAAGATGGATACGTGAGATGTTATCCAACATTACTTAATCTGTGACTCAGATGATGATCCAATTTTGCAATAATGTCCTTATGACTGTTGTTAACTTCAGTGACACAAATCCGGAAACATGCTCAGTTCACAGAGTTAGACTATTCTTAAGGTGAATTTCCATCCCATAGTTCCTTCTTTGTATTGTTTTTCTGCCTCAACACCTTAACTTGCAAAGATGATGATATTCTCTTATGTAGAATGTGCATATGAATACAGTAGATCATTCTTTACATCTCATTTAGCTCCTATCCTGGGAAGTGGAATTTCATGCCATAACTGATCAACAGACAGGAAATATCGTGTGCGCGTTGCCGATAATGTATAAGGAGCTCGATCTATGGAGTATGGGAGATGATGTTGTCTTTGTTTCTTTTGGTTGGAAAATGCAGTACAGCTGAACGGATTAGTTTCACAAATAAGCTTACTCCATAGCTATGTTAGCTGTAAAGGATATGCTGATACATGTTAAAACATCTGTGATTAGTTTACTGATTCTTTGTACAAAGTATCTATTACAGGTTAACAGTTTCTTTTCTTGCCAATTGAAGCATAATTTCCCCTGGATTTTCTCGTGCAGGATTCTTGTGATAAATTTTCTTAAGGAGTGCAAGGATCTATGAGATGACTCGTGTAGTTATCAACTGGTATTCGATTATTCCAAATACAATTGCTAACTTGTTGCTGTGAGTAAACATCGTCGGATATTATGACACTGTCAATCGACGAATTTTTGTTTTCGAAATTACAAACATGTTCTTGAGCCAAATTTTGGAAATTTTCCACAAGGCCGAGAGTTTCCTCAGTTTGTAAATGAGAAGTATCTCCAACTCCAAATCTATAAACTCTCTTATCAAGCTCAATTAAGCTATAGCCAGGAACCTTTCTGAGACCTATGTCTTTCATTACTGATCTCACCTTCCCAAATTCCTTCCAGTTTCCTTCCTCAGCATATATATTTGACAACAAGGTGTAGTATCCAGTATCATCTGTATTAACATCTAGAAGGTCTTTTTCAATTGTTTTGATCATGTCCATCCTGTGGTGGATGCGACAACCGTTAAGCAGGGCACTCCAAATGCTTGCATCTGCAGGAAATGGCATTGAATTGATGATTCTATACGCTTCATTGAGATCACCACCACGACTTAGAAGGTCAATCATGCAAGCGTAGTGTTCTGAGTTAGGCTCAACACCAAAATCCCTCATCGAGTTAAAATAAGATTTCCCATCTTCCATGGACCCTGCATGACTGCAAGCTGAAAGAATGTTCATGAAGGTAACTTGATTAGGTCTTACACCTGACTCTACCATTTGATTGAAGAGTGAGATGGCGGCATTTACCCTACCATGTGCTCCATATCCAGCAATCATGACACTCCATGACACCACACTTTTTTCTAACATGCTATCAAAAACCCTTTGGGCTGATAAAAGGTCTCCACACTTGGCATACATGTCAGTTAATGCTGTATCAATGTAGAGATTTGTCCTTACACCACAGGTAAGGAGCTTGTGGTGAAGCCATTTTCCCTTCTCAAGATAACCCAAAATGGAGCATGCTTGAAGTACACTTAAGAAGGTGACATCATTCATCTCAAGACTGTTCAAATACATTTGATCAAAGAGGCGAATTGCCTCTACAGAATTACCATTTTGAGAAAACCCACTAATCATAGAATTCCATGTTGCAACACTTTTCTCTTCGATCTTCTCAAATATCATGTATGCAAATTCTGTAAAACCACATTTTGAGTACATATTAATCAGAGAATTTTGGACAAACTCATCTGAAAGGCCTCTTTTAATGATATGACCATGTATCTGACCTCCAAATCGCATAAAACCTCCATATGCACAAGCTGAGAGAGAACTTGCAAGGCTAAAAGAGTCAGGCATTAAGCCCCTGGTTTGCATTTGAACAAAGTGTACCAATGCCTCTGTCAACAATCCTTTGTCAGTACAAATTGATATGAGCATATTCCATGACACAATATTTCTTCCTCCAACTATGCGAAGAACGTTCTCACAATAGTTTAACTTTCCACATTTCAAATACAGTTCTATGAAAACAGACCCTAAAACATCATACTCAGGATCCATTTCTTTCCTAATTATGTAACAATGAACCGACTTCCCTTCTCTTAGCCAACCTAACTCTGCATAAGACCCTAAAACACTCATCATGGTCACTGAATTGGGTTCCACACGAGAGTCTAACATATCAACAAAAGCTTTTAATGCTTCTGCAAACCAACCGCTTCTATTATAGCTAGAGATCATTGCTGTCCACAATGCAGTACTCCGGTTCGTTACATTTAGAAACATCCTCTCTGCACTACCCAAGTCACCACACCTACTATACATTGTAAGAAGAGAATTAGCCGATGAACCATCACTTTCCATCTTCCTCCTCATTATATAACCATGAACCGACCTCGCTAATTTTAAAAATCCCAATGCACCACAAGCCTCAGCTACACTAAGCATTGTTACCGAGTCCGGTCTAATGCCTTCCAAAACCATTAAACGAAACACATCCAACCCTTCACTTGCCTTCCCATTCTCAACATAGCTCAAAATAATTGAACTCCACGAAACTAAGTCTCTGATTAGCATTTCATCAAACATTTTCTCAGCATAACTTAAGCATCCCATTTCACCATACATACAAAGAAGTGAAGTCTGAATAACAGAATCATTCTGAAACCCATTTTTTGTTATGGTCCCATGGAGCATTTCACCAGTACTGAGATCACCAAAACCACAACAAGCCCTCAAAACAGAAGGAAATATAAAGTTACTGATTTGGACTTGGTTGTCGTTTATCATAGTGTGGTAGAGAAAAATGGCTTCTTGAAATAAGTTGTTCCAAACAGAGCACTTTATTAGAACACCCCACATGAAAGAATCAGGGTATGGGAAGTTTCTGAAAACAAGGTTTGAAGACTGAAAGGAACGCATTTGGGCATAGGATTCAATAAGCTTGGTGGCAGGGAGTGGGTCATGGTGAAGCCCAGTGACTAAGAGGTGGGCATGCAATTGAGCTAATGATCTAAGGTTGGTGCATGATCTGAATAAGGGCATGTAAAGGGTGGTCATTGCAGAAAGGAACTGGTTTTATTTTTGGCTCAGCAACCGAAGCAGTGCAGAGAGACAACAAGGGAGAAGAAGAGTAGGTGCTGCTCATTTGGGAATGGAGAACTTGGGCTAAAGCAACTTGGGAATGCAGCCCAAGTGGGATATTTTTTTTTTTAATTTTTGATAACCACAAAATATTTTGATTCAAATTTAAATTTTACTATATATTTTAATTAATAGAATACAAATTTCAACTTCACTTTGTGTTTTTCCTCATATAATTGACATTTGCATTTGATCTCAATCTGTTATTTCCTTAATATGATGAATGAGTTATTGGCTTTTAAATTCTGAACTGCTAATCTTGCCTTATAGAGCTTTATCAATGGTGAAGTAAATAGATAAGCCCATTAAATCCACAGAATTAAAGTCAAAATACTAGTGCAGTTAACCGTATTCCATAACAAAGTTTAACTCAGAAAGATCCCAGAAAAGTGATCAGAAAACATATCCCTCGGAAGATGTGTTTGTAAAGAATCAGACATTGTTACGGAGTCAACTGCACACTGAGTAGAAGCTCAGATCACCCAGAAATATTATTAATAAATATTTGAAAAGATACAAGTGAAAAAGAACACTAGTTTCACTACCATGAAACAAACATATTATAGCTCAATAAATTAAGAATAGCTATCTCTACACCATAAACCACCACCAAAAACAATCCCCATCTGCCTACAAATTACAGCTTAAGAGAAATCAAACCAAGAATCAATGCCTTTCATTAACTGAAGAAACTGTATATTTAATATCTACGGTCGATGATATACATATTTCGTCCTTGGATCCACAATAAGACCCTTTCCACCATTCACTTCTAAATCGTGCCTGCGAATTATGAGATCAACAGAATATTAGAATCATTTCTATTTTCGATTGTTAACTGACCAGGTCACTGAACACCCATTTCATATAAATGAGATTAATCATGAAAACTGTTTGATAACCCAATTGCACCCTTGACACAATTATTAGGATAAAGCAATTAGAACACTCGGAAGAAGAATGCCCCTTGCCTATAGATTATAAATGATGGCATGATTCGTTTTAAATAATAGAAACTAGATTACTTAACTGAAACACGAAATCGGGGATGGTCAATTGCTCACGAGGAACGTATCTGAATAGCTGCAGAAGCCTATCAACATAAACCACTTTCTTCCACACCTGTAGATAAATTCCAAGTACATCAAGTTACAGCAACATTCCTAAACGGGTAAATGATTCTTCAATTAGAAAAAAAATTAAAGACATACCACATTGTCCACGAACATTTGTAGAGTGAAAATAACAGCTTTCAAGTGAAAGGTTGGATGAAGTACATATATTGCCTATAAAACACAGAGGATCAAGAAACTACAACTGTATATGAATATTCAAATTAGATGGAATAGTTATTGCTGCGTACATGCAGGTTACGTTGGTGCTTCCGACCAAGTATTTGTTGTAATCTTCTCATCCATCCTAAGTCTGGTTGGCTGGTTATTCCAGAAATAAAGAAAACATGTCAACCATAAAGCTTGGTGTCAGAAGAAAAAGGTCAAAAAGCTTTCAGTTAAATAATTCAAACATATAACCAAACCCACCCTGGTGATTTCTTTGAAGTGCATCAGATTAAACCAAAATTCTCATAAACATACAATACTTACATCTGTAACGAAGCTGCAGAGTGAAAGTATACGATAGTATAAGGCTTCTGTATCAAGGGTTCAAATTCCTGAAATTAATAATCAAAGATGATTTTAGCTCCTCAAAAGCCAGTTTTCAATAAAAGTATAATGCTACGGGTCCATGACCACAAAACTTTTCCCAAAATCAAGCAGTTTAAATGATGAGTAGTCAATGAGACTATGTCTGGAACATTATAGGTCCAATTGAAGCAACTAGCTAATACCTTTACAACATAGAGAACAAAACGTTCAAGCTCAAGACACCTCAGCAGAAAATGTGCTCCAACAACAACCATAACAGGACGACCTTCACTGTCCACTCCCCCGCGGTAACTGACATAAAACAAATAAGCTAACATCATACCCAGACCAGGACAAATCTAAAAATGTATGAAAATTGATGATTTTCATAGTTTAAATAAAACATAGTCCAACATATATTTCGTAAAGCCAACAAACAAAAAAGGGACATTAAGAAGACTTCAGCTGTTTGTTTATTATCATAAGTGCTTCTAGTAACATTGATTGTGAAGAACCCAAGTTATTCGATGGAAACGTAAAGTTTAACCAATCCCGAAAATAATAAAATATAATAGGAATGCTAACTCAAGATGGAAAAATGAAAGATCTGCATGATACACTTACACAATCTTCATCTCTGCAATTTCAGAAAGATTAATGGAATTTGCCTTAGCAAGGTATCTGGAGTGAAGTGAGTATTCTTCAGCAGCAGATAATGGAGGCCCACCAAGGTCACCAAATCCAAGCATCCTAGCACAATTCCAACCACCTTGTGCTTGAGCAGTTTTTTCCCATTGCTCCTGCCTTCTCTGATCTGGATCTTTTATCAAGGACATGAAAGCAGGATCCAAATAGGTATCCAGGTAACTTGAGTTCCTGAAAGGATAGCAATCATCCAATAAGGTCACTCAATGACTTGAAATTCAAAACAGAATCGCGATAATTGGAAGAGAATACATAAAAGTGTCATGAAAACTCAGAAAAAAAATAGCTTCTTACACTTCCAAGCTATGGAATAGAAATTACTCTGGTTATAGGTTAAATTCACTATCACAAGGAAATGCTTGACAGGAATCCGAAGCAAAGTGCTGCTTATTACACCATGAAAACTACTTAGACACTAAAATAAGTTAACCAATAAACTTTTTGGAAAAGGAGCATATGAAACCAACAAATACACAAGGTTGATATATATACACAAACACACACACACATGCATTCCAATGTTTTCACAGAATGATGCATTTATGGATAAATCTATGACCAAGAAGAAAATGTAAGAATGTAGGGAAATATAAAAGATTTTTTATCATGAAATAGAGTTAACTGACCTTCGTACCAAACCTACATCACTAACAGGGAGTTCAACTGGAGCTTGGGGAGGCTTTGGGATGGTCTTTTTGGGCAATGGCTTTATTCTGATTTTACGCTCGTCAATGGTAGTCTCACCGTTCTCATCCCCAACATCAGCAGGAAGCTTAGATATGGCCACCTCCTCCTCATGCTTATCTCGAGGAAAGTAAAGAGGAAGCAATCTACAATATTAAAATGAGAAGACACCTTAGGCCTATGGCATTTATTTAAGCAAAAGAAAAAGATAAATAGTCATCAAATTCCTCAAGACATGAAGGCAATATAACAACGCATCCAAACAAAGCCAGCCTTTGCAAGGTAGTATAAATGAATAATAATAGTATGATACCTCTTATAGATCTCAGTATCAGATGATGTGCTCGTACAAAAAACAACAGCAGTGATTTTATCTTTCTGCTTTTCAAGAAATCGCCGAACAGTCCCTGAAGAACAGGAAAAAGTTTGAACCAATAAATATCCAACCTCGAAACAGTTTGAATAACATATTAATATGAAACAGAGGCATGTAAACGCAAACAGAGAGTTCTTTTTAAGAGCTTCAGCACTTGTAGAAACCATGCATTAGTGACAAAAAATATCAGATGACATGTATGTTAATTAAAAGAATTTTTAAGAAGTAATGAAGATTCCGCAAAAATAAATGGCACCTAAAGCATTGTATTTCCTAGAGCACATTGAAAGAGTCAACATAGGAAAATTAGAGGCGCAACTGGCATCGATCCATTGCACATTCAAAATACAACATCTTGTAATATTATTTTTCTTGTTCATTTGATAAGAAAAGAATTTCAAAATTTCCTTGGATTTTTATTCACCACTTTCAGTAATAACACATAATGAAATGAAAATTACAAATGTAATATAAAAAAATATATTTCTTTGAAGTTCCAGATATTTAGTTCTGAAAACATCAATAGAATCAGACAAAGAGCTGTAAAATGTAGGAAATTTTCTCACTTATGGCCACATGAGCAGCTGGTTCACGGGGATAGTTTTTGGCCTCTGAGTATATACAGCCCATAGCAATGCTGCATTTATACATGTCAAGAGTTTTAAATATTTTACTCTATACAACAACACCAGATGAACAAATTCAAGGAATAAATTATACAGCATCTGCAATGTACCAACCTCCGAAGACCATTTTCGATGAGAAGTTCAAGGCAAGACCTATAGCAATGACTCAGAGCATTCTCTGCAGCAGTATGATACTTTACTGCATACTTTGGACCAACAGTATGGATAACTCTCCTAAAAATATGATACATAAAACCATCAGTTTTCAGTCAAGTCAAAATTCATGACAAAAATTTAACCCATAACAGTTTTGGTTCAAACTGAATCAAATGGAATACTTAAATTCTGAAATGAATAATATAACAAGCAAGTTAGCACGGTGCTCAAATACAAGCTCTGAACCACAGCTCATGCAGCATGGTCACGAAACTGACTCCTGTATAATCAAAACAAAATGATGACAACATACTAGAAATGATGAACTAATGAAAAACAAAGGGATGTGAAAATATTATATAGGAAAGTGCCACATTTCCTATATAAACAAAAATCATTATCAGTCTGATTTCTTGAGAACTTCATTGAAGTGCAGAAGATGCAAGTGTCTGATTATATCCTTGTAAAAACATCATCTCTATACAGTCTCAAGTTGTGCAAGAATGTGGAGATACACACCTAGCAGGAAGATCATATGCATTAGTAACTTTGGCCATCCCCGTCCTGCATCCACCCTGTCCATAAAAGCCACATTAAATCATTCTTACTTTAGGTTTTCTTATTCCCAAGAACTTGCCTCAGAATCAAAAAGCTTGTCATATACTAATGAAAGGCCTAGAACAAAGCTATAGAAGTGGTGCAACCGATCACTAAGTGAATCCATGGAAACAGTTCCCATATCATTTCTTCCTGATTAGCATACCAGTGTTGCACATTCTTCTGCAAGACCAGGTCCAGCTGCAGCATGCAAACCTTGACTACTGTGTGCTTCATCCAAGTTCTGCAACCAAGCATGCAAAGGACATATCAGAATATTTACATCTTTAACTAATTTAATGCTCTTGGGTGAGGAACATTAGGGATCAAAACATTCATTGAATTCCTCATAATCAGAACATTAAGGATCAAAATTACCCATTCAAAGGTCGTGGTAAAGTTAAGTAAGACGTCCAACAATATTTACAACAGTTTCCACATTTTTAGAGATACAAAGAAGAAAGTTCAGGTCCTCAAGGGTAGGTAAGCTGAAAATATACAAGTGTAAGTGAACTAATACTCATGCATGGAACAAAAAAACCTCAGCTCAGTTCATTTCTAAAAGAATAAATATGTAAAGCAAATGCGTGTCAATTTTGCTTAATGCAATAACCCATTAAGACTCATTAAAAAGTTATTATTCTTTTTTATTTAATCATTTCTTTTATCAACTCAATCCTCATATAGCAATAGTTCGGTGCCATGTTACTAACAGACTTTTTCTCATCATTTTGCTTCCATATTGGATTAACCATATAACATACATGTGTAAGTGTTAAAAATAAATGCAACGTTTCTCCACGTCCAAGTGAAAACCTAGTGCTCACCTCATTTGTAGAATTAACAACAGCATCAACCTCAAGGTTCCAGGGCTGTCCCCTCCACAAATATATCTTTGAGTTTATTTCATGATCAACAGGAAACCTTGATACCATCCCATTGCTACTACTCTCCTCCCCAGGAGACGTTAAAGGGTCAGGAAAATATGAATTTGAAAATGAAGGATCTTCATTCTCATACTCCAAAGAAGACCTATGCTCCGCATCACTCCATCGTGGGACTTGATCCAAGGTCACTACAGAGTCCACATTGTCGGTCGGGACTCCCCCCCTGGTTGTGACTGTAGCCACACTACGATACATTGTAACAGCTCCCAATCAGAGTCCCTAACAGTAGTGAACCCGAAGTCCTTTAAGAACTCAAAACTTAACAACCCAAAAGAAGAAATGAACTATATAATTGGGAAAAAAAAAAGTAATTCAAACGATCCCCGCCAGAAAAAAAAAATAATTTTGATAAAAAGACGAGATCTTTATCAATGATCATCGACAAATTTCAAGACCTTTCAAATTTATTGATATATCAATCATCAGCACCCAACTTTCAAAAAATCCCCAATTATCGAATCATCTTCATTGATACCATGAAAATACAGAAATAAACAAGACACCCCCAATTCCTTATCCGAAATTAAACAAAGTTTAATAAAAAAGCAACAAATACCAAATTAAAGCTAAAAAGTCCTAAGCAATTAGGTGTTGGGAAACCTAAACTCCAAACTTTTCGTATAAAATTAAACAATTGGCGAAACCAAATCATAACATGAAGAAACTCATGACAACAGAACTTAGACTTCGATTCATGTAAACAGAACGTACCTGAAATTGAGAAGCTGGGGAATCAAAATTGATCTCTAATTTAATTTGGGGTTTTGTTATTTTATTTATTTATGGGGAAAGTACAACTATTCCTGCAGGGACGATGAGCTAGCGGTAGCGGAGCACATTTTGGCCAGAAACGGGTATGATTGAAAAAAAACAAAACTTTATTTTATCGTCTTTTTGTTTTCGGTTTAACTCATGATGTAAGTGCCCTCTAAGTTTCGGTATATTCCGTTTAGGTCCCTTGCTTTTATTCCTTATGCTATGAAGTCCAATTTTTCTTTGCAAAATAGAAAATTAAATAACCTTTTTTTAAAAAAAAAAAATTAATCTTTACCATGTAAATAAATTAATCAATTAATCTTCAACTTCGAGCATAAGAGAGAGCAATTTGGTGGGGGAAGAAGGTAAATTTTCACATAATTATTGGTTCGATTTAGATCAATTTATTTTCATCGATACACTTTTTTAATTAATCAGTTTATTTAAACGAATCAAAAATAAAATTGATAAATAAATTAATTTGGATGAATTTGGATTAGGTTTGGATCATTTAAAATTTAAGTTTATTTTAATTGAATTGAATTTTTTTTTTTTATATTTTGATTTTTTCAAATATGGATAATTTTAGATTTAAATCATTTTGAAAATGAATTATTTTTAATTATCGAGGAAACTTAAAAACCCTTTATTGCAAAAAAAAAAAATTATTTTCCATTGGAATGGAAAACTTGAAGCAATTTAAACGTTCTCCAATGTCGTTCAAGGATGACTTTCAATTGTCATTACAAATTGTTTGCTATATGGATTTTGTTTAAACCAAAATGCCTGTTGCCATTGCATTTTTACTATCCCTGAGAAAACTGGAAGAACTGTTGCCCTTTTTGTCGTTGTTGCTGGATGGATTTGCTTCCACTCCTAGTCCAAGCAAGCGTGACCTGGAAATCCTCCATTCATTTTGCTCCGGCCTTTTGCTTCAACATTGCAATGAAGTTTTCCTTGTCTTCCGGCGACATTGCCTCTACTGAGCAATCCCCGACTCCCCACTCCGCCCCACGGATGCAGTACTTGTCTTGAATTTCTTGCTTGTTCCTGGAAATTTCCACCATTGCAGGAAACATCAGAAGGAATCTAAAAGCCTAACAATGAAGTTGAAAACATTTGTTTAGTTCAAGTCAGGGAATTTTGGTGAATTACTTACTTTTCTTTGTTCTGCTTTGACCGCTCTAACAGCTGCTTCAGCAATGGGGATGACTTGAATCTTGCATCATCTTCAGCGTACTTCTTCTGGTTCTCTTCTGCATACCCAAAAGTCAAAAGCAACTCAATCAAATAGGATTTAAAGCACAAATCTTGAAATTTTACAGTGAGAAATGGGAACTGAGAATGATAAACAAACCATTGAAGCGTTTTAGAAAGTCAATTTGGGGTAATTGAGGACCAGGAACTGATTCTATTCCAGAGAATCCTGACAGTAATCCAGCTTTAGCTGCAAAAGCAGAAGCTTAAGTGATCATTATCCAGCTCAGTTCTCATGGAATTTGAAGGAGAAATAACATTGCAGTGTCAATCATTAATCTCAGGCCATGATTAAAGCATTCAACTTGCAAAAGAATTTCATCAACAAAAACTTAAAAATGGAGAAAAAAGAAAGAAACCCAACTTCCCCGACAGGTCAACTAAACAGTTCCTGCACTCAGTTTGAAGCCATGGAATAACAAACCAACGTAAACTCAGATGATGAACAAAAAGAAGAGGGCCTGTTTCTATTCTATCAATCTACCTGGAATTGGGGAGAGAAGAATAGTAACTGAAGCAGCCAAAGGTAAAAGAGACTTGTGCAGCACCCGGCAATCCAATGGTAAACAACGAGGTGAAGAAGAACAAGTTTTCAGGTTTCTACTGGATCTAGTAGAGATCTTGTTATCGGGGTAAGCAGGGAGAGAGGAAGCTGTTGAGCAAATCATTGTTGGGATTTTTGGCCTCTCTCTTTGAGATGAAGAAGCTTAGGAGAGATAAGAGGGAGAGAAAGAGCAATGAGCGGTTGATATTAGTTTTACAAGTTTACAACTGACAATGACATTATCTTTAGGTTAGGATTGAAAGAAGTAGTAAGTGCTAAGACTTTTGGTTTTACCTGTGGCTGCCATTAAATTTGAATATGAATCTAACTGACATGATTTGTGGGCTTATGAATCTAGTCCAGTACCTGAGCTTCTTTCTTCTTCTTCGTCTTTGCTAACAAGGTCCATAGCTGATAGCTTCAAACCCATACCAATCTTGCAGCCTCCTTTTGCCTATGATACTTGGGAGTGTCTCAGACCATAAAAAAACATGAAAAGTGATCACCGATGTCGGTTGAGTCTTAGTAGCTTTCTTAATTAGCAACAAATCTGCTTATACAAACATTCAGAAACACACATGAAACATGGTTGAGATGTTTGGTTCATCCTAACATGCAAAGGTCTCCAAGCCTGATGCCCAACAGAATAGTAAACATTCTTCTGCAAATCAACAGATGAAGGTTTTGCCAAGTTCATCATAGATTCAGGTTTGACAACTTATACAAATTTTGGCCATGCAATGGCATATAAAGAACACGTTAGTTGAGAGTGACTTTGCAATATCATCATATGCTCGTTTGGTATAATCAAAATGATTTTTCTTCATTTGTCACCATTATTAACTACAGAAATTGAAACTTTATGCAACATTAACATATAGCAAACTCAGAGAGGAGATGCCCTTTCTCCTCAGTCTAAGGAGGAGATGTATCAGCCAGACAGTCACCAATCAGCTTATCAATTATACCATTCTGCTGTTCTTCCAGTTCTGGAAAAGTTTCTTCAACGTATTCTCGCAACTTCCACCAACCCCTACAGCATGTCTAGCCTCTTCACTGATTCTTGCAGCTTCCAACTTCAACATTTTACACCCCATCAGCTCCTTAACTCTGTCACCGATCTCCTCTTCCTTCACAAGAATATCCAAACCCCATCCCCAACTCTTTATGCACAGCCCCCATCCACCTCCTTCTATCACCTCTGCATTGATCATCTGGTCCCCATGTTGCGGCCATCCCAGCACAGGAATTCCATGCCAAGCTGCCTCCACCACTGAGTTCCATCCACAGTGGCTTATGAATCCACCAACAGCCTTGTGACTTAGTATCTCCCACTGATTCACCCATTCTTTCATGACCAATCCAGTGTTCTTAATCTTCTTCATTAGCTGGTGCCCGAGAATCTCATCCAAACCCTCTTCTTCTTCTTTGTCAACCACCTTACTCTTCACCACCCACACGAATTTATATCCACTCAGCACTAACCCTTTGCCTAACTCTCTCATTTGCTCTTTTGACATTGTTGTCCGGCTGCCAAAGCAGACATAAACTACCGACCCTTCCTTTTCGCACTCGAGCCACTTCAATGTTGCAAAAGAAGATTGCCCCTCGAACTCTAAGGGAAGAAAAGGTCCAACAGGAAACACCGGAGGCAATCCCTTTATTGCTATTTCACCAGTAAGCATCCCCAGAGATTGCTTCTCAAGCCCTTCAAAAGAGTTGACCAGCACCCCATTGACATTCTTGATGCTTTGACTATTATCTAAGAAACCTCTCGCAAAGAAACTGTTTGAGTCTAAAAGTATGGGAGGAAGTGAAGACGTGGGGATTGGTGAATCAAGGCCCGGAATTCTAATTTCATCCCCAAACTGAGAAGAACCATCGTCAGACATGGACACAGCAATGGATGGGAAGTGTGCGAAAAGAGAGAACATTCTGGCTGATGATGTGAAGAGAATGTAGCTGGGAAGACATAGATCAGTGGTGACTGGAATGACAGAGGACGTCAAAGTCACATCGATGATGATAAATGAGAGAGGTGGAGATGGCGATGAGATGAGAGGACCTAAGAGGTGTGCTGATCGACGAATAGTTTCCCACTGGAGCAGGAAAGGGTCATTACAATTGGCAGTTGACGGATCAAGAGGGAGGAGAGTAAACTTCCTTTCAGTAACATGAGGAAAGGCAGAGAGGAAACGAGAGATAAGTTGAGATTCAGCAGAGGAGACTATAGGGTGTGTGGTGATTAAAGTGACTTGACACTGTTGGCGGATAAGAGTGGCAGCAAGCCGAAGGAAAGGTAGCAGATGACCCATGCCAGAGCTAGGAAGAAGGGCAACATGAAGATGGGAGTGCATACCATCGGAGTTTGACATGTTAGCTAAGCCTGGAAACTGCAAAGCTGAAGCCTGGATGAGTTGAGAAAATAGGTGAGGATCGTTTTTGTTATGGTGGAAAACCTACCTCGATCAAACAAATCATTAGATCGCCAATATTAGACGATTAGTGGGGTAGAATAGTAGTTTTGCCAACTAACTTTGATGGTTAGGTAGAATTTATTGATGACCAGAACCAATCGAAAATGGGTGGTCATAAGAAAAGACGCCAAAATTAGTTTACTGAGAAATAAGAAAACAGTCAGAAGTATAGCATTTGCTTCTCATTGCCGGATAGGGAATAGAAGTCCAAAACAAGAAAGGACAAAGCCCAGTCATCTACTACCAGGACAATAGAATAATATATAGCCAACAAACCTTCTTGAGTCGTCACAGCTTAAATGGCAGTAACATACTAGAATTTATTCAGATCTTGAAGCGCCTTAAGTAGTTGGAAGAGCAACAAGAGCGTTAAAGATCTGCTCCGAGACAGTTTCAACTTACAAGCAAAAGGAAAAGTAAACAAAACTAGTAAACATAGCTGGCTAAGTCCATGAACTCCACCACTTTGGCAATAAAACTAAGCAGAACTCCTTTTTCATTGCTCTAATAGATTCTCCACAAGATGAGAGTGAAAAAACAAAAATGATGCTTACGAGTTATTTCTTCTTTTTTTCCCCCTTTTTTTTGTGGACTTTTCCAGGAAACACATTTTTTAAAGAGCTCAGCACACTCCAGTCACTTGCCAATAGTCAAATTCATCCTTCAAGCATGGCCTTGGCAGCATCGATCAGTATTGGTCTAAAATCATTTGAAGCTAGGCCAAGAACAGTATATCCTTCCTTGTCCTCTATGTCCACATCCGCTCCGTGTCTTATTAGAAGGAGTGCTACCTGTCAACAAAACAAAAACAACTTGACTAGAAAATCCCACGGTGCATGAAATTTCATATGATGTCCCCATCTCAACTTATTGTTTAAGAGGAATGTAAATCATTATAGTAGCTTAAAACTAACTCGTCTAGATTGTCATTACTTGCAGTTATCAAATTTAAAAACAATGATAAGAAAATGAAAAATAAATGAGGTTAGTCAGCAAGATTGAGGAGAATAGTCTGCAATTCTTAAACCTCTGTTTCTCAAGGTTCAAAGAGAGTACCTCCTTGTTATGACATATGACAGCATTCATGAGAGGAGTTTGACCAGCTCTGTCAGTAGCATCAACTTCTGCTCCTTCCTCAATTAAGAGTTCACATAATGCCGAGTTTCCAGTGCTAGCTGCCCTATGCAACGGGGTGCATCCTACCTGCAGAGAATCATATTATCAACAGATGAAATGGAAATTAAAAATGAAAAATACTGCATGAGAAATGGGAAAGGACAATTGAAAAATACAGCGCCTATATAAGAAAATTAATTTTTGCATGAAGATACAAGCCTTGTCCTTTGAATTAATCTTTGCACCATGAGAGATCAGAAGTTCAGCAATCTTCAACCATCCCTTGCTAGAAGCATAATGAAGAGCCGTTCGGCCACCATCATTTTTCACATTAACATTCACTCCTTCACAAAAAGTAAATAAAGAAAAAAAACAATAAATAGCATCGGCTGAATTGAAAATTCGTTCACTTGAGAAAACAATCACAGTAAGAACCCTACTTATGCTCAATTAACATCCTTGATAATGAAATTTACAGCATAACAATTTTTTTTCCACAAACCAGCTAGAAAGTTCTGGACCTATACATATTATGCACAAGTCAATTCAATATAACTTGAAGGCATTTCTACATTATCTCTACGCCTTGCAAAGAAGCAATAAAATGGTAAATATTGGGAAGATAAGTGAAAGTGGCAGCAAAGGGTCTCAAGTGTGTACTCAAAGAAAGACGTGAAAGTGTCATTTCATCAGTGAGTCTTTCCTTAACAATTTTTTCCATACTCCTGGTGCAGTTTTGGAAGAGGTTATTGTTTTAGGGCGAGTCAACTTGTTACTGAAATAACTAAACCACAAAGCATTACAGACCACACAGAATGATAGGAAATTTGCTGCTTTTGGATACTAACATGCTGATACATTAAACTTCTAATTTCCTCAAACCCATTAGAACATGCTCTGTTGCAAAAAGGAAAGCTCTAAACTGAAAAGAATTGAATTGAAGATCTGGTATGACTTGTGAGTGCAGCAAAAGGGTTCCAAAACATTTTTCACTAATATATATATATATATATATATATATATATATATATATATTTTGACTCATAGTTGCTCTTATATTTTCTTTACCTTGCTAAATGTCTTATTACAACCTATTTGAACACACCCCAAAAAAAACAAAGAACAAAAGGTCTTTATTACAGCCTATACATTCACATAACTTTCCAGACAACTGCCCTACTTTTATGCTCAATTAACATCCTTGTTAACCAAATTTACAATATAACTTTTCCATAAACTCAGCTAGAAGATTCTTAACCAATTTAAGCACATATACGCACAAATCAATTCAAAATAACAGAGTTTAAACAAAAGAATTAATATGAAAAGTCAGAACTTGCACAAATTTCTAACCTTTGCTCAACAGAATTTCCATAATTTCCGAATTACCAATGCTCGCAGCGGAGTGAACCGGAGCCCAGCCTTCTTCATCGGCACTATTCACAACTGATTCATCAGCAACAGCTGAGAGTATTTTGACCACCTAATGCAAATTGATTTCTTTCACATTAACAAATCTCACCAAAAAATAAATAAAATTTAGGAGATGGAGAGGAGGATGGAGTTACCTCAGGGCGGGCGGAAGAAACGGCAACGTGGAGAAGAGATCGACCATCTTCATTCCGGAGTTTAAGAGACTTGGTAAGGTGGTCTTCCGAGAGGGATTTGAATATGGAAGAATCGCCAGTCTCCGCCGCCTTGAAGAGGTCTTTTTCCTTAATTTGAAGATCTTCTGATATCTTTGGAGGAACAGTTTCCATGTCTATGGTGGGATTGTACGGACGAGTTGCGGAATTAGGTTTTGCGAGGGTTTTGGGGATTTTTTATTCGGCGCGCCGGTTTTTTTTTTTTCAAATTACAGGTTTATTCATCTGATTTATAATTTAAAATTACGGTATTTAAGTAAAAAATTTTTTAACAATGTTAATTTTAAATTTTAAATTTTATTTAAATACTTTAAAAAAGCCAACATCTGTTTCGTTGGTGTCACGCAAGCTTTGACGTTAGAAATTTAGGATGGTGTGTCTTCTTTGTCAAGGCATGTAATCGAATTTAACTCTATAAAATAAAATTTTAAAATTTAATTTATGTTTGATCAATTTAATTCTCGAAGTTGAAATTTAATTTTATAAATTAGAGTTAGATTTGTGAAATTTAAATTTAATTTGATATCATTTTAATTATAAATTATGATAATAAAATAATAATTTAATAATTAAATATTAAAAACATATTTTAAAAAATTCAATTAATTTTACAAGCTATTCAAATAATTTATATATATTTAAATTTGAATTCAATTAAAAATTACATAACTCAAATTTAAATAATAATTAAATTAAATTTAAATAAGTCACAAAAATAATTTGATTTGTTTAAATGTCGATTCTGATACTTATTATGTTGGAATACTTTATTATTCAAAATTATGTAATTTTTATTATTTATATTAAAATTTTATATTTAATTAATACTTAAAAAAATTATAAAAAATAAAAAACTACTTAAATTCTAAAAATTTTAAAATTCATTCCGAATTAATTCACATAAATTTAAAATTAAATTAAATTAAATATTTTTTATTCAAATTAGATGTAAATCATAAAATAAAATATTTCTTTAAATTGAATAGAATAAAAATTTATAAAAATTAATCAAATTCAACTTGAAATCATTTGGAGACGTGGCCAGAGATTAACAACGTCAACTAGGAAAAAGAAATAAAAAATTAATGACCTGTTTGAATCATCGATATAATTAAGGTGAGCCACAAAGCATTGAAAACTGTTACCATAATATATATATATATATATATATATATATATATATATATCTTGTGATTTACTTTTCGATTTTATTAAAATTAATTACGCCATTCATTAAAACTGACAGTCCAGCTCTAGTCCTCTAAGCGACGAGCTTCCAAATAAATGTCGACCGACAGTCGTCGACTCATGGGGGACCGAGCTATGATTCAGCACCTTACGCGGGATTGATACGAGTCACGTAAAGAGAGCAAAGGAGAGCAACAAGATTTAAGGGATTTTTTTTTTTTTCAGAGGATTTAATGGATATAGTTGACAGCATAAGTTACAATATCCTAATCCAACTTAAATTCCGATTCAGATAGCCACACATTTTCGTTTGCCTCTGTCAGATGGCTAAGATTGAAACCAAGTGTTGAGGATGGATTGGAGCCAAGAAATGAACACGTCTTGCCGACACCAGCCCAAGAGGGTCCACAATAAATCTCATAATTCAATCCACACAAAAATATACAAATAATAATATAATCCAATGAAAATAATTTAATTTTAAAACTGTTGTAGATAATAATTTTAATGTTATTTTGATCAATAATAATATGTCATATGATATATTTATATATGAGTATATACATAAGATAATTAAATAGATAAGAGGTATATTAAATGTATTGCGATATTTTCATCTAAAAACAGAATATTAATGTAAAAAGATAAAAACATAATTAAGAAACAAGGAAACTCCTTATAAATAGGGGTTAGATATGATTTTTAAGGAGAGAACACAATTACCTATTGAAATTTTGTCAAAATTATTTTTTGATTTAAGTATCAGAGTACAAACGTAGGGAACAACCTCTGCTCTCTGATTATTTTCTTTTTCACAGAATATTCTAAAACACGTGGCACGAAGATTAAGATTAAGATGAAAACGTCAATAATACATCATTGTTATACTTGACAACAATAAAAACTAAAAAAATTGAAATTTAATTTAAAAATAAATAAATTATATTTGAGAAATACAATTTAAAGTTATATCGAAGTCACGAGTCACAAGCGTCTATAAAATAAAGGAGATATTAGATCACATCTTCCATATCTCAGTGTCCACTAAAGCATTTCCTAGAGCTCTCCAAACCAACAATGGCTTCAGAGAAAGATCCCAAACAATCGTCCTCCGATCTCTTTTCTAGTGCTAAGCTGGTGGCCGATGCTGCAAAATCCACATTCAACAATGAAAGCGACAAGGTTGACAAGGGGAAGGTTGCGGGTGCAACTGCTGATCTTTTAGGCGCTGCCCAAGAGTACGGCAAGCTGGACAAGGACAAGGGCGTTGGCCAATATGTTGAAAAGGCAGAGAATTACCTGCACCAGTACGGGACTTCCGGCCAGTCAGCCCCAACCACCACTCATTCCGGCACCCCGAACAAAAAGGAGGCGCAACCAGAAAGCGGCGGTGATGGCAAGGATTCTGGAAGTGCTGGTGGTGCTGGGGATTATTTGAAGGTGGCTTCTGGTTTCTTTGGCAAATAAAATTGATTAGTGGTTATTGTTGTACTACTTAAGCTAGCTGCTTACGCTGTTAACGGTTCTTGCATCTGGTTTTCTTTTCTCTTTCACCGATGCATGGTCTATAAACCATGCAAATCTGTGTAATATGTCCCAAGAAATTACTATGTAATTTTCAGAATTCTGTTAAATATATTATTAATTGAGGTTAATTTTGATGAAATTAAAAAAAATAAAAAAAATAATTAAAAATACATATTTTTTAATAAAAAATTAAAAATAAAAGTATAATTTTATCGTCTTGCGAATTTGTTTTATCTTCTTATATGTTAAAAATTTAAATTCATGTTTATAAAATAATTTTGTAGAATAAAATTAATAAAACTTTCGAATTAAAGTAACAATATATCCATAACTCTAACGCCCACTCGACCAAATCTGAGAAACACTCCTGAGTCATATGCCAGCGGCGGTGATGGCCATGGAAATGGTGGCTATGGGGATTACAAAAAGATGACTCAAGGTTTCTTCTTTGCTCTATGTTTTATGCCAATTAATCTGCGAAATATGCAGCAATAAGTGATTTAGAATCTGCTAAATCTCTTGTATACTGCAAATATTTCCTAATTATTGTCAATTTGCCATCGATCAAAGGATTCTAAATAAGTGGTGATTAAATAGTTTCCTCCTATTAACATTTTTCTCTTAAAAATCAATCTGTTTAAAATTATTAAAACATATTTTATTATTAATTATAATCTGATCATTATTATAATCATTTTATTATATTATTACTTTTAATTTTAATGAAATTAATCATATTATTCATACATTCAAATAATTTTAAAAAGATTATAACAAATAAATAATAAAATATAAAATTCAAACAAAAATCAATAAAACATTCAATTCCTGTCATATTTTTATTTTTATTTTTATCCAAATTAATATACAAAATAATACGGTGGTCCAAAATTTAAATAAATATCTATTCAATTTAATACCGTTTGACTTCATCAGGAGTGAGAAAAAAATCAGCTAGTCGGTTTGAGGAGAGTCAGTGAAACGGCGACGTTTTATCTGTTTGCGCTTCATATATACCAGGCTACGATACGTCGGGGAAAGAAAGAGAAAGAGAAAGAGAAAGAGAAAGAAAATTCCAAAAATCTTTTCTTTTCTATCTCATTAGATCTCTTCTCTGCTTCTAAAGGTCCCACCTTTTCTTTCTCTTCAAATTCGGCTATCTTCCAAGGTAAATCTTTTTCCTTTGCCTTTTCACCCTTAAGAATCTGTAGAATTTATGCTTCCATGTTTCTACAATTTCTGCATTGTCTTCGAGAATCCAATCTGTATGTTCTTTTTTTCAATAATCTTTAGCATGTTCAGAGATTTGATTCGTATTTTATGAATTTAATTATTCCGTAACTATGCTAAATTTACATTATGAATGACACTTGAACGATTGTCTTCCTTCCTCTGAAACCAATTTATGTTTTTGTTTTTGTTTTTCAGGTTTGTTATAGAAAAGTAGTTAAGGGTTAGTTACGATTGTTATTTGTTTATTTGTTATTGCTCTGTAACGATGTGGGGTTTTGCTTCTAACGCCATTGCAAGCATTGGGTTGAAGAGTTCAAAAAAGGCGAGTCGAGCCTGTTCTGAGTGCTCAGATGAAGAGGTGTGCTCCGATGGTAGTAGAGAGGAAGGATTGGAATGTCCTATTTGTTGCGAATCTTTCGACATTGTTGAGAATGTGCCTTATGTCTTATTGTGTGGTCATACTCTTTGCCAAAATTGTATCTTGGGGCTCCAACCTCCTGTTTTGAAACTCCCCACTCAGCAAATCAGGATCCCATTATTTATTTCTTGCCCATGGTGCCACTTGCTATCGCTCCGCCTTGTTTATAGGGGGAATCTCAAGTTCCCTCGCAAGAATTTCTTCCTCCTTTGGATGATTGAGAGGTTGAATGGGGATAGGAATGGTGTTGTTAGGAGAACTGCATCTGCGGACCATCAACCAGTTGGCTCTTCGAGATATTATCTACCGCTTGGAAATCAAGCTATCAATGGTGTCGTTAGGAGACGGTCTTATGCTCATCGTTCTGAAGAAATTAGGTCTCCTGATGATGGTGGCAGCAATAATGTGGAGAGGCATCATTTCTCACTTCATAAATCGTTGGATTTCTTCATTCACTTTACATCCAAGTTTCCTTTGGTCATATTGTTCCTTCTGTTTGTCTTCTTTGCAATACCGGGGAGTGCTGTTATCTTATTACTCTACTTGCTGGTGACGGTTGTTTTTGCCATCCCATCTTTCTTGGTGTTGTACTTTGCATTCCCTATGTTGGATAGGCTGGTAAGAGAAATAACCTCATGAGATGTTGTTTTATCACTTCAAAGGTCTTCAAAGGTCTGAGAGATGTATGGTTTGAAATGAATTCAACTAATGATGTGATATGATATCATCCTTATGCCAGTAATCACTCCACTGCTTTTATTTGGCATTTAGTTACTCCATTGCTTGTAACTGGAGTTTCTGGTATCCTGAAGCTTTTAGATAAACAAATTTTATTCATGATGGAGTGCGACTTGAAAAGGTCTCAAAGGCTTGATTTGGTAATTGTGGTTGTCCTTGATTAGATGCCATTGAAGTGGCTGCTTACCTGTTGTACAAGCTTGAGTTCCCTAAATAATGTAATGAGCAGTTAATTGTGGTGGCTATTTCCTCTCTCTCTCTTTCTCGTTTATTTTCATAATTTTTCTTCATTGGATATAAGTTTCTCGTTTTTTTGGTACTTTACATTGTTTCAAGATTGATTCAGAGGCAAGCTACTTTATATTTTTGCTGCTTCATATAAGATATGTGTTCATACTAAATATCAGTTGTCAGAAATATTAGTAAAACCACTCAAGGATCTTGAGGTAACTTCTCATTGAAACAAGTGTTAAATCATTCAAATAATGGTGTCTTTGCTTTTGATTGGCATCCTTGAGTTAGTCACAGCATTGTGAAAATGATCTTCACTTATGTGACTTAAAACTCATGGTACAATGTTATTAGTTATGTTCAACAGCAGAAGCATGTCTTCGGAAGCTCTCCTGTTGTTCTAATTATATTTGCCTTTTCCTTTACTTTAAGTTCATCATTTCTTTGCCTTGCCTCTGCCTGAGCTCTTGCCCCGTCTGCAATTTCTTTGATGATGTCCATTTCATTCCTATATTTTGTTAAGGCTTGGGCTCTCTTTTGTTCCGATTCACTCTTCTGCTCCACAAAATAAGCTGTTAGTTTCTAAGAATTAGTCTGAATAAAGAAAAAAAAAAAATCTGACCTCTGCTTTGTCCAGCTTGTTTCTGGCTTTCTTCTTCTTCTTTTCCTCCCAGGCAAGTATTGTGCTATTTAACTTCACATACCTGTAAAGTGTAATCTATCTGTTAGTGAAGAGGATGATATAATAATAATTGCTTGTTGAATTGAAGGTGGACTTTTTTATGTTGGCATTTCATCTGTTTTCTTTCAATGTTGTTGAGTTACTTTCTGGCTTTAATATATATATTGCTACTAACTGATTAGTACTATAAGATAGCACGTAATAAGCTGCCAATGAGTGATTACCGTTCTTTGATCTTGGCCATCTCAGCCTTCTCCCAAGCCTCTGCTTTTGTCTGATCTGTCTCTGGCCTTGCTGCAATCTTGCTTTTGGCATCTATCTCCGGAGCCACAGGCTTGATGGCAGGAGGCTCTTCATGTCTAGTTGCTGCTGTTCCTGGTCTAATGACAGGATGGTCGGGTTTTGGTACTGAGCTTACAGGTTTTGTTGCTGCACTGTCTGGTTGACTGGAAGGCAAATCAGGTTTTTGGGAACTTCCGGGCTTTGTGCTGCTAGTGCTGCCTATGTGATCCGCAAAAGTAATAGGCTTTTTAAATGATGGAGCACGTCTAATAGCCTTTTCATTTTTTGTATCAGTTACTGGAGCTTTGCTCTCTGCCTTTTCTGAACCTTTGGTCGAACTTTCACCTGTCAATTTCTTTTGGTTAAGCAGAAGCACCAAGTAGAAATTCATAATACTCTGTTACATGGATATCTGGATTCTATCTCATGCTTTGCATCTTTACCTGTGAACCTTTCAGATACAGTGCCAGGTTTCAATATTGAAACTGGCACATCTTCCTTTCTGCTCTTATCCTTGATCAAAGACGGTTCAAGACCTTCACTGGTCTCTTTTTGATCTTGGATGCTCTGTTCTGCAATCAAGTTAACGACATATGCTGCAGCTGCAACTCCAACTACTTCCTCGGTTATATGGTTTGAATCATGATTCCCATTCATCATCTTGCCAGAAAATTGTTTTTGAAACCTGTTCTGGGTTATCTTCTCTGCAAAATCCAAAATTAAGGCATGTTAATGTTGCTTCAACTTTTATGTCTTACTCCCAACAATGGTGATGGAGGAGAAAGGTACTTTTTGGTACAAAATGTTCAGTGTACAAAAAAGAGTAGACTAAGGCATAGAATGTTTCTAGTGTTCTATCAGTTCATTTGCTTTTCAAGATGGGATTCAAAATTTGGGAGAAAGAGCAAGTGTTACTTCTATTACCTTCTTTGAAGGATTGAGTTTTTTGTGGTGGTACCCTTTGGTTTCTAATACTGCTCGACTCTTCTGTTCTTCCTTGTCGGGTGCCGGAAAACCCCCCCTTGGCACAACCGATCAGTCAAATGGCAACAGATTCCTAAGGACATCAACATCATACACACAGTGAAAAGAAAGTTGCCTGAAAATGTTCTTATTTTCTGCATTTTAGTATGGATTCAGTTCTATTAGTGCAATGCCTGTATTGAGTTTCAAAAGGAGAAGTTCATACAATTACCTATGTAATCTGCTTGCTGTTTAATGAAATTCCAATTTCCAGCTCTATCAGAAAGAAAATAGAATTACCCCATCCGTTTCATGAAATTCTCTTTTGATTCAGATGACTCTCCTGAACCAAATCTCAGCGACTTTTAAGCAATAAAATCAATGGTAGGGCAAGGAAAGGAGGGTAGCTTTTATTTGTAAGGATTATAATTAGCAAAGCCTAGAGAAAGGAAGAATAGCCGTGGTTGGTCATAAGAGAAGACCAGCAAGCAAAGCTTTGGTTAAATACTTTGCATGCAAAGGTTGGTTTGGACGTGCATTCAGTCAAGAAACGTATGCTTTCTCTTCACGCTTTTGGTTTCTCTTCCCAAAAGGTTTGAGAAGAATCTTGTTCTGTTCAGGTAAAGAATGCTTCTCTAGCGTAAAAGAAAAGGATTCTGTTAAGGGAAAATCAAATTTATAAATGCTTATATAATTAAAAAGGGTATTTTGATTCAAAAGTAATAATAAATTTAATCAAATTTTAAAAGTTTAATTAAAATTAATAAAATCTGATTATAAAATACTCGCGTATTCAGTTTAACTCGAATATCGAATATCTTTTAAGTGGTCCATTTACAATTTCTAGAGCCAATTTTGCTTTAAGCAGGCTTATAATTTTTGGTGCAAACCCAAATCATGGAAGCCTTACCTATGCCTGAAACCCGTTTCAACACATTCTGAACTCCACAATTTGTATCTGCAACACCATGACACAAACCTTCTTTCTCAAAGGTGAAATCTTTAGAACCGTCCATTTTTACTCTAACATGTTGAAATGTATTAAAAGCTTGTGCAAAGTTGCAGTATTTTTACTTGGGAGACCTGGTTTATGGTCATGGCTTGAAATTGGGTTGTGTTTGATACTTTTCATGGTATAGTGAAACAAGAGTCAAATGACTTGATATGACATGATTGTTCAAGCAAACAGTTAAAGGAAACCAAAATTAACAAATGCTTAAATAGTTCAGAAGGGAAATAAGAACTAAAAATAAAAGAATAGTAATATTAATATTGATAATAACATTAACCAAATCCTAAAATCTTAACCAGTAAGAAAAGGTAACAAAACAGGGAATGATACTAAGCACAAGTAGGTGCATGGAAGTCTCTAATGGTTACATAGACAATCGAATGAGCTGCAACAGAGATGGGAGTAGAAGCATCAACAAGCTTCGGATCCATTGCAGGAATGTCCTGTGATTCTGTCAACTTCAATGGAGTTCCATTCAGTAACACAACATCACTTTGGATATCTCCACCTTTAGGAGTCAAATGGTACTCTTCCCTCTTCTCCTGACCTTTGAAATTAAAGTTAGGCCTCACAGCCCTGGCAGATTTTAAACTAGGACTGACGGGATACAGATTTTCATCATTCACAAGGGTGACATCAAAAGAAGACTTCTTTGACAAGTTGATCAAAACTAGAGAAATCCCGGACTGCCAAACAAAACACCAAGTGTAAACTTACTGGAAAGGAAGAACATTGAAACAAAGATTGTTTTTATCAGAGTTAGCTAACCTTTTTCTTTGCACAATGAGCATATACACGCAAATTTGGAGTAACATCCTGAGTAACAGCAAGTACTTCTTTTCCCATAAGCCGGTGCCATAATAGTGCACTGGCAGAATAAATCAAGCAGAAGAAATGTTAATGAAGAAAAACTTACAACTAGAATAATGAAATAGCTATATATTATAGAAGATTGACCCGTAATAATCTGGATTGGGAATAAATGATGAAGTATTAAGGAGAGCATAGTTTCCACCAATGAAAGCTTGTCTACAGTAAACCTTGTGATTGTAGGTTGATGTCATCCCCAACTGGTCTATATACCTGTTTAGAGTTAAGGAGTTTAATCACCAATTTTCAATCTACATAGACAAACTTAGTTGATGAGAGAAATAAGAAAAACTGTTACCAAAAGCCATCGGCAAAGGTACGGGAAACATCTTTGCCACCACTGTTATAAGCTCCACCAGATTCAGAAACCCATGCTTCTGACCATGGTGCAAACTTATCAAGAAAATCTGAAACATCTTTGAATGTCTGAGCAATTTGGCTAAGGTAAAATGGATCTTGAATCTTGGTAAGCAAACTTGAATCATCACCTGCATTTCATCATTGAAATATAGAAAATAAACCATAGAACTAAGGATTTGAAAACATTGAACAAAGGCATCTATATATACCAGGACCAAGATTGTAGATATGGTGCGTAGTTCCATCAAGAACTCCTGGTCCAGAGGCTTGCAGGAAGACTTTAAACCATTCGTCTTCATAAAAGCCACCAGGACCTAAAACCTTTGGTTGAGTTTCAGGATCAGGGTACAACTCCTTTACCAGCTTCTTAAGTGCTATAACATCTTTAGCATATTGTTTAGCCTCAACCTTTGCGCTTACCCCAGATCCACAAAGCTCATTTCCTAACAAAACATGTGATCAAAATTTGGACCAGAAGTATACAATATTCAATCTTATATAAAGCTTAAGGTACTAATCTTTGTTACCAAATTCATATGAATCAATTTTGTATCCTTTGGAAATAGTATAGTTCATCAGATCTCGAGTATTTTCTGAATTCCAATCACCAACCCAAAGATTCTTCTCTGTTTTGGACTCTTTCCTTCCGGCAAGAGCATTCAAGCCGAATGTAACCTTTGCACTGTAAAAATATAGTCAAAAGAGATCAAAGTTAATGTTTTGAAGATTAAAAAATCAATAATCAATGGTTAAAGTTTTTAATTGGAGTGTATATATACCCAGTTTTATTGAACAAGGCATGCAACTGGTCCCATCTATCCATGGAAAGGCACCCTTCGGAGAATCCAAATAAACCATCTTCTGATTTCTCTAAACAGGGACACTTCTTAACTGCTCCCACTTTATACACTATTTGATCTTGCAATGAACCACCAACTCTAATTCTCAAAGGATCGAATGCTGCAAGTAGTTTACCACAAGTAGTTCTTAAAACCAGTCTCATAAACATAAGAAGTAGCGGATAAAACTTCTAAAGCACATCCATGGGAATAGCTTTAAAAACTCACCCTTAATTGCATTTGCTAGAATCACGTTATCCAAATCCTACAAATGACATATTGTGAAAAGAAAAGGTCAAATTATATGTAAAATACAGTATGTATATACTCAAATATATCAAAAATGGTGAACTATACCAGATTTAGAAGTCCAGCCTTTCCCCAAGGACATTGTTCATAGTTGCATTTTTCAGTAGGCCACCAATCCAATGTAACACAAACGAAGTTAGCATCTGTTGTAGCAATTGAAGTTGCTCCCTTAATCACTACTTTCACATTTTCAGCAAATGAGATTGTCAACAATGAAAGAATGATTATAGAACCGACTATGCTTCTGAAATCCATAATCACAGAATCTAAGAATCACAAAGAGCAAGAAGTGGTGACAATGAAATTTTACTAATCATATATATATATATAGATAGATAGATATATTAGAAGTCTGGTTAAGAAGTGATAAGAATAAACAACACATTATCTTTTTTTTTTTATTTAAAAAAAAAAACCTCATTATCCTGTAGTTTTCAGGGGATAAACTATCAGTTTAAAACTACATGCTAATCAGTTTATCCAATCTGATTGACCCAAAAAGGAAAGAGTTAATCAGTTTGTTATCAAGAGAGTGTGTTCTTTATAGTATTATTAAGCTTATCACTCTGTGTATCAGTTTAAAGCCACATGATAATCGTTTTGACTGACCAAAATTGAAAAAAGTCAAATCAGTTTGTTATCAAGAGAGTGTTTGTCATTCTGTCTTCGGTTTGTTTTTAGGATTATTACAGAGCAAAACCTCAAGACAAAAACAACTGTTTGGCTTACTTCAGAACTCTTATACATAGCAAAGCTAAAAACATTAAGCTCCAACAACTGAGTCGAACCCATGAACTCCTGCTTGCTCGACGGGTGATCTGACCAACTCAGCAACGAAGGCATTTATCGGGGGGAATTTAATGGATTATGGGTTTTGAAAAGGCCGAAAAAACCCATGCCAGAAATCCAACCCAAGCTTTAATTTTCTAGTAGACAAACAAAACTAACTTGCTGGTCAAACTCATGTCGAGCAGTAGCAAAAGATGCCTAAAACTACTGGAGAACTGCAAGAACATGAACCAACTAAAGCAAGCTCATGGACAAGCAATCACTTGTGGTCTTGGCGCCAACAACTTTGCTTTAAGCAGGCTCTTAGCTTTCTGTGCTAATCCAAATCGTGGAAGCCTTACCTATGCTTGGAACCTCTTCCAACACATTCAAAACCCCACAATTTGTATCTGCAACACCATGATCAAAACTTTCTTTCTCAAAGGTGAAAACTTTAAAACCATCCATTTTTACACTAACATGTTGAATCATGGCATGTACCCTGATAATTATACTTTGCCTTATGTGTTAAAAGCTTGTGCAAAGTTGCAATATTTCTACTTGGGAGAACTGGTTTATGGTCATTGCTTGAAATTGGGCTTTGTGTTTGATGTTTTTGTGGGTAATGCTTTGATTGCTATGTACTGTGGTTTTGGTAATGTGAAAGTGGCAAGGTACATTTTTGATGAGATTCCCATGCTAGATGTTGTTTCATGGACAGTTATGATTTCTGGGTATGGGCAAATGGGTGATATTGACTCAGCAAGATTGCTTTTTGATGAGGCTCCAGTGAAGGATAGAGGAATTTGGGGTGCCATGATTTCTGGTTATGTAAAAAACAATTGCTTTAAAGAGGGTCTTTACATGTTCAGGCTAATGCAAATTAGTGATATAGAGCCTGATGAGGCTATATTTGTGAGTATTCTTTGTGCCTGTGGTCATTTAGGTGCTTTAGATATTGGAATTTGGATTCATAAATATCTGGATCAACAAAAGCTTCCATTGAGTTTTCGCTTGAGTACTTGTCTTGTGGATATGTATGCAAAATGTGGGAATTTGGATATGGCTAGAAAGTTATTTGATGAAATGCAGCAAAGAGATGTTGTAAGCTGGAATGTGATGATTTATGGGATGGCAACGCATGGAGATGGAGAAAGTGCACTTGAACTGTTTAAGAAAATGGAGAAGGATGGAGTCAGGCCAGATGACATTACTTTTATTGCTGTTTTTAGTGCTTGTAGTTATTCCGGCATGGTGTTTGAAGGTCTAAGGGCACTGGATAGGATGTGTAATGTGTACAACATTGAGCCAAAAAGTGAACATTTTGGGTGTATAATTGACCTACTTAGCCGAGGTGGGCTCCTTGAAGAGGCAAATCAAATAATTCATAGAATGCCGGATTCAAGCAATCCCTCTGATGAAGCCATAGCCTGGAGAGCTTTGCTGAGTTCCTGCTGTAGTTACGGACAAACCAAACTGGCTGAGATTGCGGCTGAGAAGCTGATGGAGCTACAAGATCATAGTGGGGCATATGTTTTGCTTTCAAATCTGTATGCAGCATCAGGGAAACATTACGATGCCAAAAGAATAAAACAGATGATGAAAAGCCGAGGGGTGAATAAAGCACCAGGTTGCAGCTCTGTCAAGATCGATGGAATAGTTCATGAGTTTATCGCTGGGGAGAAAAGTCAACTACAAATGGAGGAAATACACTTGATTTTGGAAAGGTTAGACAAGCAATTGGATTATGCTGGTGAAATTTTGGGCTGATTAACATGACTGTTTGAGCCATTAACTCTTGCAACACCAGTTGGACATACCCTGTAACTGGCAGCATAAACTTTATTGTAACTTTGTTGTGATAACAGTGCTATTCCTTGTCTTGGCCAATGGTAAATGTTATCTGTCTCTCTAATATGGCAGAGTCTTAAGAATGAGGGTATATCGTAAATCAATCAAAACTTGATTTGTTTCTTCCATCTGTTTCTTCCTGTCAAAATTGATTCAGAATCAACCTTCAATTCCTAAATAATGTAAATATTTATAAATCAAGCAATGTGCATCTCTCATTAATCTTTCACTCAAAGCCGATCGTTCACTAACGGCATGAGAAGAAGTGGGTAAAAATTAAGACTTGCATTACCAGAGAATAAGGTGAGCCACTGTCTTGGCAAATGTAATCAAAATTTCCAAAATTGATACAAGATTAAAGAATACTATATTGCTGTTTTGACTAAACTAGGAACTCTGAGTCAGTAAGTTCCAGGACTTTGTGGACACCGATTGGGTTTACTCCTGCCCGGAATGAATTTCCTTCAATGTACCTGTAAAGAAAGTTTAATAAATTGTCCATTAACAGACTAAATAAGAGTTCTAAGTTTGCAGAAACAGTGTTGAAGAAAACTTACATTTCTTTCAAGAAGGGATGTTTATAAAGTGCTTCAGGAATTCTTCCTGCAAATTGATTGTGATCTAAATGCCTGCAGTACCGATAAGAGCAAATATTAGAACATGTACGGAGACAAGTTCAAAATCCTACATGCATTGTGTATACAGGACTGCAGATAAAGGACACAGAGCTTTCAGAATGGATTGCTTTAATCTGTCCTAGTTTACTTAATTAGAGAAAGAAGCAAGCTTGCCACTAAATCCAACCAGCAAGCATGACAGCATTAGTACAAAATTGGCTCAGAAAGCTGGAAGAAACAGCAAACCCAGTTAGAAAGAGGCGACAATTCAGGTCCTAATACTCCAAGCTTAAAGAAGTGTTGATTCTGACTTGTGGTTGTTAACTTTGGCTGCTGCTAGATTGCTTTGCTCTACAGTGTTTGTCAAATGTAGCTTTGGAATTCTCGGATGTTTGGGCACCTGTTTTTCACTTCAGTGTATTGTTGGGTGCTATTTTCTTAAATGCGTTCATTTAGGTGTTTTGCTTGACTTTGTAATGATGGATTTTGTATCATCTGCTTCTAATATAATTCAACTTTACCACTTTCTTTCAAAAAGAAGAAAAAAAAAAGTTTATTTGAGTCACAGACTAAGCAAGCATTAAAAAAACTACATGTCAATATTCAGAAGACAGTAAGTAGGGTGTTTCTCCTCGCACCAGAATAAATGAGCAGAAAGTCCAATCAATTAGAACTACAAACACTTTTTAAGTGTTAAGTATGCAAAATTAATTAGTTAACTCTCGTGTTATGGCTAAAGTTATAAAAGAAAACGAGTATTTGAAAAAGTGAGAAAAGCTACAAGTTCATCTATCAAGCACACTACAGAAAATTTGTAGTTTTAATACAATGAAACCTACTCCAGGCCACTCGTTTCGAGTAAAATGCAACTAAAAATCAGAAACAGAGCCAGAAGAAATACAAAAGTATCACAAATTTCAAACCAGAAACTTACAAAGACGTCAACCGAGGGAGATGAACAAGTTCAGATGGTATTCCTCCAGACAGTTTGTTATAAGACAGATACCTGTAACCAATAAAGCAATTAATGAAAATTAGAGTTATAAGAGTTACTATAAGATAGTAAAAAAAGGGCATAGAAAAATAAGTAGCACTCCATTCCACATCCACGAAGATTAAATCACTATACTTACAAAATTTCCAAGTTGGTCAAGCTTGCTAGCTGTGCTGGAATTCCCCCCGTTAAGTAATTGTTATTTAGGTAACTGCAGGCCAATGTTTCAAACAAAAATCACCGCCATTAGCCAGGATTTTAAAAAACTCAACAAAGTCATGTTATTACATCAACTGAAATGAAGTTACAGGTTCCGAAGTGATGGGAAGCAACCCTCCATGCTTATGAGTTGTCTTATAGTACCCACCAAATGATTGTTCCCAACATCCCTACAAATATATGGTATTAGAATCCGATGCACCACCAATCCGATATCGTTATATTCAAGGCTTACTCATAAAAATTATACTTTAAGCAGATAAGTAATCTTACAAGTGCTGGAGTTTCTCCAAAGTGCCTAGCTCTGCTGGAATACGCCCTGAAAACCGATTTTGATGTAGGTGCAGGTAGCGAAGCTCCGGTAGAGTTGCAAGCTCCTTAGGGATTTCCCCTTTCAAATTATTGAAGCTCAGATACCTAAACAAGTTCCACTGTTACTGATTTCTATGATATGAAAAAACAGTCTCTAACTAACAAAGCCGGGTACAACTTACAGATGTGTTAGACTCTTTAGTTCACCAATTTCAGTAGGAAGAACATCTTGTAGCTTATTCCACCTCAAATTACTAAACCAAAAACAGAAAATTAAAGAAATGGCGTCAAATCAAAGCTCAAAAAACCCAACAAAAATTACTCATTATTTCCCGTAATCTTAGATTTTAGCCATGAAGCTGAAGAACACGCAATGTTAGTAAAAAAAAACAAGAGAAAATAAGGGAACATACAGTATTTTAAGACGTTTGAGCCGTCCGATTTGAGGAGGAATCGGTCCAGTAAGCTTGTTATTATGCAGATCACTGTCATACGCAAAAATCAAAGAGATTTGGAAATCAACTTTGAAATTAGAATTTAATAATAAGCAAAAAGATTAATCATACAGTCGTGTAAGATCAAGCAAATTCGTCACGGCAACAGGAAATGGTCCAACGATTGACACTGCATAAACTTCCCTGCAAATAAACGAACCAAATTATTAAGAAAATGAACAAATGAAGGTAATTAAATATGAAAATAGTGATGAAAATTGAGAATTACAGCTCGGTGACAACTTTATAGTCACCCAGGAGAGAGCAGGTGACACCAGACCAGGGCGGCAGATTTCCGTCACCGCAAGGATCGTCACCGACCCAAGCGTACACCACTCTCCACCCCAACGACGCCTTTATTTCATTCAATGCTTTAGCTGCCAAAACCAAAACCAAAACCAAAACCAAAATAATTAAAAAGGAAAATAATGCTGATTAATAAAGAAAGAAAAGGAAGATTACCATCGCGTTTGAGAGTTTTGGAAAAGGAAATGTTGAGAGACAGATAGAAGATGAAGAGCAGAATCAATAAACGCGCCATTTATGGGAATTGGAGATTGAAGAAGGAGTTTGAGATCATAGCAAGAGTTTTCAAAACTGGAAATCTGAGTTCACGCATTTTTAGCTGGAAGTTAAGCTTAGTCAGAGGACGCGGAAATGGAGCTGTTATTTTAATTTATTTTTTATTTTTATTTTTATTTTTTTCTAATTGGTTGATATGATTTGAAGATCTATGGGCCGGATTTATTACAAATTGGATTTTGTCTACTTCTCATTGGAGGATTCAATTTTTAGATTAATAAAAGTTAATTGTTATTTTCATAACTATTAAAATTTATTTTTAATTATTTTGAAAAGCAAAACCAACTAATAAAAACAGTAGATTTTTTTTTTCTTTCTAATTGTTTCAAAGCTTAAAGCTTTTATAAGGATAGCACCACCTTTTTTTTTTCATATTTCCTCCCTTTTTTAATATGTTTTGTTTATTATGAAAGGGAAAAAATGTTTGCATGTTATAATAAAATACCATAAATGATTAATACTTTGTTTTTCTTTTTCAGTATTTGTAAAAATTAATAAAATGTAAAGAAAACCCATAAATAAAATCTTAGGTCGGAAACTTCTTATTTTTTGTTTTTCAAAATTGTATTTTTATTTTGTTTTCGAATTCTAAAAATAAAATACATGTTTAATTAATATTTGATCCTTTATTTAACAAGAAAATTTGGATCTCTATACTTACTAATATATATATATATTATATATACACACAAATAAATTTAAGTATTTCATATTTTATATATATACATGAAAATCAAGATCTCTATCGTATTATATATAAGTAAACCAATTTTAGACTTTTGGTTCTTTATATATACACACGATAAAATCAACTCTAGACCTTTGATTCTTTATATATATACACATTTAATAGTTAAATGTATCTTTAACATTTTACACAAATTGGATATAAATTTTTAACTTTTAATTTTATTGTAAAAATCCATAAATTTTTATTTTATTGTTAATAAACCTCTAATCTTTTAAAATAAATAATTAAGTAATATTAAGATCTTATAAACCATCAACATTTTGTTTTACCATAGAAACTTATAACAAATTTGAACTTATTTGTATTATTTGGAAATATTAGAGGTTTATATAGCAAAATTTAAAGGTTGAAGACTTATTTTTATTTTGTGCAAAAAATTAAAAGTGTATTTTACTATTAAACCATATATATATAAGTAAATCTGGGACTAGACACTTTTATATATATATATATACACAGAGACAAATTTGGGTCTCCTAACCTTTTGTATATATATAAGTAAACCAAATTTAGATCTCTGACCATTTATATACATACAAGCAATTTTTTACTCTCATCTCCTATATATATAAAAGCAAATGTAGGTATCTAATTCTATATATATATATATACACACAAAGACAAATTTGAGTCTCTAACCTTTTGTATATATATATATATAAGTAAACCAAATTTAGATCTCTGACCATTTATATACATACAAGCAATTTTTTACTCTCATCTCCTATATATATAAAAGCAAATGTAGGTATCTAATTCTATATATATATATATATATATATATACACACAAAGACAAATTTGAGTCTTTAACCTTTTGTATATATATATATATATATATATATAAGTAAACCAAATTTAGATCTCTGACCATTTATATACATACAAGCAATTTTTTATTCTCATCTCCTATATATATAAAAGTAAATGTAGGTATCTATATATACACAGAGACAAGTTTGGGTCTCTAACCTTTTGTATATATATAAATAAACCAAATTTAGATCTCTGGCAATTTATATACATACAAGCAATTTTTTATTCTCATCTCATATATATATATATAAAAGCAAATGTAGGTATCTAATTTATATATATATATATAAGTAAACCAAATTTAGATCTTTGACCATTTATTTATAAACAAGCAATTTTTTATTCTCATCTCCTATATATATAAAAGCAAATGTAGGTATCTAATTCTCTATATATACACAGAGACAAATTTGGGTCTCTAACCTTTTGTATATATATAAGTAAACCAAATTTAGATCTCTGACAATTTATATACATACAAGCAATTTTTTATTCTCATCTCCTATATATATAAAAGCAAATGTAGGTATCTAATTATATATATATATATATATATATATAAGTAAACTAAATTTAGATCTCTGACCATTTATATACATACAAGCAATTTTTGATTCTCATCTCCTATATATATAAAAGCAAATGTAAGTATCTAATTTTCTCTCTCTACATATATATATATATATATATATATATATGAATAAATTAGGTTCTTCGATATATTATCTACATTCAAGTAAATTTAAACCTCTCATCCTTTATATATATATATATATATATAAGCAGATATAGACATCTGATCATTTATATATATAGGCAAATATGATCTGTAATCCTTCATATTTTTAGAAGTAGATATAGCCTTTAACCTTTAATCTCTTATATACACAAGCAAATTAACTTGGGACCATTGGTTCATTATATATATAATATATACATATAAAGAATCTATTATATTTTTGAAGAATAATTAGAAATAAAATTGATGATTATAATATTTGTGTAACTTTAAAACAAACAAATATATGATTAATATTTATACATTGTTAATGACGTTTTTTAATTCCACAAGTGAGGTTATGATGATAACAAATATTTTATTTATACTATTATTTTAACTCCACTTATGAAGTCAAAAAATTTTACCGATGATATATAATATAATTATCCATAAATATATGCATTTAGTTCAACAAATCTTATATATATATATATATATATATATATATATATATATTTAAAGGATGATTATTTAATATATAGTTAGAAAAAAATTATAGATTTCATAACTGAAGTTAATATACTTTGCAAATAATATTAAAAAAATAAAAAATAAATAAATTCATTATTTTAACTCTTTTTATAGATTTTAAAATTTTATTAATAATATATTAAATAATTATTCATATTAAATTGCCAAATCTTTGTAATCGAGACAAGTTTAACCATAATTAAGCCCATTATTATGAAAATAATGAAAAGAAAACATAATAATTAATAAGAGATTAAATTTAATTTTTTAAATGTTAGTTTTTAGAAAAAAATAGCAAAATTGCCACGTAATTATCCAATTCCAATAACAGAACTTTAGAACATTCATAACAAAACATAGGAACATTGTTCAACACCCATACTTTCAGTTTTTTTCTTCTTCTTACAGCAATCTCCATCGTTTCTCTTCCCTTATCCGCCATGATTCTGCTTATCTTCTACCTCCTGTCTCTTCTCTCCCAAACCCAATCCAAACCCATCCTCACTGTAACTCCAAAAACCCTTTCCAAATCCGGCGACCAGGTTCTCATCCAATGGTCCGGCATCGACTCGCCATCCAAGCTCGACTGGCTTGGTCTCTACTCGCCCCCCGACTCAACCCGTGACAACTTTATCGGTTACAAGTTCCTTTCATCTTCCCCAAATTGGGAATCAGGGTCGGGCTCCATTTCTCTACCTCTCACCAACCTCCGTTCTAACTATTCCTTCCGAATCTTTCGCTGGAACGAATCCGAGGTCAACCCGAAAGTCCACGACGAGGATCATAATCCTCTCCCGGGTACAAATCATTTGTTGGCTGAGTCGGGGAGCGTGGGATTCGAGTCGGGTCGCGGGCCTGAGCAAATCCACTTGGCGTTGACGGGTCGGGAAGGGGAGATGCGGGTGATGTTCGTTACGGAGGATCCGGAGGAGAGACACGTGAGGTATGGGGAGAAGGAAGGAGAGTGGGAAGGTATCGTGGCGGTGGCGCATGCGGGAAGGTATGAGAGGGAAGACATGTGCCATGCCCCAGCTAATGAGAGCGTTGGTTGGAGGGATCCTGGTTGGATATTTGACGCTGTTATGTCGGGTTTAAAGGGTGGTGTCAAATACTATTATCAGGTAAATTTTGTAATAATTTCGGTTTTTTAACTACTTTCTTCTAGTGTTGTTCTTTCTGACTAATATTAAGGATTATAAATGCTGTTTCTTTAGTTAATTAAAGATCATGTATTCATGTTGTAATCTGGTTTTGCTTGGTTAATATATTTTCTAGTTGATTATAGCGTTGATAATTGGTTACGCTTTTTTACTTCTGGTAATAAAAAGGCAGGCATATCTGTTGCTAAATATGAAAATTTTCAACTAGATTGTGTTCTAACTAAAAAGGGTTCATTTTTCAATAGCTAATGTAGTGTTTGAAATGGCTATGGGAAAATAATGAGCTGCTTGTATTGGTGAATTACATTGTTTTGTTGGCTGTTGCATTACCATAAGATTTGCTTCATTTTTATTTTTATTTTTTGCCATTGAGTAGCTTGTATTGAGAGTTTACTTTTGATCCATAGGTTCGAGTTTGAACCATTGATCTAGTGCTTTCAGTAAGTGGAAGTGGTTGGCTAAAATTTCCTTTGAGGGTTGCATAAAATTATCCATTCAAGTCATAACATATGTCTATGTTATGTGCGATTCAAATATGCATCTTGTTAATTTCTATTATGTTGTATCCTTGTTACTTATCAGGACTACCAAAAGTGCAAAACCATTTTCTCATTGAACACATAGTGCACTCTCAATTCAACTTTAATAGTTAAGGTAGACGATAACTTGCATTACACTGTTTTTCACCTTCTAAGAAAGAACAACTATCTCATTTGTGATAGGTTGGAAGTGAGTCTAAAGGTTGGAGCACTAAACGCAGCTTTGTGTCAAGTGACACAAATTCAAATGAGACAGTAGCCTTCCTATTTGGAGACATGGGAACCCCTACACCATACTTAACCTTTAGTCGTACACAAGATGAAAGCATATCAACCATTAAGTCGATCCTACGTGACATTGAAGCTCTTGGAGACAAGCCTGCTTTTGTTTCTCATATCGGGGATATCAGCTATGCTAGAGGCTACTCATGGTTGTGGGATGAATTTTTCAGCCTAATCGAGCCTGTTGCCTCCAAGGTTCCATATCACGTGTGCATTGGTAATCATGAATATGATTGGCCTTCACAGCCATGGAAACCTGAGTGGTCCAATTCAATTTATGGAACAGATGGCGGTGGTGAATGTGGGGTTCCTTACAGCCTTAGATTCAATATGCCTGGCAACTCTTCGGAACCAACTGGAACCCGTGCTCCAGCCACGCGAAACCTTTACTACTCATTTGATATGGGGCCAGTTCATTTTGTGTACATGTCAACTGAAACCAATTTCCTTCCTGGAAGCAGCCAATATAATTTTCTGAAGCATGATCTAGAGTCAGTTGATCGGACAAAGACCCCTTTTGTTGTATTTCAAGGGCATAGACCAATGTACACTACAAGCTATGAAACTAGGGATGCCCCATTGAGAGAGAGAATGCTTGAGCACTTGGAACCTTTGCTTGTGAAAAACAAAGTGACCCTTGCATTATGGGGTCATGTCCACCGGTATGAGAGGTTTTGTCCACTTAAGAACTTCACATGTGGAAGCATGGGCCTAAAGGAGGAGGACTGGGAGGCATTACCAGTCCATGTTGTGATTGGGATGGGTGGACAAGACTGGCAACCAATATGGGAACCTAGACCAGACCATCCAAAAGATCCAATCTTCCCGCAGCCAAAGAGGTCTTTGTACCGCACGGGTGAGTTTGGGTACACTAGATTAGTTGCTACAAAAGAGAAGCTTATACTTTCTTATGTAGGAAACCATGATGGGGAGGTGCATGACATGGTTGAGATTTTAGCATCTGGGCAAGTTATTAATGGTGGTGATGGCGACAATGGTAAAATTGGTGCTGTCCTTAAGGATAAGGTGATGCAGTACTCATTTTCACATTATGTCTGGGGTGGTAGCGTCTTGGTACTCGGGGGTTTTGTTGGCTATGTTCTTGGTTTTGTTTCACATGCTAGGAAACGAGCTGCCTCAGGAAGGGGCTGGACCTCCGTGAAAAGTGAGGAGACATGAAGAGAGCTAAAGATCTAGTGTGTGTTTAAAATTTCAAACCTATTTGCAGTGACGCATAGTTTTGTGATCCATAATGGCGCTTTCATGCTATTTTGATGAGGATAAGAAGATGGGATACAGGGTATGGCCCCTTAATATATTTTTACATCTTTAAACCTTTGAAATATACAATTATTCACATGGTTATGAAGTAAAGCGGTACTGGTACGTGTAAGATATTTTAGTTTTATGTCAAATTATGGAAGATGTTTTATGTGTATACTGAATGTCATATGTCGTCCATAGCTTTGAATTAAAGCAGTCTGTGAATATTTCACTTCATTGTAACATTTATGGTTTTCGTGTTATGTGAATTAAGGTGCAAATTTTGCGTATGTCATATATCAAACTCTTGTTTCCTAGCTTACGAGTCAATACAGCAAGTTCTAAGAACTACTTGGTCCACTGTCCTCATAAATTCCATACGGTTTGCTGCTACAAATTGAATTGGTAAGGCTGATCCAACTGCAGGACAGATATTAAATCCTCAAGCATGTTGAAAGTATATGAAACAACCTGGATTCAGATTGTACATGTCCAATTAGGTTTTGATAAATAATGAAGTTATCAGCACTTTGAACAATGGTGATATGGTTCAGTAAAATCAGATCATCGACCTACTTACTGGTTTTCTGATTTTTGTAGCTGATAAAACATTAGGTTGCAACTCAAGGGCGTGTGAGTTCAAATAGAATTACTCTCTGTTGAGTCACCATGTTCAATTCTTGTATTATGTACTGGTCAGGTCAAACAAGACACTCCCTACAGAGCAAATGCAACCAAACCAATGGACAATGGTAGGTACGCCTGGAATCAAGTGTGCAAAAGGAAGAGCAGCATCTTTTTCCAGATTCTAGAATCACTATCCAAAATGGTATATACATGTTTTTGGTATTGAGATTTGAATATCAGACCTGCAGAATTTTGGCACCTTAGAAGTGGAGACATGACAATTTGAACTAATTTTCAAGATTAAATTCTTGTGTTATTCTACTTCAACCAATGGTGTAAATCAGTAATGACAAATATTTGGTCCGGATGGGAGGGAAAATGGAAAAAGAAATGTTAACACTTCTAAATACGGGCATGTGAAGCAGGCTTGGTAAGCTCCGCAACCTTTCACTTGGCAAGCAAATGGCGTGCCCGTTGATTGGCACCTTTCACTCGGGAGTTCGGTTCATCCACATCATCGTGGAGATGATCAAGAGCTTTATTTTGTCTGCATTCACAAATCATTTAACAATAATATCAGACAGGGTATGTAACTGAGAAAGGGTGGAAACAACTTCGCTAAACCTTCATGCTTCAACCACGAATGCAGATTTTCAAGCAGTGCAAGAGGCACTTCAAACATTTTATATTACTGCAGAAGTATACAAGTACTAGGACAGTTTTTAGAATCTGATGGACCCAACTCATATGACATTTACGCAGAATTAGCAATATGACATTTACGCAGAAGTAGTAGGATGGTCTTGTTGACCGGTCTGTGAGCTGAGGTCAAGAGAAGAGAGTCTTTGTGGGGGGGATCGAGGAGGGAGCCCTTAAAAGGTTTACGGTGCAAAGGTCCAGTGTATAAACCCAATAAAACTTAGTTATTTTAAGTTAATCTTAATTTCACTATATTATAAAATATGTAATTTTTCTTTAAAAAATAATAATAAAAACTCGAGTGCGATCATGGATGTAGATAAATTAACAAATTACATAAATTTTATCTTATGTGCATTTGTTCTTTATCTCTTATTTATTTGTCAAATTCGTTTTTACAATAACAAGATAACATACTTGTCAAGTTCAGATCCCATGTCGACAGCCATGCCCTTTAGATCACCCAAGGTATCACTTAGATCTGAAAGTGCATCATCTTGCTTTGCCTTCTCAGGTTGTAGTTAGATGACAAATTAATCTTAGTACAATAGTCGACTTTCACTAAAATTTGTATACACATAAAAATACCAACCTCGACTTTCTGTATGGCTGTGGTTGGTTCAGGAGGAGGTGTCTTACTTCCTGGCTGAGCTTCAGGCACAGGAGCCAGGCCCAACTTTTCTCTCTGCTCCATGTGGTTATCACTTATATTGGAACTTGTCTGACAAAACCATGCATGAAACATTCAATCAATCAGATACCCAATTACCATTTAAACATTTCTGTATTGAAGTTTACAACTTCCCGTGCTAAAGAGAAATTGTTTGAATGATTATTACAGTAAGGGATTGAAGAAATTGTATGAGAAGAAAACCTGAGTTGATCCCTGGCCCTTTAATTTCTCGTCTTCTTTCGCTTCCAAGGCTTAGAGAACATGCCACCTAAACTATTCAAAAGCTTCTCACCCTGATATTTGCTGAATTAGTCAAAGGTTTCATTATTTTAACTATGGCCTCCTATTCTTATGCACACGATGAAAAAATTGTTAAAGTTAGAGAAAGACCGAGAAAGATTTAAAAGGGGATTGTTTAGAAAGATATGATAATACAAAAATCGAAAAAATACATTGTATATAATTCATGTAGAAGATTTAGCATTACTTCATATTTTGAATCATGTGATATGATGACGATGATGTTAGAACTTACCCGACTCAAATCCTTATCTATGCCAGTTGCCATCGAATGGGTCCTTTCCATTTGCTGTCCTTGCTGATGCAAAGTATCAAGTGTTCTTGTAGCATCCTCCCTGATGTTCTCAGCAATCTTCAAACAGTTATTAACAGTATTTGTTGTATCCTCAGCCTTGTAGACAGCTTAATTCTCCAGGTCTTCCGTGGTCTGGCTCTGTAGTCCTCAGGAGTCGCGGAAATCATTCTTGTATCTATCTCTATCTCGTGCAGGTGATGGCCAAGTGGATGCTGAAGCTTGCTTTCTTCCTCCATGGTCATCATCATTCAATTCTGGTATTAAGAGCACAGGCTCAGAAGCATTTTTCTAGCAGTGTTCTTGTCATCTACAGTGTCTGAATCAAATGGACTGGAATCAGAACCAGAACCAGAACCTGAAGCAACTGGTGGGTCCGCTGACTTCTGCCTTGGTTTCATAAATCCAAACATTTTGTCAAGCCTAGAATTGTCTGATTAGGACTCTAAAATCCCAGAACAGGAAGACCTTGAAAGTTGATTCTTCAACAAATGATATCTGAGGAACAAGTAATTGTCTCAACAAACAAAAAGAAGTATCTTTGTAATCTTCAATTAACATGAACAATGTGAAGAGCAAACAAACATGGCATCCAAAACTGGGATAAATTAACAACAAAGAGAAAAAAGTATTAGGCAATATGCATATCTTTCATGAATATTAAAGAGATGCAAATTAACAAGTGGGAAATGCCACCCGTTTCTTCGAAAAAAGAGGAATACAAGTACCGAAACTCGAACATCATATCTGCAGAATTTGCATGTTTTAAAGAAAAATATGATCATTTGAATTGATACTCAAAATTATTTTTACTACACTTTTCCATTCATGGGGAATAAGATTATACAATAAAGAGGAGCCAGAACTCCAATATATCACATTCAAAGAAATTCAAGTAAAATACAAGCAAATCAAACAAAAGGGTACCTGAGGACAACTTGGAATTGAACGAAAATGAAGAGTAAAAAAAAAATCCATAAACAAACCCAAGAAGGAAAACCAAAAAAAAAAAAGTGGCTATTCAGTATTCATAACCCCTAAGGGAGGGTGAGAATGGAGTCCACAAATCATCATTGCTGATCAGTGCTTGCTTTGAACTTCCAATTTTGGGCTAAGAAAAATAGATATTTAATATAACCGGGTAATTTTAGAGTGAAAGTAATGCGAAAAATATCTATTTCATGTTTAATATATTGATACGAATCATATTACAATAATTTTTATATTTTACATAAATTATCAGTATATTAAAAAATGTAACTAAAAAATTTAAATGAGTAAGGACAGAGACAGATGTTCGAAAGTTTACTCTTTAGAATCTCACCTTTTTCCTGTGAAATATCTGCATTAGGACAAGTCCACTTGTTTGGCATTTGTCATTTGACATGGTCCCCCTTCAGCCCTGGAAATTTCGAACAACACATCTCCAACCGCTCCATGTGACCAAACTCTCCTGCTTTGCCTTTTTCAGGCCTCTTCCAATGGACGATTTATGCTTAATTGGCTTACACTGAAAAGCCAAACCCAACTCAAATCTTTGTTTTTGTCAGAAAAATCTGCCCTGTAAAGCTGTAAAAGTACTGTTAGTGTTACACAAGAACATAGTAATTTGATACTTATAACGTAAAATAAAGCAGAAACTGTAGTTTCTTAGCAGGAATTAAGGTACCCAAATGACAAACAGGTTCAATCCTGGCATCCTGGCTAAACTTGGAAGATTAACCAGGAAATGAAGCATTGTTAGGAATTTCAATTTCCCTTGTTTAGCACGTGAGAATTGAGATGGAAGGAATGAAACAGTAGGAAGAGAAGTTAAAGAAAAGATAAGACGACAAGACAAAAGCAACACTCTCTCTTTCACTCATTTTCTTTTCTTTTCTTTTCTCACCAACACTGACTGGTGAGAACTGAGAACCAAGAAACCAAAAACAATGGGGTCTCTACCTTTCTCTGCAACCTGTTCTCGCTCCGCCTTCATTGGTTTTAACCATAAAGCAAGGAACTCAAACCTTTTCTTCATCAAAAGCTCTCGTTTTACTTTCTCAAGGAGAAATTTCATTGTCAGAAGTGTTGCTAGCGATCAAGGGCAGGAACTCAAAGAAACTGAAGTCACTGAAGAAGGTTACTTTACTTTTAATGGCCCTGCTCTTTCATGGTAGTTACTTTGTTGTTTGAACTTTGAAACACACGTTGTTCTCTGTATAAAGGGTTGAATCCGACAAAATACCGCTACAGTTTTGTTAGATTACTGGTGTTTTGATTATCTGAGTATGTTGCTTTGATTTACAGCTTCTCTAGATACATTTATTCCAGACGCAGCATCCATTGCATCAAACATTAAGTACCATGCTGAGTTCACACCAGCTTTCTCTCCGGACAGTTTTGAGCTCCCCAAGGCATTCTATGCAACAGCCGAAAGTGTTCGGGATTCACTTATTATAAACTGGAATGCTACTTATGATTTCTATGAGAAAATCAATGTAAAGCAGGCATATTATCTTTCTATGGAGTATCTGCAGGTTAGACCTCAAAACTTCTACTGCTTCCTGCTAATGAAGTTCTGTTTTTCGGAATCAAAATTACTCGGCTATAGATTGTGAAAATGTTTTCTTTCTTGTAGGGTAGAGCTTTGCTGAATGCAGTTGGTAATTTAGAGCTTACAGGAGCTTATGCAGAAGCTTTGAAGAACCTGGGGCACAACTTAGAGGATGTAGCGAGGGAGGTTAGATATCTTCATGTTTAATTCTTCCATCATACAAGCAAATTTCTTAAGGTGGGCACACTTTTATTTCAGTTTCTAAATTTTCAGTTGATTGCTCGAACAGGAACCAGATGCTGCACTTGGAAATGGGGGCTTAGGACGCTTAGCTTCCTGCTTTCTGGACTCCCTAGCAACACTAAATTACCCTGCTTGGGGATATGGGCTTAGATACAAGTATGGACTGTTCAAACAGCATATCACAAAAGATGGTCAGGAGGAAGTTGCAGAAAATTGGCTTGAGGTATCTTTTATTACCTGCAGAATCATTTATGACATCGTTAGTCAAAACAATTTCGGATATATATATACACATATAATGAACTTTGATTAAGGTGGGTTTCTTCATAGTCTCAATAGGACATTTTCTTTCATTCTTAGTGATAAGGCAGTGATTTTTCAAGAGCTGAATCAGTGTCAATTATCAATTCTTGATTATCTCATTGCAGATGGGAAATCCATGGGAAATTGTGAGAAATGATGTGTCCTACCCTGTAAAATTCTATGGTGAAGTCATTTCAGGCCCAGAAGGAACTAAACAATGGGTTGGAGGAGAAAATGTAATGGCCATTGCTTATGATGTCCCAATACCTGGATATAAAACTAAAACGACAATTAACCTCCGACTATGGTCTACTAAAGTTGTACCACAAGAGTTCGATTTACGTGCTTTCAATGCTGGAGATCATGCAAAAGCATATTCAGCAATGAAGGATGCCGAAAAGGTTTGAATTCATAATCATTTGGAGTTTAGCTTTAAGCTTTATAGAGCAAAGTGTAAATTCCTGCATGCTGCAATTGAAAGCCAAAATGTTCTTGTAGTGATGGCAGAAACATGACAATTGTATTGAATTTGAGCGCTTTCTATCACACTACTGGCTTCCAGAAACATGTTTGAAGCAGTAGTCTGAAGTCATTGTTGCAAATAGTCATTCCATCTCTTACTTGATGCGATAATATTTTGTTATGACCAGATTTGCTACATATTATACCCTGGCGATGAGTCAGTTGAGGGGAAGACTCTTCGATTGAAGCAACAATATACACTATGCTCAGCTTCTCTGCAAGATATTATTGCACGCTACGAAAGGAGATCAGAAGAAACTGTGAATTGGGAAAATTTCCCTGACAAGGTTGCAGTTCAGATGAATGATACTCATCCAACACTATGCATTCCGGAGATGATAAGAATTCTGATGGATGTCAAGGGTTTGAGCTGGGAACAAGCCTGGAATATCACCCGAAGGTACTCACTCTCACGGACTTACCAGCTAGCCATCACACATTGTTATGCTATTCGGCTAGTTATTGGTTGGTGTTTCTGCATGTTTGAATTAGGCTCATACTATCCATCAAATGAAGATTTGCATCCCTGAAAGCATAAAAAATATCTGGAATGACCTGCTCTATTAACTGATACTACAGATTGGCTTCTAGTTATAGTAGAATGTATTTATATTGACCGCGAACTTTCCACCAGAACTGTTGCATACACAAACCATACAGTTCTACCTGAGGCACTGGAGAAATGGAGTCTCGAGCTCATGCAGAAATTGCTTCCTAGACATGTGGAGATCATTAGAATGATTGATGAGGAGGTAACTTTGTAGCCAATATGGTGATTTTTTGGTTCAATCAAGAATCTAGTATTACTTATGGATGCACATATTCTTTTCCATATAAGCTGACATCTTTTGTTGTTCTGCGTATCAGCTGATTCAAACTATTATTGCTGAGTATGGCATAGAGGATCTGAATCTGTTGCAAGAAAAGCTAAAACAAATGAGAATCTTAGATAACATTGAGTTGCCAGAGTCAGTAGCTGAATTGTTTGTTGAATCAGAAAAAGTTTCTGTTGTTGATTCAACTGAAGAAGATGATATTTCTGATGAAGAAACTGAACCTACTGATGAGAAAGAGCAGCTTGAGGAACAGGACATGGAGAAGAAAGATAAGGTGACTGCAATGGAGCCAGATCCAAAACTTCCCAAGTTGGTTAAAATGGCTAATCTATGCGTTGCTGCTGGGTATGCAGTGAATGGTGTCGCTGAGATTCATAGTGAGATTGTGAAAGATGAAGTTTTCAATGAATTCTATAAGGTAACCATCCAACTGGGATAAACTTTTCTTCTCCCATTCAATGTATTTTGACAAAGTGAAGCCATGGTTTTATTCTAGGACTTGTCATATACATATCTGTTGATTGTTGGCAGTTGTGGCCTGAGAAATTTCAAAATAAAACAAATGGGGTTACACCAAGAAGATGGATTCGCTTTTGCAATCCAGATTTGAGCAAAATTATAACTAAATGGACTGGATCAGAAGACTGGGTTGTAAACACTGAGAAATTGATGATACTTCGTAAGGTATACTGCATGTCTAAACTTTACCAGAAATTTTGAGTGCTACAAAGGGAAACAATCAATGTGCATTCATTTTTTCTTATATTCTTGTTGGCAAGCAGAAAGCATATATACCTCCTGACAAAATCCATAAGCCTACCGTAAACTGGTACTAGACATGCAGAAGGATCTCAACAGTGGTGTTGAATGCTCATCTTTTTTTATTTGCTGGAAATCATATTCATCTTATTTTATATGCACATAAGTTTCACTTCCTCAGATTATCTCAGTTACTAGATCAGGAATTTCCAGTTGTCTTGAGCTAATAGTCTAATTGAATTCAATTGGCTTTGAGTATGTCTAGAAACATGTCTTCTCAGACAGTTATTAGTATTTACATTCATATAGTTAAGGAAAGAATATAATATATGCATATTCATTAAATTCTCAGTTGGTTTTATGTATATTGTTAAAAGGACTGATGAGAATTGTCCACAGTTTTCTGATAATGAGGATCTTCAATCTGAATGGAGGGAAGCAAAAAGAAGAAACAAGGTTAAGGTTGCATCTTTCCTCAGAGAAAAAACAGGCTACATAGTCAATCCGGATGCAATGTTCGATGTGCAGGTCATTTATTCCTAGTATTAATACTAATTCTTTTCTTCACTCTGTTGTAGCTACATATAAAATTATGGAAGAAGATACTGTTTTTGCAGGAGCATGTAACAATTGGTTTATTCCCAGAATTATCTTCATTTTCATTTAGCAAACCACTCAAATTGCAGCTTCTATTTCATTATCTTCGTATCCTATCAATTATAGTAGAGCTAATGGATGTAATTGCAGGTAAAGCGCATCCATGAATACAAGAGGCAGTTACTGAACATAATGGGAATAGTTTACCGCTATAAGAAGATGAAAGAGATGAGCCATGAGGAAAGAAAAGCATGCTTTGTTCCTCGGGTATGCATATTTGGAGGAAAAGCTTTTGCTACATACATTCAAGCCAAGAGGATAGTGAAGTTCATCACAGATGTTGGAGCTACTGTAAACCATGATCCTGAAATAGGAGATCTTCTGAAGGTATGGTTTTACTGATACCATTTACTTTACATGGTGAAGGGCGGATTTGTCAGTTTGCTATCTGATTTAGCAAGAATACTCAATACTACTGGAATATTGATGACAGATTGATTGCTTTTCTTCTTTCTAAGCTAAATGAATCCAATTTTATTCAAGAATTAGAAAAAGCCTTAAGCTAAATGATCCTTGTTTGTGATCATGATCTTGTTCTTTTCTTCAAGTCAGGTTGTGTTTGTCCCTGATTACAAGGTAAGTGTGGCCGAAATGCTTATTCCCGGTAGTGAGCTGTCTCAGCATATAAGGTATTCTGATTGGCTCCTTACTTTTCTTTCACGGTGTTTGGTCTCATATAACATCTTCCAGAAAGAAAAATCACAAGAACCAAAGTAATTGAACATGGAAACTGCTTGCAGAAGGGCTTTAAACAAGTTATCCGAGGTTCTAACACATGTTATTTCAATTGTTTAGTACGGCTGGAATGGAGGCTAGTGGAACCAGCAATATGAAGTTTGCAATGAATGGTTGCATCCTGATTGGAACATTAGATGGAGCCAATGTTGAAATACGGCAAGAGGTTGGAGAAGATAACTTCTTTCTGTTTGGTGTACAGGCTCATGAAATCACAGGGCTTAGAAAAGAAAGGGCTGAGGGAAAGGTGATGACTGATGAGCCTACTTCCCTTGTTCCCTTTAATTTTGTCATTTGCAAAGATGGTTATTTGCAATCACTTTTCTTATTGTGGTTGATTATTTGCAATCATTTTTCTGATTGTGGTTGATTATTTGCAATCACTTTTCTGATTGTGGTTGATCTGCTACAACAGTTTGTGCCAGACCCAAGGTTTGACGAAGTGAAGGCATATGTCAGAAGTGGCGTTTTCGGTCCCTACAACTATGAAGAACTTATGGGATCCTTGGAAGGAAATGAAGGTTATGGTCGAGCCGATTATTTCCTCGTTGGAAAAGACTTTTCCAGTTACATTGAGTGCCAAAAGAAGGTTGACGAGGCATATAGAGACCAGAAGGTGAGTAACAACATTTGGTAAACTCTTGCACACATTGGCAAGAAGTCAAGTGCATACTGCATAACTTCTACTGCCTCACAAATAATCAGTACCCTACATGGCTAAGCAAATAATGCAAACCTGTTGAGCAGGATTCGCCAGAAAGGATAAAAGCAAGCCGGTGGCAAGTTAATCCAAGCTAGTTCAATTATTGCCTAATATATATGGCCTCTTCACCTAAATAGTTCCAAACCTTGCACAGTCTTAACAATTCTAGCTAGCTCAAACACAACCATGCATTTGTAAGAGTTACTGTAGGAATCATCCTCATTAAAGCATGTAAGATAGGTTTTAAGACAACAATGGATAAATGTTTTGAAGAAGTTAAGATTATTGTAGTGTATTAGGATATGTACTTGTATAAATGTTGGTAACATTGCTGATATGATTCATTTTTTAACAGAGATGGACAAAAATGTCGATTTTGAACACAGCTGGCTCATACAAGTTCAGCAGTGACCGTACTATTCATGAATATGCCAGGGACATCTGGAGGATTGATCCTGTTGTGCTGCCATGATTGCTATCTGTTTTATCGTGGTGAACGCAAGTTTAGCCATCTGAATCTATATCCTTGTTGATCTCCATTTTCATTTCTACGATCAAGTACTTTACCTATAAGTATAGTGGTATAGTGCTGATTAAATTATCACTAGATAGAAACCAGAGTTAGTGGAAAGCATGGAATTTAGATCTACCAAAATATTTGCAGACAGACGATCGCAGCGAAATAATGAAATAAATCAGTACTATTAACATGGTTTTAGGGCAACATGACTCCATTATAGAACCTAAGCTTGTTCTTTAGTTATTTTAGAAGGAAATAAATACTATAACTTGTAAGGCCAATAAATATAGTAGGCCAATAATAGAGTAAGCAAAATTTCAAGCTCATGCTCAACAAGTGTAAGAAAATAGTCCGAAGATACTCACAAGACAAACTTTTACTCGTGTTCTCAGCCTCTAGCTCCCTTCTCTCTTTAGACACATTGATTAGAGTTGTCTCGAAATCTCAACTCGGACGCCTCCTACTTTATACATCCGTAACTTGCTCATTTAATTTTAAACCTAAAAGAATTATGGTTGACACACAAAATAATCTCATCGTAACTCTATCAAGGGACCTGAGATCGAGAGCTTTTGGACCCTTACCAATTCCCTTCAAAGACTTTCTCAGGCAAATCAAATATATCTTTAGTCTCCATCAGACAACTATGCCATCATCAACCCAATTCTCTTTTCAAGGCTCTGCTCATTAAATGCCAATTACCAATCTCCTCAGCCAAACATTCACCAATGAAAAGGTACTTACTTTTGTTTGATATCTCTTTATTCAGATGCACCATGAGAATCTCCTTTTAAATAGATGACATTTGATGCAGACTAAAGCCTGTTGATTTGCCTCATCAACAATTCTAACTACAAAAACCATATGCAAACTTTGAAGATGATAACATTATATGCTTCCATTAATTTTTTCTGTATGTTCTATCTATACTTTTATTCTGAAAGTTAATCTCAGTATAATATCAGGATACTCTTTCTTTATAGTTCTATACTTTTATTCTGAAAGTTAATCTCAGTATAATCTCAGGATACCCTTTCTTTAAAGTTCTATACTTTTATTCTGAAAGTTAATCTCAGGATACCCTTTCTTTAAAGTTCTTTTAGAACCCTAAGAAAAGATTTTGTGTTTGCCATTAAAGTGGGATTGGATTCAATTCACATTCCAATAAGTATATATACATAACATTTAGCAAAATATATGCTTTGGAATAACTCCTTTTGAAAAGTTGCTTTTGAGCTCGTCTTCTCAATGTCACATTGATATGAATAATTAAGTCATGCATCTGCTACTTAGAATCTTCAAGACTTTGGCCGGTAAGAAAGATAAAAAAGGAGTAAGATTGAAAAAAAATTGTTAATCCAATAATTAAACTGTAAAGTTAAAAAATGATTTTAAATTTTCATTATTAGATTAAATTTTTTTTTATTTTTAATTCATTTCTTTTTTCTATCAAATAAATCTTTAAAGTCTCAAAAATGCAATTAACATCGCTTTTTAGTATATAAAAAGATCATATTGCTTACTTTAATTATTTGCTTTAGTCAGATAATCCAAAATATCTCCTTTCACTCTCCCTCACTACTCCTTTTCCCTCCCTTTTCTCTCTTTCTTTTCAATATTAGGTTAGGTATGACCCTTCCACTCCAAGAAACCAAGTATGCAGAAAGAAAATTAAGTCAAGGGAGGCAGAGTGATATAATGATGGCATCTACTTCAGGCATAAAACTGTTTTCAAGCTTTTGAGAATCTCAACTATGAGAAGCGTTTGACCTTAAACTAGTGCCTGCAATTTGAGCTCTTGATCCCCCTCAAGATATGATTAATTCTGGTCCAAGCTACCAATACATTCATCCTGGTCAAGCTAGTTATCATAAGGAACTTCCTCTTGGCAAAGAGATTTGACTCCTAAACATATGAACTAGCTAGCATACAAGGTAGCTAATCATAGATTTTATGTTACAGATCTCCTTTTCTCATCCCATCTTTCTCTTTTCTTTTCACATTCAATCATCATATGTTGGGAGCTAATTTAGTAAATAAATAAAAGAGAAAAATTAGTCACATATATTCAATATAAGATTTATGAGATTCGGTAATTTATATACATCCCACAACCGGATTAGATTTTTTTATTAATTTTCTTGAACGAATTTAAAAAAGAAAAATTAAGGGGTTAGATTCCACAAACGCCAACGTCATACATATGACAAAATCAAAAAGAAAAGCAAGTTCCGTGTAATTGCAGAAATGTCATTAACTTTTAGGTAACTGCTAAATTACACAAGTATTGCAACTTCATGAAAATGAAAGAAATTTCATTATCTATGGGTAGAGTGTGTTCAAGCACAACCAACGGGACTGAGCTGGTTCAACCAAGGCTCTTTGCTTGAAAAGTAAGAGACAGTATAGTTTTCCATGGAACTAGCGAACAAAACGCCAATGGGAGCTTATCCCCAGTCGAAAAACGCCATGGAAAAGTTGACAAGTGGTCTATCTTCACTAGCCATGGACACTAATTAAGATTGATTCAATAAATAATAATGCAAAGCTAAAGCTTAAAAGAAAAGGTCACTGAACTGTCGTTAGCAAAGCAAGCATTTAGGTTCATGCACTGCAGAATTATCAGTGGTACTTGCAAAAATGCCATCACTTGCCTTAGTGTGAGCAGTTGAGATTCTGTGAAATAAAACTCTTTTGTATTTTTGCTGCAAATTGGGGATTGCAGTGAATGTCACTTTCATATGTACTCAAAGGGCCTGCTTTGCATGCTCTCTTAGCCATGGTTGGTTCAAGAATCATGGCATTGCCATTTTGCCACCACTCACCATCTGTAATGATGATTATGATTTACTAATAACAGAAAAATGTTTATCAGATTCAATGCTTCTGGTTTTGGTATAATATCCCCATGCCCCACTCTAATTTTTTCATCTATATATCTTAGTTATTTAATTTCATTTAAGCCGGTGTCGAGTTAATTATTATTTTTTATTATTTTATTTTAATTTTTTAATCTCATATATAAAATTTAGTTACTACAAATTAATTTACGAAAAATGTTACCCCATGTTTATAATTTTTTTAATTAATATATGCAAATACTCGAGTAATTTATACAATAATATTTAACATCTACAATCTCTTAAAAAATTTAAATATTTGTCGGTAGGTAAAATTTAACACATGTAATTGACTGTTAAAAGTGGAATATTTTAGTAAAATATTAATACTTTTTCATTCATTTATTAGCAACAGAACTCAATTAATTATTTATTGCTTTAAACCCTATATTAGCATTATCATTAGTAAGATTGTCGGCACATAAACTACTGTATTATGTAGGCAGGATTATATATAACCAAGCATCTGCAATAGGATTAGGGTTGTGACGCCTGTCATTTCATGAAAGCGAAGGTAAACCAAAAAAAGGAAAGGAAAGGAGGCTAGGTCCACTCATCTATAAATGTTACTCGAAAATCCTAATCATAGTAAGGTCTAAACAAAGTAATTCATGTATATAAATAATATTCATATCATATAAAAATTTTATTTATATCATATAAAATATAAAAATTTTATTTTAAATTTTATATCTACACATCAAATATAATTTATTTTAATTTTTATTAGTGCTATTTTCGTCAAAATACCGTATCCGATGTTGTCATGTCTGTCTCAAGTCAATAACTATCCAATGGCTATAGTCTACAAATGTGACGGGCAATTGGGGATAGAAGTCGTCCTGGAAACCTGAATGCGACGGCAGGAGCTTGCAGCAGCCAGCAGGCTTAAACTACCTTCAAAACCTGGCATGTTGACACTCCACCAGCAAGATTTATTCTGGATTCATGTAAAAAAAATCAGTAGACAAGACTGTCTAACTCTAATCAATCATACTTTTTCACAAAACCAGGGTGAAGTTTCTGGTTTTGTCATCCATATGACAGAAAACCTGAAGAATCCTGGAAATTTAGGTATTGAAAATTTATTTCTTTACTAATCTGATCTTCACAGGAGGTTTTCTAAATGATTGAGCTGAACAGATGTGCAATCCTTCAGGAACATAACAAGACATCTGATATATGCACAATGAAGTGTATTAATGGGATTATGCTGGCATTACAGATCAATTCTATGCGTGTCGGTGTTGATTAATATTATATTAAAGTTAATAACAATTGGCTTAAGAACAGAAGAAGGATCTTGACACGTACGCGTCATAGGTTCGTCCACAGGAAGGTGGTTGTTTCCTGGAAAGGGTTCAAACTTTAAGCTGCAGTTTCAGAAAGGTTACTCATCAGTACCAAACAGTTGCGAAGATGATGAAAACGGCAACCATCTGGTGAAATTGTGTACAGATTGACTGGATTATATTAAAGTAATTAAGCAAAGTGGGTCCTAAATTCAAGCACTATTACATTGAAGATCAAATGATAAATAGCACAAATCCCTTTGAATAATAATAATAATAATAATAATAATAATAATAATAATAATAGGTTAGGTTCATATTTTCTTTTCTTTAGGTAGAAAAAGATAGAAAATAAGAAAAGAGAATTTTAAATGGTTAAGATTCGAACTTCAATTTCATTATCGTTAGATGTCAATTTTTAAGAGTAATTATATTAATTTCTTGAGTTAAATCTCAAATTCGAAATTGATGTTTGATTTTCTTTTTCTTTTTATATAGAAAAGGTTGAAATTTGAAAAAAAAAAAGATTGTAAATGATTAAGATTTAAACTCTAAATATGATGAACTTGAATATCAATTCTTAAGAGCAATTATATAAACTATTTGAATTAAACTTTAAGTTTGAAATTCATTTGATTTCAAAATAATTTAAATAAGTTAAATCCATGCAATAGGAATATATTAATTTATTTGTTCTTAATTTGTGAATGGAAAGAGAAAATGTTTGACTAAAATGTTTGACTTAATTGTTAATGCTAGCTAGCTAGCAACATTCACTCAAAAAGAAATTAGGGTTCATCAATTTATCACGCAATGACAAAGACATTTTTCACAGAATCAAATTGGTCCAAGATCAATTATTATACAGGCAAAGAGCATTTTGATTTGATTCAAAATATAAATAAAATTAACATTTTTTAATATTTTTTTCCACAGGGATATTCAAATTGCCTTGCTTGCAAATCCCTTGATCGCCTGAGGCTTGGTTGAAAAAGCTTGGTAGCTTGGCCTCATCTCCCTCAAAAATTCATGACACCAAATTATATTAAAGTTAATTAATTAAAAAATAGAACCCCAAACTCAATTCAATTTGTTCACATATATATAATCTATTTAAGAGATATTTTCGATAAATTTAGGGTTTGAGTTCAAATCATGACATCTTTTATAAGAAAAATTTAAACAATACAGTGTTACTCGTGATGTTATTATTTAAATATTGATTAATGAGTGGTTAATTAATATTAAAGATGATTATGACAAAGATGCTGGGATTTTGCTTTTTAAAAGAGTAAAATCTGAATCAAATAATAAATTGAAATGAGTGGGACCCAAATTTGGATGTTGAGGGGCCACTTTGTATGCTGAAGATGGAACACCAACCAAATCAACTTGGCCATCAAATATACCATAACTTTTTATTTTATTTATTTATTCATAACCAAGATCAAGGTGACAAGAAAAAAAAGCTTAATTGATGTTAAAGGGGCATCAATTCAAATGTCAAAAACCATTTTTTTTTTTAATTGAAGTAGTTTATCAATCCATAACACCTAGAAAATTCGAAATCTTTTAATTTGCCGACATCGGTAAAATTATAAATTTTGAATTATGCTATATATATATATATATATTAGGCAAATAAAATTTCAAAGTAGAAACATTGCATACAAGCAAGCATCAAAACTAGTATTTAAAGCTAACAAATAAAATCATTTTCGGTTCAAATAGGATTAATTTCAGATCGTAAAATGATAATATTTATGATTATAAAAAAAAAATCAACAAAACAATTGTAACAAAAAAAATTCAACAGAGCAACAGAGAAAACTCACTGCTGCAACAGTTTCGGAACTCGAAGACATCCAAGACGCCCCTCAAAGAAAACTCCAAAAAACTTATGCTAGCGAACTTATAGATAAGCATAATAAGAATGAGATGTGAGTTACACAATCACCAATTCAAAGAGAAACCTGCAAACAACCTTAAGCATTTTTCGACACCCATTTAGCTCAAAGCCAATCAATGGTATTTGGTAATAGGTATAATTAGAGTTTATTTAAATTAATCCAATGCTTTTAATTTAAATTTTTAAATAATTAACAGATGTTGACTCAAATGGTAATAGAGTTATAATTTTTCATGAATTTATTAGATTTAATGTAAATATATATCTACTTAATCCTATTGAAAAATAATGTTATGACCAAAATTAAAAGTATTTTATTTTTCAACAATAAAAAAAATCACCCATATTATGTAGGTCTAAGCCAATGTTTAAATCAATCAAAATCACATCGCATTCTTATCATATCCATAAGGGTCCCAAACTTAAAGTGTATTATCCGTAGCTGGGGGACCATAGTTCCAAAGGTATAAAGTCATTTATATTTTTCCTTTTATTCTAAAGGAAATCACTTCTAATTAGAGGAAATTTATTGCTTAAAATATCATTGTCTAAATAATTTCGTATCCTCTCATAATGGTCTTAAGAGCCAAAACAAAGACAAAGTCAAAGTTAAGTACGATTCAATTTGATTAATCAAATTTTATATTTTAAAATTAAAATTAAATAAAAATTATTTTCATTAATTAAATATTATTTTTATATTAAATTTGATCCTAATCAAATCAAATTAAATTCGTATTGCATACCAACTATTTTCATTTTTCATTTTGAAAAATTTGAGATTTATTCAATTTCCCTAATCGAAAGGGCAGTATGGGTTCAAAATTAGAGGATTCCATGAGGTGACCCCTGGTTCTCTACAATGGGCCCTCATCATCTTATAAATACACGTGTGTTTATATGTCCATCAGCATCAGCCAGCTCATGCCAAATTGTCATCACGATAGATCTTACAACTCTAACAATAGTATTGTCACTACTATATTATATGCTTCTGGAAACATGCCGTAACTCCAATTCTTTTCTTTCTTGTTTTCTTTCCCTTTGTCCGAATCTTAATTTCTCAACATAAAATTTGATAGTGATGTCCTTTCTTGACAATAGAATTATATCTTTATTGAAATGAGGTTTATTTTTATTAATTTTTTTTTATTAAGAGATGAATTCTCGTAAAAAAAAAAATTAAAAATTTAAATTTGATTTTCCGTATTTAAATTTTTTTTAAACAAATGTGAAAAGAAATTGAATTCATACAAATTTTATGGTAATTAACATTGTTAAATCATATTTTGTTATTTAAATCGAGTGTTAAGGTTTCACATTATAATACAAACAAATTTACCAAGAATAATTCAATTTTGTTTTGTCAATTAAGATTCGATTTTTTGTGGAAATAATATTCTGAAAATAAAATTTCGAATGCTTTAATGATTCAGATTAATTTGAGCGACTAAATCTTAAGATCATCAAGTGAAGGAATTAGAATAAGAGAAAACTTGAAGATCATCGTGTTTATATTATATAAATAAAAATGCTATGATGACAAATTATGTTTTCTCAATATTTAATTTATAAAAGTCTTATTCTTTGAAATTTTGAATTTAGAAATTGTTAAAATTCTAAATAACATAACAATGTATGTATCATAAGTCATATATATGGACTTTATTCACCATACATGATAAAGATTTTTAATAAGCTTAGGATTTAATCCAAACACCTACAATTATTTTTTTTTTATCGAATTGCGATATTTTAAAAAAAAAATTATTATAATATAATTGCATTAAAAAATCATTAATTAGTAAATTTAATGATAAATCAAATAATTATTTTCCACTTTTATTTTTCATACTATTTTTGAATATTCATAATACTTTTTTTTTAGCTTAGAAATTAATTTTTTGGTACAACTAAGCAATATTCAAAGTGATAGGATCGCACCTGGACTTGGGCCAGAATTTTGGTCGCTCTTACTTGTAATATGTAAACAGTAACACCGCACCCACACTTTCATTAATTTTTATTTTATTTTCTATATAATAATTGGGCTATATTGCAAAAGCAACCCTCCTTTATTATATTAAAGTTGACACAATTAATTATTATTATTTTTTTTAATAAGGAAGTGTCATTCCGTGAATTCATTTCCAGTCATGAATTTTAAAAATTTAATTGATAGAATATGAGATAATTTTTCTATTATATTTTGAGGATCATTTGAAGATGTGTTATTATTATTAAGTTGAATTTAGTTTGTTAATTTAATTTGAGGAGGGATCAAATTATATTAATGTCAAATTAATAAATTGTTTTACACCTTTTCATTACTTCATGTGAGACTAATAATTTTATAAACTAATTATTTTTATAATTTTATATGAAATTAATATTTTTACAAATTAATCATCAAATTTAATAACTTATTCGTATTCATCACATACATAAAATTTTAGGTCAATCTCATATCACTATAACATTTCCAACAAGAATAAATTTTATTAAATATATTAACGATTGAAATTTTATTATTATCAAATAAATAGTTAAATGTTTTCAATTAACTTGAAATTTGATATACATGATTTATGTGAATAAAATATAAAATTTAATAATTTAATTAAGGAAATAAAAATTGTATAAAATTATGAACAAAGGTAAAACTAAATTAATTTTACATTACTATAAATAAATCCCTCCTCTTTTTAATTTCTTATAATGATTTGATCTCTCAAGCAAACTCCACAAGGAAATAGCTTTTTATAATTTTGTAAAAGGGTAATGATGAAGTTCTAATTAACATTAGCCATTGCAAAAGGTTCCTTATTATTAACAACACGAGTTCAAATCCACATCAAATTTCTTCTTTGCATGGTTAGTGGCGTGGGCTACGACCTAAAATATTAATTCACAAATAAATGAAACCATATATAATTATAACACAGTCCAAGTACTATTCTGATTTCTGACCACATGTGCATGCCTAGGTTACATCTTTTCCTTCTTTTATCATGGAATAATATCCCAAATTAAATTCTCCCTTCATTTTTTTAGATTTAAATTACACACATGTGACACGTACTTGTTTAAAAATCTCTTACCGATCAATAAAAAAGTCTATAATTTATCATATGCACGTTTTTTAATGTTCAATCAACCAGAATCAAAATTAAATAATTCTGAAAGAAATTAGATTAAAAGAAAAAATCAATCATGAACGCTCTATATTTTGCATGAATAATAATCACCATATATTTCAGTTATTTTATTTCATTTCAAAAGGAAAATGAAAAATAATGAAATATGAAGATTGAAATGAAAAGTAAAAATCAAGTAGTAATTAAGTGGTTAAAAAGTTAAAATATAAAAATAAAAATAAAATGTAAACTCTAACCCTAAAAATGGAAGGAGGCTTGATGATGGCCCTTGAGGGTAAGTGCCCAAGAATGTTCACAAATCAGCGAACAGAAGAGATGACTTCCCCATTGGTGTGTAGTCAATAGTCAAGGCATAATGAGCTAGGGCAAGATCAGCCCCACTTGTTTATTTAAAACATTATTTATGCAAAACACAAGCGTGCATGTCTGGTTCAACCCACTTGCATCCTTCCTTTTTTGCAAAAAGATCTTCTTCTTCTCTCTAAATTATATTTATTTATTTATTTATTTATTTAAGAATTAATATCTAATAAATCATTAGTGAAATTTTTTGACTTAACAAGTAATGTTAAGATGATAAAATATATAATTTAAAATAGTAAAATAAATAAATAAAATAAGATATGTATCTTCATTCTAACTTTATTTATTAAATCAAAAAATTTTATTGACAATATATTCAATAATTATATTTTATTTAATGCGAAGTTAACTGCATTGTTGCCAAATGGAAAAGTATAAATGAAAAAGAAAGTTTAGTATGAGTCTTTTTTTATACGTTCTTTTTACATAGGATAATTATTGAATATTATATTTATGTAGACTTTTCTCATTTTAGAAATGTCATCTTTAGTCAAAATTTACTTAATTTTTTAATTGAAGGTACGTTAAATGAATTGAAGAACAATTAGGTTTTCTAATACGAGAAAAAAAATTACTCCTTGAATCTGGTACTCATTTACGTGTGTGTATATATATATATATATATATTAAAATTATGTATCAATTCTTTAATTTGATTAATGATATATGAAATAATATTTCATATATAATTTGATGAAATAATGTTTCATATATAATTTGATTTAGTGGAGCACTCTTCATTTTATATATATATATATATATATATATATATTTATATATATATCAAAAGAAAGTAAGATGATAGAAGTCTTGAAAAGATCTGAAGAGGGAACAAAATAGTAAAAAGGATTTTCTTGTTAATTATAATATTGAAGAAAATAAAAAAATTAAAATTACTAACATTGGAAATATGAATTGAAAATTTTTTTTTACCCTCTCAAATATTTTGTATACACCAAAAATCACAAAAATATAGTGAATTTATATTTTTGGATAAACTAAATAAAAAAAAAGAAATACCAATAAATTGATAAAATCTCAAGCTAAGCATGTATAGATTAATGAAATCAAGTCACTATCTTAATTGCTATTTTTGCCAAACATAGTGTTATACTGATTTTAATTAAAACTAAGGGATGGATGCCTTAAATCAATCCTTTCGAGCCTCTTATTTAAAGAAAAAAATTCCATAGGAGTCGTTTTTGATGTACCGAAAAAGGAAAGAACCTCCTAATTTGGTAGTAAAAGTCATTGATTCAATTTTGTGAGTTATTACGGAATCTAGGCATAATTTAATTATAATTATAAAATCTTAACTCACGATAAATTCATAAATATCTTAATTGAGTATACTAAAATTCTGATTTTAATTTTAATTTTGTAATTATATTTAAATGGCAGCATGACTTTAAAACATTTTACAAAAAAAAAAGGAAAATTGAATATATAACTAACTTAAATAGACAAAATAAAAAAGAAAAACACCGGGATTAAATTCAAAGATTAAAAAATTAAAAGAAAAGGCGGAAAATAATGCAACAATGAGCAAACAAACAAATAAAAAATAAATTAAAAAAAGAAAAGGAAAAAAAAATCCGTCATTAAACAAGACACCAGATGGAGAGAAAAGAAAGACATAGTGCTCTCTCGTGTCGGAAAGTATCTATCTCTATTCTTCATTTATGCGCGTGGGCCCACGCATACCCCCTCTTGCTTAAATATCAGCCTCCCGTAACGATTTTCAGTTGACGCCGATTTTTCCAACTTATCTTTTCTCTATTCGACGACTATTCCCCTTCTCTCTCTTACTCGCGCGTTTTTTTTTTTTTTTTACTCTCAAGCTTGTCAAAAACTACGCGTCCCTTCCCAACACACCGAAAAGCAAAACCCTAGCTCCCTCTCTTGCTCCTTCATTCCTTTTTCTGTCTGTGTTTCTTTTAGATTCTGTTTGGATGCTTTGAATCCTTTTGATTTGCTCTTTGTCTCTCTTTCTTTCTTTCGTTCGCTGAGGATTTAAGGGATGGAGGATAAAGAAGGGGCCGATCCGGGGACCGAGTTTACATCCGATTCGAGCTGGACACTGGCTGGACCAGACTCAGTCTCCGACAGCGTCAATTACTTCTTCGATAGGGACAGCAATATACTGAGTGAGTTCGGGTGGAATCTACAACCGGACCATGTTGAAGAGATTGAGCGGTTCGGTGAACTCGACCAGACTGACACCATGCCAGATTTGGCGGGAAACTTTAGCGCCTCAAAGAGTTGTGGTCTAGCTGCTGATGGCGTTGGTGGTTCGGGTACAGGGACGGCATCGAATCCGGGCGGGTCAGCTGACTTGTCGACATCGAATCCGTCGGTATCGTCGAGCTCTAGCGAGGATCCGCCGGAGAAATCTACGGGCTCCGGCGGGAAACCGCCTGAGATACCGTGAGTAGTAGTGATTACACCTCATCATCACCATTCCAATAATGAAAATTAAAAAAAAAAGAGTCATGAAAAAAATGCCTTTCTTTATCTTTTTTAATTCTGAGTATTTTTGGGGACTGAATCGTAATTAAGTACAATTTCGGTGGGCAAAATAACAGATTGTAATAAAGGCCGCCCGCCACCGTACCCAAAGTCATGCTCAAATAGAGTGAGAAGGATGGGTGCAATCTTCTGTGTCCGTACACTCCGAAACTGTTGAAAAAGAAACTGCTTTGTTTCATGCAAGTTGGGGGAGGGGTCAAGGTAGTTTCGTAATTCCGGAGAAATAATAGGTGCAATTAAGGGTATATGGGGTAAAAACAAAAGGGGCTTTTTGGCCATTAACGAAGTGGCCTCGAACACCGCCGCAATAGCGGCGGGACTGGCCTCATACGAAGGCAAAAAGCGGGAATATTGCTGAGAAAAGCCCACCTTTTGGCAAAATAAATCTTAGATGCTGCTACTTAGTTGCTTAGTGCTTCCATTTTCTTTATGGAGTCTGTCTTTTGTTCTACATTCATCCCCTCGTATAAGAGAAGCAAAATGAGTGTTGCAAGTGCAAGTGTGCATTGATATTATGCTTCTCTTACTGGTGTTATTTCTGAGGTTGGTTTTTCATTAATGAAGGTTTAGTAGCATTTAAGTTCATAAAGTTCTCTTTGCTATAATGGGCATTGTTCAGACCTCTCATGAAATCATGACTTCTTCCATGTTGCATTTCATAGGTGAAAGTTGTTTGAATTTAGAATGTGCTAGCTAGTAGAATGAGGAAACGAACTTAGTTTTTCATCACATCATTAATGGCTCTGCATGATAGGAAGCGTACATTGTTCAAATAGTTCCTTCAGTACTTTGAAGATATCTACCTAAGTAGTTGCTAGTTTCTTGTTTGCTCTTCACTTTTGAATCTCTTTCAGTGCATACAATCAGATTGCTTGACTAGCTCCTGACAAGTTGATTATTGCTTCCTTCTTTTGTTTTGTAAAATTTACAACAATTTGTTAAGTTGGAGTGATACTGATGAGGAAAGTACTTATCCAAATAATGTTTAGCTCCCTTCTGCTTGCAAAAACAGAAACTAACAGTGATAGAAAATAATAAGTAACCTCTTCATTAACATTGTTCAAGTATTCAATTAAACTGTAATACTTGTAATTTCTTCCTAGGAACTGTCTTTATGTTTCAAATCGAAACATTTTTCATTAATTTTTTTCAAACAAAATCTTGTTTTTCATTTTGATAATTGTAGGTGGAATATTTTTGTAGGAGTAAGGCCAGGAAGAAGGGGCAAAAGCGAATCCGGCAGCCCCGTTTTGCATTTATGACCAAGAGTGAAGTTGATCATCTGGAAGATGGCTACCGATGGAGAAAATATGGACAAAAAGCAGTTAAAAATAGTCCATTTCCTAGGTATGTTGCTATTTCTCTAATATAATTCAGAGAAACTACTGACATATTACCGACTTTTGAATTGGTTCAGTGCCTATTTTCTGTCAAATAAATTGAACTTTACAGTTAAACATTGTAAACCATGTTCACTTTTCAATATTATAAAGAACTGTCCTTCCAGAAGTTTCTGTATGATAAGTTTTACCTTCTTTACTCTTTGTTATAGGGGGAAATTCTCTGAATGTTAGGCCACTCCTTTTCATTTGACTCCCTATTTTCTTAAACCTCAAAATCTTAATTTTCAGCTGCATAAATATTTTGCTTCAGTTATATTTTATGTGAGATGCGCCTATCCATGCGTTATCTAAAGTCAATTTTACAAGCTCATAGTTATAGGAATGTAGAAAATTGGTTTAAAACAAAAAAAGGGTCATGACTTAAAATTTTACCTTGTAGAGTAGCAAAACTCTTAATAGGGCTCATTACGATTGAATGTAGAAAAATTACGTGCTTAAAATCATTAATGGATGGAAAATTTTCCGAATGATGAGCAAAATCTGACGCACATATTTCACAGGAGCTACTACCGCTGCACAAATAGCAAATGCACAGTGAAGAAGAGGGTAGAACGCTCCTCTGAAGATCCCACCGTTGTCATTACCACATATGAAGGTCAACACTGTCATCACAGTGTCGGATTCCCCCGTGGTGGACTCATCGGCCATGAAGTTGCCTTTGCCGGTCAATTTTCTCCTGCAGTGTCTCAATTTTATTATCCAGGGCCACACTTACATAGGGAAATTACTCCAAGCATCGCACAGTCTCACCAAGTACCCATTGACGGAGGACAATCTCGTGCGATGCCTGAACCCACCCCAAAGCACCCCACAGATGAAGGGTTACTTGGGGATATTGTGCCACCTGGAATGCGTGACAAATGAGAGAAAATATGGTATGCATAACTTTAACTATGTGTGCTTGCTCACGTGTCTATGTGTGCTTCTTGTATTGTTGACTGTAGAGAGAACGAGAGGGGATGAGAGGAGAAGATAGTTATAAGAATCAAATTTTTTGCTTTAAGAAAAAAAAGAAAGTAACAATCAGTAGTACACTCCTTAAAGAGGTTGGAACCAGTGGTCAATTATGAAGGCGTTAGGCTGATGCACCTTTTCTTCAAGTAAGTGGGCGGAGTATGAGAAGCTTAATTAGTGGGCATTTTACTGGTTACGGCTTCAGCTTAGTTATGGCTAAGTAATTTAACCTCCAATAATGGCCATGCGGCCTTCACAGGACTAGAGCTTCTTAGCTACTAGGTAGTGGACCACTGTGATTGATATTTCACATTTAACCCCACAAGCATGAGATATAGACTCAGACTGCTCTTTTGGTAACCAGTCCCAATCTATCTTGGAGCAATTCAATGTATTGCAGCGCTAATACATAGGAACGGTTGCAACCCTGAATGTTGATGGATATACGTACTTATTTGTATTTTGATATGGTAGGCCAGAGTCTTCCTTGTGAAGTTGTGATTTCAATACTTGTTTCCTCGCATCAATATATCTAAGATTAATTTCAGGTGCATAGTTTTCATTGGTTAGCTATTAATTTATCGGCCATCATTACTTCAGATAATTTATTGTTTGTGGCCTGCCTTATCTCTTGATGCTTCCCGCTTTATATGCTTATCAGACATTTGGAGGCCTTTCTGGACATGGGATTGATGGATTGCAACTTTAGTTCTAGTGAAAAGACTTTTAATAACCAGCAGAATCTTCTGGATTGACGTTTTAGATGTTCTTTGGTAAAGCCGTAACCTAAGTTGAGCCTGAAGGGACATCTCCAAAATACATTTGAGAAACCTCAAATGTACCCAAATAACTATATGCAGCTGCAAAATATTTTGGAAGTTGGTTTCATGGTACTTAGATTGTTTTTAGTTAGTGAAGTAGAAGAAGATTCAATGGTTGCTTGAGTTTGAGTAAGAAACTGGTTTCATTCACTCTTCAATCATCTTATATCACAACTTCATGATTACTGCAAGTGATTACTTCACTCTTCTGTGGTAATTAGATTCAGTGCTTGATTCTGAGTCTTTCTGGATTGCACCAATAGTACTGTAGTTGCTAGAAAGGGACGGTTTCTTTTATATACCGTCATCGTCAACGTGTTTATTCTTACCGATCATTGCAGGAGGAATAGAAGAACTTTCGGTTTATACCTTGTGGGAAAAACAAAACACATGCCTGTTTTTCGGCAAAAGAAAAAGCAAAAAGCAAGTTTAGATCTTCGTTCAACACTTGTGATTGTGACGAAAAGATGAAGGAAAGTAGGAAAATAAAGAAAATAAAGTTAGTAATAGTAACAACAAAATGATAACTTTTCTTGCCACGTTTAGCCTTACAGAATCTATCATGCCTGTCGGTTTGGAACAAAGCACAAATCAAGAGAAGAATCCAACTACTACTATATAGTAATAATGACTTTTAGATTATAGGTTTTGCTGTTTTTTCTCTTTCTTTTGTTTTTAATAACCCTTTCTCCGTTTGTACAGGCCAGGCATTGATTGGTATAGAAACTGAAGGTAGCTCTTGATCTGAGGACCCTTTCCGGATACCACAAGAGCCAAGCCATGCATTAGCCAATGCGAGTTTTTCAAGATGGAAGTGAGTTCTTTACCTGAAACTATTACACAACCCTTAATATCATTATATTTACTTGAACAAATCAGGTATTGGTCACATGAGTTCATTCTCTCATGGCCAGATTTATATAACCTCAACCCTTCAATTCTAATATCTGCAAGTGAATATTGAAATTCCTGTGTGTATTAGGTTACTGCAGTTCATAGTATTTCTGCAAAAAAGATTTAGAGCCATTAGGTTCCAACTAGACTATTCTCTGCAGGTTGATTAAACTTGGTATTTTTCTTATAAAGAATGTGAAAAGAACCGGATCTTGGATCTATTCTTCTGCTTTTTTTTTTTCTTTTTTCTTGTTGTTGTGGGTGGTCAGTCTTTGCCCTTTGGGGAGGTCTTCATGGTTCGTACGTGACTGTGAACCGCAGGGAACCGATAAGTTCTACAGAAAAAGGACGGGCCACTTGTTTTATGCCTCAGTTGCGTGGATTTCAATGTTGCTTCAGAGTTAGGCAGTCAGCCGACAGTGCTTTTTCTTTCAAACCCCCTCTCCCCCGGCCCCTACCTTTTTTCACCCTTTATTTTAATCTTTTCCACGTGGCAATTTGCTTTACTTGGACTCCTTTTTTTCACCATTTTTTTAACCCTTCTGCTTTAGGGTTTCTTATACATGGGACGTGATGAGCTTCTTCTTGTCTTTACCATAACCCTAAGTGAAATTAACTACTAATTTTTGGCTTTATTAGTTTCAATGATTCATCAAGGAATATAACAGTGCAGTCAGCTAGCTAGTTCATGTACCAATATACAACTATATATCATCTAATCTAAGGTATCCTCTTTTTCTGTCTCCCCACTTAACTCCAATGGCTAAAAACATTTGCCAATATTATTATTAACATGATTTCATATGTGTAAATACATGGTGAGAGAGGATGCTTGCTTTTCTATATATATCTATATCTATATATATATATATTTGTTAGTAGTAGAATAGAAAGAAATGAATGACTTTGGTCATGATAAAAAGAAAGTCTTAATCCATTTAAATTTTGCTAAAAGGTAAAATCTTAATACATTCATTATACATTTTTGTGTTTAAATGTTATTACCTTATACCTCAGGTATGTAAAAGAAAAAGATAAAGATAAAGATAAATACACTTATCTTATACAATTTATTTACCTATATATTGAATCTGACATTTGATTCAAATAACAGTTACTCTAAAAAGTCCATAATCCCTTAATGACAGGTGATTCGTAAATTTTGAAAGTCTAATAAATTCGTAAAAATTTTATTAATGAATTAGCAGTTTACCTTGATCTTAAAGATGAGATAATCTCCCTTATATTTTTTAAAATATAACCTCCCTATTTTTAAACTTTATGTCAACAAAAATTATTGGACCCTTTTGTTCTTGGTTCAAGTATTATATAATTATTTTTTATATAAAAAAAAGTTTAAATAAAGTCTAATTTTGCAACCATTTAAATATATTATAGATTGACCTAAAAAGCTTTTTTTATTCCTTGAAGAAAGCTACCTTGAACTAGAAAATTACTTTTATAGATATAATAATATAATTTTCACAAAAGATTAATTATATTCATTCTCACTTATTTAAAACTAGCATAATGTACCCACTCTTATAAAATTTCTCATAATTTAGAAATTTTCATCTTTTGGGGGACATTGCACAGTATTCTCTTTTTTTTTTTTTTAGTAGGATCCTTGCATGTAAATAAATTAATTTGTGTTGCTAATATATAATTGCACTACTCTCTTCTTCCATACCCCCCCCCCCCCCCAAAAAAAAAAAAAAAAAAGGTCAAAAGAGAGCATTATGACCACAAATTGAACGTAGTACCTCATAAGCAATTTCTTCCTATTCATTATTATTCTTGAGTTAAATTCAAATACTTAAAAACTAACCCACACTACAATTTATATCTAAAAACATGATATTACTGGATAATATTGAAAATGAATCGAAAATGACACGATCCACTCCATGTCGATTAGCTCATATAATTAACTATCAACACCTTTGATTGATGATCACTTGTTCAATATGCCATGTGTATATATTCTATGAAAAGAAGAGAATTTAAGATTTTCCATTGGAGGATAAGGAGATAAATGAGAAAGATGAACAGAGAAAGGCCCCAAACATTTTAAAGTACTTGTGTACCTTATTCACAAATAATTGAGTTCCCTTTTATTTTATTTTATATTTTTGGTAAGGAAATAAATTAAAGAGGGGCAGTCCTTGTCAATAATTCAATGTGTGCCCATCCTTTTAACATGTGCTGTAGTTTTCGGACTTCAACCGACCTGTCTTAGCCGTACACGTGTCATATCGATTTCCCTGTCCCCACAGACTCATCATCGTACGATGATCCGGTATGGCGGTGGCAGAAGAAGTGGCGCTTCATTCGCCGCTTTGTTTGGGGGGCTGATCCCTAACCCTTCATTACCTCGGCGATCCTTCTTTTTCCTTTGCCGATTCCTCGTGTGGCAGTTAGGCAGTTAGGTGAAGTTTGTTATGCGTCATTCACAGCAGTTGGACTTTATAGGCGGTGGACCTCTCTCTCTCCCCACTTGCTGTGACTCTGAACTTTCTGCCTTTCTCCCTGCTTTAGGAATAATAATAAAAAAAAAAAAAAACAATTAGTCATAATCTTTTTCATATGCTTGAAAATATATAATAATAAATATATTACATTGACGACCTCTTCATGAATTTTACTCATAGTAGGTTAATTGTTATCATTTAAGTTAGAACTCAAATTTTTTAATATTTTATATTTTTTTATCATTTAATTTCATCATTATAATATTCAATTTTATTATTTCAATGATTCATTTTATTTTCAACTCGATTTATAATTTTATTGAAATTAATTTTATCATTTATCTAAATTAACCGTCATAATCACGGTCACAACCACAAGTAATCAAAATTTTTAAAGATGAGAAATCAATGTATCCATCATCCGCAGCAAGGAAAGAAGGGGCATCTATTCCCTCCTTTGGCTCCTCCTTTTGCCTCTTCTTTTTGCACCTTTCTTGTTGTTGGATACAAAATAATTAGTCCTCATTCCTGATCAAAGTACTTTGAGAATCAGGACCTATTACACCAGTCTTGGCCCACAACAAACAATTTCTTCAATGTGCAAATCTAATGGCTAAAGAGTAAAGACTCCCACTCAAATAAGCACAATCATATTGATTGATTAGGGCTGGATTTCTATGGTCCACAATCTGAACCATCATCAATCACAGGGCAAAAAAGATCATGCAGTTAAGGATTGGCCAGCATTGCTTTCTAATTCCCCAAAAGGGGAAAACCTTGGCCACTATCAACTCATTCAACTTAAAGGCAAAAGCACAAAGGAGTTCACTGGTCAAGTTTTTGTAATTATGCCCGGTTTTCTATTGTAGATTCACATTTTTTGTACTGCTAGTAACAGTAGTGGTAACTAATTGATGTTTATTTTTTTAATATTAATGGTTTATTTGGAGGAACGGTGAGAGTTTCTTTCGTCGCATTGAAAGTGTCACTTTATGGTTAATTGAATTTTTAACGGTTCATATATTGAATTATAAAACAATACATGTGAAATGACAGATTTTGATAAGGTTGATAAGGTGATCCGTTGAATTTAAATAACTTATGATTTATTATGTTATATCCCGCATGTATCTAAATTAAATAATTTTATTTAATTAAGATAATTATAATTTAATAAATCAAGATAAAATCAACCAAAATAATGATAAATAACAGACGTTATCACTAAATAAATCAAGTCAGTATATCACCACTTATAAGTTAAGGGTAAGTTTCTATCATCAATTCAAGATAGCAATGAGCATTCAAACCCAATTTTGATTTTTCCATCATTTCCCAATGGGCTTATCTATGATTGGTTCACGACCCAAAAGAGAGGAAGCTTGTTATTAAACCCAAATTTCAATGACACTATGAGATGAGATAATGCAAAAATGATAGAGAAATGATATAATACTAAGTTAAAATTTAATAAAATTTATATATGAATTGTAAATTTGATGTATAGACATAAATTTTAATACGATAACACAATTACATAATATAGACAAGAATTCCCAAGACTACTACTGTAAAGCATCCTGTCTCCCTCTCTCTCAAGCAGAGACAATCAAAGGATAAGAGAACATAATAGTAAGCAACAAACACAAGGGACATGGTGTACCGGAATAAAGATTAAAAAAAATTTCTACCACCCTGTCAGGTTGAAAGAGAAAAAGAAAGCACAAGAAACACAAAAACAATGAGATTGGGTTTATGTTGTTTAATGGTGGCTGACAATGCAACCACCTTTGATTCCTCATAATTCCAAAGACATGTCATCTTCAAGCATGTCATCAAACTCAAGAGTATGTCCAACCACTCCATGTATTCCCTATTTCATTGCTATCTCAATAGCTTAACCAGGAACATTTTTCATTTCACAATGTGAACTAAGCTGCATGCTTTACACACTGACACAAGTTCTTGAGTTACATTCAATGGGAGAGATCAACAATGTGGTAAACATGGCCATTAGAGCAAATGTGATGTGGAAGGAGAATCTTTCCTTTGCTATAAAGAAAAGGAAAGAATTAAAGATGATGTAATAATGGCATTTCTTGAGGATAATTTTGGTATAAGGGTAAGAACTATCTTTTTATAATTTGGAGGTCACGAGTTCAATCGAAATCGAACATATATTAATACAATATAAAATTTCTGTGTATTGAATTTTTTTTTTAAATTAATAATGCCATTTCCCTAAGAGTGTTTCAAAGAGAGTTGGAACAAACAAAGGACTTGGGTTGTATTAAATGGGAGGGTCCTGTTCTTGGGGCATGTGCATTTTAGAGGAAACTTCTCTTCCACTGCATGGAATGACACTTTCTTCCATGTTTCCCCATAAAGCAGGTTGTCCTTGATTCTTTTAAAACAACAACAGAGAGATTGGCTATTATCAAGAACAAAACATGATTGCCTATGTGAAATGAAAGGTTTAAAGTAAAAGTTCTGTCTGGCTCTTGAGTTTGCTTACTAGGAGACTCTAATTCACAGATTTGAGCTGAAATGGTGTGCTCAAGAGGAAAATAGTTCATAATGTTTCAAGTAGACGAAGAATTGGAAGTTGTAAGAATGAAGATATAATCCAAGAACATAGATAAAATCAAAAGAAAACAACTTTTAAATACAAGAGAACCTGGTCTTCACAGTTCAAAAGCAACAGATGGGGAAGATTTACCTTAGCAAAAGACCCAACTTGAATCTGAAGCAAGGAGAAACACAACATTAAATTTACTTGTCTATACACTAAAATCTCTTGCATCATGATGAATTAACCTATGCCCAAAAATTTTCTCATTGAGAAATCAAACACACCCTGCCACCAGCAAGAGTCATGCTGCTGGTGCCTCAAATCTACCATGACATGAACCCAGCATTCCCCATTGCATCTTCTTCAACAGGTGCTGGAAGGTTGAGATCAATTAGAGCTGGCATCTCTGGTGAGTCTTGCTTGATCACCAATGTTCTGTTGTCGGAACCTCCAACAAAATGGGACCTTTTGTGACCTCCTAAAGCTTGGCCTGACTTGAAAACCCTGAAGCAGAATGGGCACTCATGCCCCTTGTTTTTCTTTGATCCCAATCTTTTCTCAGCATTGCCGGATGAACCGCGAGGAGTGCTTTGGCTTTTTCCATGTGAAGACTTGGTAACCTTGCTATCAGTCATTGGAACAGGAAAAGAAGAATTTGCTAAGCTATTTTCACTGCTCTCATGTATTGATTCGCTGCAGTCATTGGCCTTTGTATGAGTTGCTCTGTGGCCTCCAAGAGCCTTGGGGGAATCGAAGGTCTTGTTGCAGGTCAAGCACTCATACTTGCTTCCCTTTGAAGAACTGTTGCACAAAAATTCAGGACTGTAATAATCATTCTTGGCACTTCTTCTTAAATCATACTTGGTCAAGGCTCTATCAGCTTGCTTATCTGCAACTTCACTAACCAAATCCTTCGGAAATTCAGTTTTCACACATTTGAATTTACTCAAACTCTTCCCAAGTTTTGCATCAAAGTCCTCAGACCCAGATCCAGACTCCACCTTAAGTTTCTTAAATTCAACATTCTTGAGAAACCCATAGACAGAAACATCTGATTCCACTTTCTTAGGTCCATTTCTAAAATACCCAGAATCAGAATTCTCAGAAGAAGGACCAGACATAGCAGATTTCAACTTGGCGTCTCTTTGTTTCTTCATCTTCAAAAACTCACCACCATTAGGAACACATTTCATGTCATTCTTAATGGTAATCCTCACATCAATGGACGATGATTTAGCTTCCAACACGACAGAATTGTTGTCTGAAGAGTCAGCAACTGAATTCAATCCTTTCTTACAGCCAGAATCCCTTGACAGCATCATCAAACACATAGCCACCTCTTCTTGTTCTTGCTCTATCTCTGATAGAGATGAACAACCATTGGCAAAAGAAACTGAATTATTAGAGTAATTGCCGATTGCCTTGTACCTTATTCTTTTGGATCTCCTTCTCCTACTTGGAGCTGATGTTTCAGTATCTGACTGACTATCCATTATCAGCTTCTGTTTTTCACTGTTACCTGAATGATCCTCAAACTTCTGAAAGACCCTCTCTTTCTCTGAGTGACAAGCCATGTGACCACAAAGAGCTTTCAGAGATTGGAAACCCTTACCACATTCTTTACAAATCATCTCTTTGAGTAAAGAAGCGTTGCCTGAATCAGAAAACTTCTTGGTTTTCTTGGGGTTCTCCCTCAGACCATAAGCTGCAGATAGGCCACCTGCTTCAGTCTCAGCAACTCTCTTGATGTTTCTTGCATTACTGCCGGAGAGAAACTTGTTTATGGAGAGTTCAGCAGCTCCTTCCTCTGCTTCAGCAGAATTGCCATTGTTCATATGAGTCCTTATGTGACCACCTAAGGACTTCCCACAAGGGTACCTCTTGTTGCAGAACTTGCAAACAAACTTCTTCTCTTGATTTTGTTCCATTAAAAATCAATGGAGGGTGATCACTGAAAAACTAAAAAACAGAAAATACCCAGTAAAGAAAACAGAATCAATAGCTCATTTCTTACCTCAAATCTTCAAAAGACTGCATTTTTAATGATCTTTGGTTGTGACCAAGAACAGACCTCGAATAGTGAAGAAGCAAGCATAGGAAACAAGAAACAAAATTCAGATCGAGGAGAGAAAACAGATCACAAAGTTTCTTGCTTTTGTTTCAGTGGAGATGCTCAGACGAGAATCAGGAGTTGGGATGTGACAGTTCTTTGTTTTAAGTACAACAAGGAGATCCGACCCACAAAAAGAGACTCTTTCAACCCCATTTTTCTCATCTCAACACCTTCCAATGTTCAAACAAAAATACTTTAATGGCTTTTGAGATAGAAAAATTAAAACTTCGAAGGAGATGGGTCGCTAATGATGGCGATGAACAGGCCTATAAGAAGAACAATCAAAGCAAAACACCATGACTCTCTCTCTCTCTCTCTCCCCTTTGTTTATGTGTTGTAGTTGGATGAGAATTCCATGCATGGAAGCAAAAGATTAAAAAGGCAAGAAAAGATAGGCAGCACGTGTACTCAAACGAGAACCATTCGGTGATAGATTGAACGGTCAAGATTTCCTGGCTATTTAGGATCCCAAACAGTGAAGAGTACTAGATTAGCAAACTCCAAACTGAAGTGGCTGCTGCTAGAACATCCAAACTGTGCCTTAATTTGTCTTGCTTGCAAGCTCATGCAAGTGAAAGGTCAGAATCTCCAACCGTTATCTGGCTTTCAGCTTCCTCCTTTTGCCCCCACTAAAAGGGATCATGCATATGCAAAGATGTTACATTGTGGTTGTCCCCCATTTTCTTTATTCTCTCCTCTCAAATTTTCTCATCTTTGAATTATTCTATGTTTATATCCAACCTTTGACAGAATCAAACACAAACTTTCCCATATTTTTCATGATTTGGAAATAATATTTATTTTCTAATAATATATGCAAAAAATTTATCGAAAAACTAGCAAGTGGTTTGTTACAATGGGTAAAAATTGTTACGATCAGATACTATATGAAAAAAAAAAAAAAAAAGGTTAAATTTAAGGGTTTTTTTTTTGTCATGTCATTTTAGTAAAATTAAGATTAATTTTGGGTGTATGATAATATTGAAGAGCCATTAGACATTGAATCATGGCTATCACTATTGATAGGCTTCCATTATCTTTAAAGGCTAACTTAAGCCAAATGCCAAAACCTGTAATCCATTCATTTAAGGGATATTTGCTAGAAAAAGGAAGTTCAATGGTAAAATGATTTTCTAAGTTACATACCCAAAAAGAAAATTGATAATCCAAAGGTTGGAGTGGTGGAATCATGTACTTGAAAAGCATAGTATCACCAATAAAGTTATGCCTTAACAGCAGAGAGAAAATGTTCAAAATTTAATGTCGAGTTTAAAATTTACTTTATATGAGTTTATATTTGTTTAATGATATATTGATTTATTTATTTGATTTAAACTATTTATATTATAATTATAATTTTTCTTGTAATTCATCATTCTTCTAATAAAATACATAATATTTGTGTTCAGTTTTATTATTTTCAACCTTATCGAACAAATTTAAAAATCAATTCTATTTCACTTGAATTTCAGGCGGCTTTTTACAGCCAAATTCCTCAATATGAAAGATAAACAATTCTCCCCTTTTTTTTTGTTATGTTTTGTTTTTAATATCAGAATATATCCCATCCAAGATCAAGTCAATGCTCTCTTTATTTAGTATTCTCTGCCCCCGTTTCTTTCGTGCAAATGCAACTTCCTTGACTAGGTTCCTTTCTTCAAGTATGCACTGAGGTCGGAAGATTTCAGTTTTTCATCAAGAACCTCACCGTTGATCATCAAAATGTTATATTTTTATAATCATCTCCCATTATTGAACATTGATTAAAATCGTCAAATGTTTTCTTTCAAGATTTGAGAGTTTTATAAATCCGAAATTCAAGTCTAAACACTCGTAATTTTCTTTCTTCAAAAAAATCTTAATTGTACATCATCTTCCATTTTTTTTAAGGTTTTTAAAAGGCGGAGAAAGAAGAAAAAAAAGACCAACATTTTATTTTACCAAGTTGTAGATTTCTTTTGCATTAGATTAATAATTGGGGTTGGATCCAAGGTGACACCAAGGCATGGGTTTTTGTTTGTTTTATTCTTTGGAGTGAAGTAATCATCCTTAGAGCTGACTGAGTATGAGTTGAAACCCGAGTTAATTTTTTCACAAATTTTGAAACTGAGTGCCATGTTTGAAAGCTTGACTTTGGAAATAAGAAGACGACGACTCCACTGATAATGAGGCCAATGGAGTGAAGTCAGTTTGAAAGGCATGACTATGAATATACTGGCCTGCGGATAGATCATAGATGATTCAGAAGACTAGCAAATGTCTGGTTTTGTTGTTTTCTTGCTAATTACTTTGACAGGCTTGGTTGAAACAACGCTATCCGCATATTGCACGCAAACATCAATACATGGGTTGAAAACCAGAACTAATCCGGTTTTTCTTACCATGAATTTGTTGAGGTTTCAGTCTCACAGGTCAAAATGAAAAAAAATGCTCGCAATTCGTATTTATAATTTATGATTATTTTTTATAAAATTATATTTGTATCATAAATTTTGTTCTACACATTAAATATAAAATTTTATTTATAACTATTATGATATTACAATTTTTATTAAGTTTTAATTTGTATTATTTTTATATTTTTCATTCATCAGTGCAATGCCATTTATGAACAGAATCAAGACATACAAAATCATCATAACACATGAACCATCCTAAACTTTTATTTTCTTCGCTAAGAAAAAAAAAAAACAAAGGAATAAAACAAAACACGGAAGGCTATCACAAATACATTGTTTAGTTAATGAATTAATTAATCTGTACAGAAAGCAAGGTATAAGTTGTCACCAGTATTTTTATACAATTATAACAAGTCAATGCCATTAATCAGAGTTACTTTATTCACAGAATCTAACAAGTTTGAGCTCAAAAATCCAGGACTACCGGCAGCCTCCACCCTGTAGAGAGATAAATTGCTGTAGGGCTGGGCGATTTACAGAGGTCGAAAGATCCTATTAAGAGCAATTTAATATGCTGAAGCAGGAATACATTGGTGAATGAATTTACAGGGAAAAAAGAAAAAAAAAAGAAAAAAAAAAGGCCAAAAACCAAAATCTTAGCCTGCTCTAAGGGACTTGGGACTTCTCAAGAACACTATCTGATGCTGATTCATTTCTCGTCTTGTTATCCCAAGTGTCTTGTCCAAAAATCTCTTCAATAATGTTGCATGTGGGTTGGAGATCGATACCTTTTGTGGAAGCTGTAGGATACCTGGCGTCCCAGATTTTTGAATCACAGGTATCCAATAAATATACATGGCTCGACAGCTCGCTAGACCCGTCCTCTTTACCTTGCATACACTTGCCAAGGCCAGTCTTTGTTCCATTAACTTGCAAATTGGCCTTTGTGTCAATCAGACTATGGGAGTCATCCATGTTTGGCTGAAACTCAAAAGACATGCATGAGTCATCCTGTACATTGAAATCCTCCACTACTCCTGAAACTTTGTCTGTTTGTTCAAAAACATGATCAAACCTGCTCTTATCAAATGACTTTGCAACATTTCCTTTCAACAAAAGATTTACACCATAATCCTCTCTTGTTGCAGAACTGAAATAATCTCCAACACCACTATCACCATCAAAGTCGCCACTATAATCATCGTCGTTGTCATCAAGACATTCCCCTTCTTGGTTTGCCAGATCTTCCTGATCAGAAAGAGATTCAATAGCAGAGTCTTCATCATCATCTAAAGTTTTAACTTCATAAGCCTGTTGACTTCCATGCCACTCATCATCATCGCTGTCAATGTCCAGAATACTTGATCTGTTCTGAACAGCTCGTATCCGAAGGATAAAGACATTGAAATAATAGCTGACAAGCTGCCTCTTAGATCGTGATGGGAACACCACTGATAAGTGCTTCCAGAACTTCTTACCTAATGATGCAGGGTTAGTGTAAACAACCTCATGAAAGATCTCCTCATCTTCTTCACTCCATTTATATGCTACATCCTCTCCCATGTCGTAAAACCCCAGCTTCACAAATTTTTCATGCCCAAGGGACTTTCGTAGCTTTTCCCGTGCCTCCGTGACATGCTGTTGAGCACATCTCATAAAACCCCTATCCAGGCAGCTACAGTCAGTTCTACCAGCACCAACTTTGCCACTGTAGTTTGTGGACAGATCTGTGGGCATTGGAATGACACATGTTCCCATCATAATCTCTTCGTAGTCATTATCATTGGTGTCTGATGCACCATGCTCAGCAAACTCATACTTCTTTATGTGCCTACCCCATGAAGGAACAGTGGCTTGATGATATGGTCCAAGCGGAACTTGCCTTCGAGGAGACCGATCCAAGAATAAATAATTGGCATCATCAATAGGAGCAAATGTTCTTCGTGGGAAATCAAAGCCAAAATATTCAGAAGACACAGGTGAAATAGGTGCTGCCCCAGAATCAGTATCTTCCTCACTAGAACTGCTAGTGACCAAAGACAATGGAGCACTAGTCTCAAAATCCTTGTCAACCAAAGGTGTAATATCACTAAGATCATCGATTTCAAATGCCTCATCCCATTGGTATTTACAAAATCCACCCTCAACTTCTACAGTGTCAGACAGAGGAAGATCACATCAATATTTAAACCATGCAGCAGAATATGAACCATTTGCATAAAAACAAACAGAAAAGTCATTACCTGAAATATGAGGTTTCTTAGGAGTAATACTGCGAGGTATACCATCAGCAAACTGAGTCATCTTGTTGCTATAGTCAAACCGTCTTGGATTCTTGAATGCTAGTTCTAGCAGCTCCTCATTGTCAAAAGGCCGCTTAAATCCCATTTACAAGCTGTGGGACAAACAGTTAATTATAACAGCAAATGCACAGTGACAGTAAAAAAATGCAATAGGAGACCCAAAAAAAAAGAGCACTTTCAAGATTAAGAATGTGTCTAGGAACACTTAAGCGCAAGCAATGATCATAAAAAAAATTAGCCTAAAACTCATTTAGACTAAGAAAATTTATGATATCACAGGGCTTGAAGCACCATGCTACTAATATTAATTATAATGCTCATCGTACAGGCATAACATACTAGGGAGAAAGGAATTTTGCCATTTATAATTAAGTAGTTTTGACATTGCATGGTGAGCTAAAAAGGATAATACATCAGTCAATTTTGAATGATAAAAGAAAGAATTAACATATTAAGCCCTTAACAATGATAAAAACTAAATTTAAATCAGGTAAAGTCAATTACCTCTAGATTGTGCTCAACTGAAACTTTAATGGAACTGAAGAAACCAGGGATCAACCAGGAAGCCTTAAATGACACGAAGAAGCACTTAATTAGGAACTAAACTTGATTTCACTGCGGGAAGAGGCGTTTTCCCCAAAACATTTCACTACCAGGAGAAGCCCTAAATTTACAATAAAACCCTAACCCTAAATTCTCAATTCGCAGATGACACGACAAATTATCGGCACAAAACTCCCCTAAACAATTTCACGGCCACGTAAAACACCGAAACCCTCTAAGAATTCACAGATAGAGACGAACCCAAACGAACCGAACAAACCTAAACCCTAAAAGGAAAACAGATCAAGAACAACCAGACGAAATCAGACCGAATCAAAGAGGGAAATCACTATAAATCGAACAGAAAACTGAAACAAATGAGAGATCGAGGGACCAAAATGGCTCGATCGAGGAGATCGAAGAACCCTAACCCTAGAAACGCGTAAAATCAACAGCTGCAATACAAATAGAGATCGACCGAAAGGGAAGAACACGAATTGAAAAGATATTTACTTGATTGACAGATTAGATTAAGAAATTAAGAGAAAATCGGTGATCGATTTTCGGGTATATTTGGGGATCGAGAAAGACGAGTAACGAGGCGATAAGGGGAAAGGGAGGATAGGGTTCGAGGGCTTTTTGTATACGAGGCGGTCCAATAGGGAAACCCGATTGGGCTAATTTTAGATACCCGAAGAGCTTTTTGCCTCTTTGGTCAGCTGAATCCTATTTAAGCAAACCCGGTCCGGTTCTCATTAAAATTACCTAAAGGTCCTTAGAAAATTAATATTTTTTTGAAATAATAAAATTAAAATTAAAATTAACATAATATTACTTCTTTTTGTGCTTTTTTAATTAATAATCATTGTTTGGGATATTATTAATATGATTTTAAAATTATCGTAACATATTAACCAAATTTGACATTTTTATGAAAAGTTTTTTAGATTAAATTTGAAAATGACCCGCGTGATTAAAATTATGAAATAAAAAAATTATTTATTATTATTTTATAAGTTTTTAATATTAGGATTTTGAAGAGATTTTTTTTCAAAAAAATAGAAAATTATGGTATTACTATTTTTACAAAACACAAAAATTACCGTGTTATAATTCATAAAAAACTCAAATACCAAATCAATTTTCAAATTTTTATCAAATTCATATATAATTTTTACTGAAATTTTAATGTATCTTTTTTTATATAACCTTCATGTCTTATTTTAAATTAATAAATCTACCTGCTACACACTTTGGTTTGATCCATTGGGTGGAAAAAAAAGCTAATCTTATATTTTGTCATCTTGTAGTTGAAATCATGCATTTTGAAGCCAAATAGTTCAAAAAGCATCATTAAAGGACTTTAATTAATAAAAGATATAAGGGGAAGGAGGTGATGTTAGCAACAATTCTTAAAGAAAAAGGGAAGAAACAAACAAAAATAAAGATTCTTCAATCAACTTAACTTGTTCATGTAAGGATTGACTTGTATATATATGTAAGGTTTCATTTAAATGCTATTAATGGAAGCTGAGGCAGAAGTACAAGTATTGGAATTAAAATATTAGATCTGTAGAATTCTCACCTTAATACTGAAAACATGATCTTACCATTGATTTTCTTGCTTCTTTGAACTTATTCATATAGAACTACTTCTGCTAGCTCGTGTCAGCAAACCTAGAGCTTTGAGTAGATATCTATTCAATCTTATTCAAGGATAGTTGCAGCATCAGATTCACCGCCTGGGACCGAAAATAATCTAACATCTCCATGCAACATCATAAAAAAATTCACTCAAGTTTCAGAAAATCTGTAATTGGGTGAGCATTGTATCATGATTCATGCATAAGATAACTGGTATAAAATTCACTGGTAAAGGTTTTATATTGCATCTCACCAAAAAAAAAAAAGTTTTATTGCTTTAAGCCAAGAACAAATGGGATCTTCTACTGGCTAAAGACAGATCAAGACAAGTAACAGAAAATATGTAGAGATCTTAAAACTAGAAGAACTAAAATGTAATCGCCAAAAAGTATATTATCGGGTTATATGTCTCTCAATATTTTCAGTTCCAGCCCAACCCTGCACAAGTTGCTCCAGAATATGCTCTATGCCACAGCTGGCATGTCCTTGAGCCATGGATCTAATGGCTTGCCAATGGAGTAGACAATAAACCCAATTTCCCTAAGCTTAGCTACGTCCACAATGTTCCGACCATCAAAGACGAATGCAGGCTTCTGCATGTTATCATAAATCCTTTGGTAATCAAGGGTTTTAAACTCATCCCACTCAGTCAGAATGCAGATGCCGTGAGCATCCTTTGTCGCTGAATAGGCATCCCAAGCAACACTAACTTGCTTGATAGAATTAGGGCTCATTGGCTGAAGATGAAGTGGATGGTCCCAGTCAAATTTCTTCATTGAAAGATCTCTCTGAATCTGCTCTTCATTGACTTGAGGATCGTATATGCTCAGTCTAGCCTTGTCACCCAAAAGCCCTTTGCATACGTCAATTGCTGGGGTCTCCCGAGTGTCACCAGTGTCCTTCTTGAATGCAAATCCAAGAATGGCAATCTTCTTCCCTGAAACTGTGTTAAACATTGAGGCAACAATCCGGTTCACAAAACGAGTTTTCTGGTAGTCGTTCACCTTAATGACTTGTTTCCAGTAATTTGCTACATCTGGGAGGCCATTGCACTCACAGATATACACCAAATTCAGAATATCCTTTTGGAAACAAGATCCACCAAAACCCACACTGGCACTCAAGAACTTAGGTCCTATTCTTGTATCCTTCCCAACAGCATGAGACACTTGACTCACATCAGCACCAGTCGCCTCACACAATGCTGACATAGCATTAACAGAAGAAATTCTCTGAGCCAAGAATGCGTTGGCAGCAAGCTTCGACAGCTCAGCAGACCAGAGGTTGGTGCATATGATCCGGTCCACAGGGACCCAGTGGGCATAAACATCCCTTAATGCTTCAATAGCCTTTTGACCTTCTGGGGTCTCCCTGCCACCTATAAGAACGCGGTCAGGATTGAATAGGTCCTGAATTGCAGTTCCCTCAGCAAGGAATTCAGGGTTGGAGAGAATCTGAAAGTTGATGCCTTTGCTATTGTGAGTCAAAATTTTCTCTATTGCCTCAGCTGTTTTAACAGGGACAGTCGACTTCTCAACCACAATCTTGTTAGATTTCGATACATCAGCAATCATCCGAGCAGCACTCTCCCAGTAGGTCAGATCAGCGGCTTTCCCAGCTCCAAGACCTTGAGTTTTGGTTGGGGTGTTAACCGAAACAAACACTATATCAGCCTCGGAAACATGCTTCTCCACATCAGTGCTAAAGAAAAGGTTTTTTCCTCTGCACTGCTTCACCACCTCATCAAGACCCGGCTCATAGATGGGGAGTGCATCACTATTCCAGGCATTGATTCTTGCCACAGAAATATCTACAACAGCCACTTCAATTTCCGGGCATTTCAATGCTATGACAGCCATGGTAGGCCCACCGACATATCCAGCTCCAATGCAACAGATCTTCACCATTTTCGATATCCTATAACATTATGCATGTAAGCACATGAATTGTTAGAAAAGAACTCTGTACAGGACTAATTGAACATCCAAATTTCCAAAATAGCAAATAATGATATCGGCAATACAATACTTAACCGAGATCTAATTCTCATTTAAACAACAATCAATAAATAAATAAAAAAAGAAGTAGCGTTTTTAAAAGCTTAATTCCCAGAGAAAGATTACCAGACAAACATGGATGAAATCAGTGAGAAAAATCAGATTTTTCCAAATGAAAATAGCCATTAAAAGAGTAGAGAGATCCAAAACGTGAACATACGAAACAAAAATGCAGTCAATCAAGTAATTCTTTCTAACATGAAACAGGAATTTTCAGCAAACACATTTAACCATGAGATCTAACCAAAAATCGTAAGGAAACAACAAGAGATCCACCAATCAACAAAATCCGAACACAATGAAACCAAAACGAAATGAAGTAAGCTATTAGATCAAATTTACCTTCCTGGGTCTTGAGCTATTAGATCAAAGAACAAAGAAAGTGAAAAGAAGAAAGAAAAACAGGGACACTGGGTGAAGAAGAAGAACAAGAAGAAGAAGAAGAAGAAGAAGAAAGGGAGAGGGAGAGATATGGCGAAGAATGAGGAGATCTAAGACGTTTCCACCGGCTTTATACTCGCCGAAATTGCCTTCAAGATCTGGTGCTTCCACAGCCCATGTTACATTTTCTTTTATTAACATTATTATTCCTACACGTTTTCTTCTTCTCTTAACCCATAAGAATCGAACACTTAACTACCAACTAACAATTATTAGAGAATTTTATTAGTTAATTATTGTAAGTATGTTACATTTAGGCACTTAAAAAGAGGTGTGAAAAAACATTTTTTTAATAATAATAATAATAATAATAATAATAATAATAGTAAATTTTTTTATGTATTTCTTTGACTATGTATGAAATACTTTTTTAATGTATTTATTTATATTAAAGTTCTTCTATGATTAAAAAACAGATTTTGACAAAAAAAATTACAAATTAAAAAAAAACCATAATTTTTTTTTTAAACATTACGTCAATATTTTTTTTTTGAATGCTATGTCTCAACATATAATCTCTTTTTATATTAGTTTATAATATGAAAGTATTATAATATAAATTTAGATCATTTTTAAAGAAAGTGAACCATAATTTGTGGGAGTTGATTGAATTTTATAAGCAAGCAAATGGATTTATTAAGTATATAATAAAAAAGAAGTTGGAAGGGGAATTTTGTATGAAATAGTTAATAGAGAATGGGGTGTAGTGTGTTGGAGTTAGATGGAAGTCAAGGAATAAAAAATATGAAAGGGTAGTTAGAGATTCCAAATTAAATATAGTAATTTTAAATATGATAATATAATACAATATAAAAATAACATAAATAAAATATATAAAAGTAATATATTAATTTTTAAAAAATCATATATTTAACGTATTTACACGAATTTAAACATGATATTTTATATTTTACATTAAAAAATAAATTATATACAAATATTATTAAGTCTACTCTAAATGGAAGGAAATGTAATAGTTTTTATGATGGTTGAGGTGGACCTATATTATTTTACGAAGTTTTATGTACAAATGTTGGAATATTCGGAGTATTTGGAGGCTGTTTTAATGCCAGAGGTGTAAGACACCAAATGTTGATTTGTTGGTATTAAACTAGAGATTGCGACAGATAAATTGCCTAGTTTAAATCTGGTTCCGGTCTTAGCTCCATTGATGTGATTTTAAATTTGATTTCGTATTAAAATTAAAAATAAATTGATAAAATTCGATATAAATAAACTTATTTTGATGTAAGTCATATATTAATAATTTAAAAATTTTGACCAGTCAATAAAAAATTTGAAAAACAATGTTCATTATGAAATTGAATTCGAACCTAACATTTCGAGAATTAAGTAACAATTAATTTAAGTGAATCTCAGAATTTACTACAAGTTCATGGATTGGCCGAGTATCTAAGAAATACAAATTTGACTCAACCAAGGAAAAAACCAAAATCTTCTTTGAAACTAAGGAACTACATGGATTCAACCCGGTAATAATCTAAGGCAAACAAACAGAACTAACATGTTCTAAAATAGAATTAACGAAAATTCATTGATCTTCGGCTGCAATTATCCGTTGAGCAACTTGGGTTTGATTTGAATTCCATATAGTATTGATGATTACATTTTATGATTGAATCCTGCCTTGATTAAGATAGATTGATCATGATCGTTCTCGAAATTTCAAACAAATTATTAATTATCCCAAGCAAGATAATTCATCTAAACAATCTACATGATAAAGCTTGGTTGGGTTCCCCTTGTTGTGGTGGCCTAGCTGCATCTGGTAGATGCCTAGATTTCTTCATGCGTCCAAAGTTAGCAAGGCTGCTTATTATGACAATGGATACATGGCTAATTGCGAAGGCATGCTCAAAGTTAATGATCGACGCTCACGTTCTGCAAATGAGATGGGCGACTTCCATTAATTCTTTTTTCGTGTTATTTTTGTATTATAATATCGTGTTTAAAATTATCGAATTTATCCAAAACAAATAGTTACAATTGCATTTAAGTTTGGACCATTGGCAATAATCAAACAGCTTGCAACAAAACTACGAAGATCAAAGTTATTGCAGATAAAACAGTCATTAACATTGGTATGTTTCCATTTGTAAATTACACAATACTCAAAGAAATAAAAACATGTGATGTGAGGCAAGTCATCGTCATCAAAAGAGGTTAACTTCAAACATAAAACAGTCAATAAGACGGTAAGGTCTTAGAAAGACCAGACAACTTTGCATATAAATTTCCAAAAGGCATGTGAGGCAACAACAAGACAGCAAGTAGTAAAAGGACCACGAAAACCTAGACAAGAAATGTCAATGGAAAAATATATTGAAAGAGCAAGATTAATGATTGACACTGAGTTGGGGCTGGTTTAAACCAACTCAACCCATTGTCTAGTTTCTTCTCCACTTCTTCTTCAGTCTAAGAGATTTGTCTTTCCTTGTAGTAACTTTTTCCTCCATTTACATGGTTGAAAAGGCATTAATGAAGAGAAAGTAAGAAAAATAGTTTTTAATTTGCATGTAAAAAAAAAAAAAATCTTAAATAAGTAAAAATTTACATGTGGGGAATTGTATTCTATTATATAAATATAAATATATAGTATTAGAATATTTATATTTGTTTAGTTATTGAATAAAATAATTTAATATTCATGTTAAATTATTAATTTAAAAAATCAATTACTTATTGTACGTTGTGATAGTTAAATTATAAATATTTATTTTAGTAGATTCATTAATAACTGTGATAATGAATGATTAATTTTTTTTCATTATTACATGATATAATTTAAATGAAAAACAAATATACTGCATCTCTCTAATATTTGTAAATAAAAACTTGAAAGTTCCCCAATTTATTGTTGATTTCTTTACATGTCCAACAGTTACAAAAAAAGAATCCAAAACCTTGATCCTTAACTCTAACTACTTAAATACATGCTGATTTAAGCACTTGCATGGCTTCCACTTTGATAGCTTTCATTAATTTTATTTGCTAAAATCTAAGATTCCCCCCTCTTATTGTTCTTTATATTAGCACTTAATTTCAACTTTTCCAAAGCAATTCAAGCACTAAATTCCGAATACAAGCTGGAGAGGTACTAACATGGCTGGTGGAGGGTTTATTTTTGTGCTTACGCTCATGGCTTTGTGCTTGGTCAGGATTGCTGGGTCGCAATCAAATCAGGGTTGGAATATAGCACATGCAACCTTTTATGGAGACATGCAAGGGACTGAAACCATGAGTAAGTTGTAGTCCATTCTTATTTTTATCAGCGACCTTAAATTTTACAACAAATCCATAGCTAAAGGTTATTAATAAGGGTATTATGGGCGAAATTCTGTCTTTAATACATTTTTTGCAGTGTGCTAACTTCATTTCTGCTATGTTCGGTATGTATGAGGATAGAAGGTGCTTGTGGCTATGGTGATCTAGTAGAACAAGGTTATGGCCTTGAAACAACAGCCTTGAGCACAGCTCTCTTCAACGATGGCTTAACCTGCGGAGCTTGCTATGAAATCCGGTGCTACAACTCCCAACAATGGTGCCTAAACGACACTATCATTGTAACTGCCACAAACTTTTGCCCTCCCAACTACAGCAAACCTGATGGAAATTGGTGCAATCCACCAAGGCAACACTTCGATCTATCCCAACGAATGTTCCGAACAATCGCTCTTTACAGGGCTGGCATTGTTCGTGTCGTATATAAGCGTGTTCCTTGCATAAAATCTGGCGGTATTAAGTTCGAAATCAAGGGAAACCGATACTGGATACTGGTGTTAGTGTACAATGTTGGGGGAGCTGGCGATGTTACAAACGTTAAGATCAAGGGTTCAGGCACGACATGGATTCAAATGTCAAGAAACTGGGGCCAGAATTGGCAGACTGCAGCTGAGCTTATTGGACAACGCTTGTCTTTTCAAGTTACTACTAGCGATGGTGAAATGGTGCAGTCCGACGATGTTACACCAGCTGATTGGAAATTCGGTGGCGTTTATGAGGGCAAGCAATTTACAAGTTAATGCAATCATCATTGCTTTTGATAACAGCATGAACATATATAAGCTTGTTAATATGCGTAATATAACGAATAACTGTGACTTTTAACTTTCTAGGATCAGAAATCTTTCAAAGTCAAACTCGTAAGCTGTTACAAGGTTCTCCTAATAAGAATCAGAACAGCTTAGAATTGAATGTTATCTTTCAGACAACGATGTGTTTCCTGTAATAGAATGTTTTGCATACAACTGGTCTCTATACTGTGCAATTGTGACTACCAGTTGGCTTGAAAACATAGAGCTGTGATTCATTTCTCCTTTTTTGAGCAGATGCTAGGAAGTTCTTGAACCAGTTGACAGAATCCTTGGGGTATCTCTTGAGGTTATCCTTATAGTCGACAAAATATAGACCGAATCTTGAGGTGTAGCCGGCTGCCCACTCCCAATTGTCCAGTAGAGACCAGACAAAATACCCTTTGACATTGCAGCCATCTTCCCTGCATTAGTCATTAAAATGATTGGTATTTACACCTTAAGATATGATAATGGATTATTTAACATTTGAATTCAGGCAAGGTTTTGTTACATACCTGATAGCTGCTAGCAGGTTAGTTAAGTAATCATTGTGGAATTTGATTCTTTTCTCATCCTTCAGAGCCTTTTTAATGGGGATAAATGGATTGTTTGAATCATCCATACCTGGAATAACAATACAGAAAGAAGGAATTTTTGATCTTCTGCTAAAGGCAATGCAAGAGAAGAAATTGCTATAACTTGAACATGGATGAACTTAACTTCTATGGCAAATTACTACATTAGCATCCTATGAACTTCCTTTAATCTGAATCTAAGAACATTACCATTTTCTGTGATAACGACCGGCGGGTTTCCATACTTCTCCTTGATGTAATTCATTAGGCTTCTCATACCATGGGGTACTATGTATAGCCATATAGCATTTGCCTGCAATTTGACATAAGTAGATAAAAATTGAATGGTAAGAATAATGGGAAATGAACCATACGATTCATTTAATAAGAAGAATATCTGTCATGATTGAACCATCAGATTCTGCATCTGTACCTTGTCTCCTATGGGCTTCCCATGTTTGAAAGCTGCATAGATTAAGAACAAAACAGTATCATCAGTTGGTGGCTAGTATGAATGTAAACAAGTTAAATTATTTGTGAGTTATTTGAGTTCTGTTTGATGATTACTCGAATTTGACTATTCCAAGTTATTCGAGTAACGAGTCGAGCCGAGTTTGAATTTTTAAATACTCAGTTCAAGCGGTTCACGAGCTTTTTTAATATATATTTTTAATATTTTATTATTATTTTATTATTTTATCCTTATAATATATAGTTAAAAAAAATAATAAATTGAGCCTAAGGAGTTGAATTCGAGCCTATCGAGCCATATTCGGTGATTCAAGTATTTTGTCAAGTAAAACTTGAACTTCAAAAACAAAGTTCGATGAATTTGATTCAAGATTCGAATTTCGAATTTTTCAATCGAGTCGAACTCGAATCTAATACTAAATCGTTTCAACTCAGTTCAATTACAATTCTAGTGACTAGCGTAGCAATTAGCAACAGAATAAGACAATAATTCTACAAAATGAACTAATTATCTGCGTATATCCATTCTTGTGATGTTCTATGCAATCAACCCGGAGGAGAAACAAGATTACAAAAGAAAAACATTTAATTCGAAGGATCATCGATTACTTACGAAATGTTAAGGCACCAACGTCAGCTATAGAATCATTTAGTATTTTACCAAGTGCATTAGTTGCATTTGCTCTTGCATAATATGTAGTGTAATGATTAATGCCAACAAAATCCAACGACCCCTTAAGAAGCATAGACTCAGCTTTAGTAAACTTTGGCAATCGGCTTCCTACTCTGGCTATCATTGAGCTTGGATAGTCTCCAAAGATCAATGGGTCCAAAAACCTGCAAACATCTAAGCATTAAATTATCCTAGGAAAAAATAACTTGATAACTATGAGGGAAAGCATGATAGGATACACAACCAGTTTCAGAAGTGTAACAAAATAAAACCCAAGCATGAATTCTAATTCTAAGGAGTGCAAAAGAAATTCATGATGATTGCAGACTTGCAGTTACCAGCCAAGCTGAAAATCTTGGGCTCTTTGAGTTGCTTCAGTGTCTTCTGTTGAATTAGTCTCTGGTTCAAACCAAATGACATCCAATGACATCCCAACTGATCCATTTTGTTTTGCCTGCACAGTGACCAGTTGCTCTTAGATCCATGTTCTTTATATGTGAACCAAACAGCTTTGTCATCTGTTGTTTGTATCTTTCAAGTTCAATTCTGATATGACAAAGTTAATCAGATAGTATCCTAAATCATACCTTGTACTTTTTCCTGTAAACATCTGCAACAGTTGCATGAGAAAGGAGAACATTATGGGCAACTATGTAAGGCTCAGTTGCAGAGTTCCCATTCTTGCATAAGAGATGAAGAAAGATGGAGCAGCGTCCTGGTGCTAGGAGACCTAAATCATAACCTTGTACCGTAAATGTATGGGGTTCATTGAAAGTGATCCAGTGTTTCACCCTGTCACCAAATATGCGGAAGCATGTCTCAGCATACACTGCAAAGTCCTTTCTGCAAATGAACAAAATCAAATCATCAGTGCCCCAAAAAGAAAGACTAGGGAATCAATCAGACAATAAAAATTTGTGATAATCTTTTCAAGTGGTGAGAATTCTGTTTACATAATCTGCGGATCTAACCATCCATTGTATTTGTTCTCCAATGCTTGAGGAAGATCCCAGTGGTAAAGGACCACATATGGTTCAATTCCTGCATATGTTTTGGCAGTATAGATTATCATGCACTAAACTTAAGTTATTTATAAACTACATCTCAATCTAAGTTGAACCACGTCAAGATAAATCAGAATCAGGGATACCTTCAGCGAGTAGAGCATTAATGAAATTATTGTAATGATCAACACCAGCCTGATTAATTTCTCCCGAACCATCTGTTTAAAGGCAAAATGTTAGAAATATTTTCCACGTTTCATCTCCTTCAATAGGTAAAATTGACAAACCAATATGTCCTTGAAGAACACAGTGTTAGCAATGTAAAACTTGCCAGGGAATATCCGAGACCAAGCTATTGAGAACTTTTGAGCATCCATTCCCATGTTCTTTATAAGTTGTATATCTTCCTGTTTCCAGAAAACAAAATCACATGTCATTCATATTCCAGGAACAGGAAAACTCATTGACAATGGAGATTCTGATGGTGAGAAAATTGAACATTGCTTACATTATATCGGTGGTATAGATCCACAGCAACATCAGCATTACTACCATCGATTATCTTCCCTGCAACATAACAAAAGCTCACATGGTTAACTGTCCACGCAATCTTCTTGTTTCACATACACCAATGGCAGAAAAATTCAAGCTGTTCTTAATGAAATTACAGGTTTGTTTCATTACCGAAAGTATGTGAAAATGTGTCCCAAATGGTTGGCCCCCTTCCATCCTCCTCCACTGCTCCTTCATACTGACAGAAAAAATCAGTAAAGTAGTAAACCACTAAAATCATTTAATTTCAACGGTAAGAGACTTCTCTTAGACAATAATCCCAGATTAAACAAAGTAGAGGGGTTTATCCCTAAATATAATAAAAGGGAGTGGCTTCTTTACAAAATCTGAAAACATGAAATAACGTTGGAGAAAAGTAACGGCAAGTCCAACGACTTCCCTAGTTCTTTACCGGACTTTATGAGCGGGCTAAGAGCACAAATGAATTTGTTGAATCATTTATAAATTTGTCGGTTTTTATTTATTATATTTGTTTATTAAACTTAACAAATAATTACGAATAATATTTGAATATTTTTTTATTAGATAAATTAAACATATATCGAGTGTGATTTATTTATTTATATTTACAGACAAAATCATTTATATTCCTGTAAAATTTATTCATTTAAAATATCATTAAGTATTATTTAGTATTCATTTATTGTTCATTTATTATTTATTAAAATATTAAAATTACTTATGTACCTTAACTTTACCATAAAGATATAGTACCTAATTCTAAACATATTTATACAATATAATAATATAATAAAACATAATAATAAATTTATAAAATTTATAAAACATAATAAAAAATTAATTATGAAATTCAATTAGTTAATTGTAATTAAGATAATATATTTTTAAATTTTAAACATTAAGCATTAAAATTAAATTAATAAAAAATTTATAATAAGTTAATATACAATTCTTACCAATCACATATAAAATATCATTGTACATATATATGATACAAATTATATTTAAAATTGTAATTATCAATTTTAATAAAATATTTTTGACTGAAAAAATTAATAAAACATAATAATAAAATAATTATGAAATTAAATTTGTTAATTATACTAAAATAATAAGTTTATAATATTTAATTTATATAGTGTTTATGAACATGTTTATTTAATAATTTATAAACATTTATGTCACGAATATATTTATTTATATGTTTACGAATAAGTTTATTTTATTTATTCACGAATATGTTTGATTAATATACACAAATAAACTCTATAAAACAAACAAACAAAGAGCAATCCTATAAAACAAACAAACAAAGTTCAAAGGTGAAAGCTAAATTTCTTACTAAGTACTAAAAAATAAAAGAACAGACAAAGATATGGATTCTTTCTTTTCTATTCGGTTCGTTTACGGCGTTAGAACGAACCGACCGTGTAACAAAAACCAACGTCAGAAACTGTTACATCTGCCAAACTTTCATGGATAGTTCTATCTTTGGATGCAGAATTAATAAATAGCTTTATTCATCGGAGGGAAAGCTTACTGCAATGGGTTTACTTTGATGCTGTTTATGTGAATTGACACACAGTTGCTAGGCAGCCTAAGCAAAGGAGAAGGAAAGAAAAACCAACCTCGAAAGAAGCGGAGCCGGTTCCAAAAACAAAGCCCTTGGGAAAACTGGCTCTGGTAATGTTCTGCGACAAACCTGCTTGGATTCCAAAAACAACCAGTGCTGCTGCAGCCAAAGCAATATTGCCCTTCCTAAGCACCATGGTTTTCAGTTCACCATTGGAGAAAGAAAGAAAGAAAGAAAGAAAACTGATGATGGGAGAGATGTGGGAAGATTAGTTGTGAATAATAATTTACATTTTAAGTAAAGAATAGTTGAGAAAGAAAATGGATAAAGATTAGTGTGGAAATGTGAAAAAAAAATGGTTGTTTGGAAAAAAAAAAAAGCCAAAAAATTTAAAAAAATATGAGAAATGGTCGAAAATAATAAGATTACGAGTCATTTCACATGTTATTTTAATCCGTTTTTATAAGTTTGTAGTAAAATTTATTAATTTTATTAACGTGTAATTATAAATGAAATAATTAAGTTTTCTTCAACATCTTAAAAAAATGGCGAGATAGTGATTTAGGCAACTACAAAGAAAATGCCTATCAATGTTGGATTGTTGGTTATTTTTCAACCGATATTGCCTTTTCTTTTGGGTGAATAAAGAAAACAAAAGAATCCCCTTTGGGGAATTTTTTTTTTTCCTTAAGGAAGTCTTTTTTACGTGGCATTAAATGGCGTTTTTCTATTATTTGTATTTTTATTGTATAAAATATAAAAATTTTGTATTAAATTTTGTGTTGACAAATTTTTTATAAATTTTTTTTTTATAAACTCATTATTTTTATATATTTTATTTATATAGGTACATGCAAATTGCTAAGCATGAAAATGAAAGCTTTTCACATATTTGACTTTTTTGTTTCCTTAATTATAAAAGGAAAAAAAACAACTTAATGTATAAAATTTTTATATTTAATTTTTTTAAAAAAAATATATATTTATACATTAAAAAAAAATCATTTTCATTTGAGCTCAATGGATCCTAAAGAAAGAATTACTAAAATTATCGATCCTATAGAGTGTATATAAGTAGGGATGTAAATGGGGCGGGTACCTGCTAATTTTGGACTATTCGACTCCGAACCCGATTAATAATTACAAAACTCGTACCCTATAATTACCCGATTAATTTTTGAAACAATAACCCGAACCCTACCTGAATAAATTTTGCACTACCCGTTAAATACTCGAACCCGTGTAATTACCCGATTATTCAATTTATATTTTGACAACCTGTTTAATAACCCGAACCCGAAACCCGAAATCCGACTATGAAAAAAATTATTCTAACATCAAAAATCAAAAACATAAAATTAAATATAAACATACATGTTCCATCATAATTAAACAAACTTTAATAGTTCAACAAGTAACTTGAAACCATTATGAGTGCATAATATATACCATAGTATTTTTAATTTGATACATTTGATTTCTTATGAAGTTATGATATATTTATGTAATGTAAATTAATTTAATCAATGATAATAATATTAAATGATTAAAAAGATGTAGACCTTAAATTGATAATTAATATTTTTATTACAATTTGTATCATATACATATACTATAGTATCATATATGTCAATGATCATATATTATAATATCATATATTATAATTATAGTATAATATCATATACTATAATATGAAGTTATCAATTTATTATATACTTAAAATTTTAATTTAAATCATTGATTTTTTTGAGTAAACAATGTTTTATTATAATTGATAATTTCAATTTTAAATACAATTTGTATCATATGCATGTACTATATTAGTATCATATATAATACATGTAAATGGTTAATTTGCAAGGAATTACATCTTAATCAAATTTGAAACTTTTATCATTTTAATTTCAGTAGTATATATTTAAAATTTAAATACTTATTATCTTAAACATAATTTACTAATTTAATTTCATAATTATTTTATTATAATGTTTCATTAATTTTTTGACTAAAAAATGTTTTACTATAATTGCTAATTTCAATTTTAATTATAATTTATATCATATACAAATACTATATTAGTGTGTGTATATATATAAAATTTGATTTTAACTAAATATGAAACTTTTATTATTTCAATTTCAGTACCTTGTATTTAAAATTTTAAGACATATTATCTTAAGCATAATTAACCTAATTTAATTTCATAATTATTTATTTTATTATTATTTTTTATTAATTTTTTTAGTCAACAATGTTTTATTGAAATTGAAAATTACAATTTTAAATACAATTTGTATCATATAAATATACTATGAATTGATATCATATATGCAAATGACTGATCATTAATGTGTAAGAATTGCATTTTAACTAATTATGAATTTTTTTTAATTTAATTTTAGTACATTATATTTAAAATTTTAAAACTTATTATTTTAAGTATAATCAATTATTTTAATTTCATAATTATTTTTATTATACTAATAACTAATTTTTTTTAGACACATAATTTTTTTATATAAATATTTTTTAGAACACATTATGTCAAATATAAGTTATTATTTACTTGACAAGTTCATTGTATAAAGATTAAAAGATGAAGGTTCAAGTCCCTACAACCTTAAAAATTATATTTTGTAAGTAAAAAATAAATGGGTTCGGGATAACCCGATTACATTAATCGGATTCGAGTACCGAGTATTCGAGGAGTACTACCCGAACCTTACCCGAACCCGTCACGGATAGTGAAGTTACTACTCTAACCCGATTAAAACTCGTTTATCGGTACTCAAATTCGACCTAAACAAAATGAATAGTATCGAATACTCGTTTACACACCATCCATTTATATTCCTATATGTAAGCCTGAAAATAATTGGCATTGAAAAGGAAGAAGCCTAGAGCTATCATCTTGGATTGCTTAATCCTAAGCCCAGAACATTGATATGGGTTCCTCAATTGAGATTGTGAGATGGACTGAAGAGGCCCAATAACAAATACGGAATACCATGAACCCCAAAATTGGATTGACACAGGAAAGGAAAGAAGAAAAAAAAAACTGGATTGAGAATATGTCCGGCGAGGAAGAGGAGCCACCTATTGCTATTCGAATCGACCGAGCAGTCGAAGAAGCTTGGCAATCCAATCCAGAGCAGCGTCCAGACGAGAACGTTTCAGTTGGGGTAACCGTCATCACAGGCTACCTTGGTGCTGGCAAATCCACTGTAATCATTTCAAATTTTCTCTTTTTTTAGCTGATGATAGCTTATTTTTAACTTGAAAATTTTACCTTTGGGGTGTTTTCCAGCTTGTTAATTATATACTGAATGCCCAACATGGGAAACGGATTGCTGTGATTTTGAATGAGTTTGGTGAGGAGATTGGAGTTGAAAGGGCTATGATAAATGAAGGAGAAAGTGGTGCCCTTGTTGAAGAATGGGTTGAACTAGCAAATGGGTGTGTTTGTTGCACTGTTAAGCATAGTTTGGTTCAAGCCCTAGAACAACTTGTTCAAATGAAGAAAAGGTAAGACTACCCATTTCATTTTTTTTTTCTTTTTATTGCTACTGAATTTGATTAGTAACAATGTTAGAGGCAATTTCCTGATGTGACAATGTGTGAATGTTTTGTTCTTTTTGTTAATAGACTTGATCACATATTGTTAGAGACGACAGGGTTAGCAAATCCGGCTCCCCTGGCTTCTGTTCTTTGGTTGGATGATCAACTTGAATCTTCAGTCAAGCTTGATTCTATAGTTACTGTGAGTATATTTATGGTGCTTATGTTCACCTATATGCATGGCAGTCTTTAGCTTATGTATAGGTTAGATGCTGTGAAGCTTGAGTTATTGATACATTGTTCTGTCCTGGATTAACATGTGTTACTTACTCATTACCTTTCTTTTTGCTGATCGAATAGGTTGTAGATGCCAAAAACCTGCATTTTCAGCTAAACAGGCATCGTCACTCTTCCTCATTTCCTGAAGCATTTCTTCAAATAGCTTTTGCGGTACTTCTTATATCTTCTGACATGTTACGTCCAATGGAAACAGCCTTTGCAGCCTTTTACAAATGGCTAGACCACTTTTTCGTTTATTATTTGATATTTTATGCGTTCAGTAATTATATCCACTAAAATTTCTGTTGTCTCTTGTAGGATGTTGTAATTCTTAACAAGGTTGATTTGGTTTCTCCAGAGGGGTCTGAAGGTGCTCTAGAGGAGTTGGAGAACGAGATACATAGCATAAACTCCCTTGCCAATATCATTCGCTCTGTTCGGTGTGAAGTAGACTTGTCTCAGATACTGAACCGACAGGCATATGATGCTACGGTTAGTCCTACAAAACTTAGTCATCATAGCATACATCTTCTTAGTGCATGCTATCCTCTATTTTAACTGATATCACTTTTTTTTCATCCTCTGTGGGTTTAGCATGCCGCTCATTTAGAAGCACTCTTAGAAGAAAGCAAATCTTTATCTTCCAAAGATCTTCATGATAGTGGTGTGCGGACATTATGCATTAATCAGAAAGAAGCTGTTGATCTTCATAAGGTAGTTCTTTGGCACATTTTACTAGATTCATTCTCTTCCAAGTTGATTTAATCTTCTCCTACGTAGTCTACTTTCACAGTTCCCGCGAAATCTGGTATATTTGTCACAATGATACTGCATACACAGATGGCTTGCATAAGACAGGTTTCATGCTTACATACATGATGCTTCATATATTAGGCAGAAAACTGAGACCAGCCTACAGATGTATTTCTTTTAATAATTTTGCCGCATTTAGGTGAAGTCTCTTGAATTGAGCCTTGCCATGCTTATATGCTTAAATTCCGTATTCATTTTACGTTGTAGGGCTTGCTCAAGTACATTAATCTAAGGTTACTCAACAATCATGTTATTTTCATGCATTTACTTTATTTACTGAATCATTTTCTTTCTCCTATGTAAGCTGCACTTATACTGTTCCATGATTCCTGATTCTCTTTCAGGTCCGGTTATGGATCGAGGAGATTCTTTGGGATAAGAAGTATGGCATGGATGTGTATCGCTGCAAAGGGGTTTTAAGTGTTCAAAACTCTGATCATCTACATACATTGCAGGTGATTTCCATGCCATTGATTGCTTCACCATGAGTAGTTTGCTTTTGTTGTTGTCAATATCTTTTACAAACCATTAGTTCTTTAACATTTGGCAGGCTGTAAGAGAGATATATGAGATTGTTCCAGCTCGCCAATGGAGAAACGAGGAAAAGCAGATGAACAGGATAGTGTTCATCGGTAACATACTCTACTAATGCTGATTTCCTCTAGCTGAAACATTTCCCAGAAAGCTAATAATTCTACTAAATTCTTAACCGGTTTTGCAGGTCATAATCTGGATGAAAATATTCTCGCGGATTCTTTTCGATGTTGTATATGAGAACTTAATTTAAATGATATTCCTATGAATTCTTTTCGGTCGAACCGGAGTACCCGAAGCTACTGTTTAAACCCTTATTACTCATGTCATGTAACAAAGACTTTCTAGCTAGAAATACATGGAGCTAAACTGCATTGGAAACGGTTCATGTCTTCTGGTATTTTATTTTATTATATGATTAAGAATAGTATGCTTAGCACTCAAAACTCTACACTGGAGTCATATGTTCGGATATGAAATTCGAAAATTGTTAACTGTAATATTTTAATTTCGCATACTAGTAATTGTGAAAATGAATATGAATAAAAATCATTTAAAATTTTATCGGGTTTGATATACTATTAATAATTTTTTTTTTAATTTTACATGCAAAATCAAAAAATTATCACATATTTATATTTTTTAATATATCTGAAAGATTATTTATCATCAATTTAATTTCGGTTGTTGAATTTAAAAATTCAAGGATAATAAATTGGATAATAATTTTTTATTTATATCTATATTTATTAAATCAATTTTTTATCTTACAAAATAACTGGATTTCGCAAGAAATGATAGTTAATAATAATATAAATAATAATTTACGTGTTTTAAATTTTAATTTTCCGTAGGAATCCTAAAATTATAAAAACAGAAAATAAATTCTCCACAGCCCTTGTGTTAGTGCTCACTGGGCCATAAAGTGCAGCCATCGACGTCGTTTTATAAGACTTCCTTTCCCATTCGTACTCTTCCCAGGTAACTTCATTTTCCTATAGGTCGTCGGCAAGTTTCTCTGAAGTCGCCTTCCCTCACTGGCTGCTATTCAGATCTCCGCCGAGGTAATTTCTCCACCTCTTACTAAATTAGGGTGTTTGTTCGTAATACTTTCACACTTTTTTTTTTTTGTTTTCTTTCATGTTTCACTCTTTTCCTACCCTTGGGCTGCTATAAGTAAGAATACTTTTCTGTGATTCTTTAAATCTGGAAATTACCAGTTTTTAAGTTTCGTTGTGTTAATACTAATGTTTCATAGTTTTTCTTTTAGTTTCGTTACTAATTAGAAAGTTATTTTCTTAAATTCTGTTTTCATCATTATTCTGTGACGGGTGAGCTGATTTTTTATTGTAAAAAGTGTTCATCTTTTAATCTGAAACTACAGTATTAGCAAGTCAAGTGAACAATTGAATCAAAAGATCTTGGTTTGAATCGTTTACGTGATTTCTGGACAGTGAATTTTCAAGTAGCAGCAGTTAAGGTGATTTGTGGTTTAAACCCAATTTTTCTGTTAAAAGTACAAAAGAAATGGCCTTGGTGGTAATTTGTGGGCAACCGTGTAGTGGGAAGTCTACTGCTGCAAAATGCCTGGCTGAAGCTCTAAATGAATCTGAATGCAAACAGACAGTAAGGATCATTGATGAAGCATCATTCCATCTTGATCGCAATCAGAGTTATGCTAATATGCCTGCCGAGAAGAATTTACGGGGTGTACTCAGGTCTGAAGTTGATAGATCTGTGTCCAAAGATAATATAATTATTGTTGATTCTTTGAACAGTATTAAGGGTTACAGGTACGAGCTATGGTGTTTAGCTCGTGCTGCTGGGATAAGGTACTGTGTGTTATATTGTGATGTTGGAGAAGCGCAATGTAGAAAATGGAATGAAGAACGTAGGGAGAAGGGGGAGGCTGCGTATAACGATGACATATTTGAAGATTTGGTTAGAAGGTTTGAGAAACCAGATCGAAGAAATCGTTGGGATTCGCCTTTGTTTGAGTTGTGGCCTCAGAATGATGGAGTAGAGAAATCTTCTGTTGCCATTGCAGATGCAGTTTCTTATTTGACAAAAAAAGTGGACTCAAAATCACGTGATGTTAAGATTTTACAGCCAACCATTGCAACACAAAATACACGGTTTTCAGAGGCAAATTCTTTATATGAGTTGGACAGGGCAACACAGGAGGTGATTACTGTTATTGTGGAGGCACAATCCCAGGCAACTGGAGGACCTCTTGCTGATATTTCTATTGGACAAGGTATACCAAGCATCAATATTTCCAGATCAGTTGGGTTGCCAGAGCTACGTAGACTACGACGAACATTCATTAAGTTAACAGGGCAAACAAGTTTGAGTGGGCGACCTCCGCCTTCTGATGCTGACAGTGCGAAAAGGATGTTCGTAGACTATCTGAATAGAGAACTAGGAACTATTGCTTGAGAGAAGGTAATACCCTAGTTTTATACCTTGATCAATATTTTCAAAGGTTACTAATGTATTTTCTACTATTATTTTCTCGAAAGAACCAGTTTAGGTTGTCTCAGAATTTTCTCAAACTTTCCATCGATGGTCATGAAGAGAACAATTTTCTATTTGAGGATCCATTAGTGTGTGTACTCCGAAAATCTGTCCTTTGCATGTATAATTGAAGGGTTCTATTTTTACATGTTGGAATTTTCTGATGAGTTGCAGAGTTTGTCAGTGTGATGTAGGAAGTTCTCTGCCATTCCTCTATGTTGCTGAACAAATACCAATTATTTCTGTGTCCCAAAACTGTTCTTTCGTATGCTTTTTACTGGCAGTTTAGGCATGAGTGATTCTGGTTTTCTCAGCCCCATGCATTACCGGTTTTTGGAACAGTGAACTCTTTACCAGGGATCATTGCAACCCAACTCCTGAAAACCACCAAGTCCTTGCTTTCCACACACTGATTTGCTGGAAGAAAAGGGCATCTTGAGTGAAACCCTTTATAAATTTCCAGTTGAGGCTGACCTGTGGGCTAAACTCTGCCCCTAGATCAGGGGAATCAACTTGTACTTGGGACATGGCAGTGAGCACAGCTCATTTTCTGCCACTGCCACCCTGGAATCCAACAGACCTGAACCATTCAACCCAAATCAAGTTCTCCAAGTTGAATACTAACTTTAATCTTCTATTCTAACAAGTGAATTTTTAAGTGAAAATAATTTATAATAGAAAGTTTTGTATTTAAATTTTCATTAGATCAAATTCTTTTGAGTTAGTGTCAATCACGTAACATAAGTGAAAATTAATTTTCTACTCAATGTATTACGAGAACACTTCATGATTTAAAAAAAAAAAAACTTTAATCTTCTAACCCTATTAAATTGATACATTTTTGCCTAAATCTTGAGATTATGGGTTACTCTCCAATCATAACTTTTCAGACTATTCAATATGCATATCATTTGAATTTATAAGAAGTTTTTTTAAGTTTTTGAATTAGCCATTATTGTTCAATATACATTTGATTTGAATTAATGCAATGGTTGCTTCGGACATACTTAATTGCATTGAAAACTAAAACAATTGGAGAAACTACATTATCCAGCTGTTGATAAAAAGGGGAAGCTCAGAAAGCAGTAGCCTCCATTTGGCACTCATTTTAAAGGAGTAAAAACATAATAAATATTTTTTGACGGCTAAATCAGGATCGTTGACTCCACCTGGCCCGGTCGAATAGAAGATCACGAACCGGCCAATCAGCAACTGCATCATCATCATCACCATTCACCACCTGTCATTCTAGCTCTTTCAACAGGAACTGATGAGTTGTTAATTGTGTCTTATAAAATTATAATTGCACAATGTAATATACGATTTTTTTTTTTAATTCGTATTAATATATTTGAAAATAAAATATTTTTTAAAATTTTTATTAAATTTATTAAATAAATTTTATCAAATTTTAATTTATAATTTTCGTATAAGCGCAAAGTAATTAACTTATTCATAAACCAAACGCAATTATTCCTCAACCTTTGCTAATGATTAGTGCTCCCTGTTTGTTTTCTTTTTGTCCAAAAGTGAGAGCCTTTAGATATGATTATTAATATTAACCATAAAAAATTAAGACTTTGCTTTCTTTCTCTCTCTCTCTCTCTCAGAGAAGAGCCTCTGTCTTTAGCTCTGTCGCTCTCTACATTTGTCAATTTCGGATTTTGAATCTCCACCGGTACGCTCTTACGTAAACCCTAATTGTTTCTGTTTTTTTTTTTTTTTTTTTTCATTTTCAGTTTTCCGATTTGGTTGTTTGTTTCTGTCTTATTCTTATTCAATGATCTTGATCTGTTAACCGTTATTGTTTCCTTTTTGAGATCTGACTTTCTTTTCCGGGATTCTATGAACGGAAAGTTTTGCATTTTTTTTCCTAGAATGGGAATTCTGGATTTTGTGGTATACTGAATTTTCTGTTTTTAAGCTTCAGGGAAGTTTTTCTAGAGTCAATTTCATTTCATCTACCTAAAAGACCGTTAAACGAATCATAATTTCCTTCTTTTGAATATCGATTTTGGTGGATCATTGGCAGCTTGATGCGACTGGTCATTTGCCAGAGTGAGAACTGACATTAACTCAAAATTGAGTTTCGATCGGCTCTGTTTGGATTCTGGTGAAAAGATACAGTGGTTTATTTCGGTTTGGTTTGGATTGAGAGTTGTGTATAATTCGCTTCTAGGCCGTTCGATTTTTGTGGAATTAACTATTCGCAATAAGGAAATTCAGCTTGATTTCTTGATACTGATTATGGTGGATTTATAGTGAACTTGGATTTTGTACTAATTTGTTTTCTATTGCTTTCAATGGTTTGTGAAAGATCGTTGTGGGTAGGAGTGTAGAAGAGGTGGTTTTCAAATCGGACATTCGGATTCACAGTAACATATACAGAAGCTTTCATGTAGTGATAGGTTATGGTTTTCACAGTACTTGGAGATTTAAGCTGAAGGGATTGGTTTTTTAGTGGTTTTCCAAGCTTCAATTGTTTAACGCTTTGGACATGAGAAGCCCCTGGCTTAATAAACCATCTGTCATTTTCGGCCCTAAACCTCGGGCCAGTTGGTTATTATTGTGCTTCGTTAGTGTGCTTGCACTGATTGCAGTCTTTGGATCATCATCTTCAAATTCCTTTGATTCTGTAACTTCCACTCCGGTACCTCAGATTTACACAAACTATAGAAGGCTAAAGGAGCAAGCGGCAGTTGATTATTTTGAGCTTAGAACTCTCACATTGGGAGCTAGTCGCCAAAGGGAGCTAGGCCTTTGTGGCAAGGAAAGAGAAAATTATGTTCCTTGTTACAATATGACAGCGAATTTGTTAGCAGGGTTTAAAGATGGAGAGGAGTTTGATCGACACTGTGAATTGTCAAGGCAAGGAAAGTGGTGTTTAGTTCGCCCTCCAAAGGATTATAAGATTCCACTTGGTTGGCCAGCTGGTAGGGATGTGATATGGAGTGGAAATGTCAAGATAACCAAAGACCAATTCCTTTCTTCTGGAAGCGTGACAAAGAGGTATTTATTAAATGCATTTGGATGCTTTATAAAAGTAAAGAAACTATCAGGCTTATCTCCATTGGTTACGAACTTTACCTTTTAGAATTGGCTAGTATCTGTTCTTGCTAGCAGCCTTTTATATTCTTCTTTCTTTGTTCTTTAGTGATCAATAACAGCTTTTCTAATTTTCATTCATAATCTTATAACAAACTGTCTAGAATGATGTTGCTAGAAGAGAACCAAATTGCTTTTCACTCTGAGGACGGCTTAATCTTTGGTGGTGTCAAAGATTATTCGCGCCAGATTGCGGAGATGATGGGACTTGGAAGTGACTCTGAATTTTTTCAAGCTGGTGTAAGTATTTATTTTACGATAATGTTCTCACTATTTTTGACCTTTTGGGGTACCATGAGCTTTGAGAGCGGTGTATTTTTGGAATAAAATATTTTCTAATCTACTAGCTTGTCATGCTTACAAATATGTGAAAGACAATGTATGGCCTTCAAGGGGAAGGAAAACTATCAGCACCATGTGTTATTTAATAGTCCTACTTTGATTGCAGGTACGTACCGTACTTGATATTGGTTGTGGATTTGGAAGTTTTGGAGCTCATTTAGTTTCACTAAAGTTGATGGCTCTTTGTATTGCTGCATATGAGGCAACTGGAAGCCAAGTTCAATTAGCTCTAGAGAGAGGTCTTCCTGCAATGATTGGCAATTTTGTATCAAGACAACTGCCATATCCATCATTGTCATTTGACATGGTTCATTGTGCTCAGTGCGGTATTGTTTGGAACAAGAAAGGTACTTTCTGAGTTTAATAGTAGGCTTGCTTTGTGCTATTTTTTTATACTCTTTTTTTTTTTTTTTTTACTGTTACAAAATTACTTAGGAAGATGCAACTACAAGTAATTGTTCTATTTTTTTTATCAATAATCTCTGTGTCATGTTTCGTTATAGAGTTTTTTTGTTGAAAGTGCAGTGCTTTGTACCAATGCACTAAGTTACAGCTTAGCGTCCTGTTAACAATGCTTTCTGTTAAGAGCAATAACACTGCTAGCCAAGAAATTTATTTGAGTGCCGAAACTTTCTCCTCCAAAGCCTTGATGAAAAAGACAATATTCAAAAAAGGAAAAAAAGAAAAGAAAAATTATAATGCATGTAGCCTGAATCATCTAAAGTGTTACTGTTAGATGTATGTATGATCTTAATGTATTGTGTTTGTATTCAGTAAATAGGCAAGTGTAGCTTCCAATTGTAAAATTACATAAATAGGCAAGTGCAGCTGTCAATTGTAAAATTACATGTGCTTTGCTTTCTAACTATGACTTTATAAAACAGAGGGGATGTTTCTTATAGAAGTAGATCGGTTACTCAAGCCTGGAGGTTACTTTGTTTTAACCTCACCCACAAGTAAGCCACAAGGAAGTGCGACAGGTACAAAGAAAGGAAACATGTTAACTCCATTGGAACAATTCACTGAAAAAATATGTTGGAGTCTTATTGCTCAGCAAGATGAGACTTTCATATGGCAGAAAACTGCTGATGCTCATTGCTATTCTTCTCGGTGAGTATACACTGATAATTTTCACTCTTCTCTGAGTATCTCTTAATTCGGTTGCATTAAGGAACAGGCTTTCAATTCAGTAAAACGTTTTTAGGTTGTCTTACCAGTTTACTTTGATTTAGTTATATTTGCTCCTCTAAACTTGTAATAGTGCTGATGTTTTTCTAACTTTCATTTTCTTGAATATAGCAAGCACAATGATGTACACCTTTGCAAAGAAGGACACGATGCTTCCTATTATCAGACGTTGATGCCATGTATTACTGGAACTTCCAGCAAACGCTGGATTCCTATTCAGAACAGGTCATCTAGCTCACATTTGAGCTCTATGGAGCTTGAAGTTCATGGTAAGTATTGTTACAACCCATTTTTTTCTCCCTGCACCTGGATTTTTATTTTGCTGTTGTGTTGCGACATGCAATCCACAGTTAATGCAGTAGATGGCTTTATTTTCCTAGTATATTGATGTAAATTAATCCTTGCAGGAGTCAGTCCAGAAGATTTCTTTGAAGACTTGCAAGTTTGGAAATTAGCTTTAAAAAACTATTGGTCTTTGCTTACACCATTAATTTTCTCTGATCATCCCAAGAGGCCAGGTGATGAGGATCCATTACCTCCTTTTAATATGGTACGCAATGTGATGGACATGAATGCTCATTATGGGGGTTTTAATGCTGCATTCCTGGAGGAAAAGAAATCAGTGTGGGTGATGAATGTTGTGCCTGTTAGGGCACGCAATACGCTTGCTCTCATTCTTGACCAAGGTTTTCCTGGTGTTTTGCATGACTGGTTAGATTCTTACAGCTTCATGAAAGTGATTGGTTTAAATTGATAGTTATGAGTTAGCTTTGGAGTTTAAATTTTAACATCTTTTTTTTAGTTATAGATATCTTCACAAGTTTCTAGGAGTAAATTTGCTCATTTTGTTCCCAGATTAAGATAATATTAAAATTTGTGGATCATAAAGATTCTGTTAACATAGTTTGCTTTAGTTTAGATTCTAAAGTTGAATATTACTATTGCCTATAAATTTTCTGCAGACTGATCTTCAGTTGTTGAACTATTTTTTACTTATTTGCTCAAATCATGTTATGGCAAGTAAAGACATGGTTGATTGTAGTAGACTGCTAATAAAATTTACATTTGGAGTGTGTTTGACATTTTTCTCTCTTTGAACTCCAGTTTAATATTCAAACTTTTTTTTTTCAAGATTAGTAATTTCTGACATAGCATGTATCATTCTATTGAAAGCTGAAAGAAAAATTCTTTTTATCTGATATATCTGGTGGTGTTCAGGTGTGAACCCTTCCCAACATATCCCCGAACATATGACTTGCTTCATGCAAATGGGCTCCTCTCGCTTCTCGCTTCAGAGAGGTGCGGTTTGACGGACTTATTTGTAGAGATGGATCGAATTCTGCGTCCTGAGGTATTTTCACTTTTTTTGGGTTTCTTCTTGAAATGAACTGCAGTGTCCCTTTTTTTTATTCATTTCCATATTTATGCAGGAATTGCCTGACACTCTGAACTGTCTGTAGATTGTTTTAAGGAAAACCCATCTTTTTTTTTTTTGGTTTTACTTATGTTTTTATGTTATACTCGGCATCCTAATCCACTTCAGCAAGCCCCCCTCCAAAAAATTTTGATACTCTTAATCAATGCCCTATAATGCCATTTCATTCGATGTGCTCTAGAATTCGTATTAAAGAATAGTTTTTGAAATAGTTATTACTTAGTTGAACTACTGTATATTGGAAGTTATTGAACTTCATAATATGAGCTTGTGTTTGTTTGCAGGGTTGGGTTGTGCTCTCTGATAAATTAGGAGCTATAGAGTTGGCACGTGCACATGCTACACAAGTACGGTGGGATGCAAGGGTGATCGACCTTCAGAATGGTAGTGATCAGCGACTACTTGTTTGTCAGAAACCATTTGTGAAGAAATGATTGATCTAGCACTAGAAGGTCTTGAGACCGCAGACATGTAAAATTTTTTGATCTGGTAATCCTCTAAATTAATCCACCAAAACACCATCTGTGTCTTGCAAATGCATGCTCAATCAAACTATAATATTACACATTGCTGAATTGATATCTCTTGACATGGGACTGGGTTGGTTTTGATTTTTAGATCCACATAATAAGTGGCCTTTTTTACTAATTAGGTTTACGCCTAGAGCTGTTTGTTTGCTCCCTTGGCTAATATGAAGCCAACCGGGTTTTTATGCCATGAACACTAGAGGAGAAGGAAAACCGTTCTATTACTTTTTATTTTTTAGTGGAACCAACTAAGGCTCTATTTGGAAGCCACCGCACCTGTCATATAAGACAAAAGTCTTATATGACCAAATTACTTTTATATTTCTGTTTTTAAATTATTTATTATTTTATTAAAAAAATATTTTTAATAGTTTTTTCATTATTTTTAATCTTATCGAAACTAATCTCATCATCTATTCAAATTAACCCTAAATCCTCTCAAGTTTTTGATGATCTCATCGGACCAAGCTGAAGAGCTAATGGCTGGTCCAATGGTTGTACATGCTACATAAAAGGATAATGGAGGCCTCCCATTAAACCTAGTTATCGGCATTTACCAAAGTCTCATCTCACATTTAGTTAGCTAGCATTTGTCAAAAGATAATAAGAAGGCATTGTTTTGTCGTAGAACTGACGATGTAGTTTTTTTGGTCAGAGGATGAACTATCGGCAGCATCACGAGGTGAGATATGCTCTGGAGTCTCAACAGGTTCGATATGAATGACTGAACAAGGAGCATGGTGGAGAGTTGTTGATTAGAAAAGAGGTTTGCTGCAAAAAGTAGCTGAAATTCTTTTTCTTCTTCCTTTTACTTTTGTCAAGGCATTTGTAGCAATTCATTCATCCATTTTTTTTTTCCTTGTCTTAGTTCTGAGTTTGTCAATTTCTTTATTATTTGATATTGAACTCCTCCTTGTATTGAACCTTCGTTGCCATGCAATGGCCATGAAATGTGATAATTGCAAATACATCAAGCAAGCTCTCTTTTTCATGGATTTATGAGGTTTCTGTGTACTCATGCTAGAGGTGTCAAACTGATTGGGCGGTCATGGCACATGACATGATTCAATATGGTGTGGGTTGTACTTAGTACGACTTGTATTTAAATAAGTTGAATTGGACCAAACACCATATATATATATATATATATATATATATATATATATATATATATATATATATATATATATATATATATATATAAACAAATTTGAATGTCTGAGATTCTTTATATATGTTACAAGTAATCTAACTCTCGACCTTTAATCCTTTATATGTATAAAAACAAATCTGAATATTTGGTCTTTTACACCATGGAGTAGTCTTCAAAAGCTTGGAATAAATATTAGAACCCCATTGAAATAAAAGTTTTTCTTAGAGAGAAAGAAAGGTTGTCTCTAAAACCTTGAAATGCAGAGGGGAAATGATATAACAAATAGAATATTAAGGTCGAATTATTTATTAAGAAGTAATTAAATTGCTAAATAAAAGTCGACTAGTTCTCTTTGGTTTTGCATTTTGAAGTGCATAATACCATTGGCTAAAATAGTTGATTCAATATCTACTAATCCACGCCCTTTTTCCAAGTAACAATTCACCTTTGTTATTTTAATTTCTTTACTCAAAAATTTCAGTAACAATTTTAATAAATACATAAATTTATATGAAAAATTTAACGTATCTTATTTTTATTAAACATCTTGTTCATTAATTTAAAAATATATTTTTATACATAATAATTAACTTCGCAAACAGAATTAAGAGATTAATACATATGTTACTTTTTTAATTAATTTTTTTTATAATTTTTTTAATATATTTTAAAGAGCAGATTGATTTTATTTTCTTTGTTTCAATCTAAATTAAAAATTATAATTAGTTATTTACCAGTTAATTAAGGATTATTAGCAAATAAGTAGGAAAAAAAGTAGTAATTTGAACTTATAATAAATTTGTAAAAATTAATAATTGAAAAAAATTGGAAGTTATTAATTTCCAAAAAAAGACCAGCCGAGAGAAAAGGATTGAACAAATCCAAGTTAATGGGAATAACAAAGAAACAACGAATTGCGCGCTCCTTCTTTCAAAGCTTCCCCAAACTCTGCTCCTTCTTTAACTCTTCTCTATAAGAACTCCGTCACTTCTCTTCTCTTCCCTTGAATCACTCTGTTTTCTGTTTTCCTTTCTGATCTCCATATTGACAATGGCTAATACAGAGAAGGAGAGAGAGACCCATGTTTACTTGGCCAAACTAGCGGAGCAAGCTGAACGTTACGAAGGTAATGGAAGAAAATATATAACTTATTATATGACGAACGAGCTTTTTGTAATTCGAGTTTTGTGTTTGTTTTGTTTGGGATCTAAGAAAAATGGTATTTGAATTTGATGGATGGAACAGAGATGGTGGAGAGCATGAAACAGGTGGCGAAACTTGATTGCGAGCTGACTGTGGAAGAAAGGAACCTTCTTTCCGTGGGATACAAGAACGTGATCGGTGCACGAAGAGCTTCCTGGCGGATCATGTCTTCGATTGAACAAAAGGAGGAATCCAAGGGAAATGAAGATAATGTTAAGCTGATCAAAGGGTATCGCCAGAAGGTAGAGGAAGAGCTCTCAAAGATCTGCGCTGACATTTTGGACATCATTGACAAGCATCTCATTCCTTCTTCTGCCTGTGGTGAAGCCACTGTTTTTTACTACAAGATGTACGCTTTCTTTCCCTGGAGTTTGGCTACATTCTAGACCTGGCAAACACCAATAAAACTCGCAATCATAAACACCGCACCTAATAGAACATAAACCAAATATAAAATAAGAAAAATAAGAAAGCGATACGAATTAAAATTTGATAAAAATTACGTATGAATATATAACAATGCTAAAAAAAGTTGTGTTTAATATGTCGGTACAAATTTTGATATGAAATTTTTGTGTATAATCATGAATTATATACATTACATTATCTCTGCTATTGTATATTGGGTCCAAACACACTATAATGGGAACAACAAAAAATAATATCTTAATCATTGGTTTTCTTCCTGTTACCTATCTCAGGATTTATCTGATGCTTATGCTTTTGCTTATCAATTTCCATGTTATATATTGGTTTTGTGATTGAATTCAGGAAAGGTGATTACTACCGGTATATTGCAGAGTTCAAGACAGATCAGGAGAGGAAAGAGGCTGCTGAGCAGTCATTGAAAGGTTATGAGGTACGTTACTCTTTCTCAAATTAAGGTCGTGGTCTTTGATTATAGTGTTCAGTTCTTCACTGCTGCAGTCATGGCCGACTTAACATTTTTGCTGCCATTTTCACCTGTCAGGCTGCTTCTGCCACTGCAAACACAGATCTTCCTTCAACCCACCCAATTCGTCTTGGCCTTGCCCTTAACTTCTCTGTCTTCTATTATGAGATAATGAATTCTCCCGAAAGGTATAAACTCTATATCTATATCTAAACTGTTTTCATTGTTTGAATTGCTTGACAATTTCATGACATGTTTGTGGTTATGTGAAACTTGCAGGGCCTGTCATTTGGCTAAGCAAGCCTTCGATGAAGCCATTGCAGAATTGGACACTTTGAGTGAGGAATCATACAAGGATAGCACCCTAATTATGCAGCTTCTGAGAGACAACCTCACCCTGTGGACTTCTGATTTGCCTGAAGATGGAGGTACTGTATAGATTTGAAGTAACTAACTTGCTTGCACTACATTGCCTAGTTTTTGAAGAACTTCAGCTTGCTAACTAGCTTTTAAGATCAGTAACCCCAGGGAAAATGGTAGAAGTGATACAGAAACCATGCTTATTGTTCATGATTTCTTACATCCTCTCATTGTAGACAAAGTATAAGATCTTTTCCCTGTTGTCCTGTTCAAACATTAAACCTTTTCGGTTGATTTCAAACCTTGGCATGTTTGGAAGCACTGTCTCAGATGTTACATGAATCAATGCAGGTGAAGATAGCCAAAAGGGTGAAGATGCTAAATCTAGTGCCGAAGCTGAGGTAAAAGGAGAGGTAAGGGATTGCCATGATTTCTTCTTTAGGAATTTCTTATTACCGTTTTAGTTACCTTCCTCACATCAAAATGTCTGGTTTTTGCAGAAACATTGATGAAGAATCTGGGATCCTGGATGGGACAATCCAATGTTTTTTAGCACTCTACAGAATTGGCTTCTTACAGCTTTTCTCACGAGAGGATTGGATCAACCAGTTTAGCCCTTTTACAATGCTAATGATCATTTTCAGTACAACCAAAACCAGATGATGAAGTTGATCAGTTGATCCAACATTGCTTTACTTTAACTGGTATTTTCCATTTTTGTTGGTTTTGCTTTTATTTAATGTTCTGTAGTATGAAATACTTATCGAAGTTATGGATGTTTTGATAAATTTTGCTTTATACTGTATCCTCTCCCCTTGTCTTTTTGTCTAGCCTTTTGGCTTCTATGATTCAAACTCAGGTTGATCAATTGAAAGAGGCTTTATGAAATAAATGCCTGTTGGGAAATTGAAAATGATTTAGAATATGTGAGACTGAGAGCTTATGTATTACATACATACATGCATACATACATATAATTGATCATCATCCAATTAAAGGGTGTGAGTTGTTATTGATGGCAATTTTCATCCATGCAAGAATAAGTAATAAGAAAGATTGGACAAGGTAGATGATTTGATGACAAATTGATGAATATACCAATTCAAGGCTTGTAAACATACTTTAATAGGCCATCAAGCATGCTTGTTTTCAAATTTTCAGTTCTGCGTATCCTTGCATTCTCATTTCATAGCATGACCAACTTTGTTCATGAAAAATACAAGCAGCAACTTAGTGGATGAAACTGGTTTGTTATTGCTCACAATGCATAAGTTTTACTACCATTCATAATTTTTTTTTATCACCATAAATCAAACTTAATAAAGAAAATGTAAATATATATATATAGTTGATTTTTCAATGAATGTATCTCATGACTGTCATCCAAGAAAAAGAAATACAGAAGGAATAAGAGCTAGTCATGGAAGGATTGCATCAGAAATAAGATCTCAAAATATGCTAGAAATAATAATTACATCCCATCAAAACTGCAACCTAGTTTTTACAATATTCAAAGAACCAAGTCTAGAACAAATATGGATGCCAAAATTGAGCTAAGATTCTTCCTTGACAAAATAACTTTGAGGCAAGCTAAAGTCTTCCTCATGGTTTAGGATATCCCCCTCTTCATCATCTGGTTTCTGAAATTTATAGGAGAAACAACAGGTGAGCAACTAACTTTTGATATGAACAAAAGCAAAACCACTTGTCCAAAAGTCCAAGCAGATACACATAAACCATTAAGAAATAATCAGGGTTGTGAAAATTTTTCATTGAATTAGGCATTAGAATTAAATTTTGAAAAGTTTGGATCAGCAACAAACATTAACTACAGCATTTCAGTGTTTCAGAAGGCACTTTCCTCATCTATGAGTCAACAAAACAGCTACCAATTCATTTGTTGAACACACCACCCCACCCCACCCCAAAAAAAAATAAAATAAAATAAAAACGTTTGCCCCATTTTTTTTCTGGTTCCATCCATTATCACCATGTGAGCCACATGTGACTTACGAATATATCTATTCAATTTTTTTAAGTTAGATAACTACTTAGACATGTATCATTTATCAATTTATACAGATATGGAAATGTCCAAGGCAGTGATCAATGCAAAACCTCAGCTTCAACATAATATCAAACTAATTGATAGACATGAAAATGAATAACTGAACAAGTAGTTACCAGCTCTTCTAAGTTGTAGAAACGATCTAACAACTGCAAAACCTCATCTGGAGAAAAATGTCTTTCAACGCTGTGACAAAATTTAGCAAACAACAAGAGAACGTAATAAAAAATTAAGACCAACCAGAAAATTGGGATCAAAAGAGGGGATTGATAAGGTGCACAAAGAACGTGAGGAAAAACAAACCTTCTTTGCAGGAATTCCATCAGACCATAGAGGACAAAGTGGCGATGAATGCCTGCAAGCCAGCAAATTTGATTTACAGTTAAGCATTCAAGTAGTGACCAATTCCTGAAAGAGCAAAAGATTCCTAGTTGTTTTACATAAACTTGTGCATTAACAGCATGCACCAATTTCTTTACTCTAAATCATTTGCACTAGCTCTAGTGATTCAACGAATCAGCGGTTAACATTGATCCTCAAACAATAAACATGACGAGCACCATTATATTCCAAATCTATCGGAACAAATATACAGTCAAGTCAAAAATGAAAACATAGGCTTTTCGAAAAATGATTGCTTAACTATTTTCCACCGCAGCAAATCAATGGAATCAACATTTCCATTGATCACACCATTACCAGTGGAGAAACATGATAAAAGAGTGAAAGGGATGCTCCAATTATACTTCCGAAAATGTCTTGGTCTCTGTCACTAGCATGTTATAGTAATTCACATTTTCAATTATATAGGTAAATTTCCACAATCTTTCACTTTTAAAATTCAGACAAAAAGCAAATTTCTTTTTCAAATAATTCCTAAAAATTAGTCATTTCTTTTAGGCAATTAATAATTCAAGGCAAGGCAATTAATAGGTAAATTTCCACAATCTTTCACTTTTAAAAATTAATAATTCCTAAAAATAATTCCATAATAATTGCCTTCATTATTTTCAAGGCAACCTTGCAAACTTAAACTGAAATCAGACGAATTTCTTCCTTATAGAAACAATTAACAAATAAAACTAAAAAAAAAAAAAAAAAAAGAAGATAAACGTACCTTTTAATTTGACGGGAGGATAAAATTCAAATGCTTCCAACAGCCTCAGCTCCAATTCTACCTGTTGTTGCTCCTATTAAATTAAAAAGAAAAATAACAAAATAAAATAAAATCAACGAAACCACCAATAATTTTTCCAAAACAGATGAAAAAAATAACGCCGAGAGAGTGAGAGATAAGAGACCTTGGGGAGAGATGAGGCGGAGGAAGGCGGAGCTTTCCATGGAGAATGTACGGAAACGCCATCTTGCTCCTCTTCTTTTTCTTTTCCACCTCCACCTTCCATCCCCCCTTATTTTTTATTACAAATTTTTTCCCTCGTGGTCGATAAATATTTCTACTTTTCCAGATTAAACTTTAAAATTCAAACAAATTGTTCCTTTCGAATTTGGCTAGGGATTTAGCGTTTGATCCGAAATACACTTCCCATAGGAATTCGGTTTTGTTTGTTCCTTGGGCCGGCCCATTATTCGGCCTGCTACCGATCAGGCGGATAATAAAAACACCCTTGGGCTGTCGTCCAAGCTTTACCAACGATTTTTATTGAATTTTCTTCTTTTTTTAAATTATATTTGGGAGTCATAATAAAATATTAAAATTAATATCATAGAATTTGGGAATGATTTGAAAAAAATCATAATTAAAATCAGCATATATAAATTATTATTATATATAAAATTTAAAAATTAAAATTAATGTCATATATAAAATTTTATAAAATTTTAAAATTAATCTCATAGAATTTGAGAATGATTTGGAAAAAAACTCATAATCAGTAGCAACATATATAAATTATTATTATCTAAGAGCAGGTTGTCTAATAAAGAAAGAAGTCCCACGTCATTGAGCATGCTTAATTTCTCAATTGTTTTTCTATCTAAATTGGAATCAATTAAATTTGATTATAGGAATAATAATAAAATATGTTCTAGATTTTATTTTTTTTTTACAAAATGGATTTAAACTTTTGATGTTTTATTATATGCAATTCGTCAATACATTTTTATTTTATTATAAATAAATCACTAACTTCTTAAAATCATACATTCAAATATGTTAAATAATAGTAAATATCGTTTGGATATCCAACGTGACAGTTTACAGAGATAGTTTTATGAATTATCACGTGACTTATCACCTATTCAATACAAACAAAAAGTAATGTTATTTAACAAATTTAGATTCAATTATATAATTTTAAAAGGTTAAGAGTTAATTTATTGTAAAATAAATGTGATAAAATGTCGATGTGTATATACATTTTGTGTTAAAAGCTAAAAGTTATATTTGATTATTAAATCTTGATTATACAATGTATCTATAATAATTTCATTTTGATTCGATTTAATTTTTGTATAATAAATTTTTTTATTTAATAAAAAATATAAATGTTAAAATTTAAAATTTAAATCTGCAAAAAAAATTTATACTTATACAAACATAATCATATATTAATAATTAAAATTGGTTTAAATTCTTTGATTTAAAAAATAAAATATATATAAATTTAAAATTCAAATATTTAATCTATTCTTTTTATTGGTTGGAATTTATAAAATTTTTACGTCTTAATAGCAAAGACATTATCATTTATTTCAATACTAACACTAAAGGTAAAGCTTGAGTCGAACTCGGATACAACACAAGGCATTGGATAAGCCAATAATTGTTGGCAAATAACTGTGGAAATTGGTTGCAAGACATTTGAAGTATTGAAAGTGCTGTAAAAACCTACTTAATTTTGAGAGGGAAACTTTGTGTTAAAGACAAACGAATCAAAACGTCCATGACTCATGCATGTGGCTCTTTCTCTATTTCTTTTCTCCACCACTTTCTCCAGTATTGAGGCTCTTGACAATTGATGAATCATCAGAATTAATTTCTCTTTCCAGCTCCTCAAGCCTCAAGGATTCTTCTCTTTCATTGTTTTCCCTACCATTAACTCTTGTTTTTCGCCTTTGGATGTTTTCTAGTAGTGTTAATTGAATCCGAAAGACTAGATTTTGGCTTTTAACAATCCCCATTTAAGCTTGGTTGTCATAATTTATTAGTATTAAAATCGTGAAACCCTGTTTTTCTCTCTGTTTTCTCCGCTTCCTTGAGTTTTCAGCCTATTGTTTTCCACGTCCGAACTTCTTGTTAGCTCTTTATACTACAATTGCAACACTTTTTCCCGATACCCTTTTGTTCATAGTTGTTTTTTGATCTTTTTCTTTTGCTTTTTGGATTCACGATGGCTTCAACAACTAACCCAGGTCACGCTTTGATCACGAATTCTCGGTTCTCTTCCCTATACTTGTCGACAAACACGGTTAGGCCGAGTTGTCTTTTACTCAAGACTCGATCTTCACCTCCTTCGAAAGCCTCATGTCTCGCGTTTTCATCTTTACGGGACGAAAAGAAAGGTTTGGTTCCTGTAGGAAAGTTCTCTGCCAAACCGTTGACATTTACTGGTTGGAATCAGACCATGAGGCGGCGGAGCCAAGTTGAGTTCCCGGTCGCTTCAGCGGCTGCTGCTGATGCTGATGGCCGTGAAATTGAGATTTCTAAACGGTTAAGCTCTTCACTTGATATTCATCTTGTTATTATTTAGTTTTTGCCACTTTATTGTTTGGTTGCCGAGAAAAAAAAGGGGAAATTTTTTACTGCTGACTTCATTTTTTTTTTTTAAACATACAACTGCAGGTATGCAGAGCCTGCAAAGAGCTTTACAGAGAGATTTCCTACTCTGGTCACTGGCTTCTTCTTCTTTATGTGGTAAGCTATCCTAGCTAATATGACCATTCGAATATAAAATTCATGTTTTTATTATATTAAATATGAAAATTTTATGTCAACACAGTAAATAAATTTTCTTTTTTTTGCTTTTGCCATATCTATATCCAACTTTTATAAAATTTAAACTCGTATCTTTTTCATATCTTTTAGTTGTATCTTATAATGTTTAAGATCATATGGTCTGATCCTAACACATCTATTTTTTTTTAATATGTAAACGTAATTAAAATTCAGATATGAAAATCTAAAGAATAATAACAACACTTGGGATTTAATTGATTTTGAGTTGATACAAGAATGCATAACTTGTGCTTTTTCTCCCTTGGATTATCTGGTATTTCATGATGGCTTCTTGACATAAGAGTTAGAAGCTTTCCTCTGCTTCTTAAATCCCATAGCAACATGATAAAAGCTTCAACAAATTAAATTGACACCTTGCTTTTCAGTTAATCTGGCTGAAACTCTGCTCTTCATATTGATGGTTCTCTCAATCTGTGCAGGTACTTCTTGAATGTAATCTTCAACATTCTTAACAAGAAGGTCTACAATTATTTCCCATATCCATAGTAAGTTGCACCGGCTTGATAATCATGTTCAATATCATGAGTATAGATGATGCATCATTAGATTAAGAATCTGTTTCAGTTTCTAGGACAGAATTCTAAAGAGTTCTTTCATGTTCTTCCTTCTGCAGTTTTGTTTCAGTTATACATCTGGTAGTTGGCGTGGTTTATTGTCTTGTCTCTTGGACTGTTGGCATGCCCAAAAGAGCAGTGAGTTTCGTTTTCTCAATTCTTTGGTGCTCAATATTCCATTATGGCCTTCCTCTAAGAATCTCAATTTCTTTTTATTTTACCAGCCAATTGATAAGGAGCTCTTGGTGCTACTGACTCCTGTGGCTTTCTGCCATGCCCTTGGACATGTCATGTCCAATGTATCATTTGCAGCTGTTGCTGTGTCCTTCACTCACACTGTTAAAGGTAACATGATCTTTGACAAAGGCAAAGGATTTCTTCTAATAAAGCTACATCTAGTTTAGAGGTCGAGCCTTGGTGCAACTATAAATTTTACTCTTTTATGACTTGAAAGTCATAGGTTCAAGTTACGAAAACAGTTTCTCTTTGATACGGAGGAAAGGCTGCGTACATATCAGCCTCCTCAACATTCTACAATATGAGAGTCTTGTACACTAAATTTGCCATTTTAGCTCTATTTCTTCAAACTTAGTTGAATTCTTTATCAGTAGCCTAACATCTTTAAGCTTAGTCTAAATTCATGGTTTCTACTTCCTAAGTGCTAATATCATGTTTTCCCACAGCCCTGGAGCCATTCTTTAATGCTGCAGCTTCTCAGTTTGTTTTGGGCCACCAGATTCCTCTGCCCCTATGGCTTTCATTAGCTCCTGTTGTTATTGGTAAATTTTTCTTCATTCTTCCTTGCAAAAAGATTCAATCTGTTTCAATAAACTGCTCATGTAAAATAGCTTTACCTTTGATTAATCTCACTATCTGATTTTATCTTCTGCTTTACCTTTAGGTGTTTCAATGGCCTCACTCACTGAACTTTCTTTCAATTGGACTGGTTTCATCAGTGCAATGATTTCAAACATCGCTTTTACTTACAGAAGCATATATTCAAAGAAAGCAATGGTAAGAGTGAAGGAAGTTTCGCCTTACCTTTATATTTGAAGCTCCATATCTGCTACTGCATCAATATCGAGTAGCTTTACTCATTTACAGCTCGGGTCAAAGTTTTTTTCTGTTCTCATACGTTTTCATATGTCTTCTGGTTTTGGCATTTGACAGACAGGGATGGACAGCACAAATGTTTATGCATATATTTCTATAATTGCCCTCTTCTTCTGTCTCCCACCTGCAATCTTTGTAAGTAAATCAAACCCGACAGGGATCTTTCACTTACTTTTCACTTTGATTAAACTGTTTATCACTAATGATTTGCTAATATGGATCTACTCTGCGTCCAGATTGAGGGTCCTCAGCTGATGCAACATGGTTTCAGAGATGCCATTGCCAAAGTTGGCTTAGTCAAGTTCTTTTCTGACTTGTTCTGGATTGGAATGTTCTATCATCTCTACAATCAGGTAAGCACCATAGTTTTCCTTTCCATTTCAGCCAGGCTTACTTCACTGAACTAACATTTCGGCTGAGAAATGCAGCTTGCTACGAATACCTTGGAACGGGTAGCGCCCCTTACACATGCAGTCGGAAATGTATTGAAACGAGTGTTTGTTATCGGCTTCTCCATTGTGGTATTTGGTAAGTAACCCTGCTCTTTGTATGTTCATGCAACAGATTTAAGCATGTCAGAAGATCTGAATTGAGTGAATTCCGAGTTAAAGATGCCATCCAACCTGCTCATGCTAGTTAGTTTCATGGAATTGAGAAGTTCCTAATGGTTGCGAAACTGTGGCAGGCAACAAGATCTCCACTCAAACTGGGATTGGTACTGCAATTGCAATTGCTGGAGTTGCCATTTACTCCCTGATAAAGGCAAACATGGAAGAACAAAAGAGAGTAAGATCTCTAACAAGCAGCCATAACTCTTTAACTTCTGCATGATCTGCAATTGCAAAGGATAAGCCAGACTCAAGTTAGAGAGTGCCTTGAGACCATGGTTTTTTCTTTTCTTTTTTACCCTTTATTTTGAGCTGTTGATCATTCTTTTTTTCCACCCTTTCAGAAGGCTGCTTTGAGTCCTGCATCCTAGGGAAGCTGGAGAACAGAAGGCAACTGAAAATTGGAAATTTTGCGAAGTTGATTCTTATAAACTTGTTGAAGATGGATGCATTTGGTTAGGAATGGGAAAGAATAAGAACCAACATCTCAGATAGGTTTATTTGATAATGATCTTAACTGTTGATAATAATTCCTAATGAGAAATCTGACTTTTTTTCATTGAAATCTACTTTCATTTTCCAATGGATCCCAATCAAACCAACTCCAGATTTGGTCAACCTCCTTTATTAACTCCATTATGGCTTTCTTTTACATACCTGAAAATGGTGACAGGGTAAAGGGATTTGGATTTGCATTTGCATCTACATTTGCATTCTTTTCACTGTCAAAAGTGAACCAAAAGAGCTCCCATTCCAGCCTAGAGTTGTTGAGATGGCGAAAAGCCAAAGGGGTTATCTTTGTTTGGACGATACAATTGTAATTCTGCAACGTCAGTGGCAATTTGGAAATTATCTGGAACCAGACAGTTGATCCCAGCTCCGATTTGAACTCATGACAAAGATTTTACAAATGATAGGACATCCGGACACGACAGTTGACCCAACTTCGCTTCAACTTCAGACAAAGATTTTAAAACAGTTTAAAGCACCCAACATAACTTATCATTTACGCCAAATATTAAATGGACTTCTTTACTTTTGTTTTGTACCATTTTCAATTTTTGTTAATGTTATTTTCGTATTAAATTATAAATAAATTTATTAATTTTAAATATAATATAATAATACGATATAAAATATATATATATATAAATAATATGAAAATATTTTTTTATATTTAAAATGTAAATATAATATTTTTATATTTTATATTACACTCACAATATTTATATATGAATTACCCAAATCTAATCTCAAGTAACAACGCTACAAGATATATTGTTTGGGCCTAGGCCGGTAGATTATTTGCACGACATGATTCCAGCATCAAAGATGATAAATGTTGAGAGATCGAGGAAGTAAAGAAGTCCATTTAATATTTGTGTTTGGACTTTTCTCCCTATAATTGAAGTAGCATAACAAAAGGGCAAAGCCCAAATTACTCTGAATTCTAAGCCACAGAAAACTTGAGGCAGCAATGGCTATGAAGGCTTTGCTTACTCGACTTCTGACAACTCCACCAATCTGAGTTCGAGTTCCCTCTCATGGCATCCACCACTACTCTTCAAGCTCCATATTCTCTCTTACTCAAACCCCAAAGCATAACTTACCTGCTGCGAGACTTAAGAGGAGGAACAAGAGGAGCAAGAACTGGAAGAAGAAACTACAGTAGGCTGAGCGTTTCTGCAACGCAGGGGCCAAGCAAACCCCAGAGATCTCCTCCAGGAGTTGATACGAGAATCCACTGGGATAATGAAGATGAAGGGTGGATTGGAGGGCCATCGAATTCACAGCAGACCAAGGAGAAGCTGAATGCAGAAGAGGAGCAGAAGAATCTCCTGGGTGAGAAGTTTGCTGACTTGCTCAATGACTCTGATTCTCATTACCAGTGAGTCTTGTTATTAGCCAATTAGTTCTCTTTTAATTTATAAGCAGAAGTCCCCATTTTTCACTGGAAAGCATAATAGAAACGCCATCGATATAGACAAGTTACTGTTGGAGCTAGTGGTTGTGGAGTCTGATAAGGCTCAGCCCATTAGACAACTATGTTAAACTAGCTACTGGCCGGTTAGCAAGCGAGGGTCAAGGTACAGAGCCCCTTGCAGATTATGGGGAGGTGGAGCTCTCGAAAGGCTTACAGTATGTAGGTTCAGTAAAGCTTTATAATCTTTTTTTTTTTTTTTTTGTAAGAATCAGAAAATCAATAACAAAAACCTAATACGGTCGTTAATATAAGCAAATTACCTCGTAAATTTTATGTTAGGTCTGAATGTTCTTTTTCTTTTATTTATTCGTTAGAAGTTGGCATACAAACATTAGTTTCACCTGAACTGTACAAACCCTTAGTGGGATGTACAATATTTAAGGATTTCCAAATTATAATTATCCAGCCATTGATGGAAATTTGTTCACTTAATACTACTTCTAACTCCTGTTAACATTGATCATATCCAGGTTCCTAGGAGTGTCAGCAGAAGCTGATTTGGAAGAGATTAAAGCAGCTTACAGAAGGCTATCAAAAGAGTACCATCCGGACACAACTTCACTTCCACTAAAAGCAGCTTCAGAGAAATTCATGAAGTTAAGAGAGGTTTATAATGTTTTAAGCAATGAAGGGAGTCGTAGTTTCTATGATTGGACACTTGCTCAAGAGGTCGCAAGCCGGAAAGCTGAGAAGCTGAGGATGAGGTTGGAAGATCCATACCAGCAAGACTTGAGGAACTATGAACCCAAACCTGACATGGTTGATCGTCTTGGTGGGAAGAACATGGAGCTAAGTGATCAAGCAATGACAGCCCTCACCTTTGATGTTTTTATCATTGTCATTGCAATCTGTTGCATCACATATGTGCTTGTGTTCAAAGAACCATATTACTAGCTAGGCTGATTATGTTAGAATTGAGAATCTGAAAACTGTACATACTGTTCACTGAAATGAATCTATAGTTGTTGAAAGGTTTTGTCCCTGCAGAAATTCTTGATAATTCAATTGTTCATAGATCTTGTTTCTGTGCAGAGCTTCTTCAAATGGTTTCTGTTATGGTAAAAACATCAATAAAAGAGCAATACCAAGCTAATGGACAGCAATGGATGCTGAATGAAGGAAAAAAAAAAAGACTTTTTTTCCCTTTTCTGAATAACCAACTGTTCTTCTGTCTCAGATCCAACCCTCTGGAAATCTCTGTTATTCGGATTCAATAGTGAGTATTACGCTTTTAACAAGTCAAACTTTAGTAATCATGCTCGTTAGATATATGTCGAACCCGGATACTTCAAGAAAAATGATGAATCCTTAACATTATAAACACGAGTTAGCCATTATGCATCACCCTATATCTCTTGCTAGCAAATACAGTATTTATTTATTGATTAGGTACAACAATCTTTTCTCTTGCATATATACAGTGAAATCAAGTTAATAACTTCCGATTATTCTGAGGAAATCAGGCCCTTCTGGTCATACTGCTTGTTTAAATTTAATATCAGATCATAGAGAAACATCATCAAATTATATGCCTACTTAAACATGATTAACCAAGCCAGATCATAAGTATAATTGTGTCACATACAAGTGGCTTTAGCTGGAACTTGTCTGGTAGGTTGGTACAGCTTAAGTTGCCTTACAAGCCAACCCTAACCCTAGAATCCACAGCTAAATCCAAATCTTTAGCAGACAAGCTGTGAATAATCTACACCATTGTTAGAATATGAGCACATGTTAGCTGTCAATAATCTACACTTATTTTCATTAGATGATCTCTTGCCCAGAACAACAGTTAGCTTTAGCTAAACTACAAAAAGTTTGAATCTGTCATATAATTCATCAGGAATTGACAATTGACAGTTAAACATGGCCTAAACTTAGTGGTGCTTCCCTTTATGATTGAACATATTGTTTATGGATAAAAGAAGGCTTAAGAGCCAAAAATACCTTCAACCTTTTATATAAAATAGATATAAATGCTTAATGTTTTATCGCATAGAAATCAGTTAATAAATTTATATTTTACTGTAGATAAACTCTCAACTTTTTAAAATTATGTAATTAAATCTAAATCTATTAAATGATATTAACTTCCATTAGTATTGTACACGTGACATGCCACATAACAGCCAACTAAGCTATTAATTTCAGTTTCCACGTAGGATATTGAAATGACAGTTAATATCATTTAACAGATTTAGATTTAATTGCATGATTTTGAAAGGTTAAAAGTTTATTTATAGTAAAATTAAAATTTATGAATTTTTATAAAATAAAACGTTGAAAGTTTATATTTATTTTATATAAAAAAATTGAGAGTACATTTAGCTATTTAGCTATTAAGTTATAAAAGAATGATAAGCTTAGAATCAAAAGTAATGTCAGATTAAACATTAATAATTTTTATTGTCTAATCAAAACTATTTAAAAAAAAAATCTAAGCCCATATTATAATTTACTGATAGAGAAGACAAAAAGGAGTCAATTACATATAATTTTTTTTCCAAAAAATTGAGATATATATTGAACATTAGATTGGCCACATTCACTCCAAGCAAAGGGCAAACCTTGTTGATGAACATCATCAACTGAAGTTCCATTGATACAAAACCACCTGGCCACAGCTGAGAAACAGAAACAAAAAGAAAATGAGGATTAGCCGAAGGCAAAACCATGTCAGACAGATTAGACGTAGAAAGCATCTGGGCATGGCCTAAAAGAAGAGTGCTTTGTTGTAGTCCAATTGTACCCTTTTGGGGCAGTCAAGAATTTCAACAGCCCAATCAACAACTTTAGGACTAATCATAGTAAAGTGATAAAAAAGCAACCACAGAATTTCAAAAAAAAAAAATACTTCTTCAAATTCCCTTCCCAAAGTGTGTTTTTTTTTTTTTCCCATTGGCCACCCACCACCTAACCTGCTTGTTTGCTTTCCCACCTTGCATAACATCAAAGGTTGCTTTTTCTATTTTCTAATCCTTCTTTTTTTTTTATCTATTTCTTGATTATCATCAAACTTATTCTCTCACTTTTAGCAGTAATCACCTTATAGAGAAATCAATACTCTGCCTTATTTAGCCAAGGCCTAGATTTTATTGATAATTAAAAAATTATGACATATTATAAGATTTGAATTCGAACTCGAATAATTTCAATCTTATTCCTTAATTTTAAACCGATTTTTATATTTTTATCATATTGAAGAAAGTTTTATTTTTAATTTATTTTTGAACATATTTTTCCTGTTTTTCACCTATGCTCAAATTTAGAAATTATGCAACTAGTCAACTTAAAAGCTTTGAAAAGTAACATGATTACAACAAAGTAATGCAATTTGTTAAATGAAATAGAGATTTGTAAACTACAAGTGAATTGGGAGTAGAAGGGAAACAGCAGATCACAGATCTAGCCAGCTAGTAATGAAAGTCTAATAACTTAAAAATGCAATACATGCATGCCAATTGAAATTAATAATTTACTTTCCATGAAGAAATTAATGCATGAAGTCCAAAGCTTTGACATCCCACCAACCATGGAAAGTACCTTTCTACCATCCCTTATATAAAAAGCCTCCACTTTAAGAAATATGAGCCAATATTTTAATAGAAAAGATTATATGAAACATTATTTAAATTTGTGGCATAATTATATTATTAAATAAAAATATTTACCATTTAATTTTCTCATATGTAATTCATTCAATTTTTTTTAATTTTTTGAACTGAAGTTATTAATCAGGGAATTTGAACTCAACATTGAAACTGGAGTCTTGGAATTTGTTGCATACCAAATTATGAAATCTCTTCAAAATCATTGTCATGTCAAAATTTGATTGCTCTAGTCATCAATCATTGATGGCCGACTAGGAAAACTTGTAACAACTAGTCCAAGAACAGATTATGATACGATTATTTATTATGGTTATCTTCACATGAACGATAAAATTAAAAATAATAATAAAATTAATTATTATAATGATAAGATAGATAATTACCAACTAACAATGTCATTGTTTTTGTTTTTTGATTCTTTGTTGGGTCCATTGGAAGATGAGAGACCAGGAAGCAAACCAGGGCCTATCCCATGTACAATGTACAAGGTAGAATCAGACTTCATTAATTCATCTCAATCAGAAACTAAAAAAAGGATCACCACGATACACAGTGCAAGCTCATGGTGACAGCACATTGCAAAAAGATCTTTAAAAAGGGGTCCCCAACCCAGCTGTTGGACCCTCACCCTCACTTTCATGGTACCAACCTAAACCAAGTTGGGTTAAGTTTTGATCCTTCACTTGAGTTTGTGACCGTTTGAGAATTAACATTAATGCACATACAAACATCAGAAAAAATACAGTCAAATACATGAGAAAAACCTGTTTTTTAAGGGATCTGCTCAATTTCCAAGAACACTTAGAAAAAAACACAAAAAATAAACTCTTAATAGTTAATACTATGGTCCAGGCTTCTAGGGTATTTCTAAGACGTGGTATACTGTAATAAATAGAGCCTTGTGTATCAGATACAGACACTATTTATCTCCTGTCACTACCCGCCGGCATACTGTTTTTTTTTTCTTTCTTCATCTTTTGTCTAGAAGGCTCCTTTCTCTCTTTCTTTTCTTCTTTCCGTTCTCTTCTGCTCTCTTTGATTTCAAGTTCAGCAAACCATCTCTAAAAGTCTGTTACTTTCTCAAAATTTCCTCTCCACATCTTTCATCAATCATGGGTCCTTTAATTTGGCTAGTGCTTTTTCTGGCCATGACTGGTCATTCAAGTAAGTTCCTTGATGTTTATGATTTTCTTTATATTTTTTTTTTCTAGTTCAGGTTAGATGTATTAATTTTTGAGCTAGATAACTCAAGATTTCTAAGATGGGTGGTTTCTTAAAGATTAATTCTTTTCATCTTCACTGTAAAAAATTCCCAGAGAGAAACTTTTTGAGTGCTTTTCTTGTTTGAATGCTAAGAAAAAGGAAAAAAAAAAAAACATTTTTCATAGAGAATCTTTTCATGAAAAAATCTTTTTGTTTGCTTATTTGTGCTTCCATGTTTTCTTGGATTCTGCTTTTCAATGATTTTCATTTGATGTTAGAAGCTAACTTTTGTTTTGGGGTTGTCCTGTTTTCTGCTACAGGTGCTACTTACTGCTTATGTAAAGATGGAGTGGGTGACCAAGCTCTCCAAAAGGCCCTGGATTATGCTTGTGGAGCTGGAGCTGATTGTTCTGCAATCCTCCAAAATGGTGCTTGCTATAACCCCAACACTGTGAAAGATCACTGCAACTATGCTGTTAATAGTTATTTCCAAAGGAAAGGTCAAGCTACAGGAAGCTGTGATTTTTCTGGCACTGCTACCGTTAGTTCCAATCCTCCTGCCAGTAAGTCCCGTAACCTATCACTTCTGTTACTAAAAATTTCTTTCTTCTTCGATATTTCCTTTTAATTTTGGATTTCTCCTAATTATTTCTGTACAATTTCTTTGTGATTTGCAGATGTTCCTTCAACCTGCAGCTTTCCCTCAAGGTATGGTTATTACATTAAACCTTTCAGCTTGTTGATTCTGCAGGAAGTTTCCTTCTTATATGTTCCACTGAACCCTTGAGCTTGTTAAAACTAGAATTTGCCAGACAAAGTTTCCAATTATCCTATGATGTCAGCTCTAATGTCTTAGCTTTGGGATTTTTCTGTTTGGTACAACCGACAGTAGATATGAACTGGATTTTGCTTTGAGAAGAAATTTACAGAATACAGCTACTGTGTCAATTGTCATTAAATTATTTTTATAATGGTCAATTAAATAAAGTGTAGATCTAGCTAGCTTAGCCCCTCCTAAATAGCTAAATCATCTTTGATTTCTTTAGAAAGAGGCTGTGAGCTGTCATGATGTTGATATTTTATAAGATTTTTGGCTTTTTTCTTATCAAAACATCTTAGTTGGAAATCTGTTATATTCCCATGTTAGCATGATTCCATTTGCTTTCATAGCATGATTGCTACTGAATTTTCTTCTAACCCAACCATGGCTGCTTTTTTGTATCTTCTGCTAAATTTTGCAGTAGCACAGGCAGCACAACTCCAACAACTGGGACACCTTCCACAGGACCTACAGGAACAAACACTGGCACAACCACCGGGACTCCTACAGTCTTTGGTGGTGGCACCACCCTTGGCCCAACAGGAGTAACTGGCATCAATGATCCAGGTCATGCTGTGGCTCTCTTCAGAAGCACTAACAACATTCTCTTCACTTTTCTCATCACCCTTTGGATTGTAGGGTTGTCTTGGATGTGAAGTTGTAGTTACAAACCGGAGGAATGGATGGGGTTTGAATTTGATGTGTGGATGACATTTTGCCATGACAGAAGTTTCATTAAACATTGGTGTATGTAGAAATCATCTACTAAAGGCGAACCCCTCACTAGGCCTATGTGAAAAAAAGCTTTGGAATTTGATTCCCCTTCTGAGTAGAAGAACCTGGTCACTACTTTTTAGATTTTTCTCTGTATATCTAGATAGAGAGCACTAAAATTTGGCTAATGAAAATTACTGCTGCCAATCTGCCATTATTACTGTACTTTGTTCATTTCAAGCTTCAATAAGTGGACTGCCTGTGCCTGGGCTGGTGTTATTTGTTGAATGGGTGGATAGTGATGCATCCATTGCCAAAACTGTGGATCAGAATTATTGACATTTGGCATATAATGCATGACCTGAATTTGTTCATTATTGACATTAAAGTAGCTCTTCTATAGGCATGGGTCCCCGGAGCTTCGGGTTGTGACTTGTGAACTACCTACCAAACTTTCGGTTGCAAGCACAATGAAAGAAATGAGTGAAGGTAAAGGCCAAATGGGATAGAAAAGAAAATGATTTGGTGCCTTTAGTGTGACACTAACGAAAATAATACCTATATAGACGGTAGATGTGTAGCTGGCTCTTCGGATTATGTGGATTTATGTAAATCGTGTTTATATTATGTAAAATATAAAAATTTTATATTTAAATATTACACAACAATTTTCTCAACTTTTTATCAAATTTATATTTGATTTTTATCAAATTTCAATCCATGTTACCTTTGTTTCTCTTTTTCCCACCATGTCTAAATTTGCCAGAATAGCATAACCAATGACATCCCCAATTGCAGCAAATGAGACCATCCCGAATTTGTGTTTCTGGTAGAAGCCCCAGCAACAGCCATGACATGAATTGAATGGAATCACAGCAAACTTCGCCTGACAGAAGAACGGCAATTCCTGGAACAAGTAGAAACGAAGATAATCTTTTTGATTAACAGATCAAGCGGTTTGATATATGTTGAAATCTAGATATGTTGCGTCTCTGTTTTCAGTTTGATGGATGATTACTGAATGCTTGAAAAAAACCGTCCAATGATTTTCGGATTAAACAGAACTGTTTAAACATTCTGATACCGTGGTTTCCATTCTGATCTATATTTGGCAAGACAGTGTGAGAAATGCTGAAAGGGTTACTTGCTGCTTTGAAATACCATCAACGAAATCACTGCTATAACCCTTTACAGGGTAAGCATCATCTTATCAAGCATACTGTTAAAATTCAAGCTAAATATGGATCAGGACACGTAAAAATGTTCAAGGATCAAGCTACCAGCCTAAGCTTAGAAGTCTGTCTGACCTATAAACATACAGCCCGTTCAAGCTTAGATCTTTAAAGCATTAATAAGATATACACCACATATAGTCTGCCATGAAAAGGTAATAAGGGGACCAGCAGAAGACCGCTGATGAACTTTATTGAGACAAACAATAGATGCATTTCTTGTGGAAATTGAAGTACTTCTAGATTATAAGCTGACCCAAGAAATTGAATGCAGCCGAAAGATATCTCAATTTCCTTGACCATCGACTGATCTACAACATGCATTGCCAAGCAAAGGAATGAAGGATGCTTGATCTTGATGTGCAGTAAGTAACAACAACCATTGAGCAGAAAGCTGTGAATAATTTCCAGGTTCGGGTCATTAGAAATGCCGATAAAATTGTTCTCAAATTTGGATTAAAAATTGGAATCAGTACAGACTACAGAGACTGAGAGAATTAAAGTCATGAAAGTTTCACAAACAACAAACCTCAACAACAATAACAATTAGATCTGCAACTTCCTATTTCCCTTTACAGAAATATCATTTGTTTTGTCTAGGTCAGAACATTTCTACAGCTCTTGCTAAGCATACAGGAAGAAAGGATTAATGCACTTGTCCTTCATTCTGTGGCACCGGTGGCTGCGCTGGTGGTGGCGGCAGTTGAGCGTCCTCTTTAAATGGTGTGCCAATGTCCATTGCTGCGACTCCTTCTAACTCTTGGATTGCACCAATCGCACTGATGTTGCTTTCACCTGTGAACTGAGGCTTTAGTACTCCAACTGCTTGCTTCACTTTCGATTGCTGCAACCAATCAACATTATTCAATCATAAATAAACAATGTACCATACTAGAATGTGTCTGTTTTTTTTTTTCGCTTCCCTTTGACCCAGTTGCCTCCCTCACGACAAGTCTTAGATTATTAAAGACTAGAAGGACCTTAGGCCTCCTACCTTCTATAAAAATTAGATCCTTACAATTATTTGCCCATGAATCATATCCTACTGCAAGGCACAGACAGAATTGCTTGTAACAAAGTAGAAGTCATAGAGAAATCATCTGAACTTACAAAGAAATCAAGTTTTCTCTTAAGATCTCCATAAGCAGCCGCTAATGCCTTTGATTCAGCTCCATCAGTTGTCTTCTTATCCAAAAACGAAACCAAAGACAATGACATTAGATTTAACACAAAGACAATCGAGCAGACCATAACATCAAAAATAGAATGTCCAAAATGTAGAGGTCACAGTTATAAATTTCTTTTCTTCATAAATTTCCCTCATAGCTTTTTGGACATCTCCATCATCATCATGATTCAAAAACAAATGGAAAGTAAAGTTTCCGCTTTTAATCATCGCTCAAAACACCATACAAATCAAGTGGTTTTACCTTCTTGGGGCGACCTACGGGCTTTCCGGTGGCATTCTTGGGGTTGATGAGCTTATCAGTGACCCCACCGATCTTGGGTGGCCGTCCTCTCCGCTTTCCAGGGACCACAACGCCGGCAGCTCCAGTTGTGCCCTTGGGCCTTCCTCTGGGCCTCGGTAAATTAGGAACATCAACAGTGGTAGCAGCAGCAGCAGCATCGGCGTAAGGAACAGCCATGGGTTGACCCTGGATCGGCATAACAGCATGTGGAGGTAACTGGTTCATGGCCTTAGGCGGCCGTCCAGGGCCCCTTTTTATCGCATTAGCCCCCACCATGGACCTCACCGTCTTCGGCTTCCTCGGTCGACCGGGACTCTTCTTAGGCCCACTTTTGGGTGGACGACCCCGGCCTTTCCTAACACCAAGTTGACCAACGGGCCCATTTTTCCTTGGCCTACCGGGGCTTTTCTTAGACCCATCGGCAAGCGGAACTGGCTGCTGAGCGTTGGGGTCGGCCGTAGGAAGTGTAGATTTGGGCTTGGGAGGACGGCCGCGACCTCGTTTGGGTCCAGCAGAAGCATCAGGAAGGTTAGGTGGAGTAGAATCCGGATGCGAAGCTTCAGATCCAGCGGTGGAGGCAAGCTTGTAAGACTTCTTGACCATAACCAGAAGACCGTTGTTTTTCAAGCGCTTCAAGTGGTGAGTCAACAAGGCCGTGTGTGTCGGTGGCAAGTCTCTGTAAGCTAACTCTATGTACTTAGCTATAGCCCTTTTGCTTGACCCATTCTTCTCTTTCAAAGCCCCAATCGCCTCGCATATCATGTCCGAATAAGGAGGGTGGTTGAAACTAGGCGGCAGACCTGTGACTGTCGCCGTCGGGTTGGCCACGACGGGGATGATGGGCGGGGGAGGGATCGGGGGAGGAGGGTCTACGGGGAACGAAGAGAGAGAAGGGTCCATTTTTGAAAATTGAATAATTTTGGTAAACAGAGAAATGAAAATAAAATTTTAAATGATAAAAAGAAAGAGTAGTTTGTGCTTTTTAATTTTGCATCGTAAATGAAAAGCAAGAGAACATGGGCGTGGGCGGGGATTGATCGGGCTATCGGGGAAGAGCGTTCACCATTGAAGAGAGAAAGAAAAAGGTCTAAAGGGTCAGTTTTTGGATATGGACGAAGATATATATATTTTTTGAAAAAGGAAAAGAGGATCTAATTTTACATTAAAAAAATAGCAAGTTAAATCTTATAATTCAAAGTAATTTTTTATTTGTATTATATAAAATTATATTTTTATAATTATAAAATATAAAAAAATTTATATTAAAATTTATTTTGATATATTAAATATATTTTTTTAATTTTAATCATATTTATATATATTTTTAATTTAAATAATATTTACGTTTTTTATTCATATAATCATATTATATTTAAAAATAATTTTAATTTTAATTAAATATATAATAAATTTAATAAATAGTATAAATTTATTTATTAATTTTTTAAAATTATATGATATCTTTCTATTATATTGAGTATAAAGTTAATTTTTATTTATATTTAATATTAATTTAAAAGAAATTTAAATGGATAAAAATATAAGTACAAAATTTCTAACCTTATGATAGAAAAGAGGGAAATTGATACAAAATTCAAGAATGATACAAACATGGAAATAAATACATAAATTATGGGATCCAGTTGAGATATCTTAAAAGGTGGACCCAACATGTTTCAACGGGCATTTTTCAGACAAACTTTAGTCACGATGCCCTAAAAAATGGCTGATATTTTAGCTGTAAGAGATTTGATAATATGGGACCAAAGTCTAACGGTAGCAATGGCAGCAAAATCGCAGCTTCCTCGTCCTTTGCTTTGGCAGTAACTGTTGACAGCATCGTTGCAGTGATCTTTCACAGTATTAAGATGATATGCAGTAGAATCAGCAGCAGCTCCACAAAGCACAAGATTCTCTGTCAAAAATGGGATTTTCCTTCTATTTTTCTTTGCAATGAAAGGAAAATAACCACTCAAAAAGATTCTCTCCGTGAATTCTTTACAGTGAAGATGACAGGAAGTCATATCCAATCTTAGAAATCTTGAGTTATGATAACTTAAGAATCTTTACATCTAATCTGAAGTTGCAAAAGTAGAGAAACATGTTTGTAAGAACGATGGAAATATCAAAATATCTAAGGATGGCCATGCAGTAGACAAACTAAAAGAAAAACTGGAGCACATCTTAAACTATTGATTAATGAGTGATGTTATAAGAAAAAAAATATGATCCACTTTTTCATATATTTAATTTTTAATCGTCGTATTTGTATATAAACACATATTTTATTAATAAATTTATTATTATCGTTATAATAATCAATCTCATTAAAATCAATTTCAATATTAATCCAAATAAATCGAAAATCGTTCATTAAAAAATCCTAATCTTGTAATCATTCCTCATGGTTTGGAAAAAAAACAATATTTAAATGCTTAAATTTCATCAATATTGTAAGCATGGAGTATACTTAAGTGCTCCATAAGTCCATATTCCAATTCAGGAGTGAATGAAGCACCTATGACAATGCCAACCAACCAACCAACCAATCAAAACCAACATGCAATGATCCAAGATTTTCTTAACTGAGTTCGGAATCCGAAAGTATATCTTCCCAAGATCCCAGATTATGACAACACCACTTTTTTTTACTTAAAATCTCCCTCAACCTGCAAATATTGCAGGCTTGCAGCTTTGTTTAAGGCAGTTCTCCGAAAGCTTCTGACCATTAAACTGGGTTAAACGAAAAGCTTCATGGTTTATATTTTCCTTACTTTTTGGATTATTAGGTTTCTGATAGTGATGTGTGATTTGTGTGGCCTACTGACTTTCTTTATTACTTGAGTTTAGTTCATATCTGTGCGGTTGCTTTTGGTGGTGGGCAAGTGCAACCGAGTATGCCAAGTCACAACCATTTTTGTCCTTTTAATTACTTCTTTTTGTACCCTTTAGCTTTAGGTTGCCCATGTTCAGGATTTTTCTTTGCTTGGGAAATTCGAGTTTGGTGTGGGTTTTTTGTTTTTTGTTCAGGACTTTGAATTCTAGTTCTGGATCTGTTTTGGCTTCAGGCTATGCTTGCTTTCCTGTCAGTTTGCTAGCATATTCAATATCATTTCCTTAATCTTAGAGATTGTCCACATAGGGCTTCACAGGCCAGTAAATCTACATAATTTGACCAATGGAAAGACAGATTAGACACTAAGATTTGTTCTTTATTACAGGATTTTCCAGGCATTGCATCCCTGATCTCTGTAAAGAACAAGTTGCAGTTTCGTTAGTTGATAGAATTTCAGTATTTGTAGTAGCAGAAAGTTGGATTCTTCAAGCAGAGAGAAGACAAAGATGTTGTCTGAGTTAAAGAGAGAATTAGCTCCTATGCACACTTGCATACGTAAATTTATTGTTGGAAACTTGAATGGATACTTCCGAAGTGATTGATGTAGCCGCATAGCATACTTAATTATCATTAGCAAAGATATTTTATAGCTGGATTTGAATTTTTAATGGTGATTACTGCAGAATAATTGACCCTCTGCTTTGTCTGCAAGGGCTGGTGGGTTGATTCTCAGCCTTGGAAATCTTTCTTCACAGTATGCTTGGGCCTTTTGTTGGCTTGGAAACCTGTCTATACAGTAACTTTTTTTTTTGTCAACACAATTTTTTTTTTTTTTTACATTACATAAACACGATTTTATACGAATCACTGCAAGCATTACTGTTGTTATAGGTCTGTGTTTGTATGTCTGAATAAGCTATTGTATTCTAAGGAAAGTTGATGTTTAAATTTCTTAATGTTAGATTGAAGAGGCACAACCTTCAATTACTTCTTAAATGACAAAATCAATAGGGTTGAAATCCTTTTCCCAGGTGTTGGTTGCTTCTTGATAGCTGTTTGTTTTGGCTCAGCCATCCACTCATCCAATTCTGCAGATAATAAAGCAAAGCTTAACAAACTTAAAAATAGAGTATGCCTCTTCTTCTCAAGACATATCTAAATGGGATTAATGAGTATTAATCAGAAGTGAAACCTGTTGAATAGCTTTTCTGTAGCTTCAACTGGTATTTGGGTTCCTTCTGCGAGTATCAAATACCTTGGCCTTTGTTAAGATTAGTATTGATGATATTGTCACGTCACGCGCTCCAAAAAATTATAAGCAAGATGCTTCAATCTCATGTCCAATACAAAATGAGTGCCATCTCTGGGGATTGTATTAGCCAATGGCTTGATGGAATAGTCGATGAACGAGTCAAGAGCTAATCAATGCAGCATTGAACTTCAAGTAGATTATTCATAGTCATGGTAATTACACTTACAGAAGGAAATTTTGGAGTCTGCAGGAATTGACAGCTATAAAGCTTTGTTTCACGCTTATCAGCCATTAATGCCCCCAACCTCATAATTATAATGCTTCTAGAAGGCAATTGAAAGCAACTCAGGACACCAATCAGTGGATTGTGCGTATATTTTATCATTGTCGTTGTCCAACAGCTTGGAAAGAGAAATGGGGCAGTGGCCCCGGATGGAGAAGAACATGGCTGTCCATCAATGGAGGCTTGATATTTCCCCCACCACAAGATTGAACACTATCAAGTGGCTAGGTATGCAAATTTATTGTTGATTCATCAAGATTTCATGTTAATTGTCATTCTTTAACAAATTTATTCTTTCATTGCTTTATTTGGACACAATGAAAAGTCAATAGCACTACATAGCACAGTTATGTGAAGACTAGTTGCAGCAAAAGAAAGCAACCAAATACATTGACATCAGATATTGAGATCAGGAAAAGATCACAAGATAAATAGACTTTGTCTTCATATGCTGTTGTCACGAAGCACATGGCATTGATTTTCTTAGTTATTCTATTAATTATGACTTTGGGTTGCTTTATTTCTTAAAGTTCTCCATCAATTTGAAATATTCCAAAGCATGTTTTGAGCTTTTTATATTTTTTATGCATTCTGTCATCATCTAATTTCAATTATTCAATTTCTTGTTATTATTAAGGTCTTGAAAAATCACGATGAATAGTAAATTTGAGGATAATTATATTTGTCACCATCAAAAAACGTCAACATTTTGATTTAATTTGATAAAAAGAAAATACAATCAATAAAGCACTAAAATTAAGACTTCAAATGCGTTTATCATTTGTTATGGCTCATGGGCTTCCCAGCCTAAAGCCTAAGTACAAAGATCAAGCCAGAAATCTTATTAAAGACAATGAGTCGGTATTATTAGTTTATGCTGTCTCTTGCACTTATAATATCATTTGAGATATCTCTCATTAACATTAGTCACCTGACACTTATGCAAGCCACTTAATTGACACTTAAATCCTTATAAAAAAGATACAGTTGCAATTGTTGTTGTTTTTAACAGATGCTTATGTAATCTTTTTTGTCATTTTCTCAACGTGTACTGAAGATTCTGTAAAAATAATAAGGATCAAAGAGACGTAGGGATCTGTCCTTACGCGCGCACTCCTATGCTTAAGTCCAAAAAAATATTTAAACAGAGTTTCTGTTAACAAAGTAAAGTTTAGGGGTTTTTTATCATACCTGGGGTATTTATAAATGTCCACTGTATAGTTTCAATAAGTTCAAAATTCATAGTTATTTGGATCCAAAATTTTATTATTTTGGGCCCTTTGTATTCTGAGACCTAAACGCGCGACTGAACTTGAGGTAAATTGCCTCTATCAATTGCTCTCCACTTTTTCATGGAGAAATTTTTCATGGGAGAGTATAATAAGAAGATTATGTCTTTCTGAGACGGCTATTAAGAACGCAATGTTTTATTTGCGAGAGATATTTCAGCTCCGATAAGAACGCGACGTTTCAACCATCTCAGTTACGATTAAATAAAAGTAAGGTACCGTTGGATAGCTTAAAAAACTGCTATATTTCTGTCGCAATCTTGTCGCAAATTCTCTCACGAACTCTGTCGCATCCCCACCGAAACCCTCTCGCAACACTGAGATACTTCTACCGCAAATACATACCTCTGTCGCCGTGTACTCGGTCGCTAACCTATATTATCATCCACAACAGTAACAAATCATATGACGAGAGTAAAATATAAAAGACGAGAGCCTTGGAGGGGAGGACTAATGAACTACTTTCAGTCATTATACTACAATCGAGCTCCTGTTCCCTTCGAAGTCTTAGGCCAAGTTTAAGATTTCGATAAGAGCGGGTGCAATGCAATGGGATCAGTGGTGGATAAAATAGTAAGAAAATAATTTTTAATTTTTTATAATTTTATTAAAAATATATATTATTAATAATTTTTTTACAATCTAAACTCATCTCTTCATTCCTTTTAGTTTGGATATTAATTAACTTGAGCGTTTTTTCTTGCTCCTTTTGTCTTATAGGAATAATAAACATATCGGAATTTCTAGCAGCCTCTACTTCAACATTTGAAATCATCAACAGTATTCAAAGATCAATATTTTTATAAAAAAAAAAATGAATATGCTTTCTTCCCAAATAGGTTAAGTACTTAAATCAATAATCATCCTCAAATTTCTAATAATTATTAGAAGTAAAAGGAAAATAAACATTGCTCTTAGATTATTAATTGATTTGACAAAAAAAAAAAATTGGGATTAAATCAACACGTCAGATTCAAAGTTGGAGTGGTATTTTGCTTCTTATAAGAATTGTAAAATCGATTGATTTTGACAAAAGTATTAATATGAATCATAAAACTTATCGCCAAACTTATTCTATAATATTTTATAATATTCTATAATATAATGATGAAACTTCAAGCAAAACAACATTTCATGTTGCAATTATCGCTAATTAATAATCAGAATTTAATGAATTTAATCAAGAAATTTTTTTTAAGTATTAACTTTATCATATCTACCCTTTTTCAAATATAAAAATTTTGTAAGTTTGAAATTCAAGTACCAATATTTTTATTCTCTCTTTTCTCATACTAAAACTCTTCATTAAATCAAATTTGTTATTGTTATTTGATTACCATATAAGAGTTCGGTTTTATATATTAATAAAAAAATTTTTTATCGATGGAATTTGGAAAAACTATCTTATATTTCATTTTTAATTAATTTTGGATGAATTATTTAACTGATGTCATTAATAAAATTTAAAAATTTTACTAATGTGTTTTTTTATAACTATATATTGATTATTATATGTTGAATAGAGATTAATAATCAACAACTAAAATATAGGTTAACGATTAACTAAGTCTAAAGTTCGATTCCTCTTATACTTCTTATGAATTAAAAAATCAATAATCAAAGTTATCAAAGAAATTATATTAATTAACTGACATCAAACACGGAAAGTTCTTACAAATATAATAGGAAAAAATTGAGAAACATAAATTAAAAAAAAGAAAGAAACAAAAAATGATTCAAATCTTGGTCTTAATGTCTTGCAAATTGACATGTCTTTTTGCCATACCTAGACTCTAGAAGGTTTACAAATGTGGTCGGCTGCCCATTGTTTTATTAGTCTGTCTGATTATCATATTGTCTTCTCAAAAGCGAGATTCGATATCAACAAGGAAAAGAAAGGAAAGCAGAGAACTTCCAAAAAGAAAGTTTAATGTTTGTGGGGGAAAAGAATCATGTGTGAAAATAATTTTACAAACAAAATTAAAAATTATAATATATATTTTTTTTTAATTAATTAATTATTTTTAATATTCTACAAAAATATATTTTCATTTTAATTTCGTATGTACAATTTAAAATTTTAATTAGATAATATTCTTTAAATTATATATAATATATAATTTGTTTGTTGGGTTCTTTAATAAGCTTTAGAATTATTATCTCAGTCTACTATCAGAAAGAAATCTACTTATAATTTTTTTTTAATTTTAATGGTAATGAATTAGATAATAATATTAAATTTTAAATGTTTGATTCCTAAAAGTATTAACAAAATTTATTTTGTTTTTAAAAATAAAAATTATAATAATAAAATTCAATGAGATTGAGGATAATCGAAGAATTTAAAATTACGAGCCATCCAATGATAATGGGCACCGTTAAAATATATCACTGCGACAGAAATGATGCCACGTGGAATCCTATACCTTGTACTTATCCGCTATGTCGAAAGATGTCCTTTAGCTGCATGAAATTCTGTGAAACATACACGTGTCATCAGCCAATGGCCGTAGCCATTTCCGTTATCCGAATGTCTGTTATAAATAAATGGTGGATGATAGCTTTGTTTCCCATGCTTGCGTTTCAGAAAACCAAAACATTCTAGAAACTTGAGAAATGGAAAGTTTAGAGTGTTCCTCTGAGCTGGTTCCGGGTTTACCCGAAGAACTCGGTCTTGAGTGCTTAACTCGCTTACCTTACACAACTGTACGACTCGCCTCCCGAGTTTGTCATCGATGGCGAGATTTGCTCCAAAGCTTAGATTTTTATCAACACCGCAAAAAATCAGGGTACATCCAGCAAGTCGCTTGCTTAGTTCAAGCCTTTAGCGGTGGAATCGTGAATGGAACTAAAAAACTGGGTGATTCACCCAGTTTTGGAATTGCTGTGTTTGACTCGGGGAGTCGGAGTTGGGATAGGCTTGCCCCGGTTCCCAGATACCCAAAGGGGTTGCCTTTGTTTTGTCAATTAGCAAGCAGTGAGGGGAAGCTTGTAGTGATGGGTGGGTGGGACCCGGTGAGTTACGACCCGGTTACTGATGTTTTTATCTACGATTTCATGACTCAGCAATGGAGACAAGGGAAAGATATGCCGTCAAAAAGGTCGTTCTTTGCAATCGGAGCATGTTCGGGTCGGGTCTATATTGCAGGCGGGCATGACGAGAACAAGAACGCGTCAAGAACAGCGTGGGTTTATGATTTGAGAAAGGACGATTGGACTCAGATAGGGGAGTTGAGCCAAGAGCGAGATGAGTGTGAAGGCATGGTGGTCGGGGAAGACGAGTTCTGGGTTGTGAGTGGATACGGAACGGAGAGTCAAGGTCAATTCGATGGCAGCGCTGACATATACGGGTTTAAGTCGGGTCTATGGAGGCGGGTCGAAGGGGTATGGGAACCCGGTCGATGCCCGAGATCAAGTGTCGGGATCGGAAAAGATGGGAAATTGTTGAATTGGGCAGAGGTCGACCCGGCCGTCCGAGTAGCACCATGCGGGATTACACTGAAGGGACGAGTCTTGGTTTCCGGCTCAGAGTATCAAGGTGCACCAAATGGGTTTTACATGGCAGAAATGAAGGAAGGGCAAAGTTGCAAATTGGAGAAGATCAGTGTGCCTGATGAGTTTTCTGGGTTTGTCCAGTCAGGCTGCTTTGTGCAAATCTGATGCACTAAGCATGTGATCAACTAGTCATAACAAGGGTAAAAAACAAAAGTAAAGACGTAATTTTGTAGTAATTTTGGTAATCCAAACTATATTTGTACTTCAAATTTTCGTGTAGAAATCGGCTTTCTCTCTTTTTCTTTTTCTTTTTTTTTTTTATTTCAGATGATGTAAAATTTTGAGTTTGATGCATAATTATTGTGATTATATATGAATATTTTCACAAATTTGCAGCATATTTGGTTTGTTTGGGGTGTAAAATTCAGTGCTGATGGTTTTCAAAGGAGACTCAGTTGTCTGTTGAACAGTGAAAATTGATGTTTATTTTCCTGTCTGCATGTAGAGGAGGGGTCAGGGAACCAGACAGACTGGTTTCTCTTTCTCAGTTCATTGTTCATTCTGTAAGGTCACTAACGCAAGCCGCCACGATTAGGTTTGCCAATCTAATAATATCGACTTGTTCTTTAAGTTATGATGAATGATGACATGAAGTAGTACTTGTCCAGGTGCCTTGCTATTTACATTTCTGCTATCCATTTAAGCTTCCAACTCAGTTTTTATAGATCTATCGAACTTTTACGCATTAATTTTTGAGAATTTATCAATAGCTTATCAATGAAATATTGAAATATTATGAAAGTTCAATTTGAATGTTTTATGTTCAATATTCAAATCTTAACTATTTATGTTCGATTCAATATTCGAATCTTGACCATTTGTGTTAACCATTTAAGCTTAGATTGGTCAGAATTTTGAAACAGGTTGCAGTCAAATGAATCTGCTTCAGCAACGTAAATATACATCCTCAGTTATAAAACTCATTGTTGGCCTGAAAATTGCAGTCAGCATAGACAGTTATTTAGAATGTTCTCTGCCCATTTTCTACAGCAGCCGCCCAAATTATTTGTAAACCTTGAAGAAGAAATCCAAAAAATACATTGTTTGACTTCTTGAATTTCAAGAAAATGAAATAATACAGTGTTTGACTTTGATCTTCAATGTAGAAGATGCGAAAATCTTGCTTTGAATTCTGAATTTATGGGATTTGTAAAATGATTATATGAAACGATTACGTCTACGTATGTTAATTTTAATTTTTTTATTCTAGAATTAATTGCTGACTGCTCTAACTCTTTTGACAGTTGTACATCTACTTTGCTTGCTGGATCCATTTCAATTCGGATTCATATTGATCTAGGTATCTCTTACTAGGAATCCTCATAAGAGAAGAGGGGAGTAATTTTCGGATATGCCAATGTGGTCTCGGTTTAGTGGCAAAGAGGAGGCTCTGCAGCTTTGAAGTCTCAAGTGATTTCATAATTACTCGTTCATGAAATGTAATATACTAACTGTAATTGAAACTTTTAATTAAAATGTATTACTCAAAAAATAAAAGTAATTTTCTGATACCACTTGGTACGTATCCCCGTTTTCAACTCAGTTTTGGTATACCAAGTTGTCAAGGGCACTGCAAATGAAATATATGTGCTAACAATGGCAATAGAAGAATAATGCTTTTTGCCTCTAAGCTTAACAATTTATAATGGGAATACTTTCTTGTACCTGAAATATAATAAGAAAGAGGTGTACAATAGCCCACATCCAGCACCTGTTATAACCAGAACCCAACTAAATGCAGATGGGTAATCAAAAACTGAAGCTGCAAAGTTCATTCCAAAGACTCCTGCTACGGCGGCGAATATCGTGGCCACAAAGGTTGCTGCAGTGAGAAGTAACTCAAATTGAATCAGGTGGTTTTGAACGTTGCCCTGTTGAAGAAAAAAGGAAGAAAGTTAATGTTTAATAGTTCTTTATTTTATGACTGCCCAAGTAACGATTGACTTCTTTCCTATCTCCCACTTCACATTGCAAGATGAAGAGAAGGAAATATTGAATCACTCAATCAATTCTCACCAATTTGATGTTGATCAGATCTTCAGTATCATCAATGTACTCTTTGAGCTGCATAACCAATAAGATCGAGCGTCAGCGGTTTACACGGAAGAGTTATTCTCAACAATCTTCAGAGGAGAATATTTAGTTTTAGGTTCCTAGAGTACTGGAAGAAAAACTACTTGATTTTCGGTTAAAGTCAAATCGGCATCCATATGCATCTATATGTTAAACTTAAGGGTAGCAAAAACAGATCATACTTCTATATCAGCTGATTAGTTGTAGACCTGTAGCACATCAATGAAGCATCTTAATGATTTTCCACTGTTTTTGTAAACCATCATTAAAGGATTCTAACATATCTATGGTAGGAATTTGAAGGCCTCTTACCGAGAGTAACTTGCTGAGAGTATGATCAATAACAACAAAGTATGCTTCAAGTAACATTTCAAGTTGTTCAATATTTTCCCCACCACTTGATGAACTAATTAAGCTTCCATGTTTACTTGAAGTAACAATGCTGCTAAATGCCCTTTGCAATCTCTGGGCTCCATTTGCTGATGCTACTGGTGACACAGGAGCAGATATTGAAACTAGTCTGCTCCCGCCAGAAAAATTGGTTAGAGCATTTATTTCACTGGGAGTGTTAGCCTCAGACCTTAGTTTTTTCTCTGTGAGGTACATCTCAGCCATGTCACCATCATCATCCATAAGATGCTCCAACTCATCTCGGACCTGAAAATTTCAATCAAAAACCCATTACTGTATAAGAAACGAAGCTACAGCAGGTAGACATTTCAAAGGGAACAGTATAAAAGTATCTTTACCTTCTGAACTCGCTGGGTTAATGCAAGGAGGTGGCCTTTTAATCTACGAACACGTTCCAGGTTAAGAGTATTAATGGATGATGCTAGTTCATCTAGCACTGGATATATCTCCGTTTCTAGTTCTTTCACCTATAAAAAGAAAATTTCTAATGTGAGGGATTTTAGCTTATAATGATATCTGGATTAGTATCAACACTAATTTTTCGATATTCTTTTTTTACTTTGATTTTAACCAGGCTAATTTCCTAGCCTTTTCTGGAAGACTAGAACCTATAGTCATCAGATGACACATTTGGCTTCATGAAATTCCCATGCATGCCAAATACAAAGATGTAGACTTTGGGAGCAAAGCCCATCCAACCTGTCAAATCCTGAATAAATAATAGTAAATTTTGTTTCAGTGTTAAAGAACACACTAATTGTTGAAAGGGGATACTAAAACTAAATCTAAGCAGAGTTCTTGAACAGAAAAGATTTCACACAGCTTGCGATTTAAACAGCCAATGTGTAAGGGAATATGATAATAGATGGACTACAAGTATTTAATCAACATGAGGTCAATAGTCAGCAAATCCATTCCAATTCTGCAAATGACAGAAAATAGATTCAACACGAATTTATTAAGTGGTATATAAATACCAAGGTCTATATGCAATGGAAAAATGAAAAACCAAATTTATGCCATTAAAGGAATCTGCAGAGTTTTTCAAGCCGTGTCTTTGCACACAGTAGCATATCTTGAAAGCCTCTGGCAAGCAAAGGTGTAACAAGCTCATTTGTTTAACATGCTTTTAGACAAAATCTAAACCTACAAAGTGGAGCAGGATTGGAAATCTGCTACTCAACCCTACCCATACTCAAAGAAGAGAAGCCACAAGACTCAGTTCTGCAGCAACTTTCAATCCATTTTGCATTATGGAGATATTTAGTCTATAACCTATGATTTCATTGGATCGGAGTGTCAGAACCAGCCAGACAAATTAAGCAGAACTAGACTGACATCAGCGCTACAACATTCAAGCTTGTAAGCCGGACAAGGAAAACCCTTGATTCATATATAGTCAGATGACACACATTCTCTCCTTCACTCTGTAGAGACAGAAAATTATGAGGAAAGGAGAAGAAAGAGAGAGGAGAGGGAAGGGTCTGTAATTCATAATTCATAAATGAAACCTAACGAATCCCTCAGCACAGTCCTTCATCAAGGATGCTGAGCAGGTTGCATGAACCCAACCTTGTTATAGAGTACCTATCTATATTAACAATAACAGAATATTCTATCCTATGTATTGATGTAAGTGTGCCATTGCCACCTCAGTTGAAAGAGTCAGCTAGGAAAATAAAAAAGTATCATTATTTCCGGTGAATATTATTAACTTTAGGAGGCTAAAGATTATACAAACTGCACCACTAGGGTATCCCCTCAGTGTTGAGTAAAAGAAATTCCATTGCTTATGTAAAAGGATATCAAGCAGTTCTAAAAGTTAGCTCCTGATGGAGGTTATAGCATACCTTTGCATCCAAGGACATGCAGGTTAGTTCCAATGCCAGTTCCAGAGCCCTAAATTCAAATGGCAGGTCATCTGAATCAAACCAGGACATGATGTAAGCAACTTATGTGACAATTTTATTAATAGGAATTCCACCGGCCAAACAAGTTAAAGAGAGAAAGTGAGACAAACGAGAACTGCCATAAAAACACTTTGCGGGCTAACAAAGGTTTTGGAAGCATCATTCGGGCCAAATTTGTATTTTTTAACCTCCCTGAACCGCGGAAGATGTCTCTGTTTTTTAGGAGCAGTATAGTAGTCAAATTCAGTGACATTGGAGTTTTTCTCATATGCTTCTCCACATAAGATAACATGTAAATAGATATTGAAGGACCGGAGAATATAACAGACATTTTTGTAACAATGATTTCAACAGCATTGCAGTAAAAATTGTTTAGTTATGACTCTTTCAGTCTTCCACTCGAAACCGAAATTAAAGCTATCAAAATCTACAAGTATTCGTTTTTACCAGCTTGATCTTTGTTTGTCTGAAGACGCTTGCATAATTCTGACTTGTATTGAACAACATTTATATCCAAAGAATTCATCAAGATAACCTCCTCGGCTGTAATTATACATCTTATTTGCTCAAGATTGACCACAATAGCCTTCTCCCTTCCTAGTATTGTTGAAGGATAAATAAACAAAGGGTCCAAAAGCCTTAGGTCCCTAGATGGCAAAGAACACTGTCTCATTATTCGAGCCTTATCAAGCTCCAAAATCTTTGCATTCCCATCTTGATCAATCTTTATCCACGAACGACTGTTGTTCCCTCTCTTCTTCACACTTGGAAAGCCAGACCCTCGATTCACATTGGCTCCTGAATTGAGCCTTTCACTGTTACTGGAAGAGGTTGGTTCAGGAGCATCAGAGGGAAGAAAATGGCCCCGTGAGTCTTCCATTGGTCTTTACTTTTTCCTCCTTTGATTCAAGGCAACAGTTTTGCAAAGAGGTTGTATCAGTGGACATTCCAACAACAGCAGCCTTGCTCATTTCGGTTGGTAATCATTTGCATATGAACTCAGGGTTGTTGATATTACTAATATCCATGTAATCTTGTCAAGCATGAAGGATGATTCCTGAAAACTTTGGGTAGGTATATAAGAAAACAGGCAAGGAATCACTTTAAAAAAGTACTGCGTCAATGAAGAAGGTACAACATAATAGGAAGCCTCAACTAATAAATCAATCTAACTAAACCAAAACTCTGCTCATTTTGGCAGCTGAAAAATCACTCTCAGCAGAAAAATTACAAGCAGAAAAAAGAAAGGAATCCACCCTGAATCTCATGTTTTATATTCAATCAGTGACAAAAAACAGCAATTGCCCATACTTATTTAGTTGAAGACCAATAAGTAAACTAAACACCCCCAACAATTGAGAAATGTATAACCTTGGTTCAATGATTAAATCCCAGTGAGAAACTGACTCAAACAGGAATGGTTCTCTATCAAAAACTACAAATCCAAACACTCGAAAACCCTCAAACAGCATTCTAATACTAAAAATAGCAATTTATCAGAAGACCCAAATGACAACAGAAGATTAAACGTGAAAGCAAGCAACTTCCACGAACAATAGATATTAAGAAAAGGGAAAGAACAATGATTATACCACTTAAAAGGGAATGTTCAAGATCTGCAAAGCGGAGTAGGGAATCTGGGACTAGGTTGTCACATTTGATGGAAGTGAAGAGAAACAGCGCGACAGTCGACGTAAACTGAAGAAGTCCCACCACTAAACAATTTCTCGACTTGCTTCCTGCCTTTTGCGCTGTTGAAATTCGTTTTTTTTTTTTTTTTGAAGAGGTAGTGATATTTTTTTTTTACGGAGTATTTAGAGCCATTAATGTGCAATTCGACAAAGAGTTGGATCAGTTGCCTCGAAAAATTCAAAGACAGAAAAGGAAAAAATAATTAATATATTTACCATTTTACCTTTTTTATTTTCCTAACACACAAAATAATAAGATTTTAAATCATTGAAAAATAATTTTAGGGACCAGTTAGTTTATATCGACTTATGTTTTTTAGTTGTTTAATAAAAATGTATTTCATAAATTATTATTTAAGTTTTTAAACTTAGTAAATGAAATATTTATTTAGATAAATAATATAATTAATTTTAACGAGATTAAAAATAACAGTGATAATAAAATTAATATCATACGATAATATATTTGTATTCAATCGATACAATAACAGTAAAGTAAATAATAAAATAATAATTAAAAATATTATATTAATTTTTTTTAAAAATAACAAAATAATAGTTTTTAAACTCATCTGAAATTAATCTCATTATACATAATCTTTATAGAGTTCAAAGTTTTTCACTTATCAAAGATTATAAGTCTAATTTTTTTAAATTATATCGTGCAATCATATTATTATAAAAAACAAATCATTTGTTATTAAAATTATTAATGAATCTATTAAATATGATCGAGTGATTAAAAAAGAGTTATAGTGTATGCAAGATCGTTTGAGTTCGAATCCAAATATCACATTAAGTTCCAATTCAATACCACATCTTCAATTATATAATATTTTCCTTGCAACAAAAAAATTACTATTTAATTATAGTATATAATAGGTAATATATAATTAATTTTTTAATAATATAATTATGTGATATAATTTAAATAAAAAATATATAAATTAACTAACGCATCAAATACAAATTCTTAATACAATCCTTTCTATGTGTTTTGTTTTAGTTCAATAATTGATGATTTATCATCTTAACTAGTAAATCATAAATAAAAAATAGTTAATTATTTTAAATAAATAATAAATAAAGATAACACTAGGGATAAGGATAACAATTATCTAAGTCACGCTAGAGATATAACATTGTTACCAATCACATCCGAATGTTTCCAAAAAAAAAGATCATTTAAGCAAAGATAACCAATCACATGATGCCACATCAAAAAATGATTGCAACAAAAAGACCAAAAGGCCTAACACTCTCCACATATTAAAACGTGGCACTGCATGATAAGCTAATAAAGGGAAAATGAAAAAATAAGCTAGACCGCATCGTAGCTTAGCTATCCCCTACTTTTTCAAATGGAAACGGAGGAGGAAGTTAAGAGATGGCGCGAAACGCAGATATAGTGAAAGTTAGTTATGAAAATAGAACCGGAAATTCAGAAAATGTCGCTTTTCCATTCAACACCGAATCACAACTCTTCCAATTTTCCTTTCTTTTTTTATTTCTTTTAATTTTTATTTTAATTTTCGTTCTTTTAATTTACTTATTTTTTGTTGCAATACTAATATCTGTTATAAATTAAAAAAAAATCAGTTTTTTGATATTTTGATTTCTATTTTCTGTTAATTTTTATGTCTATCTTTTTCTGAAAATTCGGGTCAAAAATCGCCGCTTCTGTTTCTGGTTAATCCCTGATTTTTCTTTTTCTTTATGGTTGTTTTAATTGGTAAATAAATGTGAATTTTGAAATACTTATTCGACGCAGAAAGGCAGCTGAGGATCGCCGGAGATCCTCCGGCGAGTTTGATTTCAGGGCTGCGGGTGCTTAATAATGCTACGAAGTAAGTGTCTTAGTTTTTTTTTTTCCCTTTGTCGGCGAATTTCTTGTGGTAATTGTTCTTCCTTTGTTGTTTCTTCTAATTCTGAAGAACATAGCATTGTAGAAATTGTTTTGAGAATTGTGCCTTCTCTTTGTTACCTGAGATTTGAAATTTTGAATGAAAGGAATAAAAGGTAGCTTTTTTTTTTTTTCTGAAAAAGTTAGAGACAATGTTGTCCCTCTTTGTTTTTGGGTGAATTAGTGAAGAGAATGCTATCAAGTTCCAGTGAATTTCACGCTACCAAATGCAGATTTTATGAACTCGAACTTGAAAATTGTTGAAGCCTTTTTGTTTAATGTCTTATTCTTCTAATATATATGGTTTTAATCTGAAGAATGGAAATATAACTTTTCCTGAATTAATCTTACTGAATATGGTGTAAGGTAAGATATTAAGCCACCATGAATTGCATTGCTTAGGCTGTATATATGTTTTTCCTTCTGGATTCCCTCCTTAATTGCTTGAAACTTACCAGTCATCTCTCCATCATGTATATGGCTTCCAGTATTAGAAGGGTGGTTTTTATATTCTTAGACAATGTTTGAAGCTCTTGGATGGTAAGGATCGGATGGTAAAGATCGGTGAACTATAAAAGTTGTTTTCTTGTGATTTGGAGGTAACGGATTTAAATCATGAAAACAGCCTTCCTGTGACGTGAGAGCTTTGCGCAGTGAGTTTGCCCTTTAATGTTTGAAGCTCTTGATATGTCACAAGAGATTTCTCTGAACTTTGACTGGGATTTTGCTTTGTTACTTCTTCTCTTTTCACTGGCAAGTAGTTAAAGATTTCCTTTTGTTTTCATTTTCCAGGTAGACTTGTATGGTGATAATATAAACGCATGTATCCAACCCATATGTTAAGCTATGGACTTTGATCATGGGAATGGAAGCTTTAAGCATTCAAGAACAGACATAGGGGAAAGTGATGGGAGTGGAAGTAGTAAGCATTCAGGGAGAGATCTGGAACTTGTGGTTGGAAGCAGAAACAGTAAGCATTCGAGTGAGGGAAGTGCAAGCAGTAGGCATTCAAGCAGATATCTAGAACTTGATGATGAAGCTGGAAGCAGTAAGCACTCAAGCAGACATCAAGAACTTGATGATGAAGCTGGAAGCAACGAGCATTCAAGTGAGGGTAGTGGAAGCAGTAAGCATCCAAGAAGACATCTGGAACTTGATTTTGAAACTGGAAGCAGTAAACATTCAGATACTTATCCGAAGGAGATAAACGGGAGTGGAAGAATTCAAAGTAATCATTTTGAGATTAATCCAGAGATTATTAAGGGATGGGGAAACAATAATAACTTTGAAATACACCCTGAGGTCATTGATGAAAGTGAAAGTAGTAAACGATCAGAAGAGGAGATTGATAGGATAGAAAGTGATATACATGTCTCAACCGAAAAGCTGAGGTTGTCATTCTCTTCATCCTCATCTTCATCTGGTTCATCTACAGATGATGAGTTTCTAGCAGACATAAAACTATCAAAGTCCAGATCAGGCATAACTCCCACTTCCTCCCCCAAAGCTGATGAGGATATTCAACAATCACCTAAGGATAAACATCACGTTTCTGGTAACAATTCTTTCAAGTTAGAAGAATGTCAAAATGGATCTGCAGGTCCTACATCGACATCTCAAGTTTCTAGTGCCACGCATGAATCAACATTGACACAATCTCCTCCCATCCAAGTCATGGACCGACTAGGAGAATACGATCCTTGTAGGATTCCTTCTGCTGTCTTTGCAAGAAGTAGATCAACAACACCTATGGATTGGAGTATTGCTTCTAATGACTCATTATTTAGCATTCAAGTAGGGAACAATAGTTTCTCCAGAGATCATATTCTAAACCTAAAATCTGGAGAACTTTTTAAGTCTGGTGAATTTATTGCGTTAAATCCATCCCCTGTTGCTCCAGAGGTAGAATCCGACAGAAAGATTATTGAATTGGGCAAGAGTGAGGCAACTTCAGTATCAGATGATGCTGTCAAGGATAAAACAGGCCCGAGTGCTGAAGAACCAGTTGGGCAAAAGCCAACACATCCTGTGGTATCCTGGAATTCATCAACCATTTCTAATCATTCTGAAAATAGTGTAACCAGTGCACACTCCTTTGCCTTTCCAATGTAAGTTAACAGCATTCTCTATCAGCAAATAATCCTTACTATTGGCAATCATGTGCTCACTCGTTATATATGCCTCTCGTTGGTGTCTATGTAATTGTTCATGTAAACACCATATAATCATTTATAGATTTATTCCACATGCATATATAATCATATAGAAATTTCAACCCTAATGCTTGCTCTATGAGGAATATGCGCCTTTCCTATTGCAGAAGAAACAAGAAGCAGAAGAAGAAGCAGAAGAAGTGTGCATGGCCATCTAGCTACTGTTCTAATTGTAGCTGGGCGTTCTGCTACTGTACATGGCCAAGCTGCTACTGTTCTAATTGTAGCTGGGCGTTCTGCTACGGTCGGAACTGTAGCATAAAGAGATGGTATTTTCACTTTGTACTGTGTATGTTAACATGTATCAAGCATTACATATAAGCACATATTTTGTGAAAGAAAAACTTTCTTTTAAGAACTTTCTGTGCATTTTGTTGCTGCGTATTGTACTTAAATGACCCCTATTTGCTCATGATCTATATGTTTTGGTTGTTAAATACAATGTACAATGAATTCAAGGTCTAGCAGGAAGTTATCGACTTAATTTACATTCGATCATTGCAGTTTGTCAGATGGAAGAAATGTTTCCAAGAATGAAAAGGCAGAGCAGCAGCAGCAACAACAACAAAAGCAGCCCTTGGCCTCTGCAGCGCCATCAAAATCAGCTTGCTGCAACTGTTGCTCTGGGTTTCCTTCCTGTCGCTGGCGATGGCACTGGAATTGGGATTGCTGTTGTAACTGTTGTCGAGGAAACTGCTGTTAAAGAACTCTCAAGCCGCCCTCTCCCTGCTGAAAAAGCCTGCCCAAATCTGTCCTTTATCATGGGATGTTTGCACAGATCTGTTGCTACTTAATCATCATGAACTTGCTCTTCTATGTGTCCATTGAAGTGATATCCTTCAATCGAATCTCAAGTTCTCATATCTTTTCTTCTCACATTCACAATTATGTCAGAATCAGGTTCTTTGCCAGTGAGAAGAAAGGGGAGGCAATGGCTGGGAAGGGGAAAATCATCTGCCCCTACATGATTTTGAAGATGGAAATTAACATCTAGGTGGTTTTATTCATTTAACTTTCACCAATTTTTGAATTTGTAGCTATGTGAATTTATTTCTAGTTTATCAATACATTAGTCTCATTAGATTTTTTCACTAGCTTCTCCTTGCTTTTACCTTCTTTCTGCCCATTAACAGTTTAAGTAATGGTGGTGGTTAGAAACTTATCCTGAAGGTTTCTTATCAGAATGGAGATTTCTCTTTGGTTTGGCTCTTGTCCTAAATCCTTAAAACCCTAAACCCAAACTCTTGAACACAATCATATTTTTGATGGAAAAATTTTTATATTAAAATTCAAACTTCAGATTTGCAGAATTTACATAGTTTAGAAGGGGTGACACGATGATTTGAATCAAAGTTATTGCAGGTGATTTTTTTAACCAGCAATCATGCATGGTAATGAGCATTAACTCCAGATTCTTTTCTGTTTGTAGAAAAGCTTGAATTGAACCAATGGGATAGAGGAGATTTAATGATTGTAATCTCTCAACTACCAAATGCTTTTGCTCCACCAATCAAAGATTACCCAACATTAATGTCTGAGAGTTGTGGCCCTAATTTATAGAGTATCAAACTCTCAAGTCTGATCAAATGACAAGATGAAGAATGACCCTGTTCTAAGATTTCATTATTTTCTTGATCTTATCATTAAGAAAGAATTATTACATGTAAAATTTAAATTCAATCCAAAATATTTCAATCCCTTACACCCAATTTTCAAATAAAAATTTAACGAATGATTAGTTGTTCAAATTTATCATCAACCTTTTTTTTATCTAAATTTAAAATCAATTGTATTTTCATATAATACTTAATACAAATAATCATTTGACCAACCCATCTTCACATTGTTACAGCCAGAATTTGCACAGCACATCATTCTTTCAAAACACTAAATAATTGCAACGCTTACTAAAAAAATTCGACAAAACCATCCAATGGAATGGAAATTAAGGAATCTTATAGACAAAATCTACCCATTTCTTGATCATTAACTATTAAACAATTGACAAAAGAACAACAAGAACATGGACTTGCACCCAACTACTGAACTTTAGACAGAGTCACAAGTTTCTCTGTTATTTTTTTTTGTTTTTTCAATAGCTGTGGGTCATCTTAATATAGACTAAGATCCTAATCAAAGTTAAAATCAAACTTGCCAATTTTGAATAGTACAATCTTTTACTAAATGGGTTGAAATCTAACAATTTAATGTTTTTTCTTAGAAGTTTGTTAAATCCAATTGTTGCCTTGAATAAATAGCCATAATTAAAGTTTCAGAGCTTTCAGTTTATAAATTGAAAAAAAAAAAAAATATCATGCGTTACACACTTGGACTGGACTTTTTCAGTGAGGAAACAGCAGCGTTTAGCTTTTTATCCAAGTGGTTTGAGTTGAAAGACGAAAAATGGGACCAAGACTCAGCCTGGTCTTTCCAGGAGCCGCCGCGTGTGAAGGCTTCTGATGTATTATTTGACCGACAGTTGGACCCCATCTCGGCCACCACCGTTATTCTACGTTGGTCCTACATCCACTCACTGTATTTGAAAGGAAAAGGCAAAAAAAAAGAGTAAAAAAAAAAAAAAAACAAAAAACAAAAAGGAGCAAAGCTCAAAGACCCAGACTTTCCTTCCATAGCCCCATTGAAGAAGAAGGAAAAAAAAACGCGTTTTTCTCCTGCAAAGGCTCTTCTTTTTCCTGCTGTAAAACACATTTTCGTTTGGTTTTTACTCCAAAAGTAATCATATCCTTTTCTCCCCTCAAGAACAGGGAGATCTTTTTGGTTGGGTGGTTTTTGTTTTCTTTGGAAACAAACATGAACTGTTATCTGTTCTGTAAAGCTTTGGTCTTGTTTGTGTTTCAACTGTTTGTTGTCTTCTCTTTAGTTTCAGGGAAGTTGGTTCCTGAGAAAAGAATACTCTTGGAGTTCAAAAGCTCTGTTTTTGATGCTTCTGGGATTCTTTCAGGCTGGAACTCTTCAAAGAACCCGAATCACTGTTTCTGGTTTGGAGTTTCATGCAATTCAAGGTCTCAGGTCATCTCCATCAATATCCCTGGAGGTTGTGGAGAAGGTTATAAAGGTAACTTGACTCAAACTTGTTCTTGTTCTTCAAAGCTGACTAAGTTTCCATTTTATGGTTTTGGATTGAGAAAAAGAGCATGTTCACATGGGAGATTAGTTGGAAGCTTGTCACCTGTGATTGGGAAACTTACTGAACTTAGAGTTTTGTCTCTTGCTTTTAATGATATTGGTGGTGAAATTCCTTTGGAAATATGGGGTTTACAGAAATTAGAAGAACTTGATCTTGAAGGGAATTCATTTACTGGGAAGTTGCCTAGAGAATTTGTGGGGTTGAGAAATTTGCGGCTTTTAAATCTCGGGTTTAATGAACTGGAAGGGGAGATTCCAGGGTCTTTGTCAAAATTTGTGGATTTGGAGCTTCTGAATTTAGCTGGGAATAAGCTGAAGGGGTCTATGCCTGGTTATTTTGGTAGGTTTTATAAGTTGAAGGGGCTTCTTTTGTCTAATAATCAGCTAAATGGACCGATTCTTGATAATTTTGGAAGTAATTGTCGGTATCTAGAGCATCTTGATCTGTCAGGGAATTACCTAGTTGGGAGTATTCCCAGTAGTTTGGGGAATTGTCAGCTGTTACGGACTCTTTTTTTGTTTTCTAACATGTTGGATGGTGTCATTCCTGATGAGCTTGGTCAGCTGCATAAGCTTGAGGTTCTCGATGTTTCTAGAAACAAACTTAGCGGTTTTATCCCCATGGAGCTTGGAAAATGTGTTCAGTTGTCGACTCTTGTCCTTTCTAATCTCTTTGATCCCGTGCTAAGTGGGCAGAGTTCAAGTAAAGAGCTGCCATTTAAATTGCCACTTGCACCTACTGATGAGTATAATCGTTTTCAAGGCTCCATTCCAATGGAAATCACAACCCTTCCAAAGCTTAAAATACTTTGGGTGCCTAGGGCCAATCTCGAGGGGAAGTTACCAAGAAATTGGAGTGGTTGTGAGAACTTGGAAATTGTGAATTTAGCTCAAAACCACTTTAGTGGGGAAATCTTTGGAGTGTTCAATGGATGCAAGAAACTAAGGCATCTAGATTTGAGCTCAAACAGGATAACTGGGGAGCTTGATGAGAAACTTCAAGTTCCTTGCATGACGTATTTTGATATCAGTGGAAATCTCATGTCAGGATCAATCCCCAGGTTTAGTTACAGTGTATGCCCCAGTTTTTTCTCCTTGAGTTACGAAGTTCTCCAAACCCTTGATCCAGCATTTGCATACAAGTCATTCTTTACATATAAATCACGCCTTGCAATGCTTTTGCCATTTTCTGGTTCGAAAGCTGTGCTGATTCATAATTTTGGTAGAAATAACTTCTCTGGTTCACTCCCATGGCTACCAGTTGCGTCAACAAGATTGGGTAAGCAGACTGTTTATGCATTTCTTGCTGGTGGAAACAAGCTCACTGGATTGCTTCCTGGAAGTTTATTTGGAAACTGTAATAAGCTCAATGGGATGATTGCTAATATTAGCAACAACAGATTGTCTGGTCATATTCCATCAGGAATTGGTGCAATCTGCGGATCCCTTAGATTTTTGGATGTCTCTAAGAATCAGATTGAAGGGGTAATTCCTCAAAGTTTCAGGGACTTCAAGTCTCTTGTTTTCCTTGACCTAAGTGGAAACAAACTTAAAGGTCCGATTCCTGAAGGGCTTCATCAGTTGAAGCATCTCAAACATCTCTCTTTGGCAGGCAACAACCTGACTGGTTCCATTCCTTCTAGCTTTGGGCGGTTTCGCTCTCTTGAAGTGTTAGAACTTTCATCAAATTCACTATCTGGTGAGATTCCAAAAGGTCTTGTCAATCTGAAAAACCTAACTTCTCTTCGGCTAAACAATAATAAACTCTCGGGGGAAATACCTTCTGGTTTGTCTAACATAAAATCACTATCTACGCATAAAGCATCATTCAACAACCTGTCTGGCTCCTTACTGGTGAATGGTAATGCAGTGAATTCTACCAGCGTTGGAAAGGCTTTCATTCTTTCACATCATGTATTCTCACTATCTGTACGAACTGCTGATGTAACAACCAAAACTGAAGATTCAGAAAATGGTGTAGCTTCTCCTTCAGGAAACACAACTGACAATAAAAGATTAGATTCCATTGAGATTGCATCCATAGTATCTGCCTCAGCCATTGTTTCAGTTCTTCTAGTTCTAATTGTCCTCTTCTTTTACACCAGGAAATGGGTCCCAACGTCCAGGGTTCAGGTTTCTGAATCAAGGGAAATTAGAGCTTTCGTCGACATAGGGGTTCCATTGACATATGAAACTGTTGTCCAGGCAACGGGGAATTTCAGTGCTGGCAATTGCATTGGGAATGGAGGTTTTGGTGCCACTTACAAGGCTGAAATAACTCCAGGAACCCTAGTGGCAGTAAAGAGGCTTGCTGTTGGAAGGTTCTCAGGTGTTCAGCAGTTCCATGCTGAGATAAAGACCCTTGAAAGGATAAGACACCCTAATCTCGTAACTCTGATAGGGTATCATGCCAGTGAAACAGAGATGTTTCTCATATATAATTTTTTGTCTGGCGGTAATTTAGAAAATTTTATTAAGGAAAGGTCCACAAGAGCTGTAGACTGGAAGATTATTCACAAGATTGCTCTGGATATAGCCCATGCACTTTCATATCTACATGACCAGTGCACTCCGAAGGTTCTGCACCGGGATGTCAAGCCAAGTAACATATTGTTGGACAATGATTGTAATGCTTATCTGTCTGACTTTGGATTGTCAAGGCTTTTGGGCACATCTGAAACCCATGCAACCACCGGTGTAGCCGGCACATTTGGATATGTTGCACCGGAGTATGCTATGACCTGCCGTGTATCTGAGAAGGCTGATGTCTACAGCTTTGGCGTTGTGCTGCTTGAGTTGATATCGGATAAGAAAGCTTTGGATCCTTCTTTCTCATCGCATGCAGATGGTTTCAACATTGTCTCTTGGGCCTGCATGCTGCTGCGACAGGGACAGGCAAAGGATGTGTTCACCACGAGGTTATGGGATACGGGTCCTCATGATGATCTGGTAGAACTGCTGCACTTGGCCATCACATGTACAGTTGATAGCCTCTCAACCAGGCCAACTATGAGGCAAGTTGTCCAAAGGTTGAAACGAATTCAACCTTCTTCGGTAAGGTAAATTGGTTTCTGGGTGCGTGCCGTGGTCTAGAAGGAACAGCTTAAGTGTAGAAATCATAACAAACTTGTAATTTGTACATTCTGACCTAAAATCCGAATTGGAACCTCACTTATGTCCAGGGTTCTTCTTCTGCATTTGTAATGTTGTCCAAGGCTGGTTTAGTATTGCAATTCAATCTTTTTCCTATTTGCAATCTTGAGCTTTCTCTATGATTTGCTACAACCAAGAAAAGCGATTTTAATCTTAATAAATATTGGATCTTAACTTCATGGATCCTGATCTTTTACTTCGTTTTGATGGTATCAAGAGTTTGTACCTTTTTGGTAAAGATTTTGGCTGGAAGCTCTTCCCCTAACAATCACATTAGCATTAGCTTCAATGGTTTCAAAGATGATGAGAATGGAGGTCTGACCTTATCCAGAAAAGAATAAAAACGCTTAACCATGTTTCTGTCAGTTCTAAGCAATATAAAAATATAGCTGTCTGATCAGATTACAAGAAGTTCCCTGAGAAGCAGAAAGTGGCTGAAAAAAGAAAGTAGACCGTATCACCCATGGTTATTGCCCAAACACACTAAGGTTTTGAGACATAAAGGCATGGGAAAAGGGAAACCTGATAATCCGAAGAGAGGCATTTGAAAATCTCTCCTGGGAGACATCAGCAAGAGTAAATTAAACATTGCAAACTTTGCAAAGAAAAAATAATAATAAAACTGTTTTCTAAATATTTTACTTTCAATTTTCCCTATTTTTCAGAGGGTGCCATTGACTCCACATTACAAAAGGGAAGAAGAGGAAGGGTTTACAACTATGTGCCTAAGAGGGTGATCTACATCACCACCACCTGCATGCTTGACAAACTCTGCTGGAGACAGAAAACTGCCATGGCATACACACATTATCCTCACTTCCTCTCCTTTCCCATACTTATACAGAATGCCTTCTATTATTTTCCCATTAGGGCCTTCTCCCTTGGTGAAAACACAGGGCATATCTTCCATCGCGTTCCCTCTTTCTTTCCCCCTATTTTCAACTGTCTTACACAGAGTTTCAACCTCCAGTCTTGGAGTTCTGCAAGTTTCACTTGCCTTTTTCCCTGAAGAACCGGCAGCCTCTTGATTGCCTTGGTCTTGCACGAATTGGGTGCTACCAGAGCTTCTTGCTTCACCACAACTGCTTGCTCCTGCAATGCATGAGATGGTAAGAACATGAAAACCAATTTCTCCCTATAGGGGAGTGGAGTGGGGGTGAATGCTCACGCGGTCATCTTTAACCGAAGGAGTAATCAATAGCTTGATCATAAATTCTCAACAACAATGTTTGTCATGTCAGGGGTTAGGCAGCTACTTACGAACATAGGAGCACTCAAAACAAGTTCAGCACTTAGGGTTAAATTTAAAAACCTTCCACGTTACCGAAGATCAATCAAACAGCGGCTAAACCTGTAAAGTGAAAAGTAGAAAGTAAACTACCTGGAAAAAAGTAGGAGAAGCCATTATGGTTCTCCTCCAAGTAAGCTGCACAATATGATCTGCTGATTAGACCAAGTGTCATTCAGGGTATGTAAAACCATGCAATCACTCTTAAGGAGTTCACCAGCAAATCCTAGGAGAAGTGAAAGCAACTTCAATCAACAATGATTTTCATCTGTAAGTACACTCCTATTAGTTTTATCAAGAAACTATCCATGACTTCTATGTTCTGCCATTGCATATAGGCATATGGCTATGGTGCATGACTCCTATTTTCAAATTCTCTAAACCCGACAACACAGCAGAATTCTTGTCCATCCGTAAGTATGGAAGAAAAAGAATATCCCACTATAAAAACCCCCGGTACTGTCAAATGCATAACTAACCATCATAGCATGTGGTGGCATGGATATATAAATACATATACAGTTAGAATCATAGCTGCTGTATAAAACACATAATAAGGGACCTGCTCATATTAATATTTGATTTCCTCTAGCAACTATTCTCTACAAAAACATCGATTAAACCTTAGCTCGATTTAATACACCAATCTCTCTTCTAATGATGATCAAAGAGTGTTAAGTAGCAGCCACTAATCTCTGCTCGGCACTTTCTAACAGGAAAACAACTGTCTGCCTATCCCTTTACTGCACCAGCAACCAATTTGCTTGCAGACGAAGAAACATACATACAGTATGATAGTTCAAAACTGAAGTAGAATGTTAAGCAACATTACTTATTTCATTGATAAGTTTACAGAAATAAAGCATTTGAGATTCAAGCATTGAAGATCATGTTGAGAATTTTAAATATAAATACAATCATATTTTAGTTGGGTAATTTATTGTTTTCTCGACGGCCTCCAAAGTCGGTAAAAGAGAAGTTCATGAACATGAAAAGGCCTTGCTGAGAATTTGAAGAACAAATTTTCATCGATAGGGGTTCCAAGCCATAACACTGAAGCAGCAAGGAAGAAAGAAGGAAATCTCAGTCTGGCATAAACCATAGAAACAAGTGGAAACCAACATCCAATGCATAAACTAAATGAACTTGAATGAAGATCTTGTTTTCTTAAGTAGAATCCACTGATCCCATTACACATCCAATCTTAGTGCATAATTCAAAGATTAACACTAAGCTAACGAACTACATCCTTTGGCCTAGACTCACACACCTATGACTGGAGTGCACTTTTGGCCAAATCCTTCATGGGAATGGATTATGTAAGTTTGGATTCGAGACTTATTGGCCTAAGAGGGAGATGCTTACCTTTATCTGAAAGATCTTAAGTGCTTTGCAGAAAATTCATGGAACCAAGGCTAAAACCATATGACATTCATCTTCGAACTGGGAAAACATATAACTTACGAAATTATGACACAGCCTGTTTCCCACTAGTGAACCACACTTTCTAGTGAAGACACTGAAGTCAATATAGCAATTCTTTTCATGATTAAACTGAAGTCTCCAACTTCATGTGCTTTAAATTCAGACAAATCCTACATCCAAGTACCAAAGTAACTTTGGGTAGCTTACTCACCAAGTTTAGCAGATATTGAGGAACATCGAACAAATTTATACTAAATAGTGAAATCAGAAGCAATTTGCTTATTATTGAGGGAAGGAGATCAGAACTGAATCCTTAGTCTACAAAGAGTTCTTTACATATATAAATCATAGCATTGTTCATTCTACTAATATGTTGTAAATGCATTAAAGCATTTGCTCCTTTAGAGATTATATTTAATTTAACTTTTCAACCGTTTAAATTGCCATCAAGAAGGACAACCATATTCAATGTGTTAAGTTCCCATACTAGATCAGTAGCCCTTCCAAGACTGATATTCTTTACCTACTACAGTTCATTAAACTCCAATTCAACAATCTTCTCAACTTACAAAGAAATCTGAAGGAGACTAATCTAGACATAGACTAGCTAAGAAGACTAAACCTTTAGGATCTTTCCAAGTAATTATCAATCCTCAACTTCAAAATGCCTAACTGAAAAAACTAGAAGAAAATAAAAGATAAAATGTATGCAAAATATAAGGGGTAATGCCGCTATATCCCTGCTGAATTCAATCCCCAATTCCAATATGAAACTACAAATAACTAACCCAAAAAAAAAAAAAAAAAGTCAACCCAATGGAAACTATCTACACCAAATTTTCTTTTGTATCAAAGAAACTTTGAAAAATAAAACAATCTGTAAAACTTTTTGTAAAAAGATCTCTGAATTGAAACCAAAAGCACATAAAATCCCCTATAGGCTATAGGTAATATTGCAGAAAGTACCTTGAAGGACTTTATTCTCCAATTCTGACATGCTAGAAGAACTTCCTCCTTGTGATTCCATAGACCCTTGAGAGCAAGGCTGCACAGAACCTTGTGAAAACGCAGCTGCACGACCACCACCTTTCCCTTTCATCCCCACCACTTCATTTGATCCTCCTAAAATCACCTGCCTTGCAGCTGCAGCCCAAGTCTGCGACCCAAAAGGTGATCCCACGCCAGTATTATTTGCCCTTCCAGCTTGCTTCTCTTCGTCTAGTAAATTCACCTCGATCTTCTCTCTTGAACTCCTTTGCTTCTCACTTCTTCTCCTCTTTGCTTCCATTCTTCTTAGAGTCTGCAACTCTTTTCTCTTCCTCCACTCCTCCTCCGTCTCAGCAGGCAAAGAAGAGGTTCTTATGAGAGTTGGGTGAGGCACCGGCGGTGGAGTATTGGCATCATCTCCTCTAAATATCGGTATCGAACCGGCAATCGATGATGACCTTGTCAACTTCTTTGCATTCTTATCAACCCCAAACCTACCTCCTAATGATAACCCAAGATTCAGCTCCACTTCTTCTTCTTCTCCTCCTCCTCCTTCACTTCTTGTTGAAGCTTGTGCTTCACTGGACATGAATCTTTGCAACAGATCTCTCGGGTACTTTTCTATCTGCAAGGAAAGATTAAACATTTCTTTGCTACTGCTACTACTTCTCCTGTTTTCTCCCATTTTTATGGAAACATTAGACAAAGAAAACAAAACCAAAAACGAAAACTTGTTCTTGTTGTATAAATAAAGCTAGTGCCTTTGCCTATGTAACAGAAAAAAAAAAAAAAAAACAGTCTTCGATCTGAGTTAGCTTTTCCCATTTTCATAATCATAACCATGGATTATTCACATCAAAAATTTTCTTTTTTTTTTATTCAACACAAATAAAAACTCCATCTTGAAGACGATAGTAACTTGATCTAATACGTTTCTTGCTCTATTCATTAACAAATTTAAAAAAAAAAAAAAAAGTCAGAGTGAAACTGCCGATTGGGTGTTACAGAATAGAGCAAAAAGATTGAAGTGAAGCAGTAGAAATTACAAGAAAGAAAGCGCTCAGTTAGAACCTTGTCATTTTATCCAGCGACGAAAATACGCTTGGAAAATGACAAGAGAAACCACGTGGTAGGATCGTAATTATACCGTATAAAATATAAAAATTTTACTTAAAAAATATATTAATACATCGAAAATAAAATATTTTTTAATTTTTAAAATTTTTTTTAATTCATTATTATCAAATTTTATAATAAGTGGCTTTTTAACTTATTATAGTTTAATTTTCGTGTTCGTTTAAATTATCAGATCTGTAAGGTAGAGTTTTTAGGAGGAGACAAGTGGCGAGCATAGGTGAGGCGCCAAAAAGGACACGTGGAACGTGACTGACAAAATATTTGAAGGATTTGCCTTTTTGTCGTGTTTTAAAACAAGTTGAGGCTTGTATTACACGTGTCGTTATATTCATAGAGCTGCGTGCAGCGCTCCGGCTTTTGATTTTAGGTGTATGGGAATTCGCCACGTGTGTTCCCACAATCCCAAAACTCGTAAAAACGCGGCGTTGCTGTTGCTATCATGTGCCGTTTTTCTTAAGCTTTGTTTGGTAATTTTGGTATTGCAATTTATTGTCTTGGTAGAATTAATTTATTCCATAAATTTTAACTTATTTGGTAATCTTAATATAGTTAAATGATATCGAGTAAATACAATTGTTGATGTCATTTTGTGTACCTAACATAGTTTTTTCATGTAAGACCAATAAGATATAACGCTCCTAAAATCTATAAGGAATAAAATAAAATCAATGAAAGTCGAAATTGAAATTTAGATACGTAATTCAACATTTTAAATCAGTTTAGTAATTAAATATCCAAAAAAGTATAACAGAAAAGTTATTGTCTTTCATCAATAAGAGTAAGGTTGGAGTCTTAATTTTAATCATATGATATAACAACAATTTTAATCATAATTTCACTTTTATAAAAATTTATAATAAAAAAATGTAAAAGTGGTTTTAAAACTTAATCAGATAAAACAATTATTAAAAAAATAATCAATATTTTTGCCAAGAATAATTATAATGAAGCAAACTCTCATACCTTGAAAGTTGAAAATCACTAAATCATTTACTATAAGCTCTTTTCTTTCTCATTAAATAAATATCTTGAAATGTTTCATATTACATTTAGATATGGTTAATACATAGAAAATTTGGTTATGCCAAACAGAACTTATGACTCCGAAAAGGTCAATTAATAGAAGAACCATCAACAGCCGTTGGTTTGTATGACAATCTAGGCTTTATAAAAATTTTGTGAAAATAAAATTTTACTTTTACCTTTAATTTTAAATTTATTTTATTATTTTAAACATATTTTTTTAATTTCATAAAACCGATGACACATTCTATTTAAATTTAAATTTAGTAATCGAAGAAATTACCGGGGAAAGATCGGCGTTGATTTGGGTGCGTGAAACACGTTGTCCGGAAGTGAAAGTGGGGTCCAGGGATGGGATGCCAAGTTGCACCTTTTTTTTTTTTTTATCGGAGGAAGAGAGATGAAGGTGCCACGTGTCAAAATTGTTAAAGAAGTTAACAGGTGTAGAAGTGGGTAAGGGGGCCCACCTCTGGTGGGAAGATGAAAGGAGATGTGCAAATGAATGAATGCGACTATTCGAGACTGTATTTGGTCAATTTGGGTGACGTCACACTTTGCAGACTGTCGCATGATAATTTGAACATACTCTACTTTTTCATCGTTCATTTCTCCACCTCTCTCTTCTAACTTTAACCAAACCTAAATGATTGCATATATTTAGAATATCTTATCATTCGTGACCAGTGTTTATAAATGGTAAAATATAAAAAATTATGTGTCAAAATTTACCTTATTTATTAAATATTATTTTATTTTTAAATTTTATTATTAATATTTATTTATATTATTTTAATTATTCATTTGTATTGTGGATCCGTCCCACAGACGGCGCCATATGAACGATCCACTCAACCGTATTGTTCGCTTTGGGTACGGTCCATTGACAGCCTGCGTTGGTAGGGCCCGAACCAAGGGTTTCCCTCACAATTTTCTTTCGCGTCCCCAGGGGATCGAACTTAGGACATGATCCTAGAGAAATCACACCTGGTACCATTGAGCTTGAGTTCGATCCCCTGAGGACGCGAAAGAAAACTGTGAGGGGAACCCTTGGTTCGGGTCCTGCCAACGCAGGCTGCCAATGGACCGTACCCAAAGCGGACAATACGGTTGAGTGGCTCTACCAGCTGAGCTAGACGTCACAACAATTTGTAATTTTACTTTTAATATTTGTAAAATATTTTAAAAAAAATCTAATTGTAGTTTGATAAAAGAATCTAAATAATTAAGTTTTTATCTCAAATCAAAATCAAAACTCCAACATAGAATATTACATTTCTACTTGAAACTTCTTTCTATTTACTTTTTTTCTTTTAATAATCTGAAAAGTAAAAATGTTGATTCGTGCAAAAAGGAATGAAGAGAGAAGGACCACATTAAAGCCACGTGTTAGTGTAATAATTCATGGCAAGAAATTTTTTTCTACATTTTCTTTTCATTACCAGTCCCGTGAAAATTCCCTATAAGATAGAGGGTTTCGTTGGACAGATGATTAGGGAGGACACGTCAGTGATGTAGACAAGGTGTTGGAAAGATTCTCCGACATAAACGGATGACACGTGTTGGTTTGTTAAAGACAAAAGGACACTCAGGGGGGACCCTGTCTGAATGCGACAAAAGCGGGGGTTGACGAGCTTACGTGGCACCCCTTGCTTTCAGTCAGTCTCACTCACCAGACAGACACCAAGAAAGATTGCTTATCTTTTTAAGTTAAGTTTAATATTAAACCTCCTTTTCTTGTTAAGGTTGCTGCCGTCACTATTCACTTCATTAAATAGTTATTTACTAATGAATGCAGTAATTAGTAATTATTTATATTCAATTTGTATATTTTTAATTTAAATTTTAATTATTTCAATAACAAAATTAAATTAAATTAAAATATTTTATTATCCATTTAAACATCTTGAAATTTATTTGTTAAATTTTGTAATATATATTTTAATATTAATTTTTTATTTTATTTTAATATAATTAAAAATTAACAAATCAAACCAATCGAATTTAATTTGATCTTATCAAATCGAGTTCAAATAGTTTAAATATTCTATTAAATTAAGAATTTAAATTTTAAAAATCAAATTCAATTAAGCTTTAAGCGAATTTTAAATTTCAAACTGAATTCAAATAGTTTGAATATTCCATTAAATTAAGAGTTTAAGTTTTAAAAATCAAATTCAATTAAGCTTGAAATGAATTTTAAATTTCAAACTGAATTCAAACTTAATCTAAATCGATCCGATTTAGATTATACCCAAACCGTACCATGTTTTACCGTGTCACACTCTCCTTATTCATTAGGCCTTTAAAAGTTACTAATGGAATCTCAATTTTAATAAAAGTAAACTCTTAAAAAAAGGTAAAAGAAAATGTGAAAAAAAAAAAGAGTAAATAAGACTTAATAAGTAGCAATGAAAAGGAGGCCATAAAAAGAAAGCAAAGACTACTCTAGTTCTTCACACCTTAGCTTTCACCGATCCTCATCATGGCAAGCAGCAACTCTTTCTCCCCCATTCTGATAGATTTTCTTGTTAGCATCTCCAGTTCGCCCGGTACTGCCCCGAGCTTGACCTGAGCTCTCGTTCCTTTCATTTCTTCCAAAGTTACGGCCACCATTGAAGTTGCCATGGCCCCTGAAGTTGTCACTTCGGTTACCATTTTCATCTCTATGACCACCATGACTTGGTCTCCAACCATTATTGCCTCCTGCAAATGCCAAGCTAGACAAATTTAGATGCAGATCACCGGAGAAACTGATACTACTGAGTACTGGCTTCAGTTGTTTATTAGTTCATTTGGTTGGGATACTTATTTCAGCTTATAGTTCTAATAACAGAGAATCTTTTCACAGACCGATACGCCTCCTCTATGCCTCTATATAAATTATACCGTCTTTTTATTGCCTTAGATGAAAAAAAAGATGTTAACACAAATGCACAAGTGAAAGAAGATATCTTAACTTGCCTCGCTTTTCTTCGATATTAGCTTGTCTGTTGCCGATTGTAATAGGAGAAGCCTGAAATGATGGGAATTGAAAGTTTAGACACATATTATAGTGCAGTCAGGCAACACAAAATGAAATATTATCTCATTATATATGTGAGACGCAACATATTTATGAATCAACAAACGTCTGGATTAGTCGGTTTTGTTCAAAAATAAAATTTTTAACAAATCACACTGAACAAGGCCAATGATACGAGAAGGCAAGACAATACCGCAACTGCACTTTGCATTGAAGCAGAAGATTCAAATTCTACAAAGCCAAAGCAGTTCTTGTTCTCCTGAAAAAAGAAGATCCATATGAAACTTGTAAAGTCTTATGCTAAAGATAACATGCAAACTTAGAAAGGGACAGAATCAATTTTAAAACAGAACAGACCTTAAAGCTTCTGACTTGAATACCATTGGGTTTAATTGGTCCAAATTTTTTGAAAACCTCACTAAGCATTTCTTCTGTTGCATTCATAGGCAAGTTTGCAACAAATATGGAAGAATTCTTACCTGAAACAAATGGAAAGGAGGAACATGAATGAAAAAAGGGAAAATGTCGCATTACTGCAACATATCATTTTTAAACCAATGGGTACTTGTCAATTTGAAGAACAATAAACAAAAACCTGAAAAGCCATTGTTCCTTTCCAAGACATTATTGCTCTTAGGAGCTGATGCCTCGGGAGCTGCAGCTTTACGTGACTGCTCCACTGGTTTAGGTTTAGGAGGTGGAGCTCTCGAAATAAATGGAGCAGAATTCTTCTTCATTGCATGTACCTGAAACAATTATTGAAAGAAGAATAGCATTAAAATGTACCAAAGTAATCCTTCCAAATCACACTATGCAATCTAATGTATGAACTCACAACTGATAGATATGACTTCTTTGGAGCATCATCCTGAATTCTAGGGGAAGTAGTCTGGGACACAGGATGAGAATCATTCTGACTTTTCTCACTTGAAGGCAGTAACTGGTCAGCAACAACCTCATTCTCCAAAACAGAAACCTTGCCGTTGTCCAGTGGATGACCGACTTCTTTGCCACTGTTATCACCATTATCAGAAGGAACAGTTGAATGATTTGCCACTGCATTCATGGGCAAGTGAGATAGCTCTGCAATCAAGGGCTAACAATTAAATATTGTCCCTTAAAAGAATGAAAATCCATAGCAATACCGATGCATAAAACTCACCAGGCTCTGGAGACAAAGCAGCTTGTGCGCTCTCATTGACGTCATTATTTGCCACATCTGCCGGTTCATTACCATCAACATACCTAAAAACATCATTTAAGACGTAATAGCCCCTCTCTTGTGGAGCTAGAAAGAACGACTGCGTAAATTTCCTCCTCACATCGTTCTTTCCAATCAAACAGCCAGTGACTAAAACAATCAAACCGTTTGCATAAGAAAATTGAGTATCAGCAAAAGATATCTCAGCCTTATAATTTGGGTAGTCCAATGAGAGAATCAGCTCATTTATGTCCTGTTTCAATAGTTACCAAAGGTCCAAACATAATGTAAACCGGTGTAAACATAAACAAAACAACAAACCATGATTCCCGGTGCATTGTTTGTAAGTAGAAACTTACTTTCACTGTTGTCACAGACTTCATCACACCATCGGGACCAGGGCGGCTTAACACACTCAAGTCCAGATAAAACTTATAAGCCTGCGAGGGGTCATTATGAAGAATAGTGTAGAACTGCTTCACAAAGGCATTGCCAATCCCTTGCGGGTCAGAAGCAGAAGGGTCCGATTGTGTTGTCATCTACCAACAGAAAACATTCAACCATGAATACAAAACATCCAAGAACCAAACATAATGTAAAACCTACAAGAACTACGTCCCAATGAAAATGGAAAACAAGGGAACAAATCCCGAATATTGAGGCTTGAGAGACAAATTGCCGAATATTTACGTGACAAGATAAAACACATAAAAATCTCAAAACCCTTCAAGTACAGACCTTTTCAAGTAAATTAAGCCATGAAAATTATTATTCCCATACCATTCCAGTTTCTCCAGAAATAGAACAAATTTAAAGTAAAATCAGATTAAAGATTAAAACTTTGTCTGATTCAGGCTATGTTTAGAATTCCAGGAAAAAAAATAAATTGATTTTAAACTAACATTCGTGTCGAACACAGATCTATAAACAATTCAATCAACAAATTATGCAAACTAAAACCATATAAAAAGAAAAAGAAAGGGTAAAAATCATGGGGAAATTACCTAGAATTGAGAGAAACAGTGCCCTGACGGCACTGGGAAGAACACAGAGGGTAAAGAAAGAATAAAAAATAGAAAAAGAAATATTTGTTCCCAGAAATCTCGAAAAAGGGGCAATTTTAATGAGATTTTATAGAGATTTTTTTTTTTAATTTCCTAAATCCGACATTTTATTTATTGGAGGGAAATACTCGTAATCTCGGCGAGGGTCTTTTGGTTTTGAAAGTGGGTCCCTTTTTTAACGTTAGTAGATGATTTTGCGGCCCAAGGAATTTTCAACGGTCATGATCTGATCAGCATCTGATGCATGCGTTATATCATCAATTTGACGGTTCTGATTTGGTTTTAGTTCGAGTGTGAATCGGGTAGGTCAGAACTCGAGTAACTAACGCGCTTAAATGGAAGGTTAAAGCTTGATAATTTCAAAAACAATCCAGCTGAATACAATTAATTTGTTTAGCAATTTTAAAATTTAAAATTTATTCATGTTAAGTTTTTAATAAATTTGATTTATTAATTTTTATTTATATATTATAAATAAAAATAATAAATTAATAATAAAATTTTTATAAAAATTTAATTAAATCCATTGATTTTTAAAATTAAATATCCAAATATTCAAATTATTGCACAAAAAATTCAGGTATTTATTTACATCCCTCCATTAGGCCGGGAGCGTGCAGCGAACGCAGAAAGGTGTGAGGTGCTTTTAGTTTTAACTACATATATGCGCAGAATACCTGAAATCCAGGCTAGCATTAGGCTGTTTACTGAAACTGTGATCTCTCAAGGACCAATTAGATATTGACACGTAAGAAAAGAGTGACAGAAACAAAGATAATTTGATTGCTTCGGAAATAGATTACGTGACGGTGGTCTGTTGCTGTTTAGATGACGGTCGAATCAAAAGCGAGTGAAGGTAAGAGATCTTTGAAAAAGTTTTTCTCGAAGTTTCTAGAAAGGTCCAAGGTCAAGGTAGGAAAAAGCCCCCGGCGAGGATCGAACTCGCGACCTTTCGCTTACGAAGCGAACGCACTACCACTATGCTACGGAGGCTATTACGCTCAAAACTCGTTAATGTTAATCCAAGGAGGAACTGTTGCCCTGATAGCTTAGGCTCCAAGAAGCTTGGATACTTATGGGAACATTCTTGTTTATAATGGTAAAGTTGGTTCCTTTATGCTGATTAACTTGTTGGGTTATATTTCTTTTTGGGAGGTTGCTGATCTTGATCTACCAAGTGGAAATGGTGATAGGAAGATTCTGAGAGAGGTACCATTTGCACATTATGTTTCACCTGAAGTGTTTTTGAATCAATTGGTTTTTCTTCTTTTGTTGATATTAGTGGTTGCGTTCATGCTTGACTTTGGCGCATAGTTTTAGCCTCAAGGTTAATACTAACCAAACATTATACCGGTTCTTTTAGTTTGTTTTGTGAAGGTCGCTCAAATGCTTGGTTTCATAATGCTGCAATTCTGCCCGAGGAGCAATTCAGGTCCATGGTCTTTCTTTTTAGCCTGTCATACATTTAGTTATTTTTCTTACTTTTTATTTTTGTTTGTTTATGTTCTTCTGTATAACATTAAACTTTATGAGAAATATATATCATTCTTATAGTTAAAGGAGTTCTGCTGTTTAGCCAAAAACCTTTTCATCGAGGAGTTGCGACATGCTACAAGGCTTGGGTTTGAGCTCAAGCATTTAGTTTGGATCAAGAATGGCAAGGGAGTGAAAATAGAAAAAATTTTGGAAGTAATCGTGCAGCCAACGAGGCATCTGCAGGAAGTGTAGTACCATCTTTCTTCAGTTGATATTGTGAATTGATGCATTGAATGCTGGATTCCGGGGTTTTGGCCAGCCAAATGCTGGATTTCCTTCTCTGTTGAGAGTGCCTATGATGGTGAATTGGTGATAAATTTCACAAGCCGACTGCAGCCATGTTCTTGTCAGCTAATGCGCATCACAGCTTTCCTGTTCCAATGGCATCAGAATGCAGGAATCCATGTTATTCACATTTACTCAAATTTTCCAAGCTGCTGCTGTTTGAGAACGAGTTTCATCAGCAGACAAATTCAGGCAGTGGAATGGTCCAATGGATAACATTATGTATGTTGTTGGTCCATGCCGACAGATCACAGAGCTAATTGTAGTACCATTATATTGTGTAACATGCTTGATTCCATAGGAACATCTTTCTCATTTTGTTGACTCTTAGGTTCAATGGTGTCAAGACAGTCTCGGAAAAAAAATTCAGGCAGTGCAATGGATGCCTTGATGTATGCTTGATTCCATGGGAACATCTTTCTCATGTTGATGATTCTTAGGTTCAGTGGTGTTAAGACAGCCTCATAGCACATTATGTCACCCTTTGTAATAACGAGATTGATAATAAGTATTGTGTCCGAACTCCAAATTGCTGTCAACAGGAATCACACATACTCTTCACGAGCTTACTAACCCTGTTAGACATGGTTTTAACTTTCAAGTTCTAAACCTGTCTGTTACCATGTTCTGTCGGTCTTCTGTCATTGAAATTGTCTGCTTGGACCATGCAATTTCCAGTCCAATACTCAACTAGTACTAGTAGTTTACAGTAAAAGAAGGAAAGCCCTCAATATTTTCTAGTTTAACAGTGGAAAAAGAAAAAGAAAACATAAAAAGGAAAGAAAAACAGAAATCGTCTTGTACTTTGAGCTTTTCATGGCCTTGGGAGTTGGCTGAAACTTGTGAAGCAAATCATGGAGTGTCTGAAATCCGAACTGAAAAACAACACTGCTCTGATTAAATTGACAATAGTACCCCTCACCTTAAGACACATTAACCTTCCACCAGAACCTCAAGAACCCCCCTTGGGCCTCCTCTTCCCTTTCTCCAGTGCAACTGCGGTACTGCCTGCTGGGACTGGGATTCCATGGTGTTATAGAATTTCAATATTAAAGTTTGATAGAAGAGAATTTAGTGAGATAAGACCAGAGAAGAAGGAAGAAGAAAGAAGAATTGAAGAAAACTGATATTTCCCATTGATTTTCTTTTCTGCCCACAACCTCCGTATTCATCAGTGCAATAACAGAATTTCCTAAATACAAGGCTCCAATATTCACTTGACACCTGTCATATTCTTGTGACTCCAAAATACTAGTTTTAACTAACTACCATCAGCTATTGTATTATTCTTCAGCTCAGCTCAGCTCTCTGCTAGCCATCCAATTCAGCTCACCAGCTTAATTCTCCAACTCAGCATCCTCTTCAGCTGCCATTTCTTTAGTATCTTCTCTGACACTTGCAGCATCCATGACATTACCCTCCCCTTCAGCTGATCCTTGTCCCCAAGGATCAAAATCTGGAAACTGAGATTGAAGAACCGAAAAGTCTTCCCAAGTAGCATGTTCTGGACTCAAATTTGACCAGACAACCAGTAGCTGAGTAATTGCTTTATTGTTTCTCTTCACCATTCTTTTATCTAGTACTGTTGCTGGATACACCAGGGGTTGCCCATCATCCCCAATCTCTGGAGGCATTGTGCTAGCAACTACCTTACTTCCAATCTTTTTCTTCAAGAGGCTCACATGAAAGACTGGATGTAGCTTAGAGTTAGGAGGTAACTGTAGTTTGTAAGCTACCTTGCCCACTCGAGCCACCACAGGATATGGTCCAAAATACCTGGAAGCAAGCTTCAAATTCTTTCTTAATGACAAAGATGTTTGCTTATAAGGCTGCAACTTCAAATAAACTTGGTCCCCAACTTGGAATTCTCTCTCGGATCTGTTCTTGTCAGCATAGAACTTCATTCGATGTTGAGCTTTCTCCAACTGATCAGTTAACAGCTTGCTCAACCTCTCTCTCTCTTTCAACAATTCTTCGACAGTAAATATTCTGGCTGTTGCACTAGAATTCCAGTTAAATCCAGGTGGTGTATAACCATATAAAGCTTGAAAGGGTGTCATTTTCAAAGCAGTATGGAAATTGGTGTTGTACCACCATTCTGCCAGAGGAAGTGCTTGTGACCACTTCTTGGGTGTTAAGTAACACATACATCTAAGGTATTGTTCAACACACTGATTCAGTCTTTCTGACTGGCCATCGGTTTCTGGGTGATAAGCAGTGCTAAGGTGTACACTGGTTCCCAATAATTTCATCAGCTCTTGCCACACTGAACTAATAAAAATTTTATCCCTGTCAGAGATTATAATCTTTGGAGCACCATGAAGTTTGACCACCTGGTCCAAGTAGAGCTTAGCTACTCCAGCAGCTGTATAGGGATGAGAAAGTGCCAAAAAATGTGCATATTTAGTGAGTTTATCAATAACAACTAATATGCAATTATAAGTCATAGACTGAGGCAAGCCTTCCACAAAGTCCATTGTGATTACTTCCCATACTTGTTTGGGAATAGGAAGTGGCTGAAGTAACCCAGGATATGCTATATGCTCACTTTTATTTCTTTGGCAAGTTTCACACTGCTGGACGAAATCTTGCACCTGTTGCATCATTTTAGGCCAATAAAAGTACAGCTTTAACCTGTGGTAGGTAGCCTGCACCCCAGAATGACCTCCTTGGGGAGAGTCATGAAGCATTTGAACGACCTTAGACCTCAATTGCCCTTGACTGCCCAAGTACACCCTTCCTTTGAACCTTAAGATTCCATTAGCAACTGTGTAGTTAGGAATACTATCAGGATTCACCATCAATGCCATAATCTTCTCCTGAGCATCCTCATCCCCCATGTAGCTTTGTTCCACTTCAGTCACCCATTGAGGAACCGCAGTAGTGGAACTTAAGGCAAGCAACTCTCCTGTATCTTCCATTTGTCTAGACAATGCATCGGCCACTGTGTTGGACTTACCTTTCCTATATTGAATTGAGTAATTCAACCCCAAAAGTTTTGTTAGCCCTTTTTTCTGGATGGTTGTAGTAAGCTTTTGTTCCAGCAGGTGCTTAAGAGCCTCATGATCTGTTTTTATGACAAAAGTAATTCCCTCCAGGTAATGTCTCCATTTAGCAACAGCCATGAGAATGGCTAAATACTCTTTTTCATAAATAGAGAGATCAACATGCCTTGGACTAAGGGCTTTACTCAGGTAAGCAAGAGGTCTTCCTTCTTGAGACAATATTGCACCAATACCAGTAGTACAAGCATCTGTTTCTAGACAAAATTCTTTACTGAAATCGGGTAGAGCTAATACTGGAGCAGTACTCATCTTTTGTTTGAGTTGCTGGAAGGCTGCTAAAGCTTCTTGAGTCCAATGAAAATTATCTTTCTTCAACATGTCAGTTAAGGGTTTGCTCAACACACCATATCCATGAATAAACTTTCTGTAATAACCGGTCAGTCCTAAAAAACCTCTTAAGGACTTAAGATTCCGAGGTATTGGCCAATTCAGCATTGCTTCAACTTTAGAAGGGTCAGTAGCTACCCCTTCTTCGGAAATAATGTGTCCAAGGTATTCCACTTGTCTCTGCCCAAAGAAACATTTGCTCCTCTTTGCAAACAATCTGTTAGCTCTTAGAACTTCAAAAACAGATTTTAAATGCAGCACATGCTTCTCCAAACTAGGGCTATACACAAGTATATCATCAAAAAACACTAATACAAAATGTCTCAAGTACTTAGAAAAGATGTCATTCATTAGAGACTGAAATGTGGCTGGTGCATTGGTAAGTCCAAAGGGCATTACCTTGAATTCATAGTGTCCATGATGTGTCCTAAAAGCAGTTTTTGGAACATCTTCAGCCTTAACTCTGATCTGCCAATAGCCTGACCTCAAGTCTATCTTAGAAAAGAACTTGGCACCTTTAAGTTCATCCAACAAGTCTTCCACCACTGGTATAGGGAATTTGTCCTTAACTGTCATGGCATTTAGCTGGCGATAATCAATACACATTCTCCAAGAACCATCCTTTTTCTTCACAAGTAGGCAAGGAGAAGCAAAAGGACTTTTGCTAGTTTGAATGATGGATGTAGCTAGCATTTCTGAAATTTGTTTCTCCACTTCAGCTTTTTGATGGTACGGGAATCTATATGGTCTTAGGTTCACAGGTTGGGAACCAGCCTTAAGAGGTATGCTATGGTCATGTGACCTTTGGGGTGGAAGCTGCCTTGGTTCTTCAAACACATCAGAATATTCATCAATCACATTTTGCAGCTGTGGGGAAATTGATTTCTCCTCTTGATCCACATTCAAAACATACAACTCTCCTTGCAGCTCAGGATCTCTACCAGCCAGTTTTTGTAATTTTTGTCCCGAGATAGTTTTAACCTTGGCAGGTTTTTGACTCCCAACCAGCTTCACTTGCTGTCCGTCCTTCTGAAATGTCAAGGATAACTCATTAAAGTCAAATATCATTGGACTGTACTTCTTCATCCAGTCCACTCCAAGGACCATATCACTCCCTCCCATAGGTAGAACCCTCATGTCATGGGAAAACTTGTGACCTTGCATCCACCAAGTAAGCTCTTTGCATTTAGCCTTACTATAGAGTTTTTCTCCATTAGCTACAGTAATTGCTAATGGACTTGTGGTCTCTAACTCCACTCCATCTTTAGCCCACCTAGGTACTACAAAACTATGTGTGCTGCCACTGTCCACAAGCACACTGAGAGTCTTTCCTTTAATAGTGCCTTCAATTCTAATGGTACTATGACCAACACTACCAATGAGAGCATTAATTGATATTTGTAAATCCTCAACATGGTTCTGTTCCTCTGCAATTACAAGTTCCTCCTCCATCTCGGCCTCTGCAGTAGCTTGCACAATATCTTCCTCATCAGCAGTGATTGCATTCAATTGTTTTGTTTTGCACACATGCCCTGGAGTAAATTTATCCCCACATTTGTAACACAAGTTCATAGCTCTTCTGTGTTCCATAAGCTGCTGTTTGTTTGGGTTGTAAGGCTGATTTTGGTTTATTTTTGGTATTTGGTGAGTATTGTTGTTTGTAGGTTTTGGATAAGGGCCTAAGTTTTGGGTTGGTAAGCTTCTGGTAGTTTGTTTATATTTCTTGCTCTCAAACTCCATGGACAACTCATGCAACTTGGCTTGTCTGAATGCAGCATTTAAGGTACCAGGCTCATTTGCTTTAACTCTGTGCCTTAGCTCCTCTTTAAGGCCACTCAAAAAACTGGAAACAAAATAATTCTCAGGCAAATGTGGATTATATTGCAACATATAGGGCCTTAACTCCTCAAACCTTTCTTGGTAATCCTCTACGGTGGTTCTTTGAGAGAGTTTGTTAAACTCTTCAATTATATCCGCACAACTCCTATCACAGAACCGTTGACAAAGATCATGTGCAAAATCTTGCCAACTAACAGTGTTCCTTTGCAAGATATACCCATCAAACCAAACCTCAGCTTTGCCAGTCAAGTACATGGTAGCAATCTCCAATTTCTGATGGTCAGAGATTGAAAAGATTGCAAAATATTTTTGACATTTTTTTAACCACCCTCGAGGATTATTTCCATCAAACAGAGGTAGCTCAATTTTAGGCCTAGGTGCAAAAGCATGAAAAGAGTTATGCTCGACATTAGATCCAGCCTGAGCATTTTGGCCATTACTATGATTTTGAGTTCCGCAATTAGTCTCTGTTTGATTTCTCAATAATATTCCAGGTTTATCATTCCTTTGCATATATTTACCTTGTTCATCAATGATGGTTACCTCCACAGGGGCCTTACCTTCTCGCCTCGATGGTATTGCTTGTGTGGTTGCATTGCTGGAAGCACCACCTGGTTCAGCATGACTATGTGCTGGAATGGATTCCTTCTGAGTCATCAATGCGAGCATCTGGCTAATATAGCTTTGGTTCTCAGCTATTTTAGCTTCAATCCCCCTGCGTTGCTCTTCCCACCATCTCGGAATGGTTGCATCGTCAGTTTTCAGAGACTCTATCCGTTCTTGTAATGCTTGAACTTGCTCCTGCAAGGTGTTCAATCGAGTTCCCTCTGCCATTGATGAATACTTCTTATACTTTCCCAGATTTAATGGTGGATCTGATAAGCTCTGATGCCAATTTGTTATAGAATTTCAATATTAAAGTTTGATAGAAGAGAATTTAGTGAGATAAGACCAGAGAAGAAGGAAGAAGAAAGAAGAATTGAAGAAAACTGATATTTCCCATTGATTTTCTTTTCTGCCCACAACCTCCGTATTCATCAGTGCAATAACAGAATTTTCTAAATACAAGGCTCCAATATTCACTTGACACCTGTCATATTCTTGTGACTCCAAAATACTAGTTTTAACTAACTACCATCAGCTATTGTATTATTCTTCAGCTCAGCTCAGCTCTCTGCTAGCCATCCAATTCAGCTCACCAGCTTAATTCTCCAACTCAGCATCCTCTTCAGCTGCCATTTCTTTAGTATCTTCTCTGACACTTGCAGCATCCATGACACATGGATACTCTTAGCAGCAGCAACAGCAGCATCGTTAACGGCGAGAAAAGAAGCGTAAGCGAGGAGCAGTGGAGGCAGAAGAAGCAATTGGTGGGAACGCCCAGGCTCTCCAAGCCTTGAGAGAACTCATTGTTTTCCCTCTTCTCTACTCTCGTGAAGCCCGAAAGCTTGGCCTCAAAGTACCCAGCTTTACCTTTCTTTAGTTTTTCTTTTTCTCAATTTATAGTTTTGGTTTTGAGTTATTGATCTCTGGATTCTCTTTCAGTGGCCTCACGGTTTGCTCCTACATGGTCCACCAGGCACCGGGAAGGTAATTGCGGTTATATAGCTTTCTTCTTCAACTTTATCATCTGCTTTGAATACCGAGAAAGCTAATATATGGTACAAATTTATAGCCACTACAGGGGGAGAAAGGGAGAAAGATGATTTTTTTTCCCTCTTTTCGACTAATTTGGTTTTGTTTGCAATGGTAGACAAGCTTGGTACGTGCAATTGTTCGGGAATCTAATGCCCATTTAATAGTTCTCAGGTAGTCCATTATTTGCATTATTCTTTGTATTGTTATAGAATTGCATCTGAACGGCACAAAAGTTATGTGCTTGAATAGTTGTTTTGTCATTTTTTTTTTTATTTTACTTTTCCCAGTTTTTATGGTTTTTGGTAGTCTCTTGCAGTCCACATTCTGTTCATAGAGCACATGCTGCAGAAAGTGAGAGAATTTTGAGGGAAGCTTTTTCAGGGGCATCATCACATGCGAATTCGGGCAAACCATCTGTTTTATTTATTGATGAAATAGATGCACTCTGTCCTCGTCGTGATTCAAGGTTAGTAAGAAGTCAGAGCAGCACGAAATGATTTTTTGCGAAAATTGATCATCTTCCCATTGCCTTGTTTTTGGTAACTAAGTTTATATTAGAATGTGGTTGACGAACAAGTTTAGAATTACTGGTATTGAAGATGTAATAAATGCATGATAGTCTCTTGGACTTGGCTATTAAAAATCTATATGCCATTTTCTTAATCGACAATGCCCTATAAGTTGCTATCGATGTCTCTCTTGGCTAAAAACATTCATATTTTGATAATTGCTAAATTGAGTAAAACCACCATAGGTAGTAATGTTTGTCTTGACATATGCACATCTACAGTTTTGTTATTAACCAAGTGATTCTGTTCTGAAGCAGACTTCAGTTTCGTGGAACTAACTATGCTTCAAATGCAGATGCGAGCAGGATGTTCGTCTAGCTTCTCAACTCTTTACATTGATGGACTCCAAAAACCCTCAACAACTTCTTTACCGTGCGTTGTTATGGTTGCATCAACTAGCAGGGTATTTTCTCTAATTCAGGTTAAAAGGCTCAATTCTTTTATACAGTTATGGGATACTCAACCTATAGAACTTAGTAAGCTTCTGAAGATTTTATATAATTATTCAAATGTCATTCACATTGTTTGCTTTCTTATGCTTGTATTAGAGCCTAGTTAAAATGTATTGTACTTAATAATCTCAACTAATTTCTCAGCATTTCTCCAAGTGTCTTACCAAGGGTTTCACCCTCTTATTTTATTATTTATTAGTATCCTTCGTATATTGAGGGGAACCTGGGTGCAAAGATGAAGGTTGCTCCTTTGTGATTTGGTGGTCATGGATTCAAGCGAAAACATTCTCTCTATTAATGCAAAGGAAAGACTGTGTACATATGATTCACTTCAAACCCCACAATATGGGAGCCTTGTGCACGGGGTTGCCCCTTTTTTTATCCTTCATTTATCGAGGGCTATGATGCTATCTTTTTCAAATTAAAAGCAATGGTTTTATAAATTTTGCACTGTCAATTGATCTCCTTATTTTAATTCCCAATTTTTGCTAAAGAAACCAGGATAGAATGTCTTAACTGATGGTCTGGTGGCGCAAACATAGAGAGCTAGTTGCAGTTGGTACTAACTTTTTTGGGTTGAACTTTGTAAGAAGTCATTACTAACCTGTATTTTTGTGCATTAAGGGTGGATGGAATTGATCCAGCTCTAAGAAGGCCAGGATGTTTTGATGCTGAAGTTGAGGTTACCATGCCTAATGAAGAAAAAAGATTTCAAATTCTCAAGGTAAGGCTGAATTTCCCTTGCATTTATTTTCCTCATATGTATTTCTTTGCTTACTTTCATCAATGAGACTTTAAATTTATGAACATTTGTAAGCATGAGTTGATGCTATACTAGTTGCTTGATTGGCATCCTGGCTAAGATTGCTTAAAGTCTTAAAGCATTTGGAATCATTGTTTCAGCTTTACACAAAGAAGGTTCCTTTGGATCCCAATGTTGACTTAGAAGCTCTTGCAATGGATATTTTGGGGCTGATTTGGAAGCTTTATGTCGTGAAGCTACCATGTTCGCGGTTAAAAGGTCTACAGATATAGGTGAACATCTAGGTAAGCTTAGCTTAACAAATGAAGACTAGAAGCATGCTAAGTCTGTGGTTGGCCCAAGCATAACGAAGAGGTGTTACTGTGGAAATTCCAAAGGTGTATTGGGAAGATATTGGAGGACTCAAAGATTTGAACGTGAGCATCTCATGTTTATTTAGTTTTGTTAATCTTGGATTTCATTTACTTAATTCATGGACAGAAAAAGCTCCAGCAAGCTGTTGAGTGGCCTATCAAACATTCAGCTGCATTTGCAAGGCTCGGGATATCACCTATGCATGGAATTCTTCTGCATGGACCTCCAGGGTGCTCGAAAACAACTCTTGCTAAAGCTGCAGCCCATGCTGCCAAAGCTTCTTTCTTCTCTTTGAGGTAGATATTCTTTTATTGTATATCATTTTGTAATCCACAAAATGTTTATGGAAGGGCCTTAAGATTTTTTGTTGTTGTTAATTTATTTTGACTGCACGCCAACTTTTGGAGATCACCTCTTCTTAGAGGTGCTTTAGGGTGTAGGACTTTGAAACTAGCCATCATATGGTAGCAATATGATGGTTCAGGCTTGGGGTGTAAGACTTTTGTTTGTAAATCAAATCTTTAGGAAGAGTTAAATTGTGACATTATAAGATCTTTGAACTAGGTTAGATCAACCTCATTGCCTGTTTTTAATTTAAGCTCGTGACACATGGTATTACGCTACTAGCAGAAAGGAAAGCAAGCCATGCTAATAAAACCGACTTTGCATACACAGCCCCTAATAGACCTATGCAAATAATTATGATATAGCCCTATCTAGCAATAAATATGCTTCAGAATCAGACATGCTTATCTAGGTACAATCTCAGCAGATAATGGAAGATTCCATGAATGACCTATTAATCTATAGAGTTATGATTTTAAAATGTTTACAGTTGCACCTGATGGCTTTAGTCTTCTGCCTGTTTATGATCTTATATGCTGGTATGTTCTATTTGTAATTTATGAATCAGTGGTGCAGAGCTATATTCAATGTATGTTGGAGAGGGCGAAGCTTTGTTGAGAAATACCTTTCGTAGAGCACATTTGGCGGCACCAAGCATAATTTTCTTTGATGAAGCTGATGTTGTTGCTGCTAAACAGTCAGTATGTAGCATTTTACTTTATAGAGTTCTTTGTATTCTCATTAAAAGACCAGGCATCTTTCTCTAAAACATAGATTTTTTTGTGTAAACAGCCTTTTGCAAAAGTTCGGAAATATGTTTTTTCATGTGTTATTTGGTTCTGACAGTAGGACTCCACTTGATTGACTTGATGATGTACTTAGTAACGTATCTGGCAAGATAATGAATGTATGAAGTGAACTTGAGATTGTGGGCGCGCATATACTCAAGCTTGGTCACCATTTTGATGATTTTGTACACTTGATATTCTTCTATTGGTTTTTATTTGGACTGTCCTTGCAGTTGAAAATTATATTGGACTTGTCTCATTTTTTAGGAGATGTAACGAAAGTGTAGGATTTGCAATGATTTTTCTTGGTGTAAATTTGAATTTTTTTTTTCTCATCTGTATTTTGCTTTTGACAATGTCTAATATGATGTTATCAAATTTGAGTCTTATTCATTCAAGGGCAGAATCTGCTCAGTCACATAATGAGATGAGCATAAATTTCACCCTTCGCGTGGCTTGCGAGAGCAGTCTAATTCATTGAAGTTTCTGCATGAACAAACCTTTTTTCAGATACATCAGTTTGAATTGGCACAAATGTTCACATTGGTTCTTATTTATTCTCCCTTAAATGGCAGGGCAGTACTGCCGTTGGAGAGAGGCTTCTATCCACTTCACTTACTGAAATGGATGGTTTAGAACTGGCAAAAGTAAGTGAATAGTCCCCATAACCATAATTTTTTGTTTGTTTGACAGTTATCCAGTTTTCTTTGTGATTAAAATCCTTCCAAATAAAAAAAAAAAAAGATTAAAAAGGGGTCTAATTAGAATCAATTCTTTTTCAGGGAATTCTTGTATTAGCTGCTACAAATCGACCTCATGCAATTGATGCTGCACTCATGCGCCCTAGACGATTCGATCTGGTAAAGAACCTTGTTCTACCATATCTCTGATTTGTGACTTTGCTGTTTCCTATTTCCATTGCAATCATATGGTTTTCCAGTCCTTGCTAGCCTTTGAAAGGTGAAGCAATTGGAGTACACTATTAAATCTGTATTTCTTCGACTCAAATGATCATATCCCCACCATATAGGTGTGAGAGTTCTGCAGCCTGAAATTTGAATCTCAACACTTGCACTCCCCTTTAAGGCTTCATTGCACCCAAAAATAAAAATATCTGGTATTTCTTCATCGAATTCCAGTTTGAGATATTCTGAAGTTTCTAGTTTTGCATCAATGGTCTTCAATAACAAAACCAGAAAAGCTTTGGGACTGCATATCTAACTTTTACTATCACGAAAATACAGGTGCTCTATTTACCGCCACCTGATTTAGAAGCTCGGTTTAAGATCCTTCGTGTACATACACGAAACATGAAAATCGGGGATGACGTTAATCTAAGACAAATAGCAGAAGATACAGAGCTCTTCACAGGGGCCGAACTGGAGGGCTTGTGCAGGGAAGCCAGAATAATAGCTCTGAGGGAAAACATATCTGCCACCATAGACAGCAATAGACATTTCCAGACAGTGAAGGAATCACTAAAACCAGCATTAGCAAGAGAGAGGAAATTGAATCTTACTCGTCATTTATGAAGGACAACCAAGCTTCATCAGCCCCTGCAGCTGCCAAGTTCCAACCTAGTATCCAAAAGGAAGCCATGAGGCAGAATAGTACTTCACTGGGTCTAGCATTTACAATTAAATTTGGTGTTCTGGGTCTCATGTTGCTTGTTGCTGGCAGATATCTAGTCATGCATACTGGACATGCTCCGACATGAATCTAAGGTTACATAAAGGACAAACTCTAAAGGGACAAATTCAGCGGAAAACATTCTAACATTCTGAAATTAAATAGAATTATATATATATATATATACAATTTTTCTTTCATATTAAAAATATATATTTTTATGATTTGAATTATTAGGTTTTATATTACTAAAGAGCAATTTTTTTCAACATACCGTACTATATATCTTATGTAACTAATTTAATTATAGTGTTTATTTTTTTATATATTAACAAAGTTTGTTTTTTAATTTCAGAAAAAATAAAGTTTATTTTTTTATTAATTTATCGGTCAAAATTATGATACGATACTTATAGCGGTTACTCAAAGGCACGAATTTCTTAATACAACGCACGTATGAGAATTGTCATGTCAACCGAAGCAAAGCTGCCTTTCTCGTATAACTGTACAAAGTGATGCCGTTTAACATATCTTCTCTGATTCCTTCTCTCTAGCGGCGCTTAATTCAGTAACAACTATTGAAGGGTTTTTGAGTTCTAAGCAAAACTACCTAAGTCTGTCTGTCTCCTTCTCTTACAGGATGCCATCAATGGCGAAAACCCAAAATCCCAATGGCAACCTCTCCTTGAACCACAACAATAACAACAACAAACCCAACTTTGCCAGGTTCTTTCTTCACTTTTTTTTCCTTGTTTTTTTTGTTTTCTCTCTCTTAGAATATCGGAAACTAGAAGTTGAATAAAGATTCAATTTTGAATCTAATAGTTACTTGAATTTTCAGGAGACAAAGTATTTTGGAGCAGCGGAAGTCCCTTCCTATTGCTTCTGGTTTGTTAGATTGCTAAAATCCCCTCCTTTTGGATGAATTGTAGTGTGTTTATGCTTTTCTATTTAAAAAAAGGTCGTTTATTTTTATTGTAGTTGAGAGAAAACTTATTGACGAGGTTCGAAAGCATGATATTTTGATCATTGTTGGTGAAACTGGAAGTGGAAAAACAACCCGTGAGTAGTATTATTCTATTGGTTTTTTTTTTTTTTTTTGTTTTGAATTTGATAATGTGGTGAATTTATAGGCTGATATATTTCTATGTAGAGATACCTCAGTTTTTATTCAATGCTGGGTTCTGTCGTGATGGGAAAAGTGTTGGGGTAACGCAGCCTAGGCGTGTTGCCGCTGTTACCGTTGCGAAGAGGGTAGCTGAGGAATGCGGTGTTGAGTTGGGACAGAAAGTTGGGTATTCTATTAGGTTTGAGGATGTCACTTCTAGCTCAACAAGGATCAAGTATATGACAGATGGATTACTTCTTAGGTAATCTTCTTTTTCTTCTCAAGTATTTTTACTGGTAATCGCGTCGATTTTGGATGGTTTTAGAATATACAGATGAAATTGTTAATAAAAATTAAGATTATTTCCTAGTTGTTAAATGGTGGATTAATGACTCTTCGAGTCTTATTTTGGATTATCTAGTCAGGAGTGATCTGATATTAGGTTTTCTGCTTTCAGGGAGGCACTTTTGGATCCTTATCTAACTAGGTATTCAGTAATAATTGTTGATGAAGCTCATGAGAGAACTGTCCACACTGATGTATTGTTGGGTTTGCTGAAAAAGGTACAAAAAGTGAGGTCTAAATATGTAAAAGACCAAACTAGTGTTGGTCATAAGAGGGCAAGCAATGGTGCAATCTTGGAGAAAGAAAATGCCTATCCAGGCATCACTGTTGTAAAGCAATGCGAGGGGAGGAAATTACCACCTTTGAAATTAATCATAATGTCTGCCAGCTTGGATGCTCGTGTTTTCTCTGAATACTTTGGTGGTGCAAGAGCTGTTCACATTCAAGGGCGACAGTTTCCGGTGGATATATTTTATACTGTTCATCCCCAAACTGATTATTTAGATTCAGCTATGGTCACCATATTCCAGGTTTGTTGTCGGTGCTTGTTAGGATTGTCTTCATTGGTAACGCGTCTCTGCATTGTTGGTTCAAAGTTCAAGTAGAATTCTTTTGTGGTTATAAATTTTAATTAGCCATCTATGTTTCTGTATTTATTCTGTTTTTAGTCTTGTCTTTTTTGAATTGATATGTTTTGTTTGTTATAATTTTTGTTTGTTAGTTATGATATATATATATATATATATATATATATATATATATATATATTGAGGTATGCCCCTATATATTTTTACAAATTTGTGGGAATCTATCTCCTAGCGTTTTCTTGAAAAAATGCACATTCTGAAAGCATTAAAATATTTTTGTTTTATTAGATTCATTCGGAGGAGGCCCCAGGTGACATTCTTGTATTTTTGACTGGTCAAGAAGAGATTGAATCTGTTGAGAAACAGATCCATGAGAATTTAAGACAATTACCTGAAGATAACCGAAAAATAGTAACAGTTTCAATATTCTCATCTCTTCCTTCAGAACAACAAATGCGAGTTTTTGCACCTGCTCCTGCAGGATTCCGTAAGGTAGCTTCAGAATTATTTTTGATTGTGTGTATAATCTGGTGACCTTTGTGTATATAGTAATTAATATAGGAAATACACACCGTATAATTTTGCCTTCATACGTTACTAAATTCATTTTAACCAGATTGTTCTTGATGTTAAAAAATATATATTTAGAGACAGCAAGTATATATATTTGCCAAATGCAATCAACATATATCATACGGGTAAAATTTTACAGCTTGTATAATTGGAATAGATGAAGTTTTACCTTAACGATGTCTTTAGCTTGAATAGCACTGTCTTGTAGACCTTCTTTTGTTGTCTGGCATCTTTTTTTTTTTTCGCTTTTTTATTTTAGTTTTTTTCAAGTAAAAATCTCAAACTGTAAGTGAAAAAAGTATTTGATGAAACTTTCATTTGGTTGATTAGTTAATCATGCCAATGCATTTTTTCTGTTTAGGTTATACTAGCAACCAATATTGCAGAGACGTCAGTGACAATACCTGGAATTAAGTATGTTATAGATCCTGGAGTTGTAAAAGCACGCTCCTATGATCCGGTCAAAGGGATGGAATCATTGATTATTGTTCCAACCTCAAAAGCACAAGCAATCCAGAGAAGGTAGGGAGTGAACAATAAACATTCTATTTACATTTAAGCCTCCATTGGTCTCAGTTTATTGAGTGGTTTTCAAGAAGAGTTGACGGAGTCATTACTCGTGGTGTGTTGCTAGTATTTTGTCTTAAACATCTATTTTTTATGCTCTATATCATGACCTGCATTTCAATTTTTCTTAATGTTTGACTTGTTTGTATGGCCCTTTTCTCTTACAAGGTACTTAACAGACGTGGTACTGACAATAATTTTCTTGCTGTAGTGGACGTGCTGGGCGTGAAGGACCTGGGAAGTGTTTCCGTCTCTACCCAGAGAGCGAGTTCGAGAAGCTTGAGGATTCAACCAAGCCTGAGATTAAGCGGTGCAACCTCTCGAATGTCATTTTGCAGCTCAAGGCCCTGGGTATTGATGATATATTTGGGTTTGACTTCATAGAGAAACCCTCAAGGTGAACTTCTTGGGTATTCATCAATTTGGTGTCTGGTCTTTGAGCCTTCTGTCATTTATTTGAAGATAATGCTTGTAGTCATTCGGCAAATTTGGATAAAGTGGATTTCTTTTATTGATGCTTAATTTTCCCTTTATTATATGGTGTAACGATGAATGACTCTTTTGCACATTTGAACAGGGCAGCTATTAAAAAATCAGTGGAGGAGTTGATCTTGCTAGGTGCTTTAACAGATGAATACAAACTATCAGATCCAGTTGGTCATCAAATGGCTCGGCTCCCATTAGATCCCATTTATTCTAAGGCTCTTATCCTAGCTAGCCAGTTCAAATGCCTGGAAGAAATGTTGATTGCTGTTGCAATGCTCTCAGTGGAATCTATTTTTTATGAACCACGGGAGAAGTTAGATGAGGTATGTGCTTGTGTATTGCAAACGTCTATCATCTCCTTTTTCTTCCTATTAACGATGAAAAACTATAACATACTTTTTCTTATTGGACAGGCAAGAGCAGCAAAGAAATGCTTTGCAAGTCCTGAGGGAGACCATCTCACGTTGATTAATGTATATCGAACATCTAACGAGTTATTGGAGAAGAGAAAGTCAGAGGTTGGCAAGGAAAAGCATGAAAAAGTTCTCAGAAAATGGTGCAAGGAAAACTTTATCAACAGCCGTTCTTTGAGACATGCCCGTGACATCCACAGGTTGAACTCTCTCACCCATATTTATTTTGTTGGACTTCCTATTAGACACACTCCTGTTAAACGAGGGTCCTCAGGGCACCCTTTCAAAACCTCCTATACAGCTAGTAAATTGGTCATAGTAATTCTTCTGCTGTTTTTCTTTGCAAGCTATATCCAAAAACCTTAAAGTGTGCATCTCTAAGTTAATTAGGTGCTTTATTGCAGTCAAATCCATCGACATGTTGAACAAATGGGCCTTTCCATTTCATCATGTGGAGATGACACACTTCAGTTCCGCAGATGCCTTGCTGCTGCTTTTTTCCTCAATGCGGCTTTGAAGCAGCCTGAAGGAACATACAGGTATCGAGTACACTTTGATACTAGCTTTTATACTTTGGCAAGCTTGTTGATGTTTATCTAGTCATAACTCTTTATAGAGGAGCATTCATTTCCGAGGATGTACTCGGTATATTCTAGCTTGTTCTCACCTTGTTTTATGTTCGCTTTCATCCTATTAGATTGGCATTTATTGTTACTTTGGTTATCCAACCGGTCCTTAAAAGAGACCTCTCACATTTATCTAATCAAACGTCAGGGCTTTGGCAAGCGGTGAGGTAGTGCGGATTCACCCTACTTCTGTATTATTCCGGACAAAAGCTGACTGCATTATTTTCAACGAGTTTGTCAAAACGACTAATAAATACATCCGCAACATAACAATAATTGATGGCTTGTGGTTGACTGAGTTAGCCCCCCACTACTATGCCAAGCAGGAGTAATATTTCTGGTATCACTTAAGATTACTAACAGGTAGCTTTCTTGGGATTGTTTTATTTCGTCATTTGGTCATGTTGTTGATGCTCTGAATCAATGACATTACGCATTTGCATCGGAACTGGTTAACTTCTGTTGAATATTTCCCAGCATATAAGACGTGGAATGAAGATGTGTTAACATAGTCGATTATAGAAGGGTTTAATCCGAGTACTATAGAAAAACTCCAAGAAGATCGTTGTATCCAGTCCATCAGAACATGTTTTCCAGCTCGGGGGTTCTGATCATGCCCCATTTTTCTCCAGGCCTCAAGGGTTGCACAAGATACTTACGGAAATAGCACAGATTCAACCAAAGCAAGCCTGCAGCACTACACCTGAGGTGAGGCATCTTTTGGAATATGTCTCACTCTGGTCTCCATCTGCTGCATTTTTGTGATGTTGCCAGCAGAACTATGCATTTTGAGATTAAAATTAACCAACCATTAAATTATTCATAATATGCTGTTGTATTCCTATTCTGTAATGTACAAATTCTGTCATCCAGGGTTTTTCACTTGCAACCCTGTGTTATTGATAGCAGTCTATGTCGCACAGACTCCTCACCTTTTCCGACGAATTTATGTTATCGTATCATGTCTAACACATCCGAGACACTTAACTGTTTATGTAAAAATTTCCTACAATCATGATATAAGCATGTCAAATACATACTCGTGTCCAATACCATATCCGAGTTCATGCAAAAGGTAGGCACAAGGGGCATGTAATGTAAATAGTTTACTCCATTTTCTTTCCATCCATTAAAAGTTAAAAGTGTGTGCAAGATAAAATCAATTATTCCCATGTTAGAATAGAAGAAACATTATTCAATAGGCAAAATAAAATGATTTCTCCTATGCAATGCATAGGGTTAATTATATGATAGTGAGACACGAATTAATTAACGAATTCGTTTTCTATCAATTAACAAATTCAATTTTTATGCATTGATAATAGAATTAATAAGATGTTTAGTTTATAAACTTAAACACCATTTACAATCCAACTTAGATGCAATTAGGTTTGTGCATAACTCTAAAACCCTACTCAATTTTTTTTTAATTTGTTCATATTTCATTACCAAAATTTTTAAATTTGTCAATCATAGATACCATAATAAAGTGATATAATAAAAAATGAAAAAAAAATACAAAGCAATACGAATTTTTTTTTAAAAAAAAGATGTTTTTTATACGTAACACAAGCACAATTATAAAAAAATTTCAACACATTTTTATTTTTTTAAAAATGCAAAAAAAATAAATTAAAAAAGGGTTCCACCACTCCAAGTTGAGACCAAAAGAGACAAAAATAGTATTAGAAAGAGACAAAACGACAACGTTTTTTGGCCATCATTGCTGTTGCACATGTAATGCCAGATAATCTACCCCACACCCTTATCCATCGCTTATAAGCTACGCTAAGAAGGCCACTCTAATTCCACTGCGAACAAATTCAAATTTCTCGCACTTATCATTTTAAGGCAAAAGCCGAAAGCGTGGAAAAAGCAAAAAGTAGTAGTGAACTTATCATATTTTCATTTAAATTTCAAAAATTAATTTTTTTACAAGGGATAGTCGTTTTCAATCCTTTTATAAAAATAAAATAAAACGCTCGCTTTTCACTTTCTTTTTCTCAGTAGGCAGCTGCTGTTGCTCGCTCACTGCTCCTCGAGTTTCCTCTCTTTCTCCAGATCTGATCTCGAAGTTCAAGGTAATTTCAAAGCCTTAACCCTAGATCTCCTCTTCTTCTTTTCATTTCAAAGGTTTAATGTTTCATTCACTGAGTTCAGCCGTCAATTTCTTCGTTCTAATAATTTTGACTGTGTCTGATTTGATGTTTCTCATTTTGGCTACTCATATTTATGTTTCGGTTGATTTGTTTGATGTTTTTGTTTTGGATGTGAAGAATAGAGCCAAAGGTTTTCGATTGCGATGTTTTCTTTATTTTTTTTGTTCGGATTTGTTTACTGTGTTGATGTTGTAATCATATTATTTGATTTTATTAATGAGTTGGAAATTATGTGGTTTTTTTCCTTTTCTTTTCCTTTTTTTTTAATTTTTCTGTTTATTATATAAGAAATTCAATCAAATTATGAGTTATATGCTCAGTGGATAGATGGCGTTTTATCTTTAAAATATAATTTTGGTTTATGACTGGAGTAGGTGAATCTTCATCGCTGTAGTTGATTTGTCAATGACATGCAATAGTGTAGCTATTGAAGAAATTTCGCAACGAAAATCGGGAGGGATGAGTTATGGAGGAGTGTGTAAGGACTTGGAGAAGATTCAGAAAGAACAAGTAAAAACCATTATGTTATAAATGGATGTAGTATCATCTTTTATGGCTGAGCACTGGGGTGTTGATCTCGTTTTATTTGGGGGTTAAGCTTGAGGCCAAACCCAAACCATTTTAGATAGAAAGAATCTTGTTTGGAAAATTGGAAGTGGTATTCAAGCCTGGCATTTCATTCTAGAAGTTAAAGGGGTATGAATCTAGGAATAACATTGCTGAAAACATTCTTAACGAAGAATTGTAATGGATGTTTTGTCAATATCCTTGTTTTGCATATTCTACTTATACTAAATTATGAGTTTTGCAATGTGTAGACACTTAATATTTTATTTTATTTTAATGATTGGTTAAAATAGGATAAAGTATGGTTATGATCTCCAATTTAAATATTAATTTTTTTTCATTTTCATATCTCATCAACGAGTGAGTTTAAGTTTTCTCTCATAAAATAAAGTGTAGACGTGAAAGATTACTAACTTCTAATCAATTAATTTCTATGGATCTAGGTATGTTTCTATATTCTAATTTTTTTAATGATTGAACATGAAATCCTGCGTATAGATATTATGTAATTAAATTTTACTACAAGTGATATCAAGAGTCAATTCATGTTTAATGATTAAGAATTAAAATTATTATTTGAAACATTAGGGCTTTTATTTCTTATAAAATAAAGGTTCTTGAAACATGAAACTAACTCTAAAAAGTTGTTTACAGATTTTTAACCTTTATTTTATAGGGAATAAAAGCCTTAATGTTTTAAACAATAATTTTAATTCTTAATGATTAAACATGAATCGACTCTTGATACCATTTGTAGGAAAATTTAATTACATAATATAGGTATCCAGGATCTCATATTCAATCATTAAAAAAAATAGAATATAGAAATATATTTGGATTTTTTGGGATTAATTGATTGAGAGTTAGCAGTCTTCCACGTCTAAACTTTACTTTATGAAAGAAAATTCTAAGTCACTCACTAATATGATATAAGAATAAGAAAATTAACGTTTAGATTGAGAATCATAACCTATTTATAATTGTCAATATCCTTGTTTTGCATCTTCTACACTATGTAGTTTAAAAGTAGTTTAGTGGTATAATTTTAATCGATTTATTTTCGTTCCAACTCCTTCTGCCCCCAGCCTTTCCTACTTACTAAAACTGGATTATAGATTCTTAACTTTTGCTATTTGTTTCTGTCCTGCCCTCATGATAGATTTCTAACTTCATTTCCTAGTAAGTTGGAAAAGATGGGTCGTGGAGTTAGCAGTGGTGGTGGGCAGAGCTCATTGGGCTATCTGTTTGGGAGTGGAGAAGCTCCAAAACCGGCCACAAACAATACCCAAGCTGTTCCAACCGAAGCTCCAGCTGTCTCCAAACCTGCATCTCCTCCTCAACCAGTAGATATTACCAAGCAAGTTCCTGCTGGTATTAACAGTACTTCCACAAACAATTATCTGCGAGCTGATGGTCAGAACACTGGCAATTTCATTACGGTATAACCTCATTTATGATTGCTTTTTTAGTCCCTTATTAAAATTGTATGGTACTTGAGGACTTGCCCTTTCGGTGTTTTAAGTAGTTACACTTTGTTTACAATCCTGACATTTCTATTCTTTTCCATCAATCTTTCAATGAACAATAGGAAACAATATAAATTCAAGGTTGCAGAATAGGTGTTAGGGTAGTTCAAAAAGAGCTAATTGATTGCTTTTGACAAATGCCATGAAAGTATGACCTAGGCTTCTTAAAAACTTTAATTTCATCGAGGAGAAACTACTGTTGTGCTTGAGTGCATCTTTTAAGTAATATGTTTCAAAGTTACTACCTCTTTATGGAGCAATGCCTGTATTCACCCAGCAAAGGACATTGACGGTGTATCTGAAATTTAGGGAACGGTTATTAATCTTTGAAGGTTGAACCCCCTTTTTTTTGGGATGCAGGATCGACCTTCCACTAAGGTTCATGCTGCCCCAGGAGGTGGATCTTCACTGGACTACCTTTTCGGTGGGGCACCTGCGGGTAAATGAGATTCTGCCCTTAATATATCATATGATAATGGAAGTATTGTTTGTTGATTTTTGAGGAAGCCATAGATTCTGGATGATGACTTCGATCTTTCAACATAAGCAATGAAAAACTTGTCCTCTCATGTGGTGTAATATACAGGTCTTGTGCTTGTTGTTTGGTTTATTCAATCAAGAGTTCTACAGATTAGATGCGCAAACATCTATCTCAGAGCTCAGTTACTATGCAAAACAATGTTATATTTCATATGCAAAGTTCTGTCATTTTACCTTGTATCTTTATCCCTACTTTGGGTTACTTGCTCACTGAGTATGACATGAGTGCCCGATACTTGTATGTATCTAAGAGTTTGACTCGAGATTCTGAAGAAACGGGTATGACAGGGTGAGCAATTGGTTTTTTCAATTCAGTTTGTTTTTGATCGGTCGGTTTGGTTTGATTAAAAATCGAATTTAAAAACTTGTGTTTCTTTGGGTTGGTTAAATAAATATAGTTATTTATTTATTTTTGTATAATGTAGGATATATATTTCTTTAAACAAGGACGGTTTGATTTGTCATTTTAAATACCAAAACTGAGTGATTTATTAGGTTAAATTGATTTTATAAATTTATCTAAATTGAAATTTGATATTGGTTTGCTTTGTTAAATAGTTTTGCATAGATTTATCAATGCTCAACTTTAGATTTGTAGATACAATCGTATAAACGTACTATATTATTTTATACGTTATATATTATATAAAATATGATATATTTTATATATTATTTTAAAATATTATATAGAAATGTGTCTAGTGGGCTCATTCGGTTATTAAAATTATATATTATATAAAAACATATCTTTATTAATTCGATTAATAACCGAATGAATCCTCAATAATATTTTGTATATAATATATCATATATTGTATAATATATTTAATTTATGAAATAATATAATAGATTTCAATTAGTAATAGATTAAAATTTCTTTTAATAGATTAATATCAAAATCATATAAATTGAATTGAATTAATATATTTTATGTAATTTTATTTTTAATAAACTGAATCCATTAGAGTCAAAATTACGCTTTTAATAAGCTATTTTGATTATACTATTGGATTTTGAAGGCAGATGACTCTTCGTTGAAAAGTTGTTTACACTAAAAATAATGATGTTAATTAAGAGGCTCAAATAACTTTGGAGAGGAATTGTCATCTCATTAATTTAGCAAGCCTTTAAATTCTAATAAAACCAGTAGATTAAAAAAAAAAAAAAGAGTTAATTCAACAGTCATCTAAATCTATCAATTTAACTTCATAAAATCGAGGCTTATTGAATTAATGAGATGATGAATCATCTAAAAGTTGTTTGAGCTTCTTCAATTAACATCTTTACTTTCAATAGAAAATCAAATAGTCAACCTTCAAATTCCAATAGTGCAATCAAAATGGCTTATTCAAATTCCAAATGCCATTGGCAATGACAATTTGGGGTTTGATGGTGTCTAGGGAATTAGAAGAATTGTGACAATTTGGGGTTGGGGTATTGTATAGGCAATTGCTGGTTCCTACCTTCCTTTTGGGCTCTCTTCAAATGCTTCAGAATGGAAAGGCCCTTTACCATTAACATAAATCTACTACAAGTTCTGTTCAGAAACATAATCCTTCTGACTTTGATTGAAATCCCAAATATCAAAATGAAAAAAAGGAATCTCACATTTCAGTGAATTGTTACTATTGCAGACTGTACATAACCATTTTACGGATTTACTTGGGGATATGGAAAAAGATTTCAACATGTTCAATCAGCAGGTAAAGGACACCAAGAAATCATTTTAGGAAATCACCAATTGGGCAGTTCCAGTCCCAAGTTCCAATTTCCAAGCCACCATTAACCTAGTTGGAAACAGGTTGGTCAAAACAGTAACACATTGATTGGTTCTTGGAAATAAGGTTGTGCTTAAACAAATGATACTGTTCCTTTCTGGTCTGAAATGAACCCCCACTTTCTTTTTCCCTCCCTTTTAAACTGATGCTGATTGGTTGGCTCATCCATCTTCTCCAAATGGCAGAATCATGGCAGATTTGGGTGCATGCCAAGCTACAGAAGAGAATCTAAAACCGCAAAAAAAGTAAGACATGGGTTCAGTTCAGATCAGAACCCGGAAATATCAATGTCCTTTTTTGAAAGATAAAGACAAGATGGGATGGTCCGAAACTTTGCAAGCTGGAAGCTGAGGAGACGCTTTGCAGACATGGGGTTAACATCTGACGTGAAATATGCGATAACCAGAGAGGGTCCCAGCCAACAGAGACAGGTGCGGTAAAGAAAGAGAAAAAGAACAGTTTGGGAAGAGAGTAAAGCAATGGTGAAAATTATTAATCTGCCGATGACAAGTGACAGAGAAGCATAGGGCGGCGCCTGTAGCTGTAGGAGAGATTACTGCTGGTGTTGTGGATTTGGTTTTCTTTTCTCTGCCTGCACTTGCATGCTGGCGCCTGTTGCTAGTTCCCTAGTGGCTACACTCCACTGCTCCAACTCCACCGTCACCCTTTTGCATGCAGATGTACCCTTGTCGAACCAGCTCATTCATGTACTCTTCAATGGCACTGCTCCAAGTAAAAGATTTTTTACTGCCTTTTGATTCTTACTTTATTCACGTGATTACTGTACTTCTTGAGTTCTTTGTTTCATATAAACTTAAATGAGAAACGAGAAAGTTGTGTGTGTTTTCATTTTTTTTTTTCTGCATTTTCTGATATGGGGTCAACTTCTTATCCTATTAGGATAGTTATTTCTATGAATACTTTGTTTTTTGTTTTCCTTATTCCAGGACCTGTATCTGATGAACAAAAGGTAAATTCATGCATAAATACTCTCTCATGTCTGAAATTCTTTTATCAATTCGGAAATTTTATTGTCAAGATTCTTTGAATGTTGCTGTTGCTTGTTTTGGTAATTTTCACACTGTTGTTTGTAATGAACCAAGCATAGAAAAATTACACCAGGGCACAGATGCTTCAAGTTAGACTTGTATATTTGCGGAGTACGAAGCAAAACTACACCATGTGAATTGCAGATATAAACCCTATAATGAAGAAATTTATCGATCTCTCAAGTCTCAAGATTGCTTGACTTCGTAGCATGGTTGATGGTTGCATGTCCTCAGGGAGAGACAGCTTCTTGGACAATTTGGTTTCGAGAATTATTAAATGTAATACTCTTTAAATTTTAACATTTTTTAGACAAAATAAATTTATCTTAATAAACATTTAATTCATTTTTTTGTCTCTTCTCTTCTTTCATAGTAGTTGCTCTTCATCTTCTTCTTTAAGGTTCTTTTACGGAATCGTCGAAGATGAACCGATGAGGCCAACGGATATGGAGTGATGAAGTGATGATGTTCTCAAGAAGTAAAGGATGAAAAAAACAATAGGTTTGCGGATGAAAATGTGTAAGATTAATTTTGTAAATTATTAAAGTATATTTAATAGTTTTGTGTAGTGTGAATAAAAATGTAATATAAATAATAAAAAAATTTATGTAAATAGAAATTCTCTTTGATTTGTATGTGGCACATTTAAGAAGGCCATTCGACTCCTATATATATATATATATAAAGTTTAAATTTCATTTATACAATTGGCTTAATACCAACTCCTCGAACCATTGGATTAATGGAATGATGATTCATCTAAAAAATTATTTGAGTCTCCTTAACTACCATCCTTGCTTTGAGTGAAAACAGCCTTTCAATAAAAATGGCATATTAAAAGCTTAATCTTTGGTCAAAAACAACTCATTTAAGGAGCAATACACACTGTATTGCATGGAGATTAAAATGCTCATTTATCAAGCATATATAATCTCTATGTCTTACGAGCTGTGTTCCTTGTTTCATTTATTGCTTCCACTACCATTGGCATGGGAAATATCATGAGTTACAACCATATCCCGAGGATTAATGGGGATAATGGGAATGTAAACGTCTACTAGATAACTTCACAATCACCATTGATCTAGATTTTAGGCCATGAATTTCTTGGATGAGAGGAAGTTGGTAAAACTCAAAAGATCAAATGCCAATGGATTTTTAAAGTGAGTTTCTATTCTCGATGTTATAATTTTAATTTAAATATAATATTTTTAATAATTATTTTATACATTTAAATTAACTTTTCATCTATTTAGTCAATAAAATGTCTACCCAACTCTAATATTTGTTATTTCTTCACTCTCCAAGTTTGAGTTTCACACGTCGAAGCAAAAAATCTAAAGAATTGTGGGTGTTTGAGACTCTAGATTCTCGAAGAACTCGATCACATATCTAAACAAATTTTATTCCTGTAACCTACCATTATCAGTTGCTTAATGACTATTATTAGAATTCAAGTTGTTGACCAAGATATGGTTTAGAAAAAAGAAAAGATCGCAAGACTTTTCACCAGTGACCGAATCAGGGAAAACAATCCATCGACAGCACTAAGCACACACACCCACGTGAAGTCTCTTCATCAGCCCTAATGCCCACTCTCCGGAGTCCTCTCCATAAATCCTAGAGTCCTACACAACACTAAATATCTCCAATGCATCTCTTTCATCAACATCTTTCGACAAAATCACACGGCTAAGATTCATTTTATCATGTTTGATCATGGCACCACAGACAACATCACGTACTCTGTGAAACACGCCTCTTCAGATTTTGCTGTCTTTTAAGGGAAAGAGAGAGAGGGGAGCCTAAGCCTGGCCTCGAATCATAATCAGAATGGGTAAAAGACTGATACGATTCCAAAATGGATTCCTGTTTTATTAAAGATAAAATGCGCGCAATGTTGTTTTCAGTTATCACATCCCACAGTACACCCTGAAGGCAAAAATATATTTTTGTGCTAAGAGTTATTATTATGTAAAAATCTATATCTTCATATCTTGTTCAACCAGGGTTGTTACCATGGTTGATTTGAGCTTCTCTTGTTAACTGCCTATACATATTCCCACTTCTTCCCTATTTAATAACAACCCCTCAACGCCTAGTCTCTTACGCTCTCTCAGTAACTCTTCATTTTTCTTCCCACCCGTTCCATTTGCTAAGATCAATAGTTCTTGAATACCCAACTCAGAGGAAGTGCCAAAGATGTCCCTGGATTATGGGTTTCTGTTGTTTCGCTCACCTTTGTTGAGCTTCGAAGCATTTCTCTGGGCTGTTCTTTTGGTTGGAATCATTGCCTTCTGGCTTTCTCCAGGGGGGCTTGCATGGGCTAGGTTCAGGTCCAAGGCGATTTTTGCGATCCCTGGTCCACTTGGGTTCCCTCTCCTCGGATTACTAACTGTGTTCACTGGCTCCTGTCCTCACCGAGTCCTTGCTAAACTTGCTAAAACCCTTAACGCGGTCAAGTTGATGGCTTTCTCTGTGGGGTTCACTAGGTTTATCATTTCCAGTGATCCTGAAACTGCAAGGGATATTCTTACTAGTTCAGCTTTTGCTGATAGGCCTGTAAAGGAGTCTGCCTATGAGCTTTTGTTTCACAGGGCAATGGGCTTCGCTCCTTATGGGGAATATTGGAGGAATTTGAGGCGAATCTCAGCCACCTATTTGTTTAGTCCAAAAAGAATTGCTGGCTTCGAAGGATTTAGGCGTGAGATCGGTGTCAAGATGATCGAAGAGATAAAGGGTTTAATGGATGTGGAAGGTGAGGTTTTGATCAAGAAGGTTCTTCATTTTGGGTCGTTGAACAATGTGATGGCGACTGTGTTTGGTAAAAATTTTGACTTTAAGAACACTAAAGAAGGGTTCGAACTCGAGGAGCTTGTAAGTGAAGGGTACGAATTATTGGGGATATTCAACTGGAGTGATCATTTTCCTCTTCTGGGCTGGCTTGATTTGCAAGGTGTAAGGAAAAGATGTAGGAATTTGGTTTCAAAAGTTAATGTGTTTGTCGGGAAGATCATAGAAGAGCATAGACAAAAAAGGATTAATGGAGGTCCGGACGATGATTGTAGTGAAGTTGGTGACTTTGTTGATGTGTTGCTTGTTTTGGAGAAACATGAGAAACTCAATGACTCTGATATGATTGCTGTTTTATGGGTATGCCACGCTATTCCTTTTTTAACTAATATCTTAGTTTCTGCTGTATCTTGTTGCATGCTTTACTGGTTTTGCATGGTTTTGCAGGAGATGATATTCAGGGGTACTGATACTGTGGCTATCTTGCTGGAGTGGATTCTAGCGAGGATGGTTTTGCACCCTGAAATCCAAGCTAAGGCTCAGGCTGAGATCGATGCAGTTGTTGGAAGCTTAAAGCAGGTGTCAGACTCAGACATTCCAAATCTTCCTTATGTTCAAGCTGTTGTGAAAGAGACCCTTAGGGTTCATCCACCCGGCCCTCTTCTCTCATGGGCTCGCCTTGCTATCCACGATGTTCACGTCGGTGATAATTTCGTTCCTGCTGGCACAACAGCAATGGTGAACATGTGGGCAATAACGCATGATGAAAAAGTGTGGTCAGATCCGGAAAAGTTCAATCCAGAGCGTTTCATGGAAGAAAATGTGAGCATTATGGGGTCTGATCTCAGGTTAGCTCCTTTTGGTTCAGGTAGGAGGGTTTGCCCAGGGAAAGCTATGGGATTGGCAACTGTTTATCTCTGGTTTGCTCAGTTACTCCAAGCATTCAAATGGGTTCCCTGTGAGGATGGAGTCGTGGACCTGACTGAACAATTGAAACTCTCCATGGAAATGAAGAACCCTCTGGCTTGTAGGGCAATACCTAGGTTTGCTTGAACTCTTGGATTCAAGACTTCGGTTGTTGTGGTTGGACTTTGGCCCTGCTTGACTTCTATGTTTACTTTTCATAGCAGAATGTTCTCTTTCACTTAGGATTTAGGGTTTCTTTTGTTTTCCTAGCTATAGTTATGTTTTCGGTTTATTGGACTTCAAAAATTAAAAAAAAAAAAAAAAAACAAAGTTGTGGGGTTTTGGGTTGTTCCCATTGCAGCATATTGGTAGTGGGGAAGTACCCTATCCAGCATATATTATCTTTTGTAAGATCTTGTCATGGCGTTGAATCTAGCTTTTGGGTTTTCTTATTTGTATTGTGAAATCTATGGTTCTTGTGATGAACATCTTATGCTTTGTACAAAGCTTTCTGATATTTGATCTTTTATTATCAACAGTTTGTGCACACTTTCCATGTTGCTGTTAGACCTGTTATATCGTGTTTCCTTGAGTTTGTATCAACAGCAGCTCATTTAATTATAAGAGGTTTAATTGAAGTACAAGCGTGGAAGTTACTTGATTAGATTCCTGTATAAATACCCATTGCTTTGTACAAGTTGTTTCTACTTTGCAGGAACTCGAAGCAAATGATGGAAAGAGACTTGTGTTTCAAGCCATGCAAAATTATGTTTCTAACACGTCCAATGTGTTAAGATTATTACTTTTGGCCTCATGCCCAAAAAAACCAATAAACTCTTGGAAACAAGCACTATATGTGCTTATATAAGTTAATTTAGATCTCAATCTTTTGTGCTTATATAAGTTACCAAGTTCTGACCCAAGAGAATTAAAATGAAATTACAATATGCACATTAATGGTTCATTTGTTTATGCGAGTAAAAGTATAGTAACTGTGAATTCAAGATTTAGTTTTATTGATTTACTCGGTAAAAGAGTTGGTTTATAAAAGGAAATTACCATATTTACATTATTGGTTCATTTGTGTATGCAAGTAAAAGGATAATAATTGTAAATTCAAGATTTAGTTGGATTGATTTATTAAGATAAAAGATTGGTTTTGAAAGGATATTACCATATTCACATTTATGATTCATTTGTATATGCAAGTAAAAGTATAATAATTATATCTCACCAAAAAAAAAAAGTATAATAATTATAACAAGATTGGTTGAAAGGAATGAAAATAAACTTATTCTTCAAGCATTAAAATAAGGTTTGAATCTTGTAATCGTCTAGAGAGTTTTATTTAAATATATTTTCGGATTTGAAACGATATTAATCTTAAAAAGCGAATGAAAATAATTGTAATTACATTAAAAAAACATACTAGTAAATTCAAGATTTGGTTCGATTGATTTATTTAGTAAAAGAGTTGGTTTTTAACAAGTTTGAAGCTTAAATTTCAATATTTATAATCTTATTGATTTATTAGATAAAAAAGTTAAATTTTAATATCTTTCTTAGTTTTAACAAGAAACTTAAAACTAAAATTAACAACCAAATTCTTATGCTTTAAAGCTGTAAGCTAATGGCTTCTTGTCATAGCCATTCCATCCAACATTCTATACATTTTTCCATTACCCTCTTCCTTTACCTGAGAGAAAAAGGATGATATTCAATCAAAGCTTTATGATCCCTATCCCTTTCTATCTATCTATTGCTAGCATAAAGGATATATAACTTTCCTTTTTTTTTTTTCCTCTTTCACCTTTAACTTTGGGCTCCCTTTAAAGATTTACTATATAGAAGTGTATATATTGATTGAATACCTTATTTATTCCCACTTCGGGAATGTGGTTCAATAGATTGGTTTTCCTTTGTATTTTCTTTAACCTTGTTTGGGTCAATAAATCAGAAAACTCATTGGCTATGATCATAATAAAATAAGTTAAATAAAACACTCATATCTCTTGCATCCCATAGTGCCCCTGCACCTTTATTCCTCTTTTTGTGCTGTTTCTTTTCTTGCATCTTTGTCACTTACATGATCAAAAGCATTTGAATGACACACAGACCATTCAAGAATTAATTCACTAATAAAATTCTCTCCTCCCCTACTTACTGGTTGATGCAAAAATCTTTTGCTTGCTGTAACCTGTTGGAGATTCCTGGCAAGCGGCTATAATTTTCTGATCTAGGGAAAAAGCCGGAAAAATGTAGATGCTGAGATTTAATGAGAATATGATCATTTAAATCAATACTTTAGATTTAATGATTATAATTTTCGGATAGAGGGAAAAGACGAAGAGAATACAAATGTTGAAATTTGAATATCAAATTGATAGAACTTTCATGTTCTAAAAATGAAAACATGATCATTTGAATTAATGCTTATAACCTAACCGGTTATGATTTGTTTTGCCTAATATTTGCTACTAAATTAGAATCTTTTTATGTAAATTTTAATTGTTTTGTTTTTTTAGTTCATCTTACAGTAGTACAATAATACTCCTGCAAATGATTGAAGAATAAGAACCGAAAGCCCCAGCAGTGAGATGGAGGACCATTATATCAGGCTCAGCTCTCTTTCAATGGATTCATATTCTTTAACAGGAATATTATATCTTCAACAGGGTTTATGCTTGTGAAAAGCTTTCTACCTTTTTCTTTCCTCTTTGTAAAGGAGATGCAATTGGGATTTGGATATCCAAACCAGCACTTTCCAGTGCCAAAGCAGTACTCCAAGTTGCTTTCTTTTAACATTTTTATTGATTCTCTCATCTCTATTATATTCCCCACAGGCCCCATTCAGGGTTTTTTTTCCATCACTTTTCATTTTTTAAGTAAAATTGACAATTTTAGCCGCGATAATGACATAATAAAAAAATAACATTAATTAAAATTTAATAAAAATTATACATGAAAATGATAAATTTAAAAATTTTATATTTAATATATCAATATAAATTTTAATAAAAAAATTTTATGTTTTACTTAAAACGAATTTCTATCTCCTAAACATCCAGTCATTCATCAACCATCATAGCCTTTCTCTCCTTTTCTTTACAAGTAATCATCATTCCATGGACTATGATTAAGCCATGACATGGAACTATGCAAGGAGAAAAACCTTAGAGAGACGGATGCATCTGATATCATATCAATCATTCGTCCGAGAAAATGCATCATTAAACCCTGTGTTTATTCTACTTTCTGTAGCAATAATTTCGACCAAAACCAGCAGCAGCAAACTATAATATCGATCACAAGCGTTATGGCTTGGGGTTGGGATGATAAATCTAGGCAGCACTCGCATCAAAGGTGGACCCAACATCAAGCAACTCCTTGTGCCGAAAGTTTCATTCGCACCCTGTGCTAGATCATTTCACGACTCTTACTAAATCGTACCAGAAAAAGACTGAAACTATAAGGTAGTGGCAATGGAATATTTCCGTGAGCTAGATCAAAAAAGATATCAGAACTTTGGAGTACTGCAGCGATGGTACTAGCTAGCTAGCTAGCTAGCTAGCTAACATGACGAAATCAAGAGCATTTGGCTGCTGTAATATTAGTATATATAAATCATTAGTCACTGCTGCGTGCTGAGAGATCATTCAGAAACTTTAACAACCTAAGCCTAGGGCATATCTTTATTAAATTAAAGCTGTTAGAAAAGTAGTTAAAATAGTTCATGATATATATATATATTATATAAAAAAGATAGCAGCATCTAAGAAAAGAAAATATAAATATTAAAATTTGAACGATTTTTAAAGAACCAAATATATGAAATAAATTAGATTAAATCTCGAATCCATGATTTATGATGTTCTTTCGTATATCATAATGATCATATTATATATATATATATATATATATATATATATATATATATATATATATAATATAAGGGTAGAGAGAATGTAGGCTTTTCTTTTTGGTGGCATATAATCATGCATTCCTCACCACTGGTGTATAATTTTAGGCTTCATTGGTTGGATGAGATCATGAGAAGAATGGAAAAGTGAAGGAAATGAAAAGAGAGGAGAGGATGTAAAGTTATGAAAAATGTGGAAAACATTGTATACTTTCCATACTTAGATCATATATACCTCTAAATTTGTAAAAATATTTGGATTTGTAATATTCAATAAAAAAGACAATCATAACAAGAATCATTGTTTTTTCTCTTTTTACTCATCTCCTTTCTTTCTCATCTAGTATTTCTTCCATAGTAAGCAAAGTCTTCAGGATCTCTTTAAAAGAAATTTTGTCAAGAAACACATGCACTCTTTTTTTTACTATTAGCATTAAGCTCATTTCCAAAGATTAAAAATATATAATACGAAAATATCATGAATAAAAAATATAAAAATAACACGGATTAAAATTTAATAAAAATTATATATAAATATGATAAAATCTAAAAAAAATTATATTTCACATGTCAACATAATTTTTTTATATTTTATATTATACGAATAAGAATATATACAAATAGTCAAATCTCATTGAGGGCAAAAGTTTTTTTATTTGTGTTCTAAAAGGTACTATGAGTAAGAGCAAGTCCACCATTAATGTTCTGGAATTCTTTTGGTTTTGTCTTACTTGTGAAACTTTGTAGACAAGAACCAACAAGTAGGCTTCTTGAATTCCTTTGGTTTATCTTATTTATGAAGTGATCAAAAGAATAGTAACATGGAAAAAAATTTGTATATATGTATGGATTCTTCCAATACCATTTGTCTTTAGCTTCTCTTTTCTGTCTTTTAATAATAGAATTTGGACTTTGTTCAAACAAAATCTTCAACACAGTGGAACAATCTGCATAACATGAGAGAACATTTTCTTCAGTCAAAAGGGTATTCAGTCCCTTGACCCTTCTTTTTGAAGAAGAAGAACAACTTGGAATCACTTGAAAGATCCTGTTTTGGCCATAGCATAAGGCTATCCTCAATATTGGCCTACCTATTTTCAGATATACTTCTTTTAATTTGCTAGAAATTCAGATTTTCACCCTCACTTCTAGTCATCAAATATTGAGTTTGTTTTCGATATGCTAACTCATAATTTTTTTTTAAATACATAATTGAGTTTAATCGATCGTTACATATGTATCAATTTTTGAAGAGTGTGCAAATGAACATAGTTCTATTTCGGTGAATGTTTCTTACTAGATAAAATAATTGTTCGGATTGGTGTCACATATATATACATATACATATACATATACACATACATATATATAAATATATATGATTAAAATTAATTTAGTGTTTTATATTTGATTTGATTTGATTTAAACTTTATTTTTTCAACTTTCCTAATTGACCTTTCAAATTTGAAAGCCTTGATTTTTTTTTCTCTCTTTAATCTCTATAAATAAATAAAATAATAAATAATTGCAAAATTACAATTAAATTATTTCTCTTTGGGCCAACTTAGGCCCAATTAAGGGAAATTTTTTTACTCAATGACGGGCTGAACTCTGACTCCAAAAATTGAGCTTTAACCAGCAAAGGCCTAACAGAAAATTCAGTGCATGTCGAGCAGTGGGGGCCCGTTAAGTTAAGAAATTATAGTTTTTTATTTTATTTTATTTTATTTTTTAAAATTTTCCAGCGCAACTGTCTGACTTTTCACGCGCTCATGGATTACCCGCCCAGCTCTCGTCGGACCCGTAAAGCTCCCGCCAAATCCGAGCTTTACTCAACCGTCGTCATTCACTCTGGATCCGAAACAGAATCTGACTCCGGTTCCGTCAAATTCATTTCATAAGGTCTCTGCCTACCTCTATTTCTTTGTTTCTAGTACTACTTTTCTGCGCTAGACTCCAAGTGTTTGATCAAAGTTCTCTGTTTATAACCTGGTTATTATGACTTCTTGATTTTGGCAGATGAAACAACTAAAGATGATGGGGAAGCCACAGATGGGTAGGAAGAAGTGTATGAAGTCGTGTAGCCCAAGGTACATTATTTCTGGTTTCTTAGATTTTGTTTGAAGCCATATATTATCATGCTTTTGATATATTGAGTTGTCTTGATCAATATAGATTGGTGATGGAGGGGATGAATTGGTGAATTGGCTCTCTCTATTGCCCATGATGGCCCAAAGCTGTTTAGTGATGCTTTCATGACTTGGCATCGTGGATACATTTATGTCAGACTTGGACAAATTGTCAAATGAGTAAGTATTCTTCCTTGGGGATCGCAAATGCGGGATAAACTTTTAAGTTTTCTTCTTCAAGAACCTAACTAATAGCTATCAACTTTATTGTTGCTTTTATCGCTTATCTTTTGCTTCTGGAAATGAAAAGCAAACTACAAATCTGGTAGATAATAGTACATCTTTTTGAGAATGAAATACATGGTTTTACTTTTGCTTAGAACTCTTATGTTAAAATGGTGTTAGATTTTGATCTTTTTCAGTAAATATGATTTGTTTTCTTTCATTTCTTTATGCATTTTACCTACTTTTGACTTGAGGATGTAAACAGTAAGTAGCAAAATCACTAACCAACTAGTCTCATTTATTAAAGATGCCGAGTCCGATTCTATCGAAAGGGCTGGATTCTTCATACTAGATTCCATTGAGCAAGAGACTGTGTATGGAAGTTGGCAGATCTGAACGAGAACAGGATCCCCAACAGCAAAGGTAAACCTTTTAGTTCTAAATAGAGGGACTGCAGATTAAAACTGACTTTTGACAGGCATAAGATGATAATACTATACCTTGAACACTGAAAACAACGGGATCGCAAGTTACAGGGAGCAAGATGTTAAGAGTTTCATTTTAATTTTGCTGACTAGACTTCAATATGAAAACTGAAAATTCTGGTATCGATAGTGTCTTCCACATACAAACCATGTAAGCTTAAACTGTCTTACAGAATACCAACAGCAATAACAATATGATTACGCACTCTCAGTCTTCCCTGGTGTAGCTGGTAGGCTTAGTTTCTTTTGAAGATTATCATTAGGTAGCTTTTCACTTTCTTACCTACTTTTATCTTTTGTTGTTTAATCTGAGCAATTGGCATGAAGCCTTCTATGTTCTGGCATCATTACGTGTCAGTGTAAAGTTTTCAACTTGTTATTTCATCATTTTTCTTGCATTCTCACAGAGCTCTCATGGACTCTCTCTCTCTCTCTCTCTCTCACTCTTATTGCTTGTATCATTGCTACTGAAAAAATAAGATTCTTGAGCTAAAACCGTGGGTATTTTATAATTATGAAGACTAGGCTTCAAGTTAAGCCTTTACTCGTCATCGCTCAGTTTAGGGCTCACTCATGCGGACGAACATTTTCTCTGGTGGCAGTTACTTAAGCTGCTGGCCGGTCCTGTGGCCCAAGTCTCGTAGGCCAAGTCCCAGGTGCTACAGCTCAGGTTACTAGGTCCAATTTGAAATTGAGGTGAGATTGTAGCCATATGGTAAAAAAAATAGAATTGGTCTAATTGTATTGATTAAATCTGATAATTTCAAATACGGTTACAAGATACAACACAAAATTGATGAATTTGGTAAAATAGATTTGGTATTTGATGTGTTAATACAAATTGTGATACGATTATTTTTGTTTTTATATGATTTTACACAAAATAGATATGATATAGATGGATCGACTGCAAATAGAGCAAGAAAAGTAGCATGCCAATTGAGAGAAGACTACACTCATCTTAAGGCAGGCCCCAAAGCTACCACCAAGCAGGCTAATAATAGATAAGTGGACCACTAACAAGGGAGTGGATATTTTTCTCATGACTTAGACATTTCTTTTCTGTAATTGACAAATGCAAGGTTAGGCTACCCAACTTATTGGCTATAAAAGGTTTTTATGCACAGAGGGTCCCTTTCTATACAAAATCAGTTTCCATCTAGCTATCCAAACATTAAAGTTTGTTCACATCTCAAAGAAAATAACTTTGGAATCTTATTACAATGCTGAAAGAACCCATGAAAAGATGGAGTTTATCAGATTGCAAAACCCTATGTTTATGCATGATGCTCACCAGGAAAACAGATATGTATTTCCTGGTCTTAATTTCCTCCAATCCTCTGATTCAACATTGTTGATGATGAAGAAAGCAATGGAGTAGTGCAGTTTCAATCCAATGAATTGTAACCATTAGAACCAACTAAAACCATAAATGATATATTCCAATTTTAGAAGTTGGAAAAAAAAAAAAACATGAAAGGCCCATGATTGAGACTGATAGGACAGGCTGATGATCTTCTTTCAGGTCAGGATACTTAACTTGGCCATTGTTGAATCAGATTGGTAAAAGATCTGTCAGTTAAACAAACTCGGGTATAACTCGAACAAATTGTACTAGTACTACGAAGATTTTATGTTCACTTATAAAATTTTATATATAATTTTTATTAAATTTTAATTTATATTTATTTTTTTCAAATTTACACTGGATGATATATATATATATATATATATATATATATATATATATATATATATATATATAAGATAACCAGGCCTAATAATATTCAATTATATATATATTTTTTTCATTTTCTTATATTTGATTAAATCTTAGACTTGCTTCATCTTGACCGGGTAGATATGGGTCAGGGTGCCAGCTTAAGTGATGTGATCCATCTCATTTTCTCTTTCATCAATGTTAACATTTTTAGCTTAACAAGAACAGAAGTCAAATTATAAAAGACGTTATGTCATTGCCACACCCAATTTTGGACAAATGGGATCATCACACTCGATGGCAGAAAAAGAAAAGAAAAGAGATTTTAAAGTTTTATATCCGAGTTTCATTAAATATAAAATTAAAATTAGTTTAATTATTTATTAATTTAATTAGTTATAATTATTCAATAATTTACTTACTTTGAGTACATTAATTTTCATACATATTCATAAAATTTAATATATTGATTATGATTATAACTTCTAATGAAAATATATTATTAAAAAAAATATAATCTGATTCCATTTTATCAGAACTTCTAATTTTTTTGTAGTTTATATTATAACAGCAAATTGGATTGTAAAATGAATTTGTAATAGTTTATATGTAGTTGATCTATCAATATTACTTTATCTATTGACATATTATATAAAAGTTAAATTCACGGTTCAATCTATCTATTATTTAATTTGTTCATATATTCAGTGTAAATCATCTCAAATGATTTAAAATTGAATTACTAAAGAATAATCATTATATCATCATCATATTCAAAATTTTTATTCTAATACTAGGTAGATTATACGAACCAGTATATAAATTCATACTAAATGTCAATATAAATATTTTTATTTTACTCGTTCCTATTCAAAACAATGTGTTCTTCCAATTTTTATATCATATATTTCTAATTTAATCTTAATTTTTTTTATCATTTATATTCCATGCTCTCTTAACTATTCACATATCTAGGTAGAATCTATACTTTATTTGTTAAGCAAGTTTTGACTTTATTAATCAGCCTCGAAGAACCGAAGGTTCCTATAAATCTGATAGCCACAAGTTTCAATCATGTTTCGGAAGCAACTTCAAGGAGGAATCTCTGACTATTTTTAAGAAACTTTACGTTTCATAATGTCTCAAACTGATGGCTAAAATTTGTAGTGAGCAACCAAGAATGAAAGACAGCATGTGATCAGAGGGTTCACGTCGGTGGTCGACAGTGAAGAATTTGTCGAACTTAGATCCCCGCATGCTTGTTATTCTTTGCATCAATCTAAACCTTCTTTCCTTGTCCTTCTCAGCCGTAACTTTTCTTGTCTTGCATGTGTTTTGTTGGTCGATCTACTTTGAAAACCATTAATCTTTTACTCTTTCTTTTGGAGGGTATATGTAAGATTATTAGGCAATCTACTAATAAACAAGTATTGGCATTCAAAAGCAACTAATATAATAAGAATAATCCATTATGCTTGATGACTCAACTGGTATTGGCAGCAAAATTGGTTTTGACAATTTCAATTTTTTTTTCTTAGTTGATTTTTCTAGATTGTTGAATCATATATTAAAAAAATACGATTCAAAACGAGTTTGAACGAGAGAAAAAGATTTTTAAGAACAAAATTAGATTTTAATCAATTAAAAAATTATAAAGGTTCAAGTATTCAATTTGATGTTTGATGTATAATTTATCTCTTGTTAAAAGAGTAATTTTATTTTTCAATTTAAAGAAAAAAGACAAGGCACCAAATAGAACTGATCTGCAACTATGGCTACTCAAAAATGGGTCAAGGGTTACTTTCATTGTTATGAAGTAGTCTTGGTTTCAATACTAGATACTACTATTTTACCTAAGTTTGATTTGTCACACATTTTGGAGAAATTATTTTTGGTTTATATATTAAAATTTGCATCACCCGAGCAAGACTTAAAAAAAAAAAAATTCTGAATAAGGGTTATTTATAGTGGAAGGTTTCATGTTCGAATCCTCATTAAGTCAAATTGTTTTAGTACAGTGTCAGTCATGCTGTGCTAAGTAAGATTAATCTCATATTCAATGTGATATAAAGACACATTGTAATTAAAAAAAAAAACGGTGTGAAAAGGATATTAGACCATAATAGATTGGGCAATCTACTCCATCCATCCATCCCAATAATTACAAAGGTCAAAGAATATGGTATTTGAAGTCTAATAATGTTAATGCTTTAGCAAACCACAAGAATTTAGAATGCTGGTTAATGTCTTAAATCATGCTAATTTGAAAATCACATACAAAAAGATTTCAACAATGTCTACATTGAAACATGTCTATATGTTGTATGAGAAAGAGATGATTGCATGTGTAAGTGTCACCACCAGGTTGGGTTTCTTGCATAATATCAAATTGAAACAATAATTCAGCAATAAGAGTTAGAGATAGAGAGAGAATTTAGCAGTTATGAGGCCAATTTGAAGGGCAATGTTGGGGTGTTGGGGGGCACTGAAATCTTGCTCCAGACATGGCTACAGTTAGGGTTTAGTTAAGTTCTCAACTGCAGAAGATTTGGCCTATGATTCAATCATCTTTGGTGGGTATCTATTCATTGTTTTTGGTACAAAATCCTGGTGCAATAATCTACTTCAACTTGACTTCAATAATAATGGAATAAAAACCTGGTCAAAAGAAGCCAGTGGTGCTGCTGTAATGCCTATATAATTGGTTAATTTGGCCTTAATCAATGGCTAATTACAAAGCTGATTTGAAAAGCACACCAAAATTATTATAAAGAAAGATTAAATGAAGAAAGTAAAACTTTAAACATTTTCTTTCTTTCCCAAGTAGTGATAAAGGTGAGAAGTAGCTATCAAAAATTAGTTAGATCGAATAAAGTTGAGTTCACACAGATTAATTTAGTCAGTAAAAAATAAAATTTCTTTTATTGTGAATCAAATTTTAATCACAATAAATAATTTTTTGGAAGTAAAATCTTGAATGAATATATCTAATATAATCCGAAAAGGATAAATTTAGAGCACAAGAGTATTTGTATTTTTGTCTAAGTTGGAATCAAAACAAGAATTGATGTGAGCCTGGAGGGACACCATGGTTGATTGGCCCTCATGCTTCTTCCCAAAAGGAGTAAAAAATACTTGGACTCCATCAACAAGATATCAGGCTTTGATAATGCTAAGATTCCCGAAACTGGGGCACTACCAACTCTTGATTTGTCATCATGTGGGGTTTTGATTTCCTTCCATGGGAGACTCTTGAACACAAACGCTCCTTCCTCTCTTCGCTTTCTCTCTCTTTACTTGACACTGATATTTGATTGCAAGAGATTCCAAACTTCCTCTTGATATTTTATTCAAATTATATATATATATATATATATATATATATATATATATATATATATATATGTTTTTATGGTGGTGGAGTGGAGGTTGGAGAAACTGGAAAAGAAATAATGGCTGACATGATTTCTTCATTACACAACACAATGAAAGATGACATAAAGTTGGTTTACCATTTGTACAAACAAGGAATAGCTCCAAAAAAATTGAATTGCCTCATTCAAGCAAAAAAATTAAAGAAAGAAGAGAAATAAATAATTGACCACTGGATTTGGACATCACCATTCAAAATTCAAAACCCTAACCATTATCCATAATTTTTTTTAGAAGCAATTCATCTCCTACTTATACTTTAAGCTTCTTTTGAATGTTATTTTTACTTTATGAATAAAAAATTCATGGCTCAATATTTGAAACATCCGATTTTAAATAAAAAATACGATTAAAAATATTTATAGACACTGATTATAAATAAAATTATTATCCAACATATTATCGATGAAGTTTTTGAATTTCATAAATAAAATTAGGTAATAGTACATATCTTTAAGGAATATTAAAAAATAAAAAATAAAATAAAATATGTGTTACTATTTTAAAATTTGTTGAGTCTAAAAATTCAATTACTATTTTAAGAAAAAAAATTTTTTAACCTATTATTTTATGAAATTTTATATTCTTCTTTTCTTAAATTTCACTAGCTAAAATTTTCTTAAATATTTTTTTTTCTGAATAAATAAATTGTCTTTTAGATATCTAGTGTTGGCTCTACCGAGAGGGGGGGTGAATCGGTTTTCTAACAATTATGACAAATTTTAAATTAATCACAATTTAATCACAAATGATAATGAGCAATATAGTGCAATATAACAATTTAATGCAAAGTAGGGAAGAGAGAAACAAACACAATCGTTTATAGAGGTTCGGCCAAACTCTTGCCTACGTCCTCTCTCCTTGACCTTCTTGTCAAGTGTTTTCTTTCTCTCTTTCAATAGAGCTTACACAGTTCCTTTTGCAGGTTAAGGAATAACCTCTCTACCCTTAGCAATACAGAAATGTATTCACCCTTTTACAATGTCTCTCACTGAGGAACAATCCTCTTTTCTTTTTGGGTATGGATGAATACAGAATAAGGCTTTACAATGGGTAGTGCTAACAAAGCTTGTTGCACTTAAGCTTGTACAATGAATTTCAATTAATGAGCAATAGGGACACAAAGAATGAATGAATTAAAGCTTGAGAATGTTTGGAATGTGCAGCAATAGTGTCTCTTTGCTCTTTGTCTTCAATGCTTGGTTAAATACTGAAGGATTGGTAGTTGGAGCATTAAATGCTATTTTTTCCGTTGTGATTTGCAGAAACTAGTCGTTGGGTACCTCCAGTAGAGTGCCAGATCGATCTGCCATCTTGGCCAGATCGATCTCTTAGTTATAAATCCTGCAAGATTGAAGCACAAATACACAAGGAGATCGATCTCATAGGTTAGCAGATCGATCTGTTAGTTTGAAAATAATGGGGGAGATCGATCTGTCGAATAGGAAGATCGATCTCCTAATCTCTCTGTTTGAGGCAAGATCGATCTACAGATCGATCTGCCATGCAGTCTCGTAGTGGGGAGATCGATCTCTCAACAACACAGATCAATCTCCTTAGCTCTCTGACTTTGAGGAGATCGATCTCTTCCTTACCAGATCGATCTCTTAAGTTCTCTGTTTGAGTGTGGATCGATCTTCCAGATCGATCTACAGTCTTATGCTCTTAAGGGAGATCGATCTCTTCCTAGACCAGATCGATCTCTCAACTCTAGCTTTAGCCAGATCGATCTCTTAACCCTTGCAGATCGATCTCACTCTACCTAAATCCCTTTGTAAAGGTTTAAGGCTTGGCAGATCGATCTCATACCTTCATGAGATCGATCTCTCATCAGGTAAAAACCCAGGAGATCGATCTCTCATCAGCCAGATCGATCTCTCATCAACAGAACTCTAAGTTCTGGTACTGATAACCTCTAAACATGTTTTTATATCATCTTAATACTATTGAATTAACTTGTTTTGTCATTTCAAAATACATTAACTCAACAATCTCCCCCTTTTTGATATGACAAAACTTATTCAAACAAACATATTTAGTGAATTTGCAAAAACTCCCCCTTTTTGTGAGCTCCCCCTTTTTGTGAGCTTTTGACTTTGTTACTGACTTAACTCCCCCTCAATTTAATCATTCTTTTACACGTTTACCACAACCACACACACATGTTTTCTTCTCCCCCTTTTTGTCATATCAATAACACGAAAAGAGAATACTTATGGCATTTCAAAATGAGCATTTTCATTAACACAACCAATAACAAGTCAAACGACATTTCATTCAAGCAAATTCATCACAAATAACATCAAGTAGCTTAAATGATATAACTACACTAAGTCAAAACACCTAAGGCCTATGGTGAGGGAGGAACACGATCCGAAAGATTCTCAACGTGCGTGCGTGTGACTTGCAGCTCATCAAACATCGCCTCTTGAGTCTCGTGAATCTTATCCACTCTTTGGTTTAATTCTTCGAACTTTCGCTCCTGAGATGCAAAGCCTACATCGATTTTCTGATGGAGTTCACTGATCATCTTCATAATGATCTCCATGTCAGCAGGTGAGGATGGCTGAGCAGAAGGTGGAGCAGTCGAAGACGATGGTTCCGGAGCTGGTGCAGCAGGTGGGGCCACAGGCGCATTGGAGGGATCTTCCTCCATGGCTTCAGCAGGCTGCTGTTCCATCTTTTTCTTTCAATCTCCCCGGAAGTCTTTGTAATAACCCATATGATGAAGGGACCCGATGTTGAGAACGCTCTTGGGAGAGGGTAGTTCTCCGGTTTCGCAGCTGCAGTCGACGCCAACTCGGTGGAGAAGATAGGCTACCGGTTGCGGAAAAACGATCGTGGTAGCTTGTCCACGCACTATCTTCAGCCAGTCTTCGTATATGAAATGGACAAGATTTGGTTTTTGGCTTGTTGAGTGAATGTGATGGAGCCAAAAACGATCTAAGCGCCTAACGGTGGAATGACGGGTACCGAAAGGGCGGAGGTTCCAAGAGATTATGAGGTGGAGTAACCGAAGGTGCATTGGAAGGTTACTCGCCTTGTCCCCAGGGAGATCAAACTCAAAGGAGACTTCCTCATCTTCATTGGTCAAGCCTTCATTTTTCATGTGGAAGGCCTGAGCTAGGATATCAGTATCGACAGGAACGGTTTTACCCATGACATATGTTTTGAAACCGACAATTTTGCAAGTGTCATTTGGGTTAAAAATGAGTTCGGCATTGGAAAAGAATGCACGAACGAGATTTGGAGGGACGGGAGTGTTGATTTTTAAAAACATCATCCAACCAAATTCCTCAAATTTTGACACGTATGGAAAGTCTATGCGATTGAGGAAGGAAAAATCTATGGTTCGCCAATGCTTAATTGGAATGGTTGAGAAATATTCCTCATATCGCTTTCTTTTTGTTGGTGTTTTAAAACACCGATTGAAAGAAGCGATAGAAGGTGGAGGAATGGGTTGGGATGAGGAACCGGCCTCTACAGTGGTTCTAGGGGGTTTGTGTCCTACTGTCTTATGCCTAGGCATGATTCTAGACTCTAAAGATGCGCTAAATAGATTCAAAAACGAGAAAAGCAATGAAACCGTACCTAGGTTTGCCCTAGAATTAAAATGAACACAAATTGAAGAAAAATTTTGAGAAAATCAGTAAGGAATGTTGGTTACAATACCGGAATTTGACACCGAGACGCAAGGAGGACCGTACGGAGATCGATCTGAGGAGAAATCGACAGTGATGGTGCGAGGGAATTTGAGAATTTGAAAGTTAGGTTTTGTGAAATTTGGGAAATTTTCGCGAGTTTATATACTTCAGGACACATGAGATCGATCTGTCGAGGCGACAGATCGATCTGTCACTTCCAGAAGCCAAGGGAGATCGATCTGTCATATGAACAGATCGATCTGTTCGCAAACAGAGGCTTAAAGAGATCGATCTGGTACATGCACAGATCGATCTAGAGTTTAACCGAGGCTTAGAGAGATCGATCTGCCAAATGCCTGGATCGATCTTCAGAATGCGAAAGCTTTGAAGAGATCGATCTGTCGTGGGGACAGATCGATCTGTATTTTAACAGAGACGGAAGGAGATCGATCTTATGGTTAGAAGATCGATCTGCTTAGCTTAACCTTGATGATTTAGGCTTGTTGGAAGTATAGAGATCGATCTATATTGCAAGGAGATCGATCTCTCATCCTCATTGCCAGAAAATCTTTGCAAAAACTCTTTTAAAATCAATTTGAAACCAAGATTTTTGAAACACAAAAGTCTTAAGAGATATTCATGAGTCCTAATTCACCTCTAAGGATACAAAACCTATCTCTATCAAGTGGTTTGGTGAATATATCTGCTATTTGATGTAAAGTATCAATGTACTCTAAGATTATATCCCCTTTTTGTACATGATCTCTAAGGAAGTGATGTCTAATTTCTATGTGCTTTGTTCTGGAATGTTGAATAGGATTCTTAGACAGATTAATGGCACTGGTATTATCACATTTAATAGTGACTTGCTTCATGTCAATACCATAATCTCTCATTTGTTGTTTAATCCACAACACTTGAGCACTACAACTACCAGCTGCTATATATTCAGCTTCAGTTGTGGACTGAGCCACACTGTTTTGTTTCTTGGAGAACCAAGAAATTAACCTATTTCCTAAGAATTGGCAAGTACCTGAAGTACTTTTCCTATCTATTTTGCATCCTCCAAAATCAGCATCTGAAAATGCATGAAGGGCAAAAGTAGAGTCCTTAGAGTACCAAAGTCCTAGTGAGGGAGTGTCTTTGAGGTATCTAAAGATTCTCTTAGTTGCCAATAGATGTGATTCCTTAGGAGAGGATTGAAATCTAGCATAAAGGCATACACTAAACAAAATATCTGGTCTACTTGCAGTTAAATAAAACAATGAGCCTATCATAGACCTATAGAGTTTAGTGTCTACACACTTACCACTTTCATCTTTATCAAGCTTGATGTTGGTGCCCATTGGAGTGGCTTGAGGTTTGCAATTGTCCATTCCAAATCGCTTGAGCAAGTCCTTGGTATACTTTGCTTGATTGATGAAGGTTCCATCCTTTGTTTGCTTCACTTGAAGTCCCAAGAAGAATGTGAGTTCTCCCATCATGCTCATCTCAAATTCTCCTTGCATGATCTTAGCAAACTCTTGGCATAAAGACTCATTAGTTGAACCAAAAATAATATCATCTACATACACTTGTACAACTAGTAAATCCTTATTTTTATTCTTGATGAATAAGGTGGTATCCACTTTTCCTCTTGAAAATCCCTTTTCTAATAAGAATTTTGACAACCTTTCATACCAAGCTCTAGGAGCTTGTTTTAACCCATAAAGTGCCTTAGATAATTTAAAAACATGTTCAGGAAATTCATGATTTTCAAATCCGGGAGGTTGCTCAACATATACTTCTTCATTAATGAAACCATTTAAGAATGCACTCTTTACATCCATTTGATATAACTTGAAGTTTTTATAACATGCAAAGGCAAGTAACATTCTTATTGCCTCTAATCTAGCTATCGGTGCATATGTTTCATCATAGTCTATGCCTTCCTCTTGTCTATAGCCTTGAGCAACTAGCCTAGCCTTATTCCTTATGATCACACTATTTTCATCCATTTTGTTCTTGAATATCCATTTAGTTCCAATTATAGAGTGATCACTAGGCCTAGGAACTAGTTTCCATACTTTGCTTCTCTCAAATTGATTTAATTCTTCTTGCATTGCTAGGAACCAATTATTGTCATCTAAGGCTTCATTGACATTCCTTGGCTCTATTTGAGATACAAAGGCTATATATTGGCACATATTCCTTAGGGATGATCTAGTTCTAACTCTAAGAGTTGGATCTCCTACTATTTCACAATCTTTTACATATCCTAACTCTCTTGGTGCTCTAGGCTCTCTTTCTAAAACCTCTATTTCTTCTTCATCTTCTTTGTTCAAGTCAAGCTTTTCTAGGAAGTCATCTTCTAAGCCTTCATCAAATATTCCAACATTTTCATCATTGGTTGAATCTTTAGATATATTATTTGACTCATCAAATATAACATGAATAGACTCTTCAACCACTAATGTTCTTTTGTTATATATTCTAAAAGCCTTTGAATTCAAAGAATATCCTAGAAATATTCCCTCATCACTCTTGGCATCAAATTTTCCTAAATTATCTTTTCCATTATTTAGAACAAAACACTTGCAGCCAAAAGGATGGAAGTAACTAATGTTAGGCTTCTTGCCTTTGTAGAGCTCATAAGGAGTTTTCTTTAGCATGGGTCTTATCATAGCTCTATTAATTATATAACATGATGTGTTTATAGCTTCAGCCCAAAAGTACTTTGGCAAGTTATTTTCACATAACATGGTCCTAGCCATCTCTTCCAAAGTTCTATTTATTCTCTCAACTACACCATTTTGTTGTGGTGTCCTAGGGGCTGAAAAATTATGGCTAATTCCTTGATCATTGCAATACTCATCAAATCCTATATTTTCAAATTCTTTACCATGATCACTTCTAATGCTTGTTATTGTATATCCTTTTTCATTTTGAGTCACCTTTGAGTAAGTTATGAATTTCTCTAAGGCTTCATTTTTTACTCTCAAAAAGAACACCCAAGTGAACCTAGTGTAATCATCAACTATTACAAATCCATAGTGTTTTCCACCTAGGCTAGTGGTTCTAGTTGGTCCAAATAAGTCTAAATGCAGTAATTGAAGAGGCCTAGTGGTGGATACACTATTCTTAGGCTTAAAAGTTGTCCTCTTGTGTTTTCCTTTAACACAAGCTTCACATATTTCTTCATGATCAAAGGATATTTTGGGTAAGCCTATAACTAGATCCTTTCTAGCTAATTTAGATAGCACATGCATGATAGCATGACCTAGTCTTCTATGCCATAACCAAGATTCCTTTTTGTTGTCTACCATTAAGCATATGTTTTCATTTTTGAGTTCATTAAGATAGACAATATATATATTACCTTGCCTATGACCTAGAAAAAGAATTTTATTTGACTTAGGATCTATAACATTACACTTCATGCAATCAAAAATTACTTTGTAACCTTTGTCACAAAGTTGACTAATGCTTAGTAAGTTATGCTTTAGACCCCTAACAAGTAATACTTTTTCTAAAGAGAAATGATCATTACCTATTGAGCCACTTCCTTCCACTTGGCCTTTGGAGTTATCTCCAAAAGTGACTTCTTCATCAATTTTTGATTTGAAGGAATTGAAATGGCTTTTATCACCCGTCATGTGCCTTGAGCATCCACTATCTAAGTACCAAGCTTCTTTTGTTTTAGCTTTGTGGCTATGCTCAATCACCTACAAAAAATCAAACTCAAATCTTAGGTACCCAAATTTTCTTGGGTCCTTGGAGGTTAGTAAATGCAATTCTTGATCCCATTGGGATCCATTTTGCTAATGCATTACAGTCCTTAGAATGAATTACCTCTTTTGGAATCCATATCCTTTTTACTCTTTTTCCTTTAAGATTCCTCATCTTTATATTGCAATAATGTGACTTATGTCCCTTTCTATTACAATATGAACAAGTAATTGCAGGTTTATTCATGCTCTTCCTAGCAATAAAACTCTTAAGATGGGTCTCCCTACTTTGTGCATTATATCCTAAGCCATTTTTGTCAAAAAATGCCCTTTGGGTTTCTAGCATGCTATCTAGCTTTTGTTGCCCCATGTGAAATCTATTAAAGGAGTTATGTAGATTGTTATTTTTCTCCTTAAGGTCACAAATTTCTAGATTTGAAATCTCTAGTTTCTTTTCACATTCTAATTTATCTTTTAACATTATCTCATTTTCCTTTTTTAATTTAGATATTAACTTTTTATACTTCATGCTCATACATTCATACTCTAATGCAAGATCATCAAATGCATCTTGCAATTCATCAAAAGAGTATTCATTGAGATTAGAAGTTACCTTTTCATCATCATCAATAGCCATGAAGCATAAGTTGACAATGTCCTCATTTGATTCATCATCGGAGCAGTCACTGTCACTCCATGTTGCTACCATTGCCTTCTTTTTATGGAACCTATCATTGGATCTTTTAAGAAGAGGGCAGTTAAATTTTATGTATCCAGGTTTTTTACATTCATAACACACAATAGAGTCTTTTCTACCTACTTCCTCTTGTTCTCTCCTATTGTTTCTCCTATTACTACTACTAGCTCTCATCCTCATGAACTTATCAAATCTTTTGGCAAACATTGCCATCTCAATATCCTCCTTACTGCCACTCTCATTTTTAATCTCCTCTTGAGCAGTGGATTTTAGAGAAACTCTCACTTTCTTGGGTGGCTCTTCATTTCTTTTAAGTTTCATCTCATAAGTGAGCAAAGATCCTATCAATTCATCTAGGCACAATGTGTGAGGATCCTTAGATTCCTCAATTGCCGTCACTTTAGCTTCCCATGATTTAGGTAAGCTATTTAAAATTTTCTTTACCATTTCAATATTAGAATATATTTTTCCTAAAGATTTTAATCCATTAATTACATCTGTGAATCTAGTGAACATATCACTAATTGATTCTCCTTCCTTCATCCTAAAAAGCTCATAGTCATGTGTGAGCATACCTACTTTTGTCTCCTTCACTTGGGTTGTACCCTCATGAGTTATTGCCAATTTATCCCATATTTGCTTGGCATTATCACATCCGGAGACTCTATTGTATTCATTAGGACCTAAAGCACAAAATAATGTGTGCATAGCTTTAGCATTTAGCTGTGCACATTTAATGTCATTAGAATCCCATTCATCTTCTTCTTTGGGGATATCTCTTCCCTCTATTCTCTTTGTAGGGATTTGAGGTCCCTTAACTATAATTCTCCACACTTCATAATCATTTGCTTGAATGAATAACATCATCCTAGTCCTCCAATACGAATAATGTTCACCATTGAACATGGGAGGTCTAACCGTAGAGTGCCCCTCTCCTACCAAACTAGTTGCTACATTGTTAAGAGCCATTTGATCGTTTCTAACTCTTAGGAAGTTGTTCCTATGTGATTAAAGAGTCCTAGCTCTGATACCAATTGTTGGCTCTACCGAGAGGGGGGTGAATCGGTTTTCTAACAATTATGGCAAATTTTAAATTAATCACAATTTAATCACAAATGATAATGAGCAATATAGTGCAATATAACAATTTAATGCAAAGTAGGGAAGAGAGAAACAAACACAATCGTTTATAGAGGTTCGGCCAAACTCTTGCCTACGTCCTCTCTCCTTGACCTTCTTGTCAAGTGTTTTCTTTCTCTCTTTCAATAGAGCTTACACAGTTCCTTTTGCAGGTTAAGGAATAACCTCTCTACCCTTAGCAATACAGAAATGTATTCACCCTTTTACAATGTCTCTCACTGAGGAACAATCCTCTTTTCTTTTTGGGTATGGATGAATACAGAATAAGGCTTTACAATGGGTAGTGCTAACAAAGCTTGTTGCACTTAAGCTTGTACAATGAATTTCAATTAATGAGCAATAGGGACACAAAGAATGAATGAATTAAAGCTTGAGAATGTTTGGAATGTGCAGCAATAGTGTCTCTTTGCTCTTTGTCTTCAATGCTTGGTTAAATACTGAAGGATTGGTAGTTGGAGCATTAAATGCTATTTTTTCCGTTGTGATTTGCAGAAACTAGTCGTTGGGTACCTCCAGTAGAGTGCTAGATCGATCTGCCATCTTGGCCAGATCTATCTCTTAGTTATAAATCCTGCAAGATTGAAGCACAAATACACAAGGAGATCAATCTCATAGGTTAGCAGATTGATCTGTTAGTTTGAAAATAATGGGGGAGATCGATCTGTCGAATAGGAAGATCGATCTCCTAATCTCTCTGTTTGAGGCAAGATCGATCTACAGATCGATCTGCCATGCAGTCTCGTAGTGGGGAGATCGATCTCTTAACAACACAGATCGATCTCCTTAGCTCTCTGACTTTGAGGAGATCGATCTCTTCCTTACCAGATCGATCTCTTAAGTTCTCTGTTTGAGTGTGGATCGATCTTCCAGATCGATCTACAGTCTTATGCTCTTAAGGGAGATCGATCTCTTCCTAGACCAGATCGATCTCTCAACTCTAGCTTTAGCCAGATCGATCTCTTAACCCTTGCAGATCGATCTCACTCTACCTAAATCCCTTTGTAAAGGTTTAAGGCTTGACAGATCGATCTCATACCTTCATGAGATCGATCTCTCATCAGGTAAAAACCCAGGAGATCGATCTCTCATCAGCCAGATCGATCTCTCATCAACAGAACTCTAAGTTCTGGTACTGATAACCTCTAAACATGTTTTTATATCATCTTAATACTATTGAATTAACTTGTTTTGTCATTTCAAAATACATTAACTCAACATCTAGAATTGAGTTTGACATAAATAATTGAGGAAATGCTCCTAATAGAGAGGCTTCATTACCTACATGTTAATTAACATTTTAATTATCATAATTTTTAATAGTCATAATAATGGGTTCACCTTCCTTAGGCTCATACTCATAGTGGATGAATATATGGGATCAAAGATGTGCAAGACACACCAAGAAACATTGAAAAAAACATATAAAAAAAGTGTAAAGTAGCTGGATTTGGGGAGACAAGACAACCAAAAAGAAATTTTATAACAAAGTTAAGAGAACAAAAGTAATAATAAAAAGGAAAGGCCTGCCAAAAAAAACAGGCCAGTTTTTATTTTATTGTTATGATAAAAAAATTTGATTTAAACAAAAAAAATTAGCATTGGGATTAGTATATTATGTGAAAATTTATGAGTTATTATTTATTTTAATTTAAAAATTTTATAATAATTTTTATAATATCTTAAAAATTAAATAAAATAATTTGGAAAACCATTAATTTAAAAAAAAAGAAAATTTGATATACTTGAGTAATAAACTTTTAGTTTTCTATAAGAAAAAAAATAAAAATAGTAAAAAAACAAATAAGAAAAGCTAAAGATAGAGATGGAAAAGGAAAGATTTAATAATGTAGAATAAAAAAATTAAACTCATTGTTTTAGTCTTACAAGACAAAAAGTACCATTGGTACATTTGTCAGCATCTGATTTGGACAGATGTTTGGTTAGTCTTTTAGGATTGTTTCTCAATTCCTTGTTGGGTTTTCTTTCCAAAAACAACATCTAAAATAAAAAAATTTAAAGTAGTATTTAGTCAATTTAAGCTTTTATTTGACAATATTAACTAAAACCCAGATGTCAAGTTAGAAGAATTATAGCAGAGAATTTAGGATACAAAGATTTTCTCTTCTTTATTTCTTAAAATAAGGAAAAAAGATAAAAAAGAGATAAAGATAAAGAGAAAAAGAATTCATTTTTTTGTTTTTGGCTTGTTCATTTTTAGTATTAATATTTTCCATTTACTTTTCTCACAGAAAGAGAGAGAGAGAGAGGAAAGAGTTTATTTTATTTTATTTTATTTTATTTTTTATGTGTGTTTGGTCAATATCATTGGTTGCACGTGGAAACCCAGGTAAATTCTCTGTGTTATTTTATTTTATTTTTTATATTTATCTGTTTTTGTGTTACTCTTATATATTAATGATTATTTCATTTGTTGTTGATTACCCATCTTCCATCTTCATCCATTTCTTGCTTCTCTTCTGCAACCCATCTTTCTTTCCTTTTTCATCTTCCCTGTAAGCATTTCTTGGTTTTTTTCTCTTGCTCTTATTTGTTGTAAATAATAAAATTTTAGATTTTTCTTTGATCAGAGCTTTTTTTTTTTTTCTTTTTTCTTTTTAATGTTGTGGGTGTAACTGATTTTGCTGTGAAATTCATCTGTTTGAGATATATCAAATTAGTTTAATTTTTGGTTTTGCTTGATCTCTGGGATGTGATGAACTGATGATCATAACATTTCTTTTTGGATTTTCCTTGCTGTGTTCAATTTAAAGTTTGAAACTCTATGCATAAAGTGATGGGCTTTTGGTTATTATCACCTTCTTGTTTTTGGTTTTGCTGAGTGAATCTTAAACTGTGTTATTGAGTATTTCTTACTTGTGAGTCATAGATTCTTTTAACTGTTTTGCATGATCTAGAATTTTGATGTTTCATTGATTTTAACTTAATGCATGTGAGCTGCAAAAGTTGATAGCTCTATTTTCTGCTGCTACATTTTCTTTGAAACAGGAATATTTCTTTTAATCGCTCTTCTTGGAGATTTTGCTGAAGAAATTGCTTTTAATTAGTTTTACTCTTGTAACTGGGGAGATTTGTGTGTTATTGGCTTTGTTTTATTCTTAATTCTGATTTCCCCCCCTTTTTTTTTTATATTAAAGTTGGGAAAATTGTCAAAAGCATGGCTCTTTCCAGTGTTAATAATGATAGAGGAGAATTAAGGATTCATGAAAATTTGGATGAGCTAAGGACAGATTTGGCTGACTATATTGCTGAGCTATCTGAGGCTGCAGTGAAAGAGAGGGGTGTCTTTGCTATTGCATTGTCTGGAGGTTCTCTCATTGGCTTAATGGGGTATCAATGCATTCCTTTTCCATGTTTGGTTTATTTTGGTCTTGTGATTTTGGTGTTCTTGCTTTAAAGTTTTTGGTGGGAAACAGAAAACTCTGTGAAGCTCCTTACAACAAGACTGTAGACTGGGCCAAATGGTATATATTTTGGGCGGATGAACGTGTTGTGGCAAAAAACCATTCTGATAGCAATTATAAGCTTGCAAAGGATGGCTTCCTTTCCAAGGTTCGTATCCTATTCATACTTTGTTTGATTTCCTTTTTGCTTTCCAAGAACCAAATGAAGGGATATTGTTATAAGAAGATGATGTTTACTGTTCTGATATTGGTATCTTATTGAGATGTGCTCTCTTCTTTTCCACATTCTTTTCCTTTGGTTTCTTTGCTTTCTTTTATACAGAAAGTGCAGATTGGTACCTTCATTATTCAGTGATTAGATTGATCCACACTTTAGATCTTGAATTATTTGCCTTTGCTAGAAGATATTTAAAAGCTTAAACTCCTTGTCTATGATGTTGATGTTAACTGGTAATATTAGTTTACCTATGATATCTTAGAATCTGATTGTTCATTAATGGATTCGTTATTTTCTGTGGTTCCCCCCATGTTTGCTCTTTCAATTCATCTTCACTGTGTTTTGGTTATCCTCTGATATTAAATTAGATATATACGAAGGATTAGGATTATCCCGTAGCCTTTTTTTATTTTTAATCTTTTTACTTTTCCCATCTGGTGCGGTATCAACTTTGACATTAGAAAATGTGAATTTGAGTATTCTATCCTCTTTGGGAAAGTGTTTACTGGCAAGGATGTATTAAATATATCATTTATGTTGTTTTCAGTTGAACTAGATGTTTGGTTTTAACTAAAAAAAACCTTCCTGTTTTATATGGTCAACCCTGCAACTTGAATTTCCTTTACAAGGATATTGAATTTCATTTGTTCACGGTGCCATCTTTGATTCAACACAACATAGAAAACAAATACATGGTGCAACTGTGCATCTCTTCTTTCTTAAGAGGGCAGTCCTGGCAGCTTGGGGTTTAAACACTTGTTATAACAATGTGGAAGTCTAAATTTCCTCATGATTTAACGAAATTTTTCTGGTGGTTCCACCCTATTAAGAACTTTCGAACTTTTTCCTCTTACTAATTCCATTTGCTTGTCAAGGTTATCATGAGGCACACATATTCAGAATATCAGATATGATCGGAATAACCAAGATGACTGATGGTTCTGAAAAGCTAAAGCCTTACGGTGAACCTAACATAGTATCTTTTGTAATCCTCGTAGACTCGTTTCTTCAAAGATGAAGAGTTTGTATATTTGGAACCTTTGAGTAATTTTTCTTGATATTGCTAATCAGAGAAATTCGAGAATTTTTACGACCTGCTGATCTGTTACCTCTTCTTTGTCTATCTCTTGTCCCTTCTCTTACACTAAAACTTAAAAGAATAATTTTGATGAAAGGTTTTTCATTGTGTTTTATCTGGAACATTAAATGAACTGCTAACATGTTATTCATGCTTTGCATCCCTTAGGAGTAGCTAGTCTGCAACAAAAACTTAACTAGCATTGAGCTAAACTCGATTATGATAAAAGTTAGATTACCATTTTCTATTTCTTAGTCTAATTTTCAGAAAAGTGATGGAAAAAAAAATTGTATTGAATCATTAAATAAACAACATTCTGTGTAAATAATGACATTGTTTTCTTCCATTGCTTGAGGGTTTCCATCCTCGTTTGGTGTCATGGTGTATTCATGCTCTAAGAGCTTGTGCCTTGTATTTGCAGGTGCCGATTGTGCCCAGCCACGTTCATTCTATCAATGATTCAGTTTCAGCAGAGGAGGCAGCTGATCTGTACATGTTTGTTATTCGGCAGCTAGTAAAGACACGGATGGTTAGTGTTTCTGACATTAGTGACTGCCCCAAGTTCGATCTTATCCTTCTTGGTATGGGACCAGATGGTCACATTGCCTCGCTATTTCCTAATCATTCAGTGCTTGAAGAGACAGACGGATGGGTAACTTTTATCACCGATTCTCCCAAACCACCACCGGAGAGGATAACATTCACTTTGCCTGTCATCAATTCTGCCTCCAATGTAGCAATGGTCGTGGCAGGAGAGAGCAAAGCAGAGGCTGTGCATTTGGCATTCGATAATGTTGGACCTGACTGCCCGTCACTGCCTGCACGGTTAGTCCAACCGACGAAAGGGAAGTTGGTATGGTTTTTGGACAAACCAGCTGCATCAAAACTGGACGGTCGTCAATTTTCTGAGTAGGGTCAAGTTTTTCATGCCAATGTGTATGTTTGTATGAAGTTGGAGGGTTTTGAAACCTGTTGATCCTCCATTAGTTCCTGCATCTTTTTCTTTTATTTTGGTTCAATTCTTCATTTTGGTTTTTCTTCCTCTCTTTTCTAAATGAGATGGAAGTCTGGAATCCGCATTGTAATGACAGGAAAATAAAAGTTGGGGTTTTTAATGCAAAAGCTTTTTACTGGTTCAGCTTCCATTAGATGTGAATGTGAAGATTGTTTGAAGTCTCATGGGGATACCAGATGAATGAAATATAGAACAACATGCCTGCTTTGTTGACATACACTGGACATATTAAAGGGAAAATTTTCCTACCCTTAGCCTTAATCTTCTGACATGGATAATCAAAGTAATCAAAATTTGTAATCTACAGTTTTGCATGTATCAAATATCCATCTATTCGTTGTAAAGACGGATTATATTCAATAAATACTTCGGAAAATTAATCCATTCAATGAAAAGTGCCCTCTGACTACACATTTCTTAGGCATGACATTCTAGCAAATGTTGTAGCTTTAAGCTCCTCTCGCTTTAAGGAAAGGGAGTATATGTTTAGCCGAACATCTTTGGTTAAAGGTCTGTAGTACAATAAACTGTTCATAATCAAAGTATTGTTGTACCGCTTGAAAACCATAGCATATTCTAAAAAGATAAGATCAATCAACTTTTAAGCTTTATGAGAAAATCAGCAATGAGTTGGATGTTTTAACAAAAATTCAATCATTTTTACCCTAAACATCTATAGGAATCTTTTTTCTTTTTTTAATTATCTCTTGCTGTCTTTCTAGGATGTTAAACTCTGCAGGGCTTGATAGAAGTTGAAGCAATTTATGCTGAGCAACTTCTTGGATTGGAATATATATGCTCTTTATTCATTTAAAAAAATGGTTTTTAAGTTAACCAGATTCAATTGACTGGGGTCAAAACACTCAGCCTACTTTACAGCAATATGAAATTTCCTGTCTAAGGGATATGATGAAATAAACTATATGAATCAGTATGACATCTAAGATAAACTTACAGACTCCACCACCGTGCGGTATTCCCTTTCTGTTACTGATCTTATGCCATTTGGATCAGGGACTGCTTCTTCTTCTTTTTCTTCTTCTTCTTCTCCCTGTTGTTCCTTCTTTTCTTCTTCTTCTCCTTCCTCTTCTATACCTTCCCTTGGAGGGAAGCCACGTGTGCGTGCAAGTAGCCATTGGTCTATGACCCCACAGTCGATTGCATACTCAATTGTGTGTTCTAAGTAACCTTTATCAGTAATGAGATCTGACTGAACTGTCAACATTCTCAGGAGAGCTGAAAATTTCGTCCAGAAAAATAAAAGAAGGATAAGCTGAAGTTCAAACAACAGGAAATAACCACGATTTCATATCCATGCATCAATAATTAGTCAATAATTAGGAAACCCCAATACCAAAATCTTCTACTTATATCTCCAATTATTCTGTTACAGAAAGCGGACAACTATCAAACAGCTTTCAGCAAAAGATATTGTCTCTAAGGTAAACAATAATCATCGACCATCCTTCATATTTTGTTTTAATAGGCAGCTTTCTCACACGCTAGGATGTCAAGGGAAACGCATGATGGAAATTAATAACATGATAAGTAATGCATTAACTTTTAGCATATAGAGCTAATAATTTCAGAAGATAGTGTTATCAATTATATAAAATAAAAAAAATGATATGTTCAAATTGAAAGCTCAAATCCTATTTAACCATAACATTTCACCTATTTACAAACGAGTCAGCCAGTTTTAATGGACTGTCAGACAGTATTTCCACTGAAAGGTAATCCATACTGAGTAGTTGGCCATACCAACTGCTCAGGCTTCTCCTTCAAAAACAAAAACTACGTTTATAATGGGAAAAAGAAAGGCTCAGTTTGCTAAGGTGCCAAGCTCAAAAAGCCCAAGAATACAGACTCTAAAATAACCTACAGACTTTTATTTAAAAAAGAGCAGAAATAGGCAGATCCACAAGTCTGTACCTGCAACAATGCCATCTCCAGATGCCGACATATCAGAAGTGAAAGGGGTTATGGGGGCATCCTCCATTCCGTGGACTGCACCATTTTGCTCCTTAGTGTAATAGTGTATCTTGGAAGTCCCATTTGTTACAAACAAAACCTTGAGATTTTCATGCCAAAGTGGCGCAACCACTTCATGATCATAATGGATAAATTTTGAACTGGCATTGTTCTTGGTGTCAAATTCTTCAGTAGGCTTTATTCCACATAGAAACTCCAGTTCTTGCTTGGTAACCTCAATAACATTAGCAAGGTTCCATGCTTCTTGTATAAACATCTTGGTCTCTTCATCAGACTGCCAAAGTGGCAGTGGAAGGTTTACATCATAGAAAATAACCCCTCCTAATTTCTTAGAAATCTTGATAGCTTTCAATGTAGTCGATCGCATGTTTCGATCAAGCAGAGAATGTGTGCTGAAGTAGAACATCTTTGCCTACAAGGAGGTTGTTAAAGAAGTCAATAAATTCTAGGAGCAGTACAGTTTTCTTAGAATAGAGATGTTAAAATAATTGAAGTGTAGAGGTATGGCATGTCTTAGAATTGTAAATAAGTCATTTCTTCTACTGTAGGGCATCTATATATGGGTTAGTGATTTTGCATCTTTTAAGCAGTTAGTAGCAGATGACTGGAACTAGTGAGAGCACACAATGGAATGTTCCACAAATTGTCAAACCCAACTAATCCAACTGGAAAACACTCAACTTGAGGTTGATAACGAAAAACCGCCCAGAAACAATGATGGGATCACTAAATCAGACAAATATGAGCCTAAGTTGGAAAAATTGATGGAAGGACTAAAAATATATGTAAGTGCTTAAGTAAATGCCTCCTTAGCTTCTTCCCTAAGCTGAAACTCTCATAGATAAATCATATAATGTTTTCCAAGGCCACACAACTTTTTTATCTAGTTTTTCCTTTTTTTTTCCCTACCAAATTACTAAAATATTATTATTGCAATTATCGGTTTTGCTTTACTAGGAGCAAAGCAGATAAATATTCAAAAAGTATAATAGTGTAGTATGAGTAGGTGTCCCTAATCATGCATCATCAAAAGCAAGGACTAAAATGTAAAGATTTTCATGAATTACTTTTTGCATGGTTATTGAAATCTATTACCTCTTTTAGCACATCAATATTGATTTCAGACTTGGTAAGAGAATCCTCTGCACATGATTTGAGACTAGTCATTCTCAAGCGACCTCTCTTACTAATTTTCATCTGTGATACAGCTGTTGCCCTTTTACTGTCAATTTTAACTGCTCGTGTTTGAACATTGTTCACATTTAAATAGCATAGCATTGCCTGGCCGTAGTCATCATCACCAAGTTTTCCCATAAAAGCAACTTTACCACCCAGGCTAGCAAGAGCAAGAGCAACACTGCCCGCAGAGCCCCCAGGTGCCCGAACAAATTTTTCTGGAGCCCACATAGCATACTTCATTCTCTCATGGATTTCATAATCTGTATGTCTGTTGGCTGGTCTTCCTGAGGGAACAAAAGCATGCTGTGCAGCTCCAAAGCAACAAACAAGTGGGGGCCAGCCATATGTGTAACTAATATCTTCACTTTCGTCTATATTCAATTCGAGATCTTCCTCACTCTCATCACCTGAATTTATCATTAAAGTAGACTCCTCTATATCACTAATTTCAAATTCACTTTGTTGCTCTTCCATATTATCATCCTTCTTCTTAGTCCTTCTCCTCCTCGTCTTTTTCTCAGTTTTCTGTTCCTCCTCAACAGTAGTAGAAGCAGATGCCACTATGAATGATAAAAGTATCAATTTAGCAATAATTAACTGGATTAAATCAACATGGACAGAGCATGTTTGATGAGGCAAGACACTGATGAAATAGCAAGGTTATACCTTTCTTTCTAGTCCTTCGAGAGGTTTTCTCATTATCTTCACTTGATACAGACAGGGTTTTTCCTTCATTTTCAGCATCAATATTTAACACCAATTCAGAGTTTTCAGCAGGAACATCATCTTTTACTTTCTTCCTGGTTCGTGTAGCAGTTCGTCTAGTAGTTCTAGAAGTCTTCTTTTTGACAACAGCCCCATTTTCACTGGGTTCCTCTTGAGTTGAAAGGTCAGCATTTTTCTTGGCTGAGAGACACCATTTATTCTGCAACCGGAAATCCTGAGGCTGCACTACGTTCAAGGTGCGGTAACAAATTAAATTCGAGTTCCACCTGCATAATCAGAAAGCAAATTTTTTTTTTAAAAAAAAAAGGAAGAAAAATTGGCATAGCTGAGTACAAAACAATCACCCTTTGGTTTACAAGCAAAGACGAGGCTAAAGCATAGTTAATCTGAGCTCTCACATAGCAAATTTCAGCATATACTATACATCCCATAGAAAATTCCAGCAACAGCAACTTCCCCACTTCCCAATAAGCGTGAGCACATTCACAGTTTCATACAGCTACATAATAAAACACAACAGAAAAGAAAAATCTAAGCAAACCCAGATAACTTTTTAAATTTCTTTAAAAATTCTGATAAAGAGAAACGTTGATTCACATTTCAGGGTTGCAATGAAACAAAAGCACGGGTCTTTGGCTGGCATGTGATCTTTTTTCACCAAGAATGAAAAGAATCTTTAGAGCAGAATAGCAAAGTAATATTGGAGCAGCTGAACTGTGAAATGGACATCCACACCACGGACATTCAAGTTCATGACATAAAAAGTCATGGACAGACCACTCACCGTTAGACATGGTAAAGACACCAAAAAAATGAAATTACAAGAATATGGGAAGAATCCCAGTAGCCAAGCAACATTAAAAAGGAACAAACACTGCAGAATCTGAGATAAAGAGAGAATGAAAGAACCTGGGCAGTGAGAGAAAGTGACTGGAAAAGAGAGATGCCATTCTGTCTCTACTAGTTTGCAGTTAACCAGAGCATGTAAGAAGTAAGAACCGTCTCTTCTCCTTGCTGTGGGGTTTTAGGATTGGAAATACAAGAGAGGATAGAGAGAAGAGAACTAAGGGGTTTTAGTTTTATACACGGACACTCTCTGTCTCCAAGGTATATTAATATATTAAAAAAAAAAAGAAAGAAAGAAAAGGAAAATAACTTAAAACGGTGAGTTTTCATGTTCTCTTTACCTTTGTCTCTGGCTAAGCCGGGAACCCTGGGGAGTTTCTCTATCCACACTGCAGCTTCATCGGTTGGATTCATCAAAGACTTCCCCTTTTTCTCTTCTATGGAAAATATGCAGGCAAAGGTACTCTTTTTTTTATTTGGTTTTTAGTTAGTAGAATTGGATTTCCATTGAAAGATTTTGCATCCTGTAAATCTGGAAATATGCAACATGCTCTTTTTTCTGCTATCTGTAACTGCAGTGTGACGCTGGCGATTGAGCAAAGCTCAAGATCAAAGCTGGCGATTGAGCAAAGCTCAAGATCAAAGCTTTGGTTGAGAGTGAGAAGCAGTTGAAGAAACCGCTTGACATATGAATCCTTTCAAGCAGCTTTTGCCCACCAAACGTGGGATTATTGGTGCCCAAAAGTATTTTAGAGGTAAATATAAAATGTTGGCTTGTTTTATATGCCCTTTATTGGTTTTAAAGTGAATGGTTTATTTTCTTCTCATACACCAATGGCCAAATTCCGCTCTTGAATGTGTCTATTGCTCTGATTCACTGTAAATTTCTTCATACTGCTCAAAACATGATGCTTTCTTTACATTGGAGAAAGTTTTGGTTTTCCCGGATATAGTTGTGACAGTTTCAGAAAGTAAATGTTTTTTTGTTTAAGATGTCTAAGTTGGCGGTAAATTGGTGATTAATTTAAATGGAAAACTAGTTTTCATAATTCCATCCATTCTCCTAATAGTAATTACAAGAAATAAAACATAATTATCGTATATGTTACTAGAATCTTTTAGTTCATTAGAAATAAATCATTTTATAGCTTTTTTCATTAAACATTTCTGTAACATTTGTAGCAGCATCTTTCTGTGCGTTGCTGCATTCAACCCCAGATCACTCAGTGGAAGTTCATTCTCCAGACCAGGAAGTGGTGATTGCTTTAGGAAGCAATGTAGGTGACAGACTTAATAATTTCAATGGAGCCTTGCGGTTAATGAGGAAATCGGGTATAAATATCACAAGACATGCTTGTTTGTATGAGACTGCACCTGCCTATGTTACTGATCAGCCCCGATTTCTCAACTCTGCGGTAAGAGCTGTTACAAAGCTAGGGCCACATGAACTTTTGAGAGTGCTTAAGAAAATTGAGCAGGACATGGGTCGTACTGGTGGAATAAGGTATGGTCCAAGGCCAATTGATCTAGATATCTTGTTTTATGGAAAGTATCAGATTGGTTCTGATATACTCACTGTCCCCCATGAGAGAATTTGGGAGCGACCATTTGTATTGGCCCCATTAATGGATTTACTAGGATCAGTTATTGACAGTGATACCATTGCTTGCTGGCATTCTTTCTCAAAAGATTCAGATGGACTGTTTGGTTCATGGGAGAAATTGGGTGGTGAATCCCTCATTGGAAAGGAAGGGATGAAAAGGGTTTTACCAATTAGGAATCACTTATGGGAGTGGTCAGAGAAAACCTCAGTCATGGGTATTCTTAATCTGACCCCAGATAGTTTTAGTGATGGTGGAAAGTTTGTTTCTGTGGAGAATGCAGTTTCTCATGTCTGCTTGATGATTTCAGAAGGAGCAGATATAATAGATATTGGTGCACAATCTACACGGCCAATGGCTTCTAGGATTTCTGCAGAAGAAGAATTGGATAGGTTAATCCCAGTCTTAGAAGCTGTTCAAGGAATGCCTGAGATGGAGGGAAAGCTCGTATCTGTGGATACTTTCTATTCTGATGTTGCCTCAGAGGCAGTCAAGAAAGGGGCTCATATTATCAATGATGTATCTGCGGGGCAGTTAGACCCTAACATGCATAGCACTGTTGCTAGACTTGATGTTCCTTATATTGCAATGCACATGAGGGGAGACCCTACTACAATGCAGAGCAGCGACAACCTGCAGTACGATGATGTTTGTTCTCAGGTTGCCTCCGAGTTGTTCTCAAGAGTTAAGGATGCAGAATTATCTGGAGTTCCGGCTTGGAGGATTATTCTTGACCCCGGAATTGGATTCTCTAAGAAGACTGAACATAATTTGGACATCCTCATGGGCTTACCAGTCATTCGTGCAGAGATTGGTAAGAGAAGTTTGGCTGTGTCTCATGCTCCCGTACTTATTGGACCATCAAGAAAGCGATTTTTAGGTGAAATTTGCAATCGTCCTGCTGCAGTTGAAAGAGATCCTGCAACCATTGCTTCAATCACTGCTGGGATTTTGGGAGGTGCAAACATTGTCAGGGTGCACAATGTTAAAAACAACGTAGATGCTGTGAAACTTTGTGACGCAATGCTGAAAGAGGGGAGAACTCACTCATAATGCTAATGTCTTGTCATTATTATACCCTGCCAAAGCCAAAGAATTATGAGCTAAATTTTTGAAGGCCTCAGATGATTAACTAAACTCCGTCTTCACAATAAATAATAAATTTATTTGCAGAGATATGTACTCAAGATCTCATAAAGTTTCCCATTAGTGAGTTTTTGTCTTTTCTTTTGTTCTTTACACCAAGCTTGTATTTGGAAGATTTTGTTGTTTTCAGATTGGATGGTAAATTTTGTTATAAACTTTAGTCATTGTTTATTCAGCAGCATTTGATTGAAGTTAGACTTAATTTAAACCATCAAATTACTCTGTAAATGGCACCACAAACTAGCTACTACCAGCAAAGCTGGTTGCAATGTAGTTGCCACCAACAATTAAAGCCAAGAATCGTATCGAAAAACTACCTGGAGATCCTTCTATGGGGAATCTTTTAAACAATTGAGAAAGTGGAAGGATCAATTTTAACGTTTGGCAATTGACAATTGGACTTTGAGCTTGAGCAGTTAAACGGTCAGCCTTTTTTCAGTTTGTCACCGAGTTATTGTGATAGTTTTCTTTTCAGTCAACCTGAAAGTGTTACCTAAGTATTCCAAAAACCAAACCATGGGGCTCCACTGCTGTCCATTTCCTGGAAATTGATTTGAAATGGTCATGTAAATACCACTAGAAATGAAAGAAGAAAACAAGTCAACTTCTTGGAAGTTACAATTAAAGTAGAAACAAATTGAGAAAGACCACCAGAGTTTGCAGAACGCGGCTCATTAGTTTGTATAAAAATGCTTATCGATATGCAGAATTCTAGGTCCAGCTGTTTATCTCTGCTATCTCAGAACTGAAAACTACTATATCTTTGTCTTCTACTTCTTTGAACCGCAAGCTCATGCGAGGTACAATGTCTTAAACTCTTAGCAAGCTAGATTTGTAGTTGATCAGCTTGAGCATTAGATTGCAAAATCTTGCCTCGACTTTAGATGCAATGTCCTGAGTTTTCTTAATCAAAATTTTTCTTCATGAGTCTTGTTTACTTCTGCAGAAAAAATCTGTGAAGGCAAGGGCGACAGTTCAACTTGTAAGCACAAATTAGCCTTGTGAAAGTGAAGATGAGAACATGTAATGGACTCCGAATATGGTTCAGGTTGCCAGAACGATTGGTCACATTCACCTTTGGTATACCACCACCTTGCTTAATCTCTATTCTAATTAGTGACTAAGATTTATCATTTTATTTTTATGCTATAATTCATTTAGAGCCAGACATGATACTTTGAATAAATTGTTTGTTAATTATGCTGTGAGATTCCTTAAACTTTCTAGGTGAATACAGTAAGCTTTTGTGAAAAAAAAAAAAAGAAGAGCTTTCATGGATGCCATTGCAGTAGAGAACCCTACAATAATACTGCACAATCAGTTCTTGGCATTAATTAATTGCATATATTGATGCAATTCCTCAAATTCTCAGCAAAATTAACCCCAAGAATTTTCCTTTTATCATTGTAGGTCTGCTTTTCAGCAAGGGCATGATGACATAAGTGCTGGCAAACCTTATGACATTCCTCACAGATTTCTGGATTTTGAAACTGAAAGAAGCTGCTGCAATAGTCAATCTTCAAGAGGGTCTAAGGAATATGTTGCAGATGTATGTTGCTCTCTGCATTGATGCTTGCTTTGGTTACCGATGGATGTTGAGTTTTATATTCTGCTGTAAGTAATTTTTCTAACTTTTATTCTAAAACCACATCAATGGAAATGAAGATTGGAGTTAGATTTTGCAACAGTGATGCATGCAGGGACTTGAACTCTTGGCCTTCTCCGTCCACAATACTTTTTCAACAATGAAAAAGTATGCCCTGTGGAGAAAGTCCATTGTTTTAAGATATTGAAACATACACCATTCTGGGAAGGATTAGCTCTTCTGATTGTTGGTGGAGCTGCACAAGTTATTCCCCTTTACTCACTTTCTTCTGACCAAACCAAGGTTGTAAAAGTACCTGAACATTGTGAAGCAACAAGGGTAAAATTTGGATGCTGCTTGTTTAGGGTTAAAATAGGAGGCTGGCGGCAATTGCAGCAGAGAATTATCAATATCTTTGCACTGCATTCATGATGCTAGGAACCATAACATCAGTTTATGGTTTCATCTCTTTTAAACGGAAATGGCATCAGCGTTTTCTGATATCAGCCATTGCCATATCAATTGGTTTACTTTGGTTTCTTTGTGGTTTCCCTTTCTATAGTCGTCGTCGGCTGCAGTCAAGTCCTCTTTCAACTATGCTAAGTGTCTGATTGCCGCGGTGTGGAAGAGGCATCTCAATTACCCAGAAAATTTACACCAACTTCATCGTTGTGATGGAGATGATCAAAATGAACTCCTTGCAGACCATCTTCAGTGAGTTGCTTTATTTTATGGTCTCTGTGATTGTTTCCTTGGACAATATGCTGCATTACTTTTTCTTTCCATGATTTGTTCATTGTGTTTGTCGTTGATGTTTCCGTTAAATACAGGTGTCTCAACAATGCTGCAGCGAAAGAGCCACCTGCTGCTGATAATTCAATCATGGCAGAAACGAGATGGAAACTCTGTGCAGTGAAAGAAGAAAAGCAAACAAAACTTCAGCTGAATATTATTCCAATGTCCGTGACATTCATCGCGTATGGCATGGTGAAATCTCTCGGCAATTCCTTCTTCGTGGAGCAGGCAAACAACATGAGAGGTGGTATACGAATCGTAGTCTTCCAGATGATCCAAGGGTTCTCAAAAGAGTTCTGTCAAAAGTGGGTATAAAATGGTGTTTGAAAAACGAATAAAAAGGATAAGATGGAAGTATTCTGATGGAATGAAGATTGGCATAAGCATGCTGGCTTCTATAATCTGCTGTGCTGTTGCATCATCAGTTGAATCCAAAAGGTTAAAAGCTCTGAGACAGGAGGGTTTGTCAAATGATCCGAATGCCATTGCCCCCATTTCAGCATTTTGGTTGATTCTGCAGTTCTTTTTCCTTGGTGCAGTGGAAGGATTAGCAGGCGATGGCATCCACGATTTCTTCGGTCACTACACTCCTGATTCAAGGAGATATGTACCTGTATTCACCAGCTCACTCACCGGCTTCGGAACAGTACTTAACATAGGATTCATAGCTGTTCTAGATTATTACAGCAAATCCAGATACAATGCAATAGTTTGAAATGATCATGTCAATACAAATAGAAATCATTAAAGATGAAAACAAGTTAACTTCTTGGAAGTTACAAATCAAGTAGAAACAAATTAAAAGGAAATCATCAGTGTCAGCAAAAGCAGCAAAACGCGGGTCTTTTTAGTTATAAAAATGCTTATCGATATGCAGGATTCCAGATCCAACTCCACCTGTTTTATCTCTGCTATCTCAGAATTTAAACTACTGAAACTTTGTGTTCTGTTTCTGCAAGCTCATATGAGGTACAATGTCTTAACTCTTAGCAGTTTGAGCATAGGATTAAAGTGACTTCATGTTAAGGCCTCATAGGTTTAGTTTAGTTCTACCTTTGACTTTGTAAAATCTTGCCTCCATGCTTCAGATGTAATGTCCTGAGTTTATTCAAGCAGAATTTTCTTCAAACATCCAAAAGATGTTACTTTTTGTAGGATTTACATCGTGAGTCTCGTTTGATGGAATATGCATGCTTTTTTTTTTCCGTATAATATTGTACAATAACCTTTCATCTACATAAAATATCTGTAAATGCAAGGGCGGTATTTCAACTTATAAGCACAGATTACCCTCTTGAGTGTAAAGATGACAACATGGGATGGACTCCGAACATGGTTCAACAATTTGCCCGAACGAATGGTCGTATTCACTTTTGGTATTCCACCAATTCCCTTAACCTCTTCTCAGTAATTAAACATATATATATATATTTATATATTTATATATTTATATATATATATATATATATATATATATATATATATATATAATGAGCTTTGCTTTTGGTTTTTGTAGGTCTGCTTTTCAGCAAGGGCATGATGAGATTCGTATTGGATAACCTTATGACATTCCTCACAGATTCCTGGAATTTGAAACCAAGAGAAGCTGCAACAATCGTCAATATTCATTGATGCTTGCCTCAGTTATCGATGGATGTTGATACTTTCTAGTGTTTTTATATTCGGCTGTAAGTAATTTTTCTTTCTTCCACTACACGGTACCCAACTCTCTCCTAAATTTGCTAAGTTATATCCTAAAACCACAGCTAAGGAGATGAAGATTGCCTAAAACTCTCTCCTAAATTTTCTAACTTATAGCCTACATTTTGTAGCTGTAATGCATGCATTAGTACCACGGTACGTTTTCAACGATGAAGAATGCCCTGCCAAGGAAGTCAATCGTTTTAAGATGTTGAAGCATACACCTTTCTGGGAAGGATTAGTTCTTCAGGTTGTTGGTGGAGCTGCACAAGTTATTCCCCTTAACTCCCTTTCTTTTGACCAGACCAGGGTTGTTAAAGTACTAGAAGATTGGGAAGCAACAAGGGTAAAAGTTGGATGCTGCTCGTTTAAGGTTAAAATAGGAGGTTGGCGGCAATTGCAGCAGAGATTTATCAGATGGCTTTGCATCGCATTTATGTTGATGGGAACCATAACATCAGTTTTTGGTTTCATCTCTTTAAAACTCGAATGGCATCTGCGTTTTCTGATATCAGCCATTGCCATAGCAATTGGTTTACTTTGGTTTCTTTGTGGTTTCCCTTTCTATGGCCCTCCTCGGCCACAGCCAAGTCCTCTTTCGACTATGCTACGTGTCTTGATTGCCACCGTGCGGAAGAGGCATCTCAATTACCAAGATAATTTAAACCAACTTCATCGTTGTGATGAAGACGATCAAAACCAAGTCCTTACAGACCATCTTGAGTGAGTTGCTGTTTCCAATTCTAGTTGATCTTTTACAGAGGACAATATTGATGTTTTCTTGAATACAGGTGTCTTAATAATGCTGCAATGAAAGAGTCACCTGCTGATGATAATTCAATAATGGAAGAAACGTGGAAACTTTGCACAATAAAGAAAGTAGAGCAAACAAAACTTCCTCTAGATATTATTCCAATGTCTGTGATTTTGACCCAGTACGGTATGAGGAGATCTCTTGGCAGTACCTTCTTCGTAGAGCAGGCAAGCTACATGGAAGGTGGCGTCCCAATTATACTTTTTCAGATCATCCAACGGATTTCAGAATATTTAGTCGAATGGGGGTATGATGTGGTGTTTGAAAAACGAATGAACTGAATAAACAGGCGTTACTCTGATGGAGTGAAGATTGACTTAGGTATGCTGGCTTCTATAATATGCTGCGCTGTTGCATCTTCAGTTGAATCCGAAAGGTTAAAAGCTCTGAGTCAGAAGGATCCCTTCAAACATCCGAAGACTATTGCCCCATTTCGGCATTTTGGTTGGTTCTGCCTTTCTTTTTCCTGGGTGCAATGGACGGATTAGCTGGCAGTGGCATCGTGGATTTCTTTGGTCACTACGCTCCGGATTCAAGGATATATGGACCTGTATTCACTAGAAGATAGGATTCGCAGTTATTCTAGCTCATTACAGCATATCAAGATACAAGAAAAGTTGGCTTGGGGATAGCATAAACCAAAGTCGTTTGGATTCTATCTATCACCCATTTTCATAGTCCCTCTGCTCAACTGTTTTCTCTATGCTCACGTCTCCACACGGTATTCTTATGATTATATCATAGGACGACCAGAAGAAGAAGAAGAAATACCATCCTTGGAAGTGATAGAAGAAGAAACAGCAGCAGGAGACCAACAGAACAACCGAGGGCAAGTGAACGTTAAGTTGCATTAGATTTCGGTTTGGGATTAGCTTTGAGTGTGCAAACTTGAAGTTATCTGTACTAAGTACCAACTACTAATGTCACTACCATGTTTGACGTGCCCCACTGACAGTTTTTTGTGTGCCAACTATCAAAAACCAAGAAAGAAAATGCTTTCATGAACTAGTATTTTATTACTCAGGGACATATACCCACAGAATCACACCAATTTCCTACATCTACTCGAGCTCATTTATCTGCTTCAAAGCTTAAAACAAACAAATTTGACAACAAAGCCCTCCTATTAATAAAAAGTATTTCCCCTGTTTTTAAATCCTATCAATGCATGTATCCTAATGAAGGTAATCAATGACCAAATCGTACCTTCAGATTTCTTCTTAAAAAATAACAATGGGTAAATGTTCTTAATCATTATCCATCTAATTAATTATTCAAAATTTCAGGGTAACGGTTCCCTTTCGGCAGCCAAAATCAAATTGCATTACTTCTTACGCAGGTATAAGAAACCGACCACCACAGAGATTCCAACAATCGCCACAGGAGCTGCCCAATATTGTTTTGTCAAGTCCATTATCTTTTGAGAGTAATTGGTTGCTTTTTTCTCGGAGGCGATTTCAAGTTCTGGGATGATTGGGGAGGATGTGTCAAGCTCGCCAATGCAAAAGTCCTGCATGAGCTCTTTCGCACTTTGGCTGTGTCCAGCATCTTCAAAATCATCTGTTGCGTCTTTTCCTTCAAGGAAATTATTGGAAACATGTCATTTAAGGGATTCATTATTTCATAATCTGGACACTCTTATCTCCAAAATTTAATGAGAAAATTGTCAGTCAGGAAGCATAAGATTATTACCAGTCGCTGCAAGCACTACATCATCACCTCCTGGATGCTCATCCAAGTAAGAAGTAACATCATACACCTATAAAAGGAAAAAGACACTTTATTTTCTATCAAGAGGTAAATTAAGGGAAAGGAGTTTATTTCACTTGCAATAGTCGATGCAGAATAACATTTTCTGGTCCTTAAAACGAAAATAGAGCATAAAAGATTGTACCATACAAGGTGCTAAGCAATATTCAATCGTGCAAAACCACGAGTTAGTGTAGATACAACAGAACTGATCCAAACTGTGGATTCCTTACAAACATCCACAATAATTTTTCAAATACTAGTAAGTGCCTTGCATAGGATGTAAAGTTGCATCTGCAATTCCTAGGTGTTAGAACTAGTACATACACCCTTGAAGCTAGATGAACAGTGATCAATTAAGATAACAAATTCAATGAGGTGGATTAACTATGACCTGTAGCATTAGCAGGACAACACTGTGCCATTAGATGGAGTCTGGTCAAGAGGAATTAGAGGGAAACGGAAACTCCACCTTTGTTCAACAGCAATAGGAATACAGATACTCATGGCGATACAAGACAAGGTTTCAGTGTAGAAAACATCTCTCTCTACAACTAAAAGATAAATTTACAGAAATGTGTGCATCATGCACAAGCAGAGCTTCCACAGTCTTCTTAATCATATAAGACTCGGAATGTCTTCACCAGTCAACCACATGCATGCTAGTATGTGCATCCACTAAACCCTTTGTAACCACAGATGGGCACATGAGGCCAGTTTAAACATCAATGCAAGAATCCACATATTGAACAAGGAAGAATCCATCTACAAATAGCAAATATAAAGCTCTCAAGTCTCAGGTCTGCCGGAAAATGAATATGGTGCCACAGACTTGATTCAACATGATAATTAATGAGGCATGACTATTTCAGCTGTTCACTTTCCAAAACAAAAAACTCTTAAAGATAGGAAATTATGATAGGGCAGTCATTTTCTCATATCGCCAAACAAGGAAAGATTGTTTTTTCTACCACAGTACAAGTAGCGAATCCATTAAGCATACTGTAAGCCCAGCACAACTATAATCATTCTCTTCAAGCAAAATCATATAAGCGTAATGCAAATTCCAGAATTTGGGTTTTGCAAGTTATATCTAACCCCAAAGCCTAAACTTTGCATAGCCTTAGCCCAACTTGCATTTTGCGTTTGAGATAAGCCATAAGAGTACGCAAAGAAGAAAGAATAAAACGTAATCAGAGATCGATTGAAACTAGCTTATTTCAAGTAATATCCAAAAGTCTCGGAACTGTTCCATTCAAAAGTCAAAATCAAAACTTGACAGACTCAAATCCAAATAACAAAAACAGAGCAAAACCATAATACCAGGAGAGAATTTATGAGCAAAACAGATCTGATTGTAAACTTTAAGACCCAAAACAAACAAAAAAGAAGTAGAAGAATCAAGAGAACAAAGAGGAAAAGAAAAGAAGAGAAAAGAAAAAAACCTTGCCGTCAATTACGACCCAGCAATCGTCTTTGGTATTATGCTGGGAGGCTTCTTGCATCGTGTAAAGCTTGGTAAGGGTCGGCATGCTTGAGTTTCTAGCTCTCTTTCAGATTCTTTTGGCGCCTGTCTGGGACTCCTGTCCGAAAATACTGCTTCTATCGACAAATTGGAGCGTGGCGGGCAACCTTCTTTGTTAGTTGAACACTGAATAAAAAGCAGCCAAGCCAGGGCACCTCAGCAATATGGCAGCGTGAGCCTTGGCCCGTGAGATAAGTGGGTCAACCATTGGGAAGAAAGGGTAGTTAGTATTTCTTTCAGTGGACCAATGCTGGGCCTTGGCGACCTGGTTCAGTTGCACAAAGTAGTCTTGTCAATACCATCCATGTAGCAATAATTTTTTTAGGCCTATAAGTAAATATTAGACCTGACTATGACTATTCTAATGTGTATTATATAAAATATAAAAATTATTATTTTTAGACTATTAGTATTAAGCTCCCTTTATTATTGGTTTGTTTTGATTTTTATATTTATTTATTTTTTTTAATTAGAAATTCGCGTCGAAATTGTTGAAATTCAAACTTAAATATATTACAATTTGTTTTTTTTAATCTTTAATCAAGTGGTTGTTGGATTAATTTCTTTCCTATGTTGGATAGAGTTTTTTCCGTTTTGTGGAGTTCAAGATTATGGAAGGCAGAAATATGACAGAACACATTCCAATTTCGTCATTAGGAGTTTAGACAATATTTAGTTTCATTTTCATTTTTGCATTTCATTTACCAATTTTCCTTTAAATAGCGATTTTAGTTGTTCTTTCCAATGAGTCACTTACTCCTGTTTTCAGTTTTTCTGATCAGCTCTGCTGTTACTACTACTATTACTACTTTTGCTTGCTCCAATGGACAATGCCAGGTTAATTACTACTATATTACCTAGTTTATGGATATATACATATATATATTTGGTTTGGTATTTGTAGTTTTCTGTCTGATCTTTGATTTTAATAATGTTTTATTGTTTGTAGCTCCGAGAAGCTTGTTCATCTGATGCAGATTGCCAACCCGGGCTGTCTTGTCTTTCTTGTTTTGCAGCATTTGGAGGCTCAAAATGCATCCGATCAACAAATACAAACCAATTCAAGCTTGTGGTATAAGTTCATATCTTCGTCTCTAAACATCTCAGAAACAAATAAAATCCATGTTCTTGTTCATGAATTTTCAGCTCAGCTTTTAGTTATTGTAATCCTATGTCTTATTCTAATGAAAGTATCGTGATCTTTTAGATGACAAAGAATTTCACTGACAGAAGTCATAATTCTGTCAGAACGATTCTTTACCATACAACAAATATGCATTTCTGGCAACTCATAATTCTTTTGCCAACGAACACGAGCCACTTCATACTGGAATTCGACTTACCTTACCAAACCAAGAAGACACTGTAACACAACAGTTGAATTTAAGACCTTTTTCTTGGGGTGTTTGATCATGTTATTGTATTACAGAATTCACCTTTAGCTGATCGGTATCTGTTGCAACTCTGCATTTTGCAGAATGGAGTTCGAGCATTGATGCTGGATACATATGATTTCAGGGGAGATATATGGTTGTGCCATTCTTTTGATGGAAAATGTCAAAGCTATACTGCATTTGTATGTAATTCAGATCCCTTAAGCACAAAAGAAAACCATTTACATTTCCAGAATGCATAGAATAATAGCTGGAAAACCTTGAATTCTCTTGTTAAATATTGGTAATTCTTTGGAATAATGTAATATTAACAAGTTGATGTTCTTTATAGGGGCTTGCTATTGATATTTTCAAGGAAGTTGAGGCTTTTTTGTCTGCAAATCCATCAGAAATTGTCACACTGATACTTGAAGACTATGTTCAGACACCAAATGGGTTATCAAAAGTTTTCAGAGACTCAGGTTTAATGAAGTATTGGTTTCCAGTCTCAAGTATGCCTCAAAATGGACAAGATTGGCCATTGGTGAAGGATATGGTTGCTAAAAACCAAAGGCTTGTTGTCTTCACTTCAAAGAAATCTAAGCAAGAAAGTGAAGGAATAGCATATCAGTGGAACATCATGGTTGAAAATCAATGTAAGAATTCTGTCTAAAGAACTTTGACATTTCATCTGTTGATAGCATTGAGAAACTTTTGTCCTAAATTCCAGACGGGGATGATGGGCTGAAACCAGGAGAATGTAGAAACCGTGGAGAATCAGCACCACTCAATGACAAGTCTAAATCTCTGGTTTTGGTAAATTACTTTCCCTCATTTCCAATCAAAGGGTTGCTTTGTAGAGACAATTCAGCAGCTGTTGTTAGCATGCTTGATACATGCTATGGGGCAGCAGGCAACCGATAGGCTAACTTTGTTGCAGTTGACTTCTATAAGGTACATAGTTTGTTGATAGATATCTTGCTCTTAGATGTTGCAGTTTCATAGTTTTGGATCTGGGATTTTCTTCTCAAGACAAATGAATGTCTGCTTGGGATTATTGTTGCAGAGAAGTGATGGTGCAGGAGTGTTTCAAGCTGTTGACAAGTTGAATGGAAAGTTGTTGTGCGGCAGTGATGATGTCCATTCATGCGTTGTAAGATCAGCATTACTTTTTTTTCTTCTAATTTCTTTACTAGGAATTTACATAGCATTTTACAATTTACACACACAGTAAACAGGTGACCCATGTCGTTTCGGCCATTCATTTTCCTTAATAGCCACATGGAATAGCAGATGCCTCAAATGGATACAAGTTGAGGCCATGGACATACCTGTTTCATCTGATAACTGTGCCTAACATAACAGGAAACTGGTATTATGAAACAATATCTGCAGATTGTAGCATATGAGTCAAATCCTGACCATATTGGCTGATCAGAAACCCAATTTTGCACCCCAAATCCTTTGTTGTTTGAAACAAGATCATACTTCATTTAAACAAGTGCATCAGAAGATGCTGTAGCCCAAACCCTTATCAGTTACCCAGAATTTCTCTAGTTTTTTCACCATCCTTAATTAAACCCATGGGTTCTATTTTTTTTTTTTTTTTATTGTTATTATTTCATATCTTAATTTATGGTCTAATTGTACATGTATAATCCAAGTCAGTAAACCACATCTTAATTGTTATCATATTTTTTTCTGCTTGCAGCCTGGATCATCATCTGCAAAATGTTCTGCTTAAGGGCTGGCTAATGAATAGCGTTTCGTAACTTATTAACTTATCAGAAACTGGATTTTGTGGTCTGAACTGGGGAAAATGTGTTGCATTAGCAAATGATGCAGAGGTTTCAGACTTCTTGATGAGCATCGAGCACCAGAGATAACGTTTATGCTTTACATGCCAAATTCATCAAGCCTGACAAGGAGAAACAGTCTCTTGTTTAGACAATCATTCAAAGCATCAAAACTGGGTTTTTCAGTTGTCACATGAGGATTTGCAATCAGCTAATTTCTTTGGCTTTGTCACTTTATCATGAATAATAAGCTAGACTCCAAGAATAGCATATGCAATCGATATTGAAATTCGGCTCAAGAGAGTGTGTAACACCACAATCTTATATCAAGATATTATAAAATTTACTAGACGCTTTTTATGGGATAAAATTATGAAATCTTTGAGTCAAAACGAATAATACCTTACAAGTTAAATGTGAATCTCCACAGTTTGATCAAAGTTCAACATCTAGGGAAAGAAATTGTAAAATTATTGTCTGCTAAGTCCAATATTGGCTCAGGCTAGCATAGCTTATAACAGATCAGTCCAATGGGGTATAACTTTTTGACTAGGGGAATTGGCAGGGTTTCAAATTTCAATACCACGGCGGACCTTCTAAGAGGAAAAAGCTTTTCCAGCTCAAAAGAAAATGGAGGTAAAGTAAAGGCTGATATTTAAACTCAGTCAAAGCTTGAGTCTTGTGATTCTAGGACATGAAATTCAACCAAACTATGAAAACTTCTAGGTTGTTTATTCATTGATTCTTTGTATCCTAAATGAATCATGTGAGTTGGTATTCAGGAGGTATATATCTATCACATGCTTGCAATCTCAAGAATATAAATTAATGAAGTCTATTAGGATCTAGCATCATACTAATATAGGACAAAGAAACTAGGTAATTGCCTTGACTTTTGACTTGTACAGAAAGCAAACTTCACTTTTGCATACCACCATAGTCCATAGTTCAGTGAATTTAAGCGAAGAAAAAAAAATCAATAATATCATCCGATATTTCAAATTTTATCTAAATCTAATTCTTTTTTTACGGTTTTAAAATTAATAATATCATCAAACATCTCAAATTGTCTAAACCTAACTTTTTTTTTATGATTTTAATAGTTCATTCTTTCTTAAGATAAAATAAGATAAGATTCGATATCGTAAATTTTATCTTTTTCGAATAAAATAGAATTCTCTAATGTCCTTTTTCCATGCTACCATTTTCTTGGATGCTTGTATCCACATTTAGTGTATACTTTTTCAATCTTTGATCAAATTGCTTGACAATGTTCCAAAAACAGCTGTTGGAATTGTTTTTAAAGATCACGTCAGGTGTTAGTTCTTCAAATTAAGAATGCAATGAATTGTTTAAGCAGCATAAATGGAAATATTTTCATTGGTTTCTATTTGTGGTAATATGATGAAAGATAAACCTGCATCCTTCTTATAAGGTAGCTCCACCTAAACCATGATAAAAATTTCGTATTCAAATTACAAGCAGGCTTTTCAGCTTTCTTCTGTCAAGATCATATTAGCATAATTGGATTAATGCAGATTAGATGAAGGAAATTCCAGAAGAAACACAGCCAAACATAAGCATCAAACCGATGTAGCAATGACAACATCTTTTCGTTAGAAACTTGTTATTCATTTTCAGTAAAGAATCGTTGTCTTGTTCTTTCGTTTGTTATTCTGTTTCCTTAAGAAGTGATCAACCATTAGTACTGAAACAGTCAGAATATTATATATTTGATCATTGCTTGTATGCTTAAATAAAAGCAAGAAGCCATTGAATGAAGAGATCAAACTTTTAATCTCATAACTTCGTATTGCTTTCAACATGCAGACTTTCCATCTTCATTTTCATTCTTTTCAGCAGAAATTCTAGTACGTGGTCGAGACTTCATTGAAATCAAGATATTACTTTTTTTTTTTCTTTCAATTGATTTTTAATTCTTCTCTTTCATCATCATTTTAATTTCATAATTTGATCTAAAGATAATATGTTTTTATTAAAATATACTATTGAATTTGTTTAATGGTGCATTATTTCTTTTAATAATGTCATGGATATATATTTATGTATATATGTACCTGATAAATTAAATGTTTTTTCAACTCTGCCTCATTTACTCAATTTGTACCATTGACTTTGAAGGATTAAATGAACTTTGTTGGTGGGACTAGGAAGATCTTGTCTATGCAAACATTTCATTTTGCTTTATTCTTTCAGGAATTTAATGGAGGTTTAAAGGCTCATGGGTTTTTAGAACATTGACATTTAGTTTTAAGGCTTTGGTCAGTAGCTATGGAAAGAAAAACGAAGAGATGAACAGTTAGAGGGAAAAATAAGTGAAATGATGAAAAATATATTATTTTTTCATGTATATGTATATTTGATAAGAAAGATAATATATATATATATCTTTTCCTTCTATTATTCGGTCGAATTGAAAAGTAAGAGAAAAAGATAAAAATAAAATGATTAGAAATAATTTATTGATTTTATTCCATTTATCACGTGAATTATATTTTGTTTTTCATTTTTCTTTTTAATTTGACGAGGTTGAATTTTATGAGGAAAAAAAAAAAACTCATCCCTCCCATTTTTTTCTTTTATTTTTTTATTTTTTAATTTTATCTTCCATTATTTTCTTTCCATTCAAAAAGACTACTCAGATAAGAATATATTATCAACGAGCATAGTCGAAAAGTCAGTAGTACAAGTTCATGTTTTGTCAAGGATAGCTCCTATCGAATTCCTTGGCACCCATTTCTATGAACTCTCTTTTGCCAGTTCATGATATTCCTTCACCACATTACAGACAATGATCCAAGGACCATAGGCATTTCAAGCTTACAGAAGCAGAGTTGAAAAGGCAACAAAACTGTCTTCCACTTCCTAACAGAACAGTTCCAAGGGTTTTTTTCCATGTTTTCTGTCATGTAACAGATAAATCCCTTGGCATGCATTAGTCAGCATACATTCAATAGTTTGAACTCCAATGGGATTTCTCATTTCTGTAATTTAGCCGTCAAACTCAAATCCCAACAACTTAAATTCGTGTCTTTTTTCCTATATTTGGGATTCATCATCATATCCTCGGGTTGAATTGTGTTCCAAGTGATTGACTGGACCATGGAAACTGGTTCACAAAAGGTCTCCATCGCAGCTCCACATCAGTGAATTTGTATTAGAATTAATCAGGATTCATACAGAAAACACGCTTTGTTGATTGCATCTAAGTAGTTAAGACAAAAGGGCAGTGCAGCTCTCAAAAGTCAAAATACTTTTGAATTGAGTTGACAAGTTACTTCTTTTTGGCAAAAGATCCTGCAATTAAGACTGTAGTGATTCTGTGCTTAAGATTAAAGTTTTCTGGTCTTTATTATTACATTTATTACTACACTCAGATATTGATAATAGTAGGGGCTTATTAGGTGGATGCATGGTTTTGGCCTATTTAGCATTGCCCCTTTGTCTCTCTCTTGCCCCCAACTTTGTTGTAGTTGCCAAGTCACATACCTCTTACATTCTTTAAAGCCTGAACAAGCCATACCATTTGCAGAACTCTTCTTGAGGTTTTTCTTGGGAGCATCAATGGCAGTCTTGGTGGTGCTACTCGGTTGTTGGCTTGCTTTGGGGTTTTGTACCTGCTTTGCTCTGTTGAAATGGAATGAGATAAGGTATAGTAGAAGAAAAGGCTTGCCACTAGGAACTATGGGTTGGCCAGTTTTTGGTGAGACTACAGAGTTTCTCAAGCATGGACCAAATTTCATGAAAAAGCAGAGAGCAAGGTGAGCTTTTTGCTACTCACACTCACTATCTCCCTCTTTCTCTCAAGATGGTTGACTTGTAAAATGTGACTTTTCTACTTCTTTTTTTGCTTAACAGTAGCAAGTTGTTTTTTGATTCTTTCACCTTAAAAGATAGCATGAAAAAAGCAGAATAGTTTGGTTTCAATCAGCCCTTTTCTTAAACCAGGAAGCTTCCTTTCATGATTTACAGTATATTTGCATGGAAACAATAAAAAACAGGTGATTCCCTAGCAAGTGCAGAGTCCAATGTTCCTTGGACGTAGTTTGGAGTAAACAATGAGACTCTAACCACTAAAATCATTCCTCTATAAGAAGTTTCATGAAACAACTAGATTTAATCTTTTGACATGACCACAGTTCTAATGGATGTTCTAGTTACTTGTTTTGAGTTTTGACAGGTATGGCAGTTTTTTCAAGACTCACATATTGGGGTGTCCTACCATTATTTCCATGGATCCTGAGCTCAACAGATACATCATTATGAATGAAGGAAAAGGACTTGTTCCTGGCTATCCTCAATCCATGCTTGATATACTAGGAAAATGCAACATTGCAGCTGTGCATGGTTCTTCTCACAAGCACATTAGAGGGTCATTGCTGTCTCTTATTGGCCCTGTGGTGATCAAAGACCAGCTGCTGCCAAAAGTAGACAAGTTCATCAGATCTTTCCTGGAGAACTGGAATGTAGAAACCATTGATATCCAAGAAAGAACCAATGAGGTTTGCAAAATAACGATCTTATCTTTAACAGCGCAAAAATTCTTTGTTTGTATTAGTTTTTAAGCATGCAATGATTTTTGGCTTCAATGTCGTTCTTTTTAAGCTTGACTGTCTAGGGAAAATACTGTTTATGAATGAAAATGCCAAATTAGAATAGGTTAATACAGATCAGAAATGTTTTCAAGACAGTTGGGTGGAAACACAGTTGGGTCTTACTCTTTTTTTTTCTTTTTTTCTTTTTTGTGGAATTACTCTGCTCAGATGGCATTGTTGATATCATTCAAGCAAATTGTTGAAAAGGAATCAACTTCACTCTATGACATTTTCAAACCAGAGTTTGATAAGTTAATAGTAGGAACTTTATCACTGCCTATAAACATTCCAGGGACAAATTACCATCATGGTTTCCAGGTATACTGTTGAAGACTAAATAATGCCCTGTAAACATTTCTACTATATGATTTTCTACGAAGGAATTTGACTGATGTTCAGTTCTGATTCTATCAGGCAAGGAAAAAAATTGTCAAGATGTTGAAACAGATTATGGAGGAGAGAAGAGCCTCTTCAATAGTTCATGATGACATGCTTTACCGCCTTCTCGATAGCGAAGACTCCAGGTACAATCTCAGTGATGAGGAGATAATTGATCAAGTAATTACTATACTGTACTCAGGTTATGAAACTGTCTCGACTACTTCAATGATGGCCATCAAGTATCTCCATGATCATCCTAAAGCCCTTCAAGAACTTAGAGTGAGTGACAGTTTTGCCTACTTGAGTTCTTATTTTTTTCTCAATCATGGTTCTGATGATTCTGGTATCTGCTTTGACTTGCCTAGGAAGAGCATGTTGCCATCCGAGAAAAGAAAAGGCCAGGAGAGGGAATTGATTGGAATGATTACAAGTCTATGAGTTTTACTCGTGCTGTGAGCAATACTTGAACCTTGCCACCAGCTTTTCATGTGTTCTGCAGCTAAATTCTCTCTTCTATGCAGGTGATTTTTGAAACCTCAAGGTTAGCTACAATTGTGAATGGGGTATTGAGAAAGACAACAGAAGATATGGAATTAAATGGTATGTTCGAGGGCACTCTGATCTTCAAATTGGCTAGTTTTTCCATAGCCAGAACTTCTGATAAGTTATTGGCAAACCCATTTTTCTCCATTCTTTACCAGATTTGAAACCAATGTCTAAATTCTAACACTTCCAATGTTCTTGTCAGGATTTACCATTCCCAAAGGCTGGAGAATATATGTTTATACAAGGGAGATTAACTATGATCCATTCCTTTATCCTGAGCCTTTAACCTTCAATCCCTGGAGATGGCTGGTGAGTAACTACAAACTCAAAGTGGTCCGTGGTTCATTTCACAGATTATAAGCCTCCAGTCAGATGAAAATATTAACAAACTGAACTTCAGGATAAGAGCTTGGAGTCACACAACTACTGCTTCATATTTGGAGGAGGCAGCAGGCTATGTCCTGGAAAGGAATTGGGCATACTCCAAATCTCTACATTCCTTCATTATTTTGTTACCAGTTACAGGTTGACCTACAGTAGTTTCTACTTTTCTTGTTCCATAAATAATTGAAATGATTAGATTAGAAGAGTATAATTTTTCATCTGCTGAAACTAAATCTGCAATTCTACACTATCTGGTTTTTTTTTTTTTCCTCAAATTATTATTCCTAGTCAAATTATCTGGTTTAAAATGCAGGTGGGAGGAAGTTGGTAGAAATGAAATCCATCAATTCCCCAGAGTTGAAGCACCAAAGGGACTGCACATTAGGATATCAAAGTACTAATGCAAAACCATGCAGATAAGGGTGCAAAGGAACATAATATTGGATAAACAGATCATGAATATGATCAATATGTTTAGTTTTTTCTATTTTATTCGTTCGTTTATTAAATTTAACATATGATTACAAATAACATTTTAGTATTGGTTTATTAAATGAACCGAATATAAACATAGGTACGTTTGTTTGCTGTTTGTTTATAATTGCGGATAAGCTTGTTTATTTAGTGAATTGTTTAGTATTCTTTTATTGTTCGGTGATAATAAATTATTAAAATTATATAATTACCTAAGATTCTCTTTTTGTTCAGAAAATTTGAAAGTTTTATTAAAGCAAAAAGTATATTATATCCATATAATCAAATTTGAATTATAATAAATCCTCGGTTTAGTAAGATAATCGACAAGTGAGTTTGTTTTTCTAAAAACATGAATAAAAGTAACATCCTCAATAAATGAATATGAATTGTAAAGTTTGTTAAACAAGCTATTGTATTTTTCATGGACAATTCAAAAGTATGTTGAGTTACTATATAATCACTTTTGAATTGTTTTTAACAATGAAAATGTAATTTTTTTGTTTAAATTTTTTGTTTATTATTTCCAATTAATGTTTATGAATATGTGTTTTTAATTATATTCATTAAATATTTACGAACGAACTCGTTCATAAATGTTTAACAAACATCTTGATATTTAAACAAATTAAATATGATCATAATACAAAACATTTTTTAATAAACACAAACCAAACCCAAACGCTATGTTAAAAATTAATCCAATGAACGCAAACAATAAAAAAATAAGTTCATGTTACATTCCTTTACACCGTAATCCAGATATAGCATAGATTTATGGATAAATTAAATCAAATTATTCCTTATTTAATGACTATTGGATTATGAACAATGAGATGTAAAGCTCATCTGGGCTGAACAGTGTCAAGTGTTAACTGTGTTTTATATTCTTGCCATCATTTTAGTTCTTCAAATTAAGCAGCATAAATGGAAATATTTTCAATGGCTTCTGTCTGTGGTAATATGATAAAAGATTAACCTGCAACATTCTTATATAGGTAGCCAGCAAGCTTTTTAGTCTTTTTTCTGTCAAGATTATATTAGCATAATTGGATTAATGCAGATTAGATGAAGGAAATTCCAGAAGAAACACAGCCAAACATAAGCATCAAACCGATGTAGCAATGACAACATCTTTTCGTTAGAAACTTGTTTTTCTTTTTCAGTAAAGAATCGTTGTCTTGTTCTTTCGTTTGTTATTCTGTTTCCTTAAGAAGTGATCAGCCATGAGAGCTGAAACAGTCAGAATATTTTATATTTTATCGTTGTTTGTATGCTTAAATAAAAGCAAGAAGCCATTGAATGAAGAGATCAGACTTTTAATCTCATAACTTCCTATTGCTTTCAACATGCAATCCTTTCATCTTAACTTTTATTCTTTTTAAAATAGATCAAGTGTTCTGCAGAGATTCTAGTACAAGATTTTACTTCTTATTTATTTTTTTTTAAATTGATTTTAATTCTTCTCTTTCATCATCCTTTTATTTTCATAATTTGATCTAAAAATAAAATGTTTTTATTAAAATATACTGTTGAATTTGTTTAATGATACCTTATTTTTTATGATTGTTTAATTTATTTGATGTTTGAGAATTTTAAAATTAAGTATTTACAGTTCATTTTATAAGATAATTAAAGTATCTCAAATTTTACGTAAATTTAATTATTTGTATTTATTTATAAATCAATAAATATATGTTATGGACATATATATATTTATATTTTTTTATACCTAAGCGAGATTATTTTCGATATTTGAGATCGATAATTAAGATAAATGGAGAGATTAATAACAATATGATCCAGGATTCAGATTAGTTGAAGTAAGCGAAAATCACCTCAAGTTCGGCCATAAATGTATTCCTACACGATTAAAAAATAGAAGCAGGGTTGAAAACACAACAAAACTGTCTTCCACTCTCTAACAGAACGGTACCAAGGTTTTTTTCCATGTTTTCTGTCATGTAACAGATCAATCTCATGGCATGCATGGTCAGCATACAGTCAACCCTTTGACCTTCAATGGGATTTCTCATTTCTGTAATTTATCATTCAAACTCAAACCCCAACAACTTATATTCGTGCCTTTTTTCTATATTTGGGATTCATCATCATCATATCCTCGGGTTATATTGTGCTCCAAGTGATTGACTAGACCATGGCAAATGGTTGGCAAATTGTGGTCAAAAGGTCCCCATCGCAGCTCTACAGCAGTGAATTTGCTTTAGAATTAATCAGAATTCAGACAGAAAACATTCTTTGTTGATTGCATCTGAGTAAGCAGTTAAGACAAAAAGGCAGTGCAGCTCTCAAAAAAAAAAAACCTTTGAATTGTGTTGACAAGTTAGTTCTCTGACCATGTTTTTGGCAGAAGATCTTGCAATTAAGACTATAGTGATTGTGTGCTTAAGATTAAAGTTTTCTGGTCTTTATTATTACATTTCTTACTACACTCGGCTATTGATAATAGTAGAAGCTTATTAGATGGGTGCATGGTTGTAGTTGTCATGGCACATGCCTCTTACATTCTTAAAAGCCTGAACAAGCCATACCATTTGCGGGACTCCTCTTGAGGTTTTTCTTGGGAGCATCAATGGCAGTCTTGGTGGTGCTAGTGGCTTGTTGGCTTGCTTTGGGTTTTTGTACTTGCTTTGCTCTTTTGAAATGGAATGAGATGAGGTATAGTAGAAGAAAAGGCTTGCCTCTAGGAACTATGGGTTGGCAGTTTTTGGTGACACTACAGAGTTCCTCAAACAAGGACCAAATTTCATGAAAAAGCAGAGAGCAAGGTGAGCTTTTTGCTACTCACACTCACTCTCTCCCTCTTTCTCTCAAGTTGGTTGACTTGTAAATGTGACTTTTCTACTTCTTTTTTTGCTTAACAGTAGCAAGTTGTTTTTTTTATTCTTTCACCTTAAAAGATTGCATGAAAAAAGCAGAATAGTTTGGTTTCAATCAGCCCTTTTCTTAAACCAGGAAGCTAATGGATCATTCCATTTTGTTGCATTCAGTATAATTGCATCGAAACAATCCAAAACAGGTGATTCCCTAGCAAGGCAAGAGTTCAATATCCCTTGGAAGTAGTTTGGAGTAAACAATGAGACCCTAACCACTAAAATCATTCCTCTATATAAAGTTGCATGAAACAACTAGAGTTAATCTCTTGACAAGACCACAGTTCTAATGGATGTTCAAGTCATTTATTTTGACAGATATGGAAGGTTTTTCAAGACTTACATATTTGGGAGTTTCTATGGATCCTGAGCTCAACAGATACATTCTTATGAATGAAGGAAAAGGACTTGTCCCTGGCTACCCTCAATCAATGCTTGATATACTGGGAAAAAGCAACATTGCAGCTGTGCGTGGTTCTGCTTACAAGCACATTAGAGGGTCATTACCGTCTCTTATTGGCCCTCTGTTGATCAAAGACCAGCTGCTGCCAGAAGTTGACAAGTATATCAGATCTTTTCCTGAGAACTGGAATGGAGAAACCATTGATATCCAAGAAAAAACTAATGAGGTATCTTAACTTTAACAGTGCAAAAATTCTTCTTTACATTAGTTGCTAAGCTAGCATGAAATGATTTTTGGTTCACGAGTCCTAAGCAGTTATCATTAGTCTTTCCTTTTAGCTCGACTGTTTAGAGAAATACAGTTTATGAATGAAAATGCCAAAGTAAAAATGGTCAATAGTATACAGATCAGAAATGTTCCCAAGGCAGTTGGATCTCAACTTTCTTTTTTTTTTTTGTGGAATTACTCTGCTCAGATGGCTTTCTTGATATCCTTCAAGCAAATTGTTGAAAAGGAATCAACTTCACTCTATGACATTTACAAACAAGAGTTTGATAAGTTAATAGTAGGAACTTTATCACCGCCTATAAACATTCCAGGGACAAATTACCATCATGGTTTCCAGGTATACTGTTGAAGACTAAACAGTACCTTGTAAACATATCTATAACATGATCTTCTATGATGGAGTTTGACTAATGCTCAGTTCTGATTCAATCAGGAAAGGAAAAGAATTGTCAAGATGTTGAAACAGATTATAGAGAAGAGCCTCTTCAATAGCCCATGATGTGCTTTACATCCTTCTCAACAAAAACTCAAAGTACAATCTCAGTGATGAGACTCAGGTTATGAAACTGTCTCGACTACTTCAATGATGGCCATCAAGTATCACCATGATCATCCTAATGCTCTTCAAGAACTAAGAGTGAGTGATAGTTTTGCCTGCTTGAATTCTTATTGTTTTCTTAATAATGATTTTGATGATTCTGATATATGCTTTTACTTGCCTAGGAAGAGCATGTCGCTATCCGAGAAAAGAAAAGGCCAGGAGAGGGAATTGACTGGAATGATTACAAGTCAATGAGTTTTACTCGCGCTGTGAGCAATATTTGAACCTTGCCACCAGCTTTTCATGTGTTCTACAGCTAAATCTATTGTTTATAATGCTTTGGTTAATCTCTCTGCTATGCAGGTGATTTTTGAAACCTCAAGGTTAGCTACAATTGTTAATGGGTACCGAGAAAGACAACAGAAGATATGGAATTAAATGGTATGTTCGAGGGCACTCTGATCTTCAAATTGGCTAGTTTTTCCATAGCCAGAACTTCTGATAAGTTATTGGCAAACCCATTTTTCTCCATTCTTAATCAGATTTGAAACCAACGTCTAAATTCTAACACTTCCAATGTTCTTGTCAGGATTTACCATTCCCAAAGGCTGGAGAATATATGTTTATACAAGGGAAATTAACTATGATCCATTCCATTATCCTAAGCCTTTAACTTTCAATCCCTGGAGATGGCTGGTGAGTAACTACACACTTGAAGTATTCCATGGTTCATTTCACAGATCATAAGCCTCCAATCACATGAAAATATTAACAGACTGAACTTCAAGATAAGAGCTTGGAGCCACACAACTACTGCTTCCTATTTGGAGGAGGCAGCAGGCTATGCCCTGGAAAGGAATTGAGCATACTCAAAATCTGTACATTCCTTCATTATTTTGCTACCAGTTACAGCTTGGCCTACAAACCCTTCTTAGTCCATAAATAAATGAAATGATTAAGAGTAGAACTTTCATCTGCTATAACTAAATCTGCAGTTCTACACTCATTCTGGGTTTTTTTTTCCTCAAATTCTTATTTCTAATCAAATTATCCACTTTAAAATGCAAGTGGGAGGAAGTTGGTAGAAATGAAATGCATCAATTCCCCAGAGTTGAAGCACCGAAGGGATTGCACATCAGGATATCAAAAGTACTAATGCAAAATAATGCAGAAAAACGGTTCCCACAATATGTTCCTTTTTTTCCGTTTATGAAACTTAATAAATGATCAAAAATAACGTTTCATTACCCATTTATTAAGCGAATTGAATATAAATAAAAGTGTATTTGTTTGTTTATTTTTGAGAACAAATTCATTTGTTTAATGAATAGTGCAATGATAATAAATTATTAAAATTAAATATTTATTTATATTTTATTTTATATGTAATTATTAAAATTGTATATTTTTATACTTTTTTTTAAAATTTTGATAATGTTCATTTGTTGTTTATAAATGTGTTTTATGAATATATTCATTTATACATTTAAAAGCATAATTGTGTAATATTTGTAAATGTTTATCGAACATTTTAATAGCTAAACGAATTGAACAGAGGCATAATACTAAAAGAATTTTATCGAAAATGAATAATATTAAATAATAGATCGATGAACATGATCTAAGTAAAATTTGTTCATGTTCAATTCGCTAAAACCTTAAATTACATGTACATACAGCATAGATTTATGAATAAATTAAACCAAAGTATTCCTTAATCTAATGACTTTTGGATCTTGGACAATGAGATCTAAAGCTAATCTTACCGAACTGTTATAGCAAGTAGAAAGAAAACCAGCTGCTATATTTAATTTTCTGGGCCTGCAAGAGCCACAGTGGATTGATTTTGGTCTAAACAACAGGATTGGTTTCTTTCGCAGAACACATTCCATGTGAGAAGATCTTTGAGAAAGAAAAAGAAAAACTAGAGGGTTTGCATGGCAATATCAGCTGAAAGAACAGAAAGCAAGCACGTGGCATGTGCTGCAAAAACGTTGGAGGTTTCAACATGTCACATTTCTATTGTGTATTCTCAACTGTTTGAAGCTGTGAACGTGAAAAATTCATGGAACCATGACTTTTTTTTTGGTTGTCAAGCCACGTTCTATCAAAGAAAGAATCTCTTTCTGTCAAACCCCAAACCTTTCTTCCATATATTCCACTCTTTCTGACAAATGAACGAAACTTCCAAAACCAGATATAAACATTTGTTATGTTTGGATTATGAGCTCCATGTTGGGAATCATGTTCTTTAATTTCTCCGAATCTTCTATAACTCTATAGCTTAGCTTCTCCTTTCTTTCATGCTTCCTTGCAACCACTCCATATTATACATTTTCTTTTTAGTTCTTTTCAATCCAATTTATTGGAGAAGAAGAAATAATTATCCTGTTTTTTTATTATTATTATGTAGTTTGGACTTCAGAGAGAAGAAAAAAAATTTAGGTCATAGGAATTAGAAAAGTAAAAGAAAAGAAAATAATTTGAATCTTACGTTTAATACTTTCAAAAAAATATTAACAATCAACATATTAAACTTTAACCATTAAAGAAAAAAATTGAATCTAATTTTTAACTCAAGAAATATGTTGTACGTATATTTATCAGTGAACTAAATATTATAAGTGTGACAATAATCCTAATTTCGTTTCGTATTAAACATCACAATTATTTTTTGACAAACACAAACACAATTAACTTTTAATTTTTCTTTAGTCATACATGATCTTTCTATTACTATTAGAGAATAATTTATATTAGGATGATTTTAAAAAGTTAGTGTTTCAAGTGCCAATAAAATAATAACATCTCAATTTTTTAAAAATATATGTAATAATTATATTACATTCATCCTCACCAAATTAACTCTTATTAAATTAATTTATTCAAAAATCAACTCTTATTAATTTAATCATATTGATTTGGTAATAATAAATATAAGATAATTATTTTACGTTTTTAAGAGAATATAATGTATTACTATTTTATTTGTGCCTGAAACACACTTTATAGAATCATGATAAGTTATTCTTCTATTATTATTATTATTATTATTATTAAAGGTAAGTTTAATTAGATAATAAAAGACAGTAGTACAAGTAAGAACTATATTTAAGTATTTTGAAGAGAAAGCAACTAAACATTTGGCAAATTTCTAAAATTTTATTTAATTTTTTTATTTTTAATGTATGAAATTAAAATTTTATTCTTTTATTTTTTAATAAAATTTGAAAAATTAATTATTATGAAACTTATTAAATAATAATTAAAAACAAAAATTGTAACTCCCCCAATCCTAACCCACTGTATTGTTCCCTATAAAAAATGGCGAAAAAATAATAATAATAATAATAATAAAGGAAAGAACCCAATTCACATTTTTCAAAACCTCAAGGCTTTATCCAACATTTTCCGTTAATAATAATAATAATAATAATAAAATTCTTTCCTTATATATAGAGAGACAAATCTCCACTTCAGCCGTTGAAGCTGAACTCTTTTCGTTCTTCTTCTTTCTAATCCGTTACCTTTTCATTCTGTCTCTGCTCTCTTCCATGGCAACTTCCTCAGCCAAACCCACACCGCTCTTAAAAGATGAGCTCGACATAGTAATTCCCACCATTCGGAACCTCGATTTTTTGGAGATGTGGAGACCCTTTTTCGAGCAATACCATTTGATCATCGTCCAAGACGGTGACCCTTCAAAGACCATCAGAGTTCCCGATGGCTTTGATTATGAGCTTTATAACAGGAACGACATTAACAGGATTTTGGGTCCTAAGGCTTCTTGCATTTCCTTCAAGGACTCTGCTTGTCGGTGCTTTGGCTACCTTGTTTCCAAGAAAAAATACATCTTCACCATTGATGATGATTGCTTTGTATGCGTCTCGACTACCTTTTGGGGTTTCTAGTTTTGGTTTCTTCCTATGAAATCTAACAGTTTAATTCATTGATGTCTTCTGATTTGATGTTTAGGTTGCCAAAGATCCATCTGGGAAAGATATCAATGCGCTTGAGCAGCACATTAAGAACCTGTTGACACCATCGACTCCGCATTTCTTCAACACCCTGTATGATCCATACAGAGAAGGCGCAGACTTTGTGCGTGGTTACCCTTTCAGTCTCCGAGAAGGTGTCCCGACTGCTGTTTCCCATGGCTTGTGGCTCAACATCCCTGACTACGATGCGCCAACCCAGCTTGTCAAGCCTCTCGAGAGAAATACTAGGTAATTAAGATTGCATCTCTCATTGGGGGATTTAGCCTTGTATGCATTCATTCATTACTTGTTTTTGTTTTATCAAGGTATGTTGATGCAATCATGACAGTTCCTAAGGGAACTCTTTTCCCAATGTGTGGAATGAATCTGGCATTTAACCGGGAGCTCATCGGACCTGCAATGTACTTTGGACTCATGGGTGATGGACAGCCAATTGGAAGATACGACGATATGTGGGCTGGCTGGTGCGTGAAGGTACTGTTCTTTATGAATCTTTGTTTCCAATCATGTGGTGTATCCTTTCATTCTGTTTTAGCTGCAATGGTTCTCATCCAATGCTTTGCCCAAACCCAAGCATTATCTGTGTTTCATGACAACTGCCTTAAGTTTTGGTTCTTTTACATGCTGAAGACAAGATGCTGTTTCTGGCAGACATTTTGGCTATTTATGACAGATAGAACGTATGACAATATAGAAAATTATTTTGACCTTGAGCATTAGTTCAAAGTTATGAAAGTTCTATAGGTTTCAAGATTCGGATCTCGATATCTGCATTTAGGTTTACATTGTTATGAAATTCATTGCTAATATATGTGAACCTCTAGGTTATATGTGACCACTTGGGATTAGGAGTGAAGACTGGTCTACCCTACATTTGGCACAGCAAAGCCAGCAATCCATTTGTAAACCTCAAAAAGGAGTACAATGGCATCTTTTGGCAAGAGGAAGCAATCCCATTCTTCCAATCTGTTTCCCTTCCAAAGGATTTTACCACAGTTCAAAATTGTTATCTTGCACTTGCAGATCAGGTCAAGACAAAACTCGGCAAAGTGGATCCCTACTTCATCAAGCTAGCTGATGCCATGGTTACATGGATTCAAGCTTGGGATGAGAACAACTCTCCTGGGGCAAAACCTACAAAGCTACCCAATGGCAGCTCTAAGTAGAAACTTTGATTATTGCCCTTACTATTTACTATCATTTGGTATTTTCCGCTTTGGGGTTGTTCTGCAGCAGTTGTTTTGATACAATAAGGCATAGAATTAGAATTTGAATTTGAATTTGAATTTGAATTTGAATCTAAGGAGCTTCTAAGGACATGGTTGAGTTGCTTTTCGAGTTGCATATGAAATTTGAACTGAAAACGTTCGGAAAACTGAGTTGTCTCGTGGGTAGAAGTTAAATCTCATAAATGGCTTGAGCAAGTTAGAAATTGATGGAGAAGTTTTCCTAACACTTTTTTCTTGTGAAGAGAGGGAGTGGGATATTTTGCCTGCCTCAAATGAATGAAGAAAAGAACATAGAGGCCCACTGGCTCTTTCAATGGTTGATTTTGTGATCCACTTTAATTGTGTTTTGTCCTGTCTAGGCTGTCATGTTTCTCTTCGTGTTTGAGGTCCATACTCCATAGCCGTTCACAAGAATATTCAGATCTTGTTCTATGGATTCCTTTCTTTCCTCTGCTATTGATAAGATATAGAATAATTAGGACTATAAACCAATAAAACTATTCATTAAGTAATTGAGCTCAATTTTGTGGTTACGAAAATTTAATTTGTTTATTTTTAATTAAATTCAAACTCCATATATTTAAATAACAAGTTAAATTAAATTTAAAAATTTTATTATCGGACTAAACGGTTTATAAACTTAATTAAGTTTTTTTAATATATTTTTTTATATTTATAATATACTATTAAAAATGATAAATTAAACTTATTAAAAAATTTTGAATTAAAAAAATTAAATTTGATCAAACTTGAAATTTTAATTTTGAAATTTTATATTTTCGAATCTAACTAAATTTAATTCAGATATTATATAGTAAAATTTGACTTAATATTATGTCATTTTGACCCGACAATAACATCCCTAATCTTAACTTGGATGTGTCCTTTTACCTAAACCAGACGAATAAATTGCTTTATTTATCATTTTCAACATTGATAAGGATTGACGTAATATTAGTCCAAGCCGAAAGAAACATTTCTTGTATTGCTAATCCATGTACAAAGTGAAGAAAAAGAAAATGCAACTCTTACGTATATGTGACCAAACAAAACGAGACAATTGCATTGAGATATTTATCAGCATTATTACGAGTATCAACTGCACAGCTACAAATCGAAGCACAAGAGGAGATCATGGAGGAGACCAAATTGCGTATTTGCTAGTTTCTTACTTACACACATACATGTAAATTAAATTGTTATATCCATTTTTTATATCTTCATATCATATTAATATTTTTGTAAACTAACAGTTGGATTTAATAACCTAATTCTATTTATCATGCACGTAAATTTTTTAGTCAATCCGTTATTTCTATTATTTTATTCGAGAATAATATTTTTTTCAATAAATATTAACGGTTGAATTTTATTATTATGAAACAAATAGTTAAATATTTTTTATTAACTTAAAATTTGATATACATAATATATGTGAATAAAACATAAAATTTAACTGTTAAATTAAAAAATACAAATCGTATAAAAAAAATATAAGTATATAAAATTAAATTTGTTTTATACATGTGTAAGTAAACCACTGCTCATATACATAAAAAACAAACTTCCTCCTCTAACTCTTTATATATATATATATATATATATATATATATATATATATAAATAAACTATTTATATACAAGCAAGCTACGTGTAGGCATTGGGTTCTTTATATATAAAGAGCCAAATCTGGGTCTTGACCTTTTATATATATAAACAAATTTGAAACCCTTATCCTTTACATATATACTAATAAAACTACTTCTTTGGTCCTTTATATATATACCAACAAATTTGAGCTTCTGACCTTTTATATATATACAAACAAATCTAGACCTCTAGTCATTTACATATACACAAACAAATCTAAACTTTTAGTCTTTTTTATATATATATACAAGTAAACTGAGGGCTCGAATCCTTTATATATAAAAGAAAATTTTGATATTTAGTCCTTTTTGTATATACAAGAAAATCTAAATCTCTAACTTTTTATTTATATGCAAAAAAATTTGAGCCTCTAACCATTTATACATATATACAAGAAAAGTTTTACCTTTGGCCCTTTTTATATTTTCAAGAATATATAGGTCACTAGCCCTTTACCTATATATATATATATATATATATATATATATATATATATATATATATATATATATATAAAAGCAAATTTGGGCATCTGACTATGTATATAAATATATGCACAAGCAAGCCAACCTAGTGTTGTTGGTTCTTTATATATACACAAACAAATCAATACCTTTGGCCTTTTTACATATGTACAAGAAAATTTGGGCCCCTAGCTCTTTGTTTGTCAACAAGCAAATATGTGTCTTTAGCTCTTTGTTAACAAGCAAATTCTATCTCTTTATATATATAGAAGAATATTTGGGCTTATGATCCTTTATGTATATTCAATAAAATCTAAACCTTTGGTCCTTTATATGTATGATGCAAATATGGGCCTCTGACCCTTAATATATACACAAGAAAATCGAGACCTCTGAAACTTTATAGTTATATACAGCAAAATTGAATCTCTAGTCGCCTTATATATATATATATATATATATATATATATATATATATATATATATAAAAGAAAATTTAGAGAAAATCTAAATTTTTTTTGTCCTTTATATATACACAATAAAATTCGAACTTTTAGTCTTATATATATATAAACAAATCAGGGCTACTAACCCATTATATATATACAAGTAAACCTAGATATCTGACCCTTTGTATATATACAAAAATATTCAAGCTTCTAGTCCTTCATATATTTATAAGAAAATATGGGCCTTTGTTTCATTATATATATATATATATATATAAAGATTTGGTCATGTAGCCCATTATATATATTTAGATGTAAGTCAATTCTGAGTATATATATTTCGATCTAGGGTCATTATATATATACAAGTATATCCAATATTTAGGCCTTCAAACATTCATATATATATATATATATATATATATATATATATATCTATCTGCAAACAAATCAGAGCATTTGAATCCTTATATATATAAAAAAAAAATTGAACCTCTGGACTTTTTTACACATACAACCAAGCCAACAATAGGCCTTTGGTTTCTTTTATATATATAAGCAAATTTAAATCTCTAACCCTTTCTATGTATGTAAGCATATTTGAGCTTTTAACCCTTTATATATAGATGAAAATTTGGGCATCTTGTCGTTTGTAATGTACAAGCAAATCATGGCCACAGGTCAAGCAACTTGCCTTTTATATATTGAAGTAAATATGAGTCTCTTATGTTATATCTATCTATCTATATACATATATACATATATATATATATACACACACATACATACATCAAAGATCTTTCATGAATTCATAGGGGAGAAGAGAGATTCGCTTACCCTGTAATAATAACTAGGACATAATCCTTGGTAAGAAATCTACCATTAATCAAGCAGTAGATTTGTTTTATTTGTCAAATTACCAATTATGGTTGGTCCGAAGCAACCTTAAATTAATACTTAACAAGCTAAGGGGATTGAAATTCCTTAATCTTAGAGGCAGAAGCAGGCTAGGGTAAGTGTAGTAGTACTGGTTCTGTCAAAGAGGGGAAAAGATCTGTCCAATCACAATTCAAAGAGTTTCCTGATATGGATAAGAAAGAGGGTCACCACAGATCTAATGATTGTGTCCATATATGTTAATCAACCAGACTATACGTCTGAAAATGAGTCATGAGCTAATTGTTATTTGGTAACGATCGATATCAAGAGAGAGCACCAAGGGAATCTCGTGGCGTTAACAAATGCCTACTGAGTTCAGAGACCCTAGGCAGGCAGCAGTAAATGAAAAGCAAAACCACCATGTACATCGGATTCCAAGGCCAGGGCCTTGAGTGCAAAGGCACTCCGGCCCCTTGGCCTTGGGAAAGTCGATTTATACCAGCACGGAAAGGTGAGAAAACCGAGCGTCAAACTAGCTTTGTTGCCACGTTTGGCAATTGAGGACTCGTCCCCATCACAAAAAGACAGAACAGTCCCATTTTTCTCATTAATAGTACTGCTGCTATGCTATCAAACAGTGTGCGTGTGCGTGTGTGACTTTGACATGTGACTGTAGCATCTGTCTCTTTCAGCTTTCCTTGTTTAACATTGCACCCACAAAAGATGGAATGCATCGACAGTATCCCATCTCTTCACTATCATTTTCACTCTCTTTCCGAAACCAGGTTCCCATGCATCGGGGCCATTGAGCATTAAGTCCCGACTGTGATCAAACATTTTGGTTCAAGCTCTCCGTAGTCTTCTTGAAATGGATGATATGAATATGAACCCTTAATTAAGCATCAATCAAAGATTAAAATGATAGAGAAACATGGTAGAGTTCCGAATTTTTTGGCTGGCTAGATTAAATTGAGCCAATCCTATTTCTTTTGGTTGCAAAGGAAAGTAATTCAACCGAACTAGCTAGAGATCGGTCAGCTCAAATTACATTGTAGCTAGGATCATCAGGCCGGACATCCTAGGGTGTGGGTTCCTATTCAACTGTTGTTCTGAATTGTTTGAATTCTAACACCAGTTGCACTTTATAACTAACTTGGCTAAGCTAGGTTGTGCACTTGAATGTGTATATATATATATATATATATATATATATATATAGACACACACGGTTCTATATATATAACTCTACATGTGTTGAGTATTATATGAAATGCAATTGATTCAAAGTCTTGATAAAAGAAATAAATAACAATAGATTTAGAGAATCAACCATTAGAATTTGTTCAATTCATAAAATAAACTCACATAATAATTTCGTTGAAGCATAATGATTTAATGCGAATTTATATATTGATTTATATAGCCTGTCTTAATCTATTAGGATAAGAGTTTCTGATGATGATATATATACTTATGATATTGGAGAGGAGATTTTCAAATTTTCAACTCTCATAGCATTTTATAATATTCTTATGATTGACATTTTGAACCAAATTCTTCATGGTAATAATATCATAATTATGAATGTGAATGTTTTGGTCATTGATTTATTATATATTTCTTCAATTATTTCTTTTTTTATTCAAAAAAAAAAGTTACAAAAGGAAAGAAGATTGGAAAAAAGAAATAACAATCATTATGTTAAACCTTAATTGTTATATTTTTAAAAATTATTTCTTGCATTCATTTATATCTTTCAATATAAATGCTATTTCTTATCTAATAAGACATTGTTATTTGTGATAACATGATCATAAAACTTATCAAAATGGAAAATCCTAAATAAACATAAAATAATAATGTATTTTTTTAATTTATCAAGACATGAGAAGAAGAAATTAGAAATCCAAGTTGTGAACCTGATTCTTCAAATAAAAAGCACTTTAACTTATTATTAGGTATTAAAAAAATTAATGTCCATGGTCAATGAAAAATGAAAACAATGAAAGTGTAAATTAATGCCATAAAACTTGGTTCGAAATCAAGTAACCTGGCCGGTATTCCCAATTAACGGAATTGTAGAGCATTGGAGCAGTAGCAGGTACAGTGACAAGTGATATTAGTAACCCTAGATTTTCTTTTCTGACTCTGGATCTTGGCCTGGCTTCATTTCCGCCATCTATCCTCTCTAAAAAGACAAGAGATAGCAATCCTATATTCTGAAACCCACCTACCTCGCCGCCTGCCAGATCATTTCTCTTCTCTTCCTTTTGATAATATGAACCTTGATGAGAAAGTCGGCATGGACTTGGTTCCACAACCCGAGCATCTCTGCTATGTCCGCTGCAACTTCTGCAACACTGTTCTTGCGGTAATTTCACTTATACTACCATAACTATCACATAGCTTAGGGTCTTTCTTTAGGCCATGTTTACTCCCTCATCACCTTGTTATTCATAATGAAATATATATAATATATATATATATATATATATATATATATATGTTTAGCTCTCTCTTTCTCTCCTTCATCGTTTTGCTGTTGTCCTGAATTGTTTGGTAGGTTGGGATCCCATGCAAAAGGTTGCTGGAGACTGTGACAGTGAAATGCGGGCATTGCAGTAACCTCTCCTTTCTCAGCACCAGGCCTCCACTGCAGGGTCAATGCCTCGATCCCCAAACCAGCCTCACTCTCCAGGTACTTTCTCCATTTTAAACCATGGGAAAGAAAAAGATCAGAAAGGTATAGAGAGCAAGAGCAGCTATTAGTTTATATATAGTAATAATTTGTAATTGTAACAAATCTCCATTCTTTTGGGTTCCATAATTATCTTCTTCACAATTTTATGTAATTCCCACATATAAAAGTGAAAATATTGAAGAGATTTGGTATGATAAGTAATGGACTTGAGTTGGTTCTTGCCAAGGAGAAGCAGAGCTTCTGCGGTGATTTCAGGAAGGGTTCTCAATCTTCAGCGCCATCTTCATCGACATCAAGCGAGCCATCGTCCCCTAAAGCACCGTTTGTTGTAAAACGTATATATTCACAGTACTGCATACTATTACCTGTAAAAAATAAAACACTCCCTTTCTACGATATTCTTTTCGGATTCATGGGAAACCATTATCTTTTTGCAGCTCCGGAGAAGAAACACAGGCTTCCATCTGCTTACAATCGGTTCATGAAGTAAGGAATGATAATTTTACGATGTTGTTTCTGCTCTTTGAAACGTTTTAAATATCTCATGTCCTGTATATTTTACATTGAAAGAGAGGAGATACAGCGCATCAAAGCAGCAAATCCTGAGATACCCCATCGTGAAGTTTTCAGCGCAGCAGCTAAAAATGTAAGTTTACACTGTTTCACACCATCTGCTTGGAATCCAAGTTTACATGCCAATAGCGGCATTTAGCTGCGTCCCTCTGAAACGTCGGTAAAAAACCATTATGATATATCGTAAAATTTATATTTGAATTCAAATAATTTTATCTACACTTTCAATTTCTTAATTCCGCCCCCCATGGCCGATCTTAAGTTCTCAAGATAAATTTGATTCAAACATGTTTATGACTTGTTGAATTAACAGTGGGCTAGGTACATTCCAAATTCACCAGCAGCATCATCGGCTTCGGCAAGCAGCAGCAATGTAAGGAATTAAACAACATAGTATTATATTAGATTGTTGCTAAAAGTATTTGGATTTTTGCCAAGGGAGTTGATGATTTTAGGGTTTCAATCAAATTTCGCAGGAATGAAGTGATAATACATGACAGTGCAACAACAACAACAACAAAGCTGAGAGATCACAGCTTGGAGATTTGGAGAATGACTGCTAGCAAAAATTTAAGCCATATTTATCGTCTAATTAATTTCATGCAAGTTAATTTTAGGGTATTGGTCTTTTAATGAACAATTATATCCTAAGTTCTGACCTTATAATAATAATATTATTATTATTCTATATATTATTGTGCTTGACCTATTTTTCTGATAAATTATTGTGTCAGTTGTGAAAATTAGCATTTTGTTAGATTGAATGTTTCATGTATAAAAGTGATTGAAGTTTTAGAAATTACTATATCCATTATTTCTAAATTTTATATGATAAAAAAAATTCAAGAAACTCAAAATTTTCAAGAAAAATTATGTTAAAATATTTTTTAAAATAATAATTTAAAATTTTAATATTTCCAAATACATTTTTTAATTAAAATATATTTTATTAATAAATTAATGTCCAAATTGATTCGATTTTGTACTTAAAATTTTTATCAATGGTTTAACTCTAATAAATTAGACTTTTGGGTCATACATCGGATAACTCGATTTGTGGACAAATCTATAATTAATTATTGTCTTGTTATTATTAATTCTCATGCATATCTATAATCTAGGGTTAATTTTAAACAATCTTTACAATTATTATGTTATATATAGATTTTTTTTTCTATTTTAAGATGGATAGAAATCTATAAAACTAGTATTTTGAATTGAAGAATTTAATTTGAACATCTATACTGTTCAACAATCTCAAACAAATTAATAACCCTAATTGTAAGATGTAGTGTTTGACAATAAGCACAAGTTTTTTCTAAGCAAACTTAAATGATGTATTTCGCCACTTTAGTGAGCAAAGCTGTTAATTAAGTTCAAGTGCTGCTGCTAAGTAAAGCTCGGTCCAAAGTATTTAATCTAATTTTAAAATTTACTCCCATAAAAAAAATTGTAAAATTTACATCAAAATATCAATTTAAAGGTTATTATTTTATATATGAATGATGAAATTTTATAAATGGAAATTAGATTGTAATTATAAATCAATAAAAGATCAAAAGAAAAAGGATTATAATTATCATGTATTTTTTATACTTAATTGATTTATTAATTTTCATTTCGATTCTCTAATCTCATTTAATAAAATTTAAAAATATATCACCCTCCATTATCGTGTAAAATATTTATTTTCATTATAGATATATTTTAATAATAAAATATTATAAATACATATGAGTCAAGTCGAGCAAGGATTGACTTCTAAGAACATATTATGACCCGATGAAATCTGACCCAATTTATCCAAATATATATATATATAGTCGACATGCAATGCAACCTTGAAATCTCACCTCTAGGGCGAAAAGAGCTGGAAGAATAGCAAACGAATAAATTTGCTTGTCTTCCTTAAGATCTTTCTTATGCTTATTTGGGCTTAACAGCTATCAATGGCACTTCAAGTCGAATATGAAACTTGGAAAAGACATGCATTTGACAACTACATTAAACAGAGTTCAAAGGCAGACATTGATAATTATATATATATATATCATCATGTGCCATGAACAATAAATACATCAGCTATGACAACATTTTGGATTAGAATAAAGGAAAAAATTAGAAAAGGTAATCAAGTTGGAAGCCTGATTAAGCCACACGCATGCACACAACAACCAGACAATGCAGCAAAAGATATGTCTGTCTGAATCAGCAGATCTTCATACTTTAAAAACACTTTTAAACACAAGTTGTAAATTATTAAATAAGATTCCTGTGGTAATTGATGGTTTTCATCCTTGTAGCTTTTGAAAATCAAAGCTATTTACAACTCACAGGTCAGCAGAGCACTAAGCAGAACATAAAGGCAAAGGTGATGAGTGAATGAAGTAGCCACCACCCATTTTTTCCAATTGGGAAAGGGATTAGGACTACACATATTTCCTAAAGCAGCATCCAGTCAAAACTCCAAGATTTTTGGGATATAATTTATACGAAATATGGTGGCTGTAAAGAAATGAAGAAAAGTTAAGTTATGCTCCAATGACATAAATTAATACTATCAACCAGCACTAAAGTCTAAAGCTGCAGATATATTTTAACAAAGACATGCAATCCACTGACAAGCATATCTTCTTCCAATTAACATGAACCACTTGAAGTTTTATACAGTAAACAGGTTTATAAATAAAAGCTGTAAGTGCTACATGATTCCATTCTAAACTTTTTACAGGGGTCTTATTCCTCCAACTTGACTCTTGGTTTGTCCCTTTGAGTTTGCCCCTTCAGTGCAACCAAAGTGGTGGGATCTCACTAAACCAACTAAAAGTCCTGCAACAATGCCTTAAATAGTATATAATATGTAATAGTCACGTAAAATCAGCGGAGAACAAGAGTTCTCAAAAGGAACAAATACTACTCACTGAACTTGCATCAATTTACAGTTACGGAGCCCAGAATTCACTCTGTTCATGTATTGATCAGAAATGGATGTACTACCAATGGTATCAGAATCTCTAACAGCCTATTGTGAAGCGCATCAATTAGGCAGAACACTTGATGCAGCACCGTTGCAACTCTTCCTGCAAGCCTGAAAGAACTATTAGAACATTAACCTTTCTCTTTAATCATCAAACAGCTATGTTTATGATTGAAATCAAGACCATTCATGGTTTTCTTATTTGCATGTGGCCTTACTCTTTCCTCAATAGACTCTTTTAAGCCTAACCATTAAAATCATTTGTGACCTAACAAATTCTAGACTAATGGAGAACATTTGAATGCAAAGAATCCACAGGTGGCCACTTTGAGAAAACTATTGAAATTTAAATTCCATACAATGAGCAGCTTCATTAATCCTTTATTTGTTGTATGCTTTCTTTTAACCTTTCAAAGTTCATTATGGCCAACTTGTGGGCTCCAAAACAATGCACAGCCTTTTATCGTTAGATATGTGAGCAGGGAAAGTTTCCTACTTTCAAGGACAACTAAAAATAAAGCAGAAAAGATGAAACTTTGAAAAAAAGATGTTTTGCACACATACCTTCTCCCTCTCATACATTAAGTGGTAAGGAAATAACACAGGTCCTCATTTTCCTGCTTTACTTGCATGGAATTCCTTTGTCCCTCCACTCTTTGGAGATGAGTTGAAAGTTGAAGCAAATCAACAGTGGTTCCATTTTCCGGAGAGAGACAATACCTTGCACTCAAAAGACCAGAGTCTTGAAAATATCCATTTGCTTCGACTTCATAATTAACAGTATGAACAGCATCAGAGACCACAACAGACCCGGCTTGGCCAACTCCCATAGGGTTCATTACACATGAATTAAAGCCATTGGCTTTTTCCAAAGAACTCACGGCTGCAGATTTCCCAGAGCTACGAAGAGCATGGCCAGCTTGATTGATCAAGGGCCTAGTCGTTTGAATTCCTGTCACATGGCTTGACAAGTTCAGTAATTGAACTGACAGAAGAGAGAGAGCACAATCTGTGCGTGAAAACCCAGACAACTCTTTAACTGTTGGTGCTGCATTAGGAGCATTGAACGCTTCAGTTTCTGATGAAAAAGTTCCAGGAACATATTGTTTCCCACTGCCATGCACATGAAAGAAAGATTTTGGTAGCAACTGGGCATTTGTCATTGGTATTGCTGACTGAGCACTATAAATTGGTTTCTCTTCAGATTTAACCTGCACGCTCTGACTAGCTTGTTCATAACTTTGTGGGTAAACAAAATCGCCTTGAAATATGTTTGGGATAACAAAAGATGTTCTTTTAGGTATGGATGTCCCCAGAAATTTGGTACCTGAGAGCCCACATAGGTGAACAGTATGTAAAATATAGCAAAATGAAATTCTAAAGCCAATTAAGGAAGCAAACCAAGCTAAGACAACAGGGTTGCTTCAACTCTGCATTTCTCTTTTTAACTAGCAACCAAACTGATTAATCTACACGGAAAAGCATAGCTGAACGCATTAAAACTGTAGATAAGATTAAAAAAAAAAAAGCTTCATTTGTAACTTTTTATAGTACTTTTTAGTATTTTGCATTCCATCAATATGAATCTGCAAAACAGCGATACTTTAAGTTAAGTATTTCTGAAGACAATTGGCATTTTTAGTATTCAAAGTTCCTGATCAGGTATGGTATTAGCTTTTCAAATTCTCAAAATTTAAAGTATCTAATACATGGTAGAAAAAAATCGGGATCCTTTACTTTAGAATTTTTTTTTCCATTCTTTCCTATATGCACATATTAGTTTTTAAGAGATTCTAGATGAAGAAACCTTCATGCAACTGGAAATGAAAAAGTGCTTTATTTGGTTCCAGAGTATATATGTATGTTCATAAGTATGTATGTATGTATAAATGCAGCACTAAAACTGCATTATTACAGGAAATTATGAAGAATTCGAAAGAATCCAAGAAAAATAATTGTATCTCAAGTCATGGGATATTTGCATGCCTCTGTTCTTCAACTTGAAGAAAATAAAAAAATATGCAAAAGGTTACATCAATTTAGCCCTGACCCTGTTTACTAGCAGAAAATAAGTAACTATCTATACGAATATGCAAAGGATTTTTTGCCTCTCAGTACAGGTTGAGTTAAGCTTAAATTTCAAACATATAGAGGAGTAACTTAATTTCCTTAGTAGATGCAAAGTAAGAGATTGTTCACATACCTTGATACGGCCGCAGCAACTTATGTGGTTTTCCAGCAAGGGTATCTAAATGAAGCTTCCTTCTACGCTCATTATGCCCTGCTAAGCGTTTTCGACAACTGCGCTTACCATCATCAAATTCAGCCAGTAAATGAAACCTGTTGAAGCAATAGGAATTACAACTGATACAAGCAATAATGTCAAAATAGAACCATGAAAGTGCACAATAAGAAACTGAAATAATTAGGATTAGAAAGCTTAAATAGAAGAAACTGGTCAGCATTAAACTTTAAGCAGAAATTCCTAGGATTAATTCCTGTACAGTTATTGCCCAACATGTGGTGCACCATGTTTATAAATATGTTCCATTAGGGTGATAGTTTCTTTTCTGCTGCTACTTTCCTTTTAAGATAAACGGGATTGTGTTCCTGGTCTGTCAAATGAAGGTCTGATATTTTATTTTTGATTAAGGAACATTCGATGCTGCAGGGACGACCATTTCTTGATATGGCGATCGGTTGGCTTATACAAAAGAAGGTCCTACCCTTGTAGAATAGTTACAAGTAAAGGACAGGGAGAAAATTTTGGGGAATGCCTTGCTCCCTCCAAAATGTTAATCTGCAGGAAACAACCTATAAGCTGGCGAAAGACAGGACAATTATAAGGGTAACACCCGTACTAATTCATTTGCATTCTAAGCAACTTCTCAGAATAGGTTTCATTGCCTCATTTGAAACTGAGTACCCCTATGAACATGGCCAAGCCCCTTTCAATTGTTAACATAAATCCTTTATATCTTATCACCAGCCACTTCGTCCAAAAACTATAACAACAAGCGGGAAGAATCCTCAAAACAAGGCTTGTTCATGGTCTCATTCCAAATATAATAAGAACATGACCTTAAAGTATAAACAGCTTAATTAGATAACTACTACTAAAATTTCACATACAACAGATCAAATTGAAGGGAAAAAGAATGTAAAAGAGAAAAACCAACCTGCTACACTGCTGACAGAATCTCTGTTCAATTCCATTAACAATAACTTTGGCAGTCTTTGAGTGAGCCTCACAAACTTTATGCCTCTTGTGGTATTCCTTGGAGGAGCTAAGATCCTTGTTACAACCAAAGACTTGACAGCGTGGTGTATAAGAATATGAGCTTGTTGTTCGAGCTTTCTTCGCCATTAAAGCTGGACGAACTGAAGAAACAACAGAAGTTTCCTTCACAATTTTTCCATCCTGTGAATCTCTATAATCAGTCAATCTCCCTAGCTTCAAATCAATGAGTGAAGATTCTTGACTGTTAGACTCCATCAAAGAACTAGAATGTCTGGAGCCAGATTCCTCTTCACCATAGTATGAACTAGAGGTGATCATACAAGTAGGAGAAACTACCTTTTTAGCAGAATCATTACCAAACTCAACACCAAAAACTCCCATACTAGAGTTGCCATAAAAGGGTTTTTTGTTCATATCAGCAAAACCAAAATCTGTGAATTCCATATTCTCAACAGCTTCGGAATCAGTAGAAGGCTTGAGGTCCCAACCTATCAGTGCTTTTCTATTTCTTGCAAAAGCATCAACTGGCAAATCCATTTCATCAGTAAAATATAGGCCTTTTCCTTCAGAACCGTAGCTCCAAGACTCCATCAGTCCGAATAATGTAAATGCCTACGCATAATTCATAAAATGAGAAAAAAAAAATCATTAAGCTAATCACTTCAAAGAACAGGTAAGTTGGAAACTTGAAGAACATTATAATTGCTTATCTGTAGCGACACAAAAGAACTGTGCTACTAAAGAAGAAGCAACAAAGAGACCGACCATTGATTTCATTTAGTGTTTTATTTCAATTTTGACATTTCATTACCAAAAGGAAAGCTAAAGGCATCCCCCATGAGTATTTAATAACAGGTCCATTATAAGAGGTTAAAAAAAGGAGGAGAGAGAATCAAAGCTGTGTTTGGTTGCAGAGAAAATGAATGAGAAAAAAAAAAAAACTGAATGCTTGTCTTGTTCATTAGCTAGAGAAACAAATTAATGAACTTCTTCACAAGAATTTAACAGAGTAGAGCTGATGGCTTCTTTGATATTCTTGAGTTTTTCCCACATCCCATAACACTAACCATATAAAGCACCATAACAACCACAAGAATCTTTGGTCGAGCAGGAATGCACCAATAGCTTATAGAATTTTTTTTTAAAAAAAAAATCAAAGTTCTTTGACATTTCAAATCCCAAAAAAAAACAGAGTTAGTAAGAAAAGCCCACTCTTTGTTCTCCAAACACTTAATCAACGAAAAGAAAAGAAAGAGAAAACAAAAAATAAAAATAAAAACTACCCACTTTCAGAGATTAATAGACAAAAAGAATTGACATGGTTACGTTTAGTTTAGTCCCTGTCAAAAACTGTATTCGAACAATTTGGGATGTTGCAAGATTCCCACCTTTCTCTCCTTCTCCTACAGTTTTCTCGGAAACCAAACAAAAAAAAAAGACACCAACAACAAAGACCCTCGGAAAAAAAAAAAAAGCCAAAATAAAAAGGGTTATCGTGATTTTGTTTGGCTTACCAAGAAAAAGAAGAAAGCAAATGTTAAACGAGAGAAAGACAGAGAAAGCAGAAAATAGAGAAAGAAAGATGAACGAAACAAAGAAAGACAGAGGAAGCTTTATTATTAATAATCTTTTGTTTTTCAAGTGTGTGTTGAGTCCAAGCAGATGCACTGTGAGTCAACATGATTTCCACCACTATTACTCGTAATTCTGTCTCAAAAACATGTCCGGGTCTTTTTGTAGCTTTTGAGGAGGTGTTTTTCTACTCTGAAATCCCATTCTTGACCCTTCTTCCAGGACAAAACAATCCAAACAAACAAAAGATGATTGATTATTAGTATCTTCCTTTTTTAAAATATATATTTTTAAAAATAGTTTCTTCTAGTGAGAGAAATTAAAACTTGTGGTTGGATTTGGTATATTAAATTTTTATAATTTTTATATTTTAAAATTAATAATTTGATAGTTTAAGTTAAAAATTATTATTTAATATATTATTAATAAAATTAAAATAATAATATAAATTTTATTTTATTTTTAAATTTTTTAATATTTTTAAAATACATATATCACCATCTTAATTTCTTTATAAAATCTAAAAATTTTGTTTATTTGGAAGTATCCGGTAGGTTTTGCTATTGTTTAGATCCATCAATTAATCAAAAGTTATATTATGTTGCATATGGGAAAAAAATTGGACCCTTCCTATATTTTTTCCTAGCTTAAGCCTTTCTATGATGGGAAGGGAAGCTTACTTTTTTCATATATATATATATATATATATATATATATATATATATATAATGTCATAGTCTTGAAAGTATTTCTTTTATTTTTTGTATCAAAAATCAAAATCTAAAAATAAGAAAAAAAAGATGTTATATTAATATTTGAATTTTAAGAAAGAATTGTAAGTCTTAAAATTGACTACCAACCACTCTATAATGGACCTTATTTAAAGCATGGTTGCATTATGTTTCAATTTGTCATTGGGAACACTTGGCCTTTGGGGTATCAACATTCCTTATAACATCCTCTTTTGAAGCCTCATGATATGTTCTCAATTTTGGAAAAAAACAAAACACTATTCAATCATGTCATTCTGGATAAGGCTATCAAACCATCTTTCATGCAAAAAGTGACATATAAGGAAAATGTAATAACTTCATGGCTTATACACTATATACAAACTTTTTTAGAGTGTCACCATATCAATCAAGTGAAGTCATAAGTACTCACCAAATTTAAAAAAAAAAAATCATAAGTTTTTTAATTGATATAAAAGTCATAACCAAAAGATTAAAAGAAAAAGATTTTCAATATTGAGATTATAATATTAAATTTGTCGTAAATCAAATTTAAAAATTTTATATGAATCAATTATATTAAAATTAAAATTTTAAAAAATATATTTTTATTTTATATTCTTCGACAGAAATTATATTATTTTTTGAAAATCACTGCATGAATTATTTTAGTTATATTTTAATTATTTATGAAATTATGATTTAAAAGAAGACTTCTAAACAAACCTTTTATCACATAAAATTGCCAAGCTTGATAATTCCTAATCAAATTTTATTCTTAAACCAGCTCAATTGCCGTCTCTAATCAAGGAGCAATTGCTTATGATAAGGGGTATTCTTTCTTGAATGCTGTCTGGTGGTTTGGGTGAAAGGTTAGTACCATAATAACTTTGTAAAAGAGGATTTATTTGTCTTTTTCTCACTTTTTTTCAACTAACCGTAAGAAAAAGACACTGAAAATTAACCCATTTAAGTATCTTTTTCTTGTTTTTGGTGCCTTTTTAGGTGGAAATTGGGGGGCAAAGATGTCACTTCAGAAAAATTGAAAGCCATATGTTTCTCCTCAATTAATTGAATTTTGCTTTCAGGAAAGATATCATTGGGGATATGACAAGACCCCTGCTTGCCACTTGTACATCTGGGTGAGATTACACATGTCCAAGTGGGAAAAGATGGAAGAATGGAAAAGGCAACGTGGGAAGTGGGCATACTGGGGCTGTGAAAGCCTGCTGTCCGGACACCAGCTTTCATTTTCTTTACCAACAATAAGCCATTGTTGCATGAATTGCCAACTAAAGGCCAGCCAAAAGTCATTCCCCTCTCTGCAGCAACTTTGTCCATTGTGGTTGTGCAGCAGGAGCACCAGTCCATCTCTCCATGGATAAGATCAGAAACCTTGAAAGCTACCTTTCATTCACACAAACTTACACGGGTTTTTATTAAATTTTGTTTTCTTCTCAAATTTCTAACCCAAATTTTGATTCTTGCCGTTGAGGTTAAGGACCACCTAGTGCAATTTAATTTCTCAAAATACAAAAACATTTTGAAAATAACCAATTACACCAACCATAAGGGCTGGTGATTGAAGTAGATTGGATAACTTTTAGTATTATTTTAATCATTCAATTAAAAAATTATTATTAAAATTATACTTATACAATCATCTTATGCTAACTTTAAATTCATGGTAATTTGGATTATTAACAGATGCTTAAGCTTTTATAATAAAAAAATTGGATTAAAATGATAAACTTTGATTACTTTCTTTTAAAGGAAAGATTGACAGATATTCTTTGAATTTTTAGAAGGCATAAGACTAATCATAACAACTTTAAAGTTCTTCAATTACCAAAATATTGTTGGTTGTGAAACAAAAGAGACATGCACTAGGAGATTTTTAGTTTTTTTTAAGTGAGGGTTGATTAACTATTTCCTTTTCTTAAAATGGGATATTCTTTTTTTCAAGATAAGGATGAAGGAATATGATTTAATGATTTTGAAAGGAAAAGAAAAGAAAAGAAAAGAAAAGAAAAGATAAGAGAGTGATTTGAAAGTTTGTGAACTTTGATACTACCTAACACGCCATATGACACATGTAAATTAGTATAGAGATTTCATTGAGAGGTTTACCTTATCCAAAATGAAGTCCATTTTGCTTTAATTTTGTTATAATTATAAATATATAATATTTTTATTATAAAATGTTTTAAAAAATTTTAATGGAATCAAAAATATAAATAAATTGTTGAATCATGTAATTTACCTAGTATATATTATTGTTTTTTTTTTCTTATTTATTTATCAAATTTTGTTCAACACTAAGCGATGGCAAAACGTCAAAAAGGGTAAGGGGAATACTGCCAAATAGTCACTAAAAAAGGGCCAGCAATGAGAGATAGTGTTACTAAGCTGTAAGCACTCACACTTGGAAGGTGCGTATGTCCCCATCACCAATCTATTCTCCTTGCATTTTGTGATGCAAAAGCTGTGGTTTTTTGCTTGATGGGAAATTCAACCCACCACTATCAAGTTCCACTTGGCTAGGCATTTTTGCAACGTGTTTTGTACCTGAAATAGATTTGACTGTGTACAGACAAAGGTTCATAAATATTGCACATACAAATATAAAAAAGGCAGGAAATGACCGTAGTCTTTGGACTGGATAGGCCTGATGGAAATGGTGGGTAAATGGGCTTGATCATGAATCTTCTTAAGCTGTCTTGTCTCTCCAAACCTCAAAGACCCCAAACCAGAATAATTCACATTCCATTCAGCCAAGCAATACTGGGATTTAAGGGTTTTTTTTATATCATAAGATGCCTCGTAACACATTAAAAATAAAATTATTTTTCATTCACGTTTCGTTATTAATACTAACTTAAAAATTTTAAATATAAATATTTTTATTATCGATCGTCTTTTTATTAAAAACTCAATATAATATTACGCAGTTTAACAATTCTTTTATTGAATTTTAGGGTTTGCTCCATCAAGAATGCAAAAAGATTGCAATGAGTCAGTGCCATTTGTTATCCAATTAGAGGCTCTGACGGAAACCCGATTGGGATAATTGTTTGAAGTAGTTTCTTTTCTTGTTGTTCTTTTACCGACTTTGGAATGATTCTAGTCTGTCCTTGTCTTGCAACGTTGGCAGGTCTTAGGCCTTTGTGCCATGCTCATTACTATCTGTTCTATAGCTAGAAAGTGTGGTATAGCCCTTTCAATTCATTACCCACTAAAGGATTGGAATCTTGGAAAAGCAATGGAATGGCAGAAAGTTATGATAGCCAAACTGATTACAACTTGGAGTCTTCTACTGCACCTTCCTTCACGTAAACCTAGCGAAAACTCAAGTGCTAGGCTCTGTTACAAATAAAATATATATGTTCATAATTGGATAAAATCAAACTAACGTTGCTTTTTGTTTTCTCTATTTTCTTCGAAGTTAGATTAGAATCCTGTTCCAGTTATATCAAGTTCCTGTAAAGAGCTCATGAGCCACCGGTACAAACGCCATTTTATAAGATTGAAAGACAGCAATGTGAAGATCAAGCAAAACAACTATGAAGTGATTGTCTTTTCCATGTTGTGGTGGTAGCATTTCGTTTCATTGAATGTTTTATGTTTTAGATTTACGTAAAATATCACGTAAATATAAATTTAAATTTTTTTTTATATATATTATAACACAATCTTATAATAACGAAAATTCAAGTGTTAATTTCTGTTACAAATAAAATAAATGTTCATAATTAAACAAAATCAAACTGTCATTATTTTAGGCTTTAGATTTTTCATGATCCGAATGTTTTACATTTTTGTTTCACTTATAACATCTCATAAATATGAATCAAAATATTTTTTTATATATTATAATACAATCTTATAATATTTCAATATGTCATGTTTGACATGTTTGAGAACTACCAAGTGGAGATTATCTTGCAAAACGTTTAAACTATTTCGATATGTCACCATGAAAAATCTCATCTTGCCAAAGGATGGTAGGATTTGTGTTTAACTGTTCGAACAGGAGATGCATGCAATTATGATTGAATCAAATGTCAACGATTTCACGTCACGTGATAATAAAATGCATGTTATTGTCATCTGAAAAGATTATTATTATGCTTGTGATTTTGATGACATTGTAAGAAAACAAGCTGAGAATCAGAGAACAAGTTGCTGGTTTGAAGTGGAATGTCTCATAAGAAACTGGCCTTAGATCCACCATTGCCACGATTGGGCCTGACTAACACATTAGTAGTATGACCCAACTTTTCCTTCTCGGATTTGAGAATGGGTTTGCCACTGACCTCGCTCTGAGCAGAGGATTTAAGAACTGGAACAGCATTGTAGCAGTGGGCAGAATTGAAAAATACCAAGAGTTCTCCATTGACTGATAATTTTTTTTTTTTGGGGGAAAAAATTGAGTGCTAAGATGACAATATGACATTAGTTTAGATTATTTCAGTAGTGAAATTTTTAAACTCTTCAAAAATATGTGTGTAAATATATATAATTTAGCTTTTTCTTTTTCTTTTTTTCTTCAAAATATCAGTGGAGTAAATTACATCTGGCTCAAGTTGCCTACAGAAAAACAAAGGGCCTTTGGTTTTTTTAGAAGTTTCTTTGTTTGTAAGGAAACCAGACAATATTGGAGCTTTATGGTTGGCTCATACTAATAATTTGATGGCTGTCCAGAAAGTGTGCCTGCTATTTATGTGGAGCAAAAGCTTAAATTGAGCTGCAGCTTCCATTAATATTGCATTTCTATTATTTGTATCAGCCACTTGATTTATTCTAACTGTGAGCTATTGTGATCTTTTGGCAGTTTCTTGGTAGAATCAATGCTTTGCTGATATCTGATAGAAAAGATGGTTCTGTGGTTGGTAGACAAGCTGATATTTTATGTATTATTAACCAACATTTATTTCATGTTTAACGAGTATGTGTTTAGGCTTCTTATGAAAATACCGAAGACATGATGCATGACTATGTTGTTTCGGATAAACATGTAGTTGAGTGGTAGTGATTTCTCTACAGGATAATTAGCTTATTGTTCTTATCTGTTAATGTGATGGCAAGTGTCTAAATGGTCATAATTGATCATAAATCAATTGTGACCATCTTTCACAAGTACTTTTCATGCCTTGGAAATATGTTCTGATACCGTTTGCATACTGTTCTTAACAAGACATTTAACTTGTACCTTGTGAATATTATCAAATTCTAACTATATCGGTTAATCTATTTAATTTCTCAAGAATTTTTATAGAAGGGATAAAAATTTTCACATTTCGATAAAGCTCAAAATATACATATGAAAATAAGTATAAATTTAATATCAATAAATATAAAAAATCTTTAAAATATCGTAAATATATTTTATAATAAAATTATCATGTGTTTATATCTATTAACACTGATTTAAAGTTTATTCTCATATGTTTATGACACTTTTAATGAATTTTACATTTATTGACATTAATTTACGTTTATTATCGTGTGTGTGTGTTATCTGTAGATAAGACCACTACCAACAACTTGTTGGTGATTGAAAAGGAAAGAATAATATTGGAGTTAATCTCGCAGAAATGGAAGTTTTGTTTATGTTTCACTAGGTAGGTTATTATCAGCTTTTACAAAAGAAAGATTTTTCATTGCATAAAAGAAAAGCTTATCTTATTCCTGTCTCCTCTTTCTCTCCTATCAAACTTGGTAATCACATTTGCTTTGAAAAATCACAGGTTTAGGCCCATCCGTGCTCTGCTGGACCCTCCTGGTGCCCCATGCATCATTGGCGTGTATATCATGCGTTCTTATCGGCTTTTGGTGCTCCATACACATCATTTTTCTGCATCATTCTTCTAAATGCTATCAATAGGTTTCATGATCAATTTAGCTTTAGGCTTTATTTTGATTCCAAAAACCCCACTTCTAGCTTTAAACGCATGTACTCACATAGAGAGAATGAGAGCTGCAACCTTGAATTTGCAATCTATCAATGCATTGTCAGTTTTAATTTGCTTAACCAAACTGATTACAAGAGATAGTTCTTGCTAATGAACTTTGTTTCTGAAATTAGTTGTGAAGACTAAACCCTCAAAGCCACTAGCTATGGAGGCAGAGCCAATTCTGTGTGCAAATATTTCTGGCACAAGTATATCATTAGTAATGATTTCCTTTTGGACATAGCTTATCTATGTAGGTGCAGAAGTTGGTCCTTCTTAATTAAAATGGGTCATGTAGTTTTGGCTTTTGGCCATCTGCTTTCACTAGAAAATATACAGTGTTATTAACAATACTTGCCTTTCTATGTTGATTGTCTGATTAGACAGAAGTTTATGTGTGGCATTTATCAAAGTCTTAATAATTTGGGGGTTAGAGGAAACTGCAGTATTGGGATGATAAGACATCTGTCTGACGTTTTACCCTCCATGCTTTACAACTTCCCTGCTGCTTAACCCACCATTCTGCATCATTGCATCTAACAGACATTTCCTCTAATGCAAGAATGATGAATTCTAGAAAGCCTTAATCAAGTTCATTGAATTTGAAGAAAAATGTTTGGACATTGATATGAACTTAACTTTAACATCTAAATGTCCTTCTGGCTTCTACATAAAGATCAGATATAGGCATTAATATGAAATAGGTGCCTAACTTTTTTCCTGCTGGATCAAAGTCTAGAGGAGGGGGCCGGGGAACCCTTTAAATTTGCCGACAGAATTTTTATGAGGTTGGCTTAATCAAGTGTCAGGTCGCAATCTTAGGTTGGGATACTATGAAATTATATTATATATATATATATTATATAAATAAAGATTTGAACTCATATTTTTGATCAGACACTTTTTACGAGACAAAATAACAAAACCTTGGCAAAGTAAATAATACATTACAAATTAGGTTCGGCTCTATGCATAAGCACGCAAAACTTAATGAATTTCTTATACATTATAAATGTTTGTTTTCCATGAAAAATAGTTTAGAAAGGGAAAAGGAGAGAAAAGGCAAAGCTTACATGAATCACACGTGCAAGTAGGAAATATTAGTTAGTGTGTAACCTATTATTGTTTCTTGTCCAAAAGTCAAAAGAGTAGAAGATATAATCCACATTGTGTGACATGATGATGGCTTTTCTGATGTTTCTCCATTAATTTAGAGGAAGATCACTAATCATGGCACAATCTAAGCAAACATGGGAAACTTTTAATGATTTTGCATTAATCCATGAAATGAAATAAGCTAGCTCCAAAGAAAGAAAGGAAAAAGAAAAGAAAATTGAGCAAGGAAAGACAAACAAACATTCCAAACTGTACACACAGAGAAAAAAGCATTCAACTGACTTTCAAAGAAGCTAGCAATGAGGAAAAAGAAAGCAAAATCTAGGACATCAATTTTCTTATCGCAGCCTCCAATGGCAATGAAAACAAATGGAACCCATCGACAGGTTGAAAATGTAGTTTCATAGGGCACCATTGGAAATTGGTGCTCCTCTCTTGATGCTGTCCATATGTGTAGTTTCATACACGGGCAAACCACTAGAGTAGATGCCTAAGTCATAGTTTGTCAACTCGAACAGATCAGAGCTTGAATCACTATCTGCTCCATCATCAACCTCACTGAACTTCCTGAATTCTTTCTCCTCTGATGGATATCCATCAGCCCAATTCCTATCCTTCTCCTGTTGACGCGTACTGAGATTCTTGTGTTTTTCTGAATAGCCATCATTGAACTTGACTTTTTCATTCAACCAAGAATAGTCTGTTGTGATCCTTTTGTTATCCAGGAGATCATTTTGTAAAGCTGTAGATTTTGTTTGTCCAATATTATTGTTCTTTGACAGAGATCCCACCTGCTTGTGATCTGAATAGCTTCCAAATTCCTTGTAGCTTTTTGTAGGCGTGTGTGAATAAGGTGGTGGTGTTCTGAAACCAGAACTTGAAGAAGAATAAAAGGACTTCATGTCTGCTGTACTAGAACTACGGAAATGGCTAATGCTGCTCCTTCTTTTCCTTCTTCCACTAGGGCTCTCTTCTTCATCTTTCATAGACTGTGTGGTAGATTTTGATTTCTTCTTCTTGGAACCTGTTTGATTGAAAAGAGAGTTCAAGAAGCTAGCAAGTCTACCACCTGGAGAGCTTGGTTGCTTGTATTTCTTCTCCTTAATTTGCTTTTCCACCACATGTGTTTGTTGAGGAAGAGGGTTTCTCATCGGTACATCCAAGCTGATCCTGCCTGCTCTCCACTGCTGCCTCTCTTCCCGCATGATCTTCTGACTGAATGTTGCACAATTATAGCTAGCCGCTTCATTGTACCCTGAGAAATACCGCGCAGCCTCGAACACATCAAGCTCACCAGAGTCATTCCTGCGATGGAATGACTTCTTGAAAATTCTATCAGGGTCTGAAACTCCTGCAACAGACATGCTCAGAACTTCAATGCTTCTGCTATGGAGTTTATGTCACAAGTGCACAAGGCAGTGATTGGGAGAGATTAAAAAAAACAGAGGGATTGTATGTAACCATAAAAAAGAAAAGAAAGTGGTGAGATTGTGTAGAGAGGGGAACGAATTTGAAATGATTGAGAGTAGTGGGAAGGGTAGCTTTATAACACTAAAAATAATCAATTGCACTGTCTAATAATTTTATATGAAGAGTGTTTTTTGGAGGTTCTTGGAAATGACCCCACCTTGATGTGAATTTGTGCTTTAGTAGTTTTTGGTGCATAAAAGTTTAGAACTAAGCGAGAATGAAAATTCACTATTTGAATTCAAGAATCATTGAATTTTAGTATGCAGATTTTAGATTTATAAATCTTTTAAGACTATGAAAATTTGAATCTGAGTACCTTTTACATAGCATTCGAATTTTAATCACTTGAATTGAGTGCAATTTGTGCTTTAATAGTTTTATAGAAGTCAAGTGGGGTAGATGGGAAACAAGCTTTTATACTTCACATACTGCGAAAACCAGAGCTGGCGGTGTTGTGGATGGTGGGGGGCAAGGACATGGTGCTTCCTTGGATTCTAGGGACTCTACTATGATTTAGTGGGATTGGCTTTCGAGTAGTTGTTGGCCATGGTTCATTGTCGTGTTATTCGTGTACTTCTGCAAACTTAACTTCACCTGTTTATGAGTTTATCATGGCAATTTACAGGGTTACAGAATTCGGTAGATCCCACCTTTTCTTTTATAGAGCTCGTAATTTACTCTTTAATCAATAGATTTACCGATAGATTCTTTCATTATAAGGGTGCTAATTAATTGCTTGTTAAGCTACAAATTGACTGATGTAAATCAACCATGGCCCAGTAATATCTGGCTGCCTTCTCTTTGGGGAATCTCTCGGGTTTAAACCGTCGAGTTGATCGAGCAAGCAACATAGTTCACTGATGGTATCGGTCAGAAGTCAGAACCTGAACAGTAGCTTGAGTTTCAGGATTCAATCCTTACTTTGGCCGGGTAAGGAATCAAGGGTTATTCCTGGCATCCTGTTAACTTCTTTTTACCATTTCATGTTTGGATTTAAATATGGTTCCGACAATGTCTTTGTCAATACAACTGCTGACGACGTGTTTTATTTGAAAAAGGAAAAGAGGAATGTGACAGAAATCAGCTTAGGATTTTGGAAAAACCTCAGGAAGACAAAGAATCTTCAATCTTGCAAGCATTGTCATCAAATTATAGGAGGAGAATGATGCATTTGGGGCTAACTAACAAGCATAATTTAGATATACATAGCAATTTTCTTACGTGCTTCTCCACTTTAGCAAAGTTTTCTGTACTATTGAGTACAAAAACCTGTATAATTTTCCATAAGGGGATTTCATGAACAGCATAAGATCAAAGGTAGAGACCATTCCAGGCAATCCTTCCTCAGAAAGTGCCTAGACAAGTTTTCTCTTCTCATTCCTATCGTACGTAGTCTCTTGAATATAGAATTTTGTGTAGTCTGTACAACTACAATCAATCTGTTTCGAAGAAATGAAAACCTGTGAAGATCCTTTTTAGTGTAAAGAACTTGGGGACAATGGTTGCATCTAGCATGTGCGTGTGTGGGTATAAATAGGCCACGACACACGAGCGCGCATCAGTTTGGAAGGCCACAAGTGGCTTTCATGATGATGCTGTTGCCTGTTTAATTGTTAGCTTTCTTTCAGAACCTTTGATGGATCAACTTAGAAGATCCACCATGGCCAGGTCTTGAGTTTGGTGACCATGACAGTTGCATTAAGATCACCCGGTAGTTTGCCAATTTATTGCAGTGAATAAATGATGTGGAAAAATTTTCATGTCTGGTGGTCCATCGGCTCCTCTTGGGGACTGAGTTAAGATTCTTCAATGTCTCTATCTATAGCAAATCTGTTCGCGATCTCTGACTAAAACTTGCCATGGAAAAAGGGCAGCTTTTGCCTCCAATTGATTGTTTTGAATAGCCATCTCATTCGTATAGCTTTTGACAAATTTCGGACGCATGATTTCTTTAGCAAGACTTGAATCTGTTTTGGTTAAGCAGGGTAGTCAGGGACTTCTCACCTAGAAGTGAACTCAAGGAGTGAGGCTTTTTTTCATACATATCGGACCTGTCTCAAAAACATTAGACTTTCGGGACACTTTTTCTGTTCACAACAATGGAAGAGATATAGGCAACCGGGTCCTGATATCAATTGTTTGGTACCATTGGGCCTTCTCACTTTAAAAGTTAATTCCAGATGTGATATTTTTCTTCACATATAAGCATACATAATTTCTTTCACAATCAATGTAAAAAACTCATCACTAAAACCAATCAAATTTCTGACTTATAAATGCAAGAACGAAGATATATACTCTACAATGGTCCAAAATCGAAATGTAATTCAAGCCATAAGAAGTAAGATAGGAAAGGAAAGGCTTATTTGACCAGGTAATATAAATCAAGTGCCTGAAATCTAAGGTCCATGAAGGTCCTACATCAGGGAAAGGAATATGAATCCTATTGGATGGTGAGAACATGCATTTGGCCCCCCCATTAGGCTGTTTTGTTAAGATCAAAATCATCATCATCAGCTAGCGTACAGTACTTCCCACACTCCATTGAACGCTTGTCGTTACTTTTGTTAGTTTCTTCATTCTCTCTAGCCAAAGTTTCTTATTTCTTGGATGGATTCATGTTTGATGTTGGGTACCTTTCTTTTGTTATACACCATGCATTCCTAAAGTTACCTTGCATGGCCATGGTTCATTGATCAGTCCCATCTAATCTTTAGCCTATGTTTTCATTTCATAGTTGGTATGGTGTGGACTAAACAGAGGGATTTTTCAAGCTAATAATGAAGCTCTAAAGCTAGGGAAGAGCTAGTCCTTTTGTCAAGACATTGCAAGGAGCATAAATCCAACACTGTTTGTGAAAATTCAGCAATCCTCCCTACCAAGTTTGAGCCATAATTTTCTTTTCAGCCCATCCAAGGTCCTGCTCTAGGGAGAAACCAGCCCAATGAAAGACCCCACAAGGGCCTAACATTGTGTCTTTTATGCGAGACAGTGGGAGGCAATTTGACCCTAAATTGCCCTCTAATCTCAGCCAATGTAGTGGCCAAGACACTACCTGCTGGCATGCAATGTCTTTGTAGTGGCCATGAATCTTATTTGCAATATCCAATTGGATACTCTAAATCTTGGGTCTTCAACAAGGCAGCTTTCTAAGAAAAATTATGATCAGATAAGATAAGGAGAGGATTTTGGATATGTGGGTTACATAGGAATTAGCTTTGGAATGAGAAATCTCAAAATTGAAAAGGAAAAGTCTGCTTGGTTAAGTCATCCAACGTGGCAATTCTAGCTACACATGTAGTGCTGCATTTCTTAAGTTTGTCTTGAAAAAGGGGTGTTTTTTTGCCTTTATAACTTTGTTTTTGAGACTATCAGTTCATTCAAAAGAACAAAACATATCTTATTCTTATCCCATAAAGCATATCATCATTTCTGTCTTCCCTTGTCCCCAATTTTTCTTTTATAGAATAATTCAATTCCCCAGTTGTTTAACACTAAAAAAATTGAGCATTATTTTCCACCTACTCTTGTTTCTCAGTTACATGCATTTCTTAGACTAAAAGAAAAAAAAAAAAAAAAAGAAGATGTGTTGGATTTTAAAAGTGATTTAATTTCATTTTGTCTCAATTTTTAATTAATAAAACATGTGTCTAAAAAACCGACTATTTGAGATTCCTAACTTTAAATCCTAAACCCTAATATCAAAAAAATTTCAACTATTATAACGTTGGTTTTATACAATATTTTGATAAATTTTACATGATTCATGAATATGATTAAGCAATTATAAGTCACATGCTTTGGAATAAGTTCTCTTGATAAAATTGTCATCTTTCGGGCACTAAATTCTTTCTTCATTGAAATGGAGCTCTCTGCTTGGGTTCAACACATCAACACATCAACCCAACAGCCACTGCCAGGCTGGAGTTTTGACTGGAACCTCGACAGTTTGCATGGTGCATTAGCTTGCCACTTCGATTCAAAAGAAGAGAGAAAAAGGCAGAAAGGGGAGGCCGGTTATTTTTTTGTGGAAAAATCCTAGTAGTTGTACACTTTTCGCCATTCACTTTTTCTCTATGTGGACAAAAGGTCATTGGTTTGCATAGGATCCAAAGACAATATTATTTATAAAACTTTCTTAATCATCTAACTAAATAAATATAAATAAAAGCTAGAAGCACTCTATTTCAAGTTTCTTAACGAGACATTAGTGTTTATTATTATATTTTTATTTTAAAAAAAGTGCATTATTATTAAAAAATATGATTTTATAACTATTTAAAATTTAATATCAAAAAATCTTCGAAACATTTAATTCTTTGATTAATGATATATATATATATATATATATATATATTTACAATAATATCTTTTGATCTCGAAAAAAATACAAATACTAAAATTAATTATTAGATTTACAAAATTCTCATACATTAAAAGTGGAAGCATAATCAAAATCGAGCACTATATTTTCTTTGCTTTACTAGTCAATTAGTTCCATCCTCTCTCTTTTCCCCCAAAAAATGGAGAATATATCATCCTCTTTCTCTTCAATAAAGTTGATCACTGATCAACTTTATACGTGTAATGTGTTATCTTTAATAATTCTTGTGGAAGTTTATTTCAAGAGCATGGTCTTGCAACGATTTCTTTTTCTCTTTAGAAGCACACAGCCAGAAAGATTTTCTTCTTGGTTTTCAACCTTTTTCTTGTGCTTGATCTTAATGCTAACTTCCACCAATGATGACATAAAATGATATAGCTCTCAAATTTGGGCAAGCAATGTCGAAATTTCATACACAGTGTCTTAGCTTATTCTCCTAAATTCTACTCTCAATCAATCAAAAAACAAATGCTTTTGGCCTTTGGGGAAGCTGATATCTGCAATCTGCAATTCATATGTTTGATTTTCTGGTGCATGGTAGGGGCCAGCCATTTCTGCACTACATATAGCTTTAAGCTCAAACCTATAAAAGCATGGGTTTGATATGGTTATGGTTTTGGTTGGTGCCTCATTGTTTTAGTTCAGTACTCTCTCTGGCGTCCAGATTTTATACAAGAATAAGGAGCTTAGGACATTAACATATCCAGCAAAAGCCACTGTTGTGAATCCTTTTTTGACATTCTAAATCACAGAACTTGTGGCCTGTGGGTACATGAAAAGTTAAACCAATCGAAAAAGCTTGCAAAAGACATTATTTCCCTTGAGACTAACAGCATTCAAGGTCCAACATTTACTTTCAATTATAAAGATCTCTAGTCCGGAAAAAGGGAGAATACAAATACAAAAAGCTTGAATCTCAATTTTTTTTTTCAAACATGATTTTTTGAATTAATATTCAAATTTATTTATTTTTCACTCGGTATACATATATATATAGATTCATTAAAAAAAAATTAATCAGAAATTGAAATCTGTAGTTTTAATTTGTTATTATTGGTGAATATAAGCAACAATTTACATCCCTAATTAGGGGTATCCAGCATTCCATGAAATGTACTTCATGCTTTACCTTTCCAAAGAAAGTACAGTAACCCGACCAGTGACCACCATGATCGCAATGATCCATAGCCACAAATTTCTGTCTTCCTATCCTATGTATGAACATTAATACATTAATGCATAAACAGTGGAATTCGGTTGATAGATTACAAATTAAAATTAGGTTTATCTGTGATAATCAATTGAATTACTTGTGGTTGAATGCGTTACACAATGCAAAATAATAATTTTTTAAAATGTAGATCACTTCCTGCTCATTTTGAAATCTTAAATTCAAAATCTTCTCTCTAAAATTATTAGGTTTTAGCTGTGAGGTTGTAGCATGATTTACGAACCTATTGAGGATGGTTAGGCATAATAATGATATGATTTTTGATTAAGTAATTTTAATTCAAAGTAGAAGTTTTGTGCATTAGGTTTTTTTTTTTTTTAATTTTAACTCAATAGCCATGCATTTATTTGATTTATTAAAGAAATAATAAATGAAAATGTTTACACATAGAGACATTGACTTATTGAGTGATGATTCGATAGAGTTTGTGTGCATGACTAAATGACAAGCGTCAAGTTTTAATCATATTTGTAAAATTTAAAAATTATTTAATTCAATTTATGATTAGGATCATAATTTTTTTCTGAATTGAACTTTTTAATTCATAGTGAATGAAATAAAAATTGCTTTATATAATTTGGTTGGATGACCTAAATTTAATTTATTTGATGAAGTTACATGTACAAAAGAAGTTGCAATCATAATCAACCAATGGATTAATACATAACTCTGATAATTCAACATAAAATTAAATTAAACTCACAAATGATGATATTTGAACTTGAAACTTTAAAGTTTCAAGCATTCTCCTTGCTACTAAATTGAAACCTATTAGCTCACTAAATTGAATTTAATTAGAACTTGTAATTAAATTTCCTGCTTACTACTTGACATATTATAACTTTTTATTTAGGGTAAGTAATTGAAATTGATTGAAAAGAAAAAAAAAAATTGAAAATTTTCTTTTGTTACTAATGTTGTGAGTTGTGACAATGATATCGTAATCAAATGTTGGGGTTTCCCGCTTTAACACAAATTGCAAAAAAAATTTACAAAAGTGGTCGAAGCTTAGAATTCAAGAAAGGGGTTGCATGTATTAGATTTTGAATCTCAATCCTGTTACATGTCACCTCATAATAATAAACGCATGAACTATTTGAATTAAGTCTCAAATTTCGAATTTCAATGAATTTCATCTACTTTTGATTTGCATATTTATATATATTTTAACCATATAAATAGAAAGAGAGTTCTGTCTTCTAAGCAAGGGGATTTTAATTTCAATTTTCAAGCAATTAATTTATTTTTGGTAGTTAACTAATTAGCTTTTATTGTACAACGCATTAATTCAACATTAAAGATTGAGGGCAGTCTTTTTTTTTTTTCATAGTCCTAATTTTGACAAAAAGGCTTAGGTGACCTTTGATTATACAAGTTAAGCAGACAAAAACCTCAAGGGTCAAAGAAATTAACAAAAAATTTGGAAAAGCTAAGAGCCTAAGACTAAGGAGGAGGGGCATGGCCTCCCTAGATGACAATTTTCATCTTTGAAATATGAAAACCCTAATTCAAATTCCTAACTTGTCATTATGATTTCCATTCTATAATCGTTACATCAAATATTAATAATTATAGTAATGAAACTCTAGAAAACTATCAATTAAGAGTTTGAGTTTTTAAAAATTAAAATTAAATTGTTTTTATCAGTCAATCATTTTAATTCCAGTGTTATTAGTTAGGTTCTGGTACCCAGACCTATATTATCATTAGGTAAAAATAAATAATTTAAATTTCTTCTATTTTTTCTTTCTACTTTTATATATATATATATATATATATATATCGCTATTATTTCAGACCTATACTAAAATGTTTTATCCAAATTAGTAGGCTTCCTATGAATAACAAAACAATGGTGTTAGGAATATTAGGGAACTTGTCATATTTTAAAATATGATAATGTAATAATAATGACGATTTCAAAATTCAAATTATTGTCCAAATGTCTAGAGAAGAAATCTACTACCATTCTTTTCAACTAACTGATGATAAATATTTAATTCAATAATATATGTATGTATTATATTTAAACAGTTAAATTCAAATAATCTTTTTTTATGATAAAATGAAATTAAGGAAATAAATTTCAAGAGTTATTAATGTGATTAATCTAATTAAAATCAGTAAAATAATTGACATGATATATGTGCATTCTTTTTGTTAGACTCATTATTAAAAGAATAATTATCATATATATTGTCAATAAAATTTTTTGACTCCACAAGTTAGATTAGAATAATTACACAAATCCTTTAAATATATTAAGAAAATAAAAAATAAATAAAATATGATATATATTATTATCCTAACTTGCTTATGGAATAAAAAAAATTCATTAACGGTGTATAGTATATTAATTCTTATTAAAAATAAATGTTATTTTTTAATTAATGGTTGCAGTTTTTTAATAAACTATAAAGAGAAAAAAAATTCAAACTTATTTTAATTACTAGATTGAGATAAATTACTTGTTTCCAAACTTAATCCTTACAATGCATAATTTATCTTTAATCTTAAGGGTTAGTTGACAAATGTTTTATTGTTAAAGATTATAAATTCAAATTCATAAATAAAATAAATATTTAAAGTGAAATTAAGTGTAAATTTTATTAATTTATTATTTATGAACAATTACCTTAATAATTAAAAAAAAAAAAAAAAGGACAATCACACAAGGGGAATAAATGATGGTTGTGCAGTCGACCCGTGTAAGTATCATCAGAGTTAAAGTTCTGCAAACAGCACGAGAAAACTACGGAAGCCGAGAAGGCTTGGATTGAGAGTTATAGCCAATCAGAGCTCGACACTTTCCTACGAGATGTCAGTAGGCCTGTCTCGTTCATTATGACTGCTGCATGTCATGGATTTGTTTTTTGGGTTCAGAACGTACGTTCAAGTCGCACGTTGGTATCAGTAATTTCTTTGAATGTCGTGATAAATCCATGTGCCAAACAGTAACTTATATACAAAAGGGTTTAATCTGATGGATTAGTTCGATTTCATTTAAATTCTTTTTTTTTTTTTAAGTAAAGCATTTAATCTGATGGATTAGTTCCATTTCATTTAAAATAATATCGTATTATTGAAACTGATTTTAGATTAATTGATATCAATGGTTTAATTTATTTAATTGTTTAAAAAATATAAAATTTTATTATTTAGATGAATATTTTATACATTATTATTGTGATTTTTTTATTTTATAAATAGAGTTAAAATGATAATATATATGTTATTTGAATATATTAAGAAAATAAAAAATAAATAAATAAAATAATTGTTATCATCCTAACTCTGCTTATGAAATCAAAAAACTCTACTTATTCTTGTGAGGTTGAGGATCCCAATTCTCTTTCAGTCGATATTATGCCACCTTCTTCCTCAGCTAACTAAGTGTATAGAATATTAATATATAAAATATTAAGGATTAATATTTTATATATTCTGGTGAAATTTTTTGACTCTACAAGTAGAGTTAGATTGATAACATATGTCATATTTTATTTGCTTTTTATTTTTTTAATATATTTAAAAGACATATGTCATTATTTTAATCTCACTTGTGGAGTCAAAAAATTTTAATAACGATGTATAGATAATTATCCTTATATTATATATGATTTTAAATTTTTATGTAAATTTTATTGTATTTATTGGGTTATTAATTTTAAAAATTGATAATCAGTTGAACTACTCGAATGTACCGTTTTTTAAATCAACTAACAGTGGAACTAAATAAACTGAAATGAATTTAATCGGTCTATGTTTCTTTTGTTTAATATGTTTTTTATTTTAGCTTTAATTGTTTGAGGAATCCAAGGGAGAACGGTCTTTAATTATCAGGGGAAAAGTTTTATTTTATTTTATTTTTTATTTTTGAATTAAAAGAAAGAGAATTTTTAAAAAAAAAAACTTAAAAGTAAGAAAAGTTATTTATTTTCGAAATTTAGATATATTGTCAATTTATTATTAAAATTTATGAATTTATTAAATTTTTATTTATGAATTTTTTAAAATTTATGAATCACCTATCAATAAAAGAAAATAAAAATTCTAATTTCAATATTTTGTAGTCAATATTTAAACTTTAATCAATTATAATAGTAAAAATTTTAATTTCAATATTTTACAATCATATTCAAATTTTAATCAATTATATCAATCTCCCTTACAAAATAGCGAACCTTGGTTACGAGACTGCTTTGAATATGTTTTGATTTTTGGGTTCTTACTTTCTCTTCTTTTTCTTTTGCATCGACGTTGAGAGAGACATGTTGTGACTCGCATATCAGCTTTTGCATTCAAAAGAAAAGGCTCTGATGCCATGAATCTTGCTATCCAATTCTCTCTTTGCTGGGTGGCTTTGGAGAAATTTGTTGTCAAGGGCTCTGTTTGGGTATTGCTGGATTCCCCACATATCTTTGCTTGGAGCATTGAATCCAGACCTGACATATGGTAGCTTAAGAAGAATATATGCAAAAAGCATATGCTTGCCGACGCCAGAAATCTCTTGGATTTGCAACATTGCAATTAATCATGTCTTAGAATATGTAGTTACCTATCGTATAATTGGGTAAAAGATACTCCCAAGAGTTGGAGACTCGATGTAGCCAGCCAGGGCGGCCAAGGGTTCTTTACTCGATTCTCCCAGCCTTTTTCCAAGATGACCATTGGCTCAATTTCGGCCACACATAAGTCATCAGAGTTGAAAAAGGGTTGGTGCATGAGGATAGCAATTGCCCCAGTGATGAGCATCAAGCATCTTAAATATCCTAAGAACCTTGACCTAGCTAGCTTTACAACGTTAGATATATTAAAGGGAAATCTACTTTTGGTGTTTACTTCAAGGATTACTTTTGCATCAAAATCTTTATTTTTGAGTGGAGGTTGGAATATTAAAGGAAACAAAATTAAGGGTTAGTTTTTATTGTTTGATAGAAATAATATTAGGAGTAAAAGTGGTGAGGATACAATTCTTTATATAGATATCTAAATGAAATATAGTTTATTATATAATTATTATAATAGTGAAATATTTCAAGCAAAATTGGTGAGGATACAATTTTTTATATAGTTATCATAGTGAAATGTTAGCTGTGTGGAAGTTGGGATATATTTATATGCATCACTTTCCATTTTATTTTTAGGATTTGGATCTTATAATTAATCATTTGAATTTGGTAGTTTTGAATTTTTTGTAATTAAATTATAACTACATTTTCTTCCTTTGTTCTTAAACCTTTCAATTACTGTTAAACGTAACTTATAAGGAGTTTAATTTACATTAATTCGATTTTAAGGAATATGTTATGATTTTATAATTACAAAATTATGACTTTTAATAAATGGATAAATTGCATAGCATAAGGTAAATGATATATTTTTTTCTCAGCCAAGAGATTAATTTTATTAATATGATGCCAGAGAAGAAGGCAGTACCAAAACAGATGGACTCAAAAATTGAAACAGAAAAAATCAGCCAAGTAATGAAGTCTTCGAGTCAGTGATGCCATTAATTTCTGTGAAGTTGTTTGCCTTTATGGCCCAATTAGCATCAAACCCTATAATCTTAACATGAAAAATGAATCCACAAAGCGGTTATCGACAGGGCGGCGTTCGTCAAATAATATTTAATTTAATTACCTGATGATGCCGTTTAAGTCCTAAGACGTAAATTATTTATATATTTTCTTATCATGTCAGAGAAATACGTCACGTCAAATATGAATTGCTTGCTATATATGGTCTACTAATCTACAGTAAAACCACTAAGTACAAAGTTCTTGAATAATTTACCTTTCAATTTTAATACGTATGGATGAAAATTCACCTCAAACCTTTAATTTGTATTATTCTATTAATCTTACCTATAATCCTACCATTAATTTATTGATTGATAATTTAAGCATATATATATATATATATATATATATATCTCAATTGGTTAAGGATTAGTATTTAAAAAAAAGTAATGTTTCAAAATTTAAAGTACAGAAAAAATGTAATTTTTAATTATTGATGAAAAAAGGGATAACGTATTCTTAAAATGGTATGTTTAGTATTCATACCATGTCTTGATTTTTGTTTTTTTAGGTAGACGTGTCTATTAGTAGGTTTGATCTTAAAACGTATTGTCTTTTTGATTATATAGAATTTTGATTGCTTGCTTTAATAAATTTGACTTTGAATGAATTTGAAATTAAACATGCCTCTATATTAGGTGAGAATTCTAATCATTTCACAATTTTAATTTTATTTAATTTATTTTTTAGATTTTAATATAATTTTTTTATTATTACTATTTGATATCAATTTCATTATTATCACCGTTTTTAATTTTATCAAAATTTATCGTACTATCTACCCAAATTAATCTCAAAAAAATATTTCTTTTTGTTTGAAATACTTAGAGAAAAAATATAAACAATAAAACCTCAAAACATTTAATCAAAATGAAAATGGGTTAGAAATATCTAATTAATAATATTATAAAATAGATAAATTGTGGATGAGATAAGATTATACTAAGCATCATTTGAATATATACCTTGCTTTTTTGCATCTATTTTCCCCTTAGCCATGACTCCAAACACTCCATGGACGAACAAGTTCCTGCTGCTGCACTCAACTTTACTTTCAAGCAATGAAAAGACATGGTAATTAAAGGCATCTTTATAGGGATATAATGGTCAGATGGTTTCCAAACTGGGCCACTCTGCAACTGTTTCCATGGTGATGTTTCGACACGTAGAACACTTAAAGTTCGGAATGTTAAGATTGATGCTGACGTTGTCATGTAGTCAACTCAAACTAATTGACAAATTAGAAAAGAAAATCTAAGAAAATTTATGGGTTCCATGTTCTACATGCTTAAACCGGCTAAAGTAAAACTGTAGCGCGTGATAGTATTGGTAAGATGGAGTTTTATTCTTTATCTCAGCAAAGCTACCAAAAGCAAAACCCTGGTTCAAGATAAACGATAGTGCCCCACTTTGGTTTCCCACTCTCTCTTTCTCTTTTATTTTGGAAGAACGCTGAAAACCTAAAAGCTTTAGAGTTTAACCTACTCATAAAAAGAAGAAGATCAATTTCTTTGTCCTAAAGGAGTAGGAGAGAATTAAAGGGAGAAAAGAAGAGAAAAGGGTTTCTGAAAATACCATGGTTTTCTTTTTTTAAGTAAAAGAACAGATCAGATAAACAAATATTATAATAGAAATTTCTTTTCTGGTTGTTGTTGTTTTGTTTTGGTATATAATAATACTATTGAAAAGGAGTAAAAATGGGGAGAGGAAGAGTGGAGTTGAAGAGGATCGAGAACAAGATAAACCGACAGGTTACATTTGCAAAGAGAAGAAATGGGTTGCTAAAGAAGGCTTATGAGCTTTCAATTCTCTGTGATGCAGAGGTTGCTCTCATCATTTTCTCTAACCGCGGCAAGCTCTATGAGTTCTGCAGCAGTTCTAGGTAATTCTAATGCTCTTTATATGTTAATTTCATACTAACATTATCCTTTTCAAAAATTGAATCTGGGTGATCTGCTTTCTTTGCTCCATTTTTTTTTGTTTTCTTTTGTTGGTATGGTTGATTTTGGTGATGGATTTGCATCTGTTTACCGTTTACTTCTTCTTCTTCTTCTCTTTCTTTGATTTAGCTGTTTTTGTCTAGATATTCATAGATCCAAGTCTTTGAAAAAGTTCCAGTTCTAAAACATCATGGGATAAAATGATTCTTTTGTTTTATTAGACAAGAACATGTTATCTGGAATGTGTTAGACGTGTTGGGTTATGGTTCCAAGTCTCTTTTTTGATTGCTCCAACATCTTAATACGATTTCTTTGGCAGATTCTGTGAACTGCTAAATTAAGGTGTTATTATTTCTTAAAACTTCCGCTTGATTATCAAAAATAAATATTTTTGCTGTGATCTTGTATCAGCAAAAGGTTGTTATAGGCTTATGAAATCATGCTTAACCATCATCGTCTGAAGTTAACTTAACTAAATCAAAGGCCATGAGCTAGGTTAACTTTTATTTTATTTTATTTTATTTAAAGCTTGTAGCTGCCACCGTCAAGATCTTCAGCCCAAGATGCATGCAAAAGTATAAAAAAACAAAAAAGAAAAAAGGATCAATTTCTTGTTCTGTTGCTTCCTGTAGTGATTAATTATCTTTTTTTGGGGGAAAATTAAATTATAGTTTTATTAATATCAAAAGTTCCAAAGCTATAGCCAAGCCTTTAAATTATTAGAATTAGTAATATAATTGGCTTCTCCATGAACATGTAAAAAAATTCTCAGATCTTTAACATCAGCAATTCTCTCCTTTTTCTTCTTTTTATTTGTTTGATTCATTTATTTTAATATTCGTGACACATCCAAATTAGCATTTCCATCCCCAGTCCATGTTTGAAAATGTCAGATGGTACATCCATTATTTTTTTTTTTTACTTTGTTTTATCTGTCACAATGATTTCTGAACTTGCTTTTATATAAATATCTATAAAATTCTTTTTTCTAAATAAAAAAATCTAATTTTATGCATTCCTAATTTAGTCAAATTGCAGTGCATCATCATCTGTTTCAAATCAACATGATTTTCAACAAGGGATCGAAATCTTGTAATCTTAAAGAAATTTTATTCCCTAATTTCTATTTATTAATTTTTTTTCTTGGATTCAAATTGAAGATCTTTGAAATAATTTGATTCTTTCTTTTCCTTTTTTAAAAGTGCAGCTTTCTGCTGCTATATCATCTTATCAATTGATTTGATGCATACATCTGCAAGAACATTAACCCTTAACCAAAACATGTACTCCACTATATTTATACATCAATACTGAATTAACTGACAATATCTTTAATTACACATGACATCACTTTCTCGTACATATAGACTATAGTTCATTGCCTTCTTATGGTTATGACTGTATTTTTTAAAATCCTGTGTCATTTTACTAGATTGATTTGGATTATCAGGTTTCTTTTAAAAGTTTAATTCAAATTTGTGCATTTACTAGGGTTGCCTCTCAGGGGCCCCTCTGATAATCGTCCGTTCTCCGTTCTTCTTTCATTCATAACCCACCATTATCCATGCATTCTTCGGGAACAAACAAAATTTGGGTGATTTCCTTTTTTTCTTGTTCTTTTTTTCATTTTTCTTTTTCCTCTTGCCACTTTCACTCTATTTGTGTTTTTAATGCTTTGTATTCTGCTTTATTTTTACATTTATAGTAGATTTTTTTCTCTTTAATTCATAAATGTAATCATTTAGACCGAACAATATCAATCTTGTTATGACAATGTTTCTAGTTGTAAAATATCATTCTCTTTATACTATAATGTGGGGTTTAGAATTGTTTGATGTAGCCTTAGAACCAAGCTAGCATAATAAGACTGATTTTGCATAAAGTTGATGATAGTTCATTATATACATATATTTCACTTACTACATGAGTCATAACTCTTAAGGTCTCTCCCAAGATGAGTCTCAAATTCTAATGGTGGAATTGTCTCCTTTGGATCAATTATCATATAAATAATGCTGTTTTCTCGTACATGTTCATCTCTATTTTTTCTCCATTTCAGGCTAATACCATGAGTTTCCTCTTGTGAGATTTTTGTATTCTTGAAGAACTTGTTCATCTCTACTTTCTCAATTATAAATTTCAAAATTAGGCATCGAAAGAACATGTTGACTTATTTATGCTCAAAGTTTTTTACATCAAATATTCTTATATTTGAAATTTAAATCATTAACAATACATTATCACCATATAAGGTAAGAAACTATACATGTGTTAAAGTTCATATTACATCCAAATTTCCTTTTATTTTGTTGGATAGAAGGAGAGGAAGGGAAAAGAAAGGGAAATGATTGTTTGGAAAACTTGGAAAGTTGTTATAGTAAGGGAGGGACACGAAAATTGAGATTTTTTTAAAAAGATTTACTCATTAAGGTGGTGTTTGATATTAAGTAATCACTCCAAAATCTTCGTTCGAGAGGATGAAAATGTTTTCACCAAGATGAAATATTCTATAAATTAAGTTTGAAAATATTATTTGAATAACATTAATAGTAATTTATAATAAAAATTCTTCCTCCTATGCTTCCTTTTTTTGTTACTTTAATTATTTTTTTCTTTTAAGGTGTGTTTAGATAAGAGATTTCAATAGAACAATTCATTTCAATCACAATATTTAAAAGTTTAAAATTTAATTTTCTTGTTAATTTGACAAATTTGAAGTCTCGAAAATTTACATAAAGAAGTGGTTTCTCATATTTCTTTCAAATCTTCTCTTACTTATTATACATAACTCAACATTAAATACAAAACTGAAAATATTATTTTATTTAAATATAGTATATATTTTGTTTTTTAAAGTTATTAATAATGTATTTTTTTTTACAAATCTAATCATACCCATATTATATTTTTTATATTTTTTCTTATATTTGTATCATTATTTTTTTATTTCATCAAATTCTAATAGTCAAAATTAGAAAGAATAGTCATCCAGACAAAACAATTATAAATGCTAGTATTTTCAATTGATGCATTTTGAAATGTTTTTATTTTGAAATTCTTCAAAATTTCTAAATTCTTCCTCCAAACTCACATTTAGTAAATTCATTAGAAATATATTTGTTTTCATTTTCTCATTTAAAGGTTTTTCAATGTACTTTTTTGTTAAAAGTATTTTCCTACAGACTATAGATAAATACTTTCTTATATTTGTTAATCAAATCGTATAACTAATATGTTTCATTTTTTAATTGAAATTTGGAATTATTAATTCTTTACTCTATAATATGATTCAATACTTGATTTTATTTTAAGAAAGCATACTGATTTCTACTTTCCAACAATTATTACTTGTAGACCAAACTTAATCATCTTAAATTATCAATGATAATGTCCCTAGTAATTAGATTGCCTAAATGATTAGATTATTCTCTTGAGTCTGGAGAATGTAGTTTTTTTTTTCCTTAACCATAGTGGAGTATTTTAAAATTTTTATTCTTAAATAAATGTAGTTTTAAATTTATTTCTTTAAATAAATGTAGTTTTAAATTTTTTTTTTGTAATTTTACAAACTTAAAACACTATATAATTAAGAGTTTTTCTACCAAAGCATAATCTCTTATAAACCCTAAATATTATTTTCTATTATTTTCTATGAATAACAAAAATATTATTGCAGTCAATGTACATATCTCCTTCCTCTCTCTTATATTTGAATTGAAATATTTTGTCTTTCCCCTCACTCCTTTCTCTTATATTTGACAGGAAATATTTTCTCTTATATCTCTGTAATTCATAATTTGAAATCAATCCTTCCATTTTGAAGCATAAAAATTTGACCCAAAAAAAAAAAAACATTCTCTTTTCATTTTCCAAAAAAAAAAAAAAAACTTTTTTTAAAATTTTTTTAACCAAACAAATTTTCTAATACAATTCTAAAATGGAAAAGGGTTTTGCTACCAAACATTAAAACAAAAGAAAATATGTTTTTAATTAATTACAGATCCACTTTTCCATTTTTTCTTACCATGCACACCTATGGTATATTTTCTATCTTTCCACTTTTCTCTCCTCTTAATCTTCTAGCTTTTCTTTTTTCTTTCCACTCTAACAAACAAAGTCTTAGGGTATGTTTGGTAGAGTAGAAAAGTGAAAGGTAGATAGGGGTGAGAGAATAAGTGCAAAGAAAATAAATTTTAATAGTGCTTGTTAAGAAATAAAATAAGAAAAATTGTTATTTTATTTCATTATTAACAAAATCAAATCATTTCAAATTGGAAAGACTACTAGAGAAAATGATATAGATATGAGTTAGATATATATATATATATATTTATAAAATTATCTTTTATTTTTTAAATTTTATTTTGTTATCTTAATTGATTAATGGTATAATGGTAAACAATATAAGTTCATTTACTGTCTTTTCATTTTCCAATTCTACCCAGCAATGAATCAAAATAATTTCTCTTTATTTTTTATTTTTTTTATCTTTCCTATCAAGTAGATCAATGAATAAAAAATATAGATATTTTTCATTTTTTTATTTTCCTGACATTCTAATTTTATATGTTTTCATTTTTCTATTCTACTATAGAAAACCTTGATTTTTTTTTTTTTTAAAGTAAAAATCCATCCTATTCTTGGAGGCAAATCAAGAAGTCATAATAAAGTAACCATCTGTTACAACTTTGTCCTGCATTTAAGATTCTACTGAATGCATAAGCCTCTGTCCACTAAGTATTCTTTTCCTTTTAAGAGGATTCTGGTGGTTCACTGAAACTAACCTGTCTAATTAGTCTGCCTTCTTAGCAGATATTGATGAATTAGGAGTACTCAGGGCACAGTATTTGATATCAAACTTTCAATTCATGACTGCAAATTAACTAGCTAGGCATAAATGTACTTATCAACTAGGGTTTCTGGTGGCAAGGGTCAATCATACTCAAGAAAAAGCTGCTTGAGCACCTGAGCATTTTGATAGGTGCATGTATTCCATGCTCAAACAGTAGAACATTTCGAATCATCCTTCACTAAATCAGAAAAAGAAAAAGAAAAGGAAAAAAAAAAAAACATTCATGGCTGCTTTATTGGGCTGAGTTTTGTGACATCAAATGATCATATATTGGACTGAGAGTCTGGGACCTGTGATTTTAATTTTCAAGCATTTCTTCAATACAGTGCTGCCATAAATATTTAGCTTTGTCATCCTAACTCCCTTTCCTGGCGTTTTTATGTAAGCAGCATGTCTACGACACTTGAGAGGTACCATAGGTGCACCTATGGAGCATTGGAACCTGGTCAAAAAGAAATTGACACACAGGTGTTTTAAACTATTAATCTCTTCTTTTATCAGCAAGGCTTCTGGAACTCATAAAGCATGCATTGCCACAACATCAGAAACTCTGCATCAACGCATTAGGACTTTGCTTAGTAGGAGTGAATAATGATAGAAAGAATTAAGAATGAACAAAGTTTTAATCTGATGGATAACAGATAGATTTGATAATCACTTTTTTTATTTTACAACCTAATTATTGGATTAAATAATTTTTAATTGCATCGAGCAAAACCTAATGCTCATATTCCAAAAAAAAAAAAAATTTCTCCAATGGGACTGTTTAACCCCTTAATGTTGACTACTTTCATTTTTCACCAATCTTTAACAATGTGCTCAACTTGACTGTTTCATGTCATCAAACAGAGCAACTACCAGGATTATTTGAAGCTCAAAGCAAAAGTTGAGGTCCTTCAACGTTCACAGAGGTTATATATATATATATATCCACCATTAATTCACACAGTTTAAACTATGTCAATGGTTTGTTTATGGAGCCTCTATAGTGAGAGTAGACTTGATTCTTGTGAATACATACTTTTTATTATGTAGACATTTTCTTGGGGAAGATTTAGGAGACTTGGGCACTAAGGAACTGGAACAGCTTGAGCATCAGTTGGACTACTCATTGAAGCAAATCAGGTCAACAAAGGTACTCTAAATCAAATTCTTCTATTTTTTTTTTTTTTTTTTTTTTTGCTGCTTCATTTTGCTTTCAATTAGGTTATTTAAATCACAAAAGTTAAATTCAGGCAATGGATTAATTGAATAAATATATTTTCATTCTCTGTTCCTTATGAGATCTTTTGAAAATATTTGGGGAGAGTTAACCTTAGTTAGAAACTTAGGACTGAAGCTCACCTGTTTCTGAAAATTGTTGCCAAATAAAACACCACAATTTAAGGATATTCTTTGTCTTTGTCTAATATGACCCTGGTTATTCCCTTCTACTGAAATGGGCAATAAGAATTTTCTTTATTTTGTTCTTTTTGATACTTAAATCATTCAGTGTAGATTAATACATACACAATTTAAGGGAACTTTTGAGTTTTGAGTTTTGACATTAGAGTAAACTTGTCAATACTAGACACAACATGTTAGTATGATACTAATAAAAAATATCAAAGTGATAAAAATTAAAATTTGATAAAAAAATATATATGAATATTACAAAAATTAATAAAAAATTTTGTAATTGACATTTTTACACAAATTTTGATATAAAATTTACAATATTTTATATGTCACAAATATATTATATACACAAATTATCGGATTACATTAGACATACATGAAAACACAACCAGTTACTAAGGCAGTGTCATTTGGAATTGTTGTCACCTGTCAGTTTGCTTTCACTTTTAATTTGCAATAACAGGCAACATTTTGGAAAAGGTTTGTGGATCTGACATAATGAATATGGTCTCAAAAAGAAATAACCTTGCATAGGTGAACAATCGAAATCTGTTTCAATTATTCAATCTCTCATGCTAGAACTGTGTTCTTATTTCTTTCTAATGATTGCAGATGCAACTTATGATTGACCAACTTTCTGATCTTAAAAGAAAGGTATATAGTACGGCTGGAGATTCTTTTTATCATCATTAATAGTAGAAGATATTATTGTACTTTATGCTAACTTGATTCCATCATGCATGTTTGTACTCTTTGTACAGGAAGAAATCCTACTGGAAACCAACAGAAACCTGAGAAGGAAGGTAAAATCCTACTTAGCTTGAAGTGTTTGTTCTAATGAAGTAGTATAAAACTTTGATGAAGATGAGTCTCGGTGTAATGGTAAATATTTTTTTTGTGATCTTAATTTTTTCATTAGTGCGAAGAGAAGTTGCGAATGTATTATATTTTAAAATTTCAATTCGTAAAAATTTTGTACATTGCGTTTATCCTTTAATATATAATTTTTATTTGATAAAAATGGATACAAGGTTTGATCCAACATACTTCTTAGATTTGGAACATCCGTATCTACAGCTTTTGCATGATTTATTTTGAATAGGGTCTAGAAAAACCGAGTCACTCGTACTAACCGTATGCTGTGTGCTGGCTTTGCCAGTTGGATGAAAGTACTTCAACTCTACGGTCATCATGGGAAACTGGGGAGCAAAGCATTGCACCAGACAACAACCCACACCCACCTCCTCAGTCAGAGGGTTTTTTTGAGCCTTTACAATGCAGCAGTTCTCTGCAGATTGGGTAACATATCCTAAATCTAGTTCATTAATTTCGTGTTGATATCTGAGGTTTGATTGTCGATAGATTCTTTCCTGCTAATGTCATGTTCTCTTCAACTTTCTCGGTGCAGCTACAATCCTACTGTAACAGATCAGGTCACTGCCGCAGCCACTGGGCCAAGTGGATTCATCCCTGGCTGGATGCTTTGATTGTTTTAACTTAAACTAAAGAATCCATATCTTCTCATATAGCTGATAAGAATAGAAAATAAGCAAATTCCAACCTATATTTTGATGAATCTATCTGGCGTGAAGGATAGTGAAAAGTTTAAGGCAAGGATCCAATGTAATAATCTGTATAACGTATTGGATACTAAGAATGCTAAGTTATTTACTCATGTGATGTGCCAACTCCTAGATTCTTGAATTGTTAATATCAATTAGGAAGGAATTGCTCAGAGGAAATCAGGGTTCATAGCATTTAATATCTACTCTCTTTTTCAAAGTGCAGGGACCTTTATGTAGATTTGATCGTTCATAGTATGTAAAATTATATTTGTGTTAAATAAAATAAGACAATTTTGTGTTAGAATATTTATTAATACGTCAAATACAATATTTATTTATTTATTATCTTATTCATATATAAATATTACCATATTTTAATCCGTATAATTTTTGTGTTATTTATTTATTTTTTTATATCATATTTTTTTATTGAGTTTAATGCTATGTAAATTCTTAAAGTTATAATTAATAAAAAAAACAAGGAATTTGCATAATGATCTTTGTCTTTTTTTTTTTAGGTTATGGTGGTATGGATGGTGAAATTGACTTCAATGAAGTAAGATTGATTGATTTCGATAAAATTGAAAAAAATAAAACAACTATTAAAAAGATATATTTTTAACAAAATAATTAAAAATAAGATTGAAAAAATAATTAAAAAATATATATATCCTATTTGTCTTGTTGCAACTGAACTCACCGCGCTGCATGTGCTTGAGATGCAAACTGCAGCTTGATCACAGAAAAAGTACTGCTGTCATTGCTTTTAGTTAGTGGAAGGTGGTAACTGGTTGATATCTGTCCTTTCAACTGAAAGTAGACTGCTGATGTCAAGATCCGCCACATCTAAGAAGAGAATCTGAAGTAAGGGCGTGAAAACGGTAGGATCAAACTCAATTAATGCCGGAGGTTAGCCTTAAGGTTCTTGGCTGTTAATGGCAGCAAAGAATAAGATATAGCTGCAGCAATTATTTTGTTGGAGAGATCATCGATTTGAAAAGAACAGAGATCAGAAGAGTCTGGTTGACTAATATATATATATATATATATATATATATATATATATTAACATAGAAAGCAGCTTCCTGCTTAAATTAGTCTAAAAATCTGCACATATATTTGCTTCTCTAAAGAGATGCTGTACACTACGATTCTAACTCTGCTCTAACAAGAGCTTACATGCATGAAGAATTCTAAATAATCATGAGGCTTCAACGGATGCAACAGTTTCTTCACTGCAAAGAGTGAATCCGATTCAAGTATAACATTCGTGTAACCAAGTTCCCATGCATGCCAGTGTCCGAACCAGAGTAAATGGCATTAATTTCACCCATGGATATGGAGCCCCGCCCCATTTTCCTTACAAAGTCGAACAACCATTTGCCATCAGAATTACGCCCAAGTCCACCTTTTGCAATCCAACCAGGGTTAATTAAAATTCTTTCATTGAATATGCTTGGTTTAAATCGTCAGGTCTCCTACCATTGAATGATGCAAAGGCTTGTAATTTTTTTTCAACGTTGGTAAATTTAATGATTATCCCTTAATTATTGCAGCAAAACCCAAAATTCTAACCACATTTCAAAAAATAATGTCAATAAAATTTTTTCATTGAGATTTTATATTTGATGCCGCAATAAAGTAAAGATGCTCCATGATTCATCGACCTCTCAAGAAATGAAATATAAATGAAAGAGATTTTTTCGAGATCCAAATACAAATTTTATAAATTGTTTAGAATATCAAAAAAAAATTATTACTATTTATTTATAAATATTTATATATTTTTTAATTTTATTTATTAATAATATTATGAAAAAAAAAAATTTTATGCAACGATAAAAATTATTTTTTTATTATTTAAAAATTATTAGTTAAATAAAATAATATTAAAGTCTCTATTAATATGCATAAAAATATATAACATTTATATAGTGTTTAATATATTAAATATAAACCCTGTCGTCAATAGTGCAACGATCTCATCTCATTATATAACGGAGGCATTATGCATATAATCGGGGCTCGATGGTATGGGAAGACAATTTTTAGCCGTTTGTTGTGTAATTTACTCAAATAAATAGTAGACACCTCGAACTTTTGAAAAGATCCACTTTACAAAGGTGGGGGCCCGACAAAAGTCAATGTTGACAGACAAAATATTTTAATCAGTAAAAACATAATAAATTAATGCTACTGTAATATCTACTATACACGTTTATTGCAATTTTTTTAGTATGAATTTTATTTTTTTATTTTTTGTCTTGTTTGGGTACTTTATTTTATTTTTATTTTTATTTTTTCTAATTTTATTTTTTTGTGTGGATTTTTTATTTTTATGTTGCTTTGTGATTTTGTTGTATTGAATTTTTTTATGATTTTGAAAAAAATCTAAAAAGCATTATTATTTTTATTTTATTTAAAATAAAAATTTATCATTGCATGAAAAACAACTCATCACTATAAGTCAGATAATTTAAGAGAAATTTTTTATTATAAGAAAAATATTTAATAATTAGAAATGAAAATGAGATTGCTTAAATTCGTATGTAGGTCTTAAAATATACAATAGAAACACTCTAAATTAATCTCATATAAATTAACAAATTCTCTAAATTAATAAAAAATCATATTCTCAACTTGGATTACTATAAAATTTTTTTAATAAAAGCTCATTTATCGTACTAATTAATAATTTTATCTTAAAACCTAATGTAAAATTTTAATTCTGATTATCGGATAAATTAATAATTTGATAAAAAGATACAAAATATAATACATAATATTCAAGTATTAAAAAACACTTCAAGATATTAATTTGTAAAAAAAATAATCATATTTAAGATTTTTTATTTTAAGAGCTAAAAAATTATAAAATGTATTATTAAAAATATATTTACAATGAGATTTTTAAGAAAATTAAAGGCTATATAATTATTATGGAATTTAAAGAATGCAAAAATTAAACAAACATATTATTTCACACAATAACATTTTACAAGGTAAAACTATTTAAATTTAAATTAATACTCAATTATGAATCCCAAAAATATTAATTTAAAAAAGTTCTATTATAACACAATGTTTCTTTAACTTGTCAGACAAGAAGTTTTTACCTAGGAGTGTAGATGAAGATGGAGATCATATTCTTCCAACCCATCAAACTATACCACCATAAATATAATTATAGAACACCTTCCACCTACTTTGAAATCAATTTTACTATTACATTTACTTTATTTTTTTTTTGTAAATTAATATTTATCAATTTGATATAATTGAGGAAGTTTGGGCTGCCTTTACTATAAAAAAAAATAACATTTTTCTTATGCTAGTATAAATTTTCTGATTTTTTTAATTAGTTTTTTCTTTCTTGGAGGGTTGGAAATCTCTACCGGAATTTAGGCTTTTCAACAAAATTATTGAATGTATGAGTTGTTATAAGTAAATATTTATAAATTCTAGCACAAGTTGTCGTTTGGTTGGATTTAGCGTAGAGAAATTGTTTTTGTCAATAATTGAAATATTTTGTTCCCGCAAAATTATTTAACAATAAAATTTTTAAATTTCGCGAGTAAAATTAAATTATTAACAGTAAAATTATTGACTCGTTCTACTAAATTATATTTATGAAGATCTCTTGATTTGCTGATGTGTTTGTTATTTGGGACACCTTTCGGTGGTAGAAATTCAATAACGTTTGATTCCTTATCCAAAACAGGAACTAGACTGTGGGTTGCTTGCTCTTTCACTCTCTCCCTTACGTTGTATTCTTTAAGAGTTAGTAATAATGGGTCTAACATCTGACTTGAGGAAAGCAGCGGGTGGTCTGGAATTAATGGTGGAGCTGAGCTGAGGTTGGACCGTCGATGCTGTTTGCAGCCTGTTGGAGCTTCTTCGGGGATTTGCTTTGTCTGGAGTGTTATTTTCTGAGATTGATGTGTATATGGGTGATTGGAGTCATCAGTTTTTAATATCTTCTGAGAAATAGTTGGTATGGTGGATGCTTTGGCTATGGCTGGTTTATAGCACGACGGTGAGTTGTGCCTAATCTCTGTGGCTACCGTATTAATTTTTCGGTTGGTTATGATTATTTTTAGCAGATTGAGAATGGTTTTATATTGTGATTAGACTCTGCTAATCTCTGCAATTGATTACAAATAAAAATTTATATCCAATTTGCGAAGTATTATTTATTTTAATTCAAAATTTTAATAATTTTATATTACAAAAAACATATATATCACATTTATGATTTTAAATTTTACACATATATCTTAATGAATTTTTACAATTTCTCGACAAGAGATTGAGATTCAAAAGAGTATCTTCTTGTACCCTTTTCTCTTTTTAATAAAATTCTTAACTAACAAAAAAGTTTAATGATCATTGGCAATAGACTAGAAGTTTCTTTTGTTATCTATTATGATCAGTACTATATTATTAAGGATGCGATCCATGATCAACATGGTATAAACGAAGCGCCAAATGGAGAAAGAAAATAAATTTAAGCACACAAAATCTTGTTGTGATTTTTCAAACAAAAATATATTCCATAAATGAATGACATTAATGTGGAATTAAATCAAATATATAAGAGATAAAATTTAACATGGTTCAGCATAAATATCTACATTTACAAAAGAAAGAAAAATATATTACAAACTATAAGTCTAATTTCCAAAATAAATATAGTTTCCTTACTTCATAATGTTAACCAAGTTTCCAACTCTTCCTCAAATCCCTCCCACATAGATTAGTGATTAAATCTCTTTGTTTTTCTCTAGTTCTAGAGACCGATAAGTTCCATTATTTGATCACTAAAAATTTTAATTCACTAAGATTTCTAAAACATTTATTTATAAATAAACTTAATTACAAGTAATTCTTCAACCAATAGAATTTCACTAAAATTTAAATTTGAGTCAATATCTAACAAATTTAACTCAAATTTTCATTTTTCATGAGAAAGGTAGCATGCTAAAAACTAGCATATTAATCGGTTTGTCAAAGGAAGGTGCCTTAGTTATCCATGTGAATGGTACAAATAATGCACATGCTGCAGCCTGCAGCCAACCTCTCCCCTGAAATTTAGCTATATTTTTCTCCATTAATGGAAGCTTTTTGCTTTTGACCAAGTTTCTGGCTGGTTGTGGCTCCCAAACTTAACCCCGGCAACTGGCAAATGTTTGGTGCAATAGCAGCATTCTCATTTGACAGATGCAAGAAAAAAAGTGTTGAGGTACTTGATTTGATCTGAGTTTCAGGTGTTTACGGTATCAATCGATCTCTACACTAACAAAGAAAAAGCAAAGGACCGGCCACTTCTTTCTGATGAAAGTAACTTTTTTTATTTAAAATGATATGGTGACAAAAATGGCACTTGTAGATTGGGAGAAGAATTGCTTTGATTGAACTATATTAATTTCCCATTTTGCCAATTACTTGATAATTAAAAGAGTTTTGCACAAGATATATATCTTTTAATCAGATTTTCTTTTTCTTTACAAAAAGACCGAAACTTGAGGTTAAGTGTTAGTTTGAATGAGTGATAAGATTGATTTCGGTAAGATTAAAAAAAATGATCATTATAAATATATATTTTTTATAAAATAATAAAAAAATAAAAATAAGAGTATGAGGGAAATTTTACCCACCAACTATTTTTTCTTATATAATTTAATCTCACTGCACCTTTCAAACACACTATGAGAGAGATTGTAAATATTAAAATTTTAATTTTAGAGTAAAAAATACTGAATATTACCTCTTAAAAATAATTTAATGAATTATCTAAATTAAATTTAAAATTAAAAAATTATTAATCATCATTAGTTTTTTTCTTTTCTAATTAAAGTTGTCAGGAATTGAATTTTGATTATTGTTCAGTCCCCCCCAAAAGAAGAATTTTGATTATTGAAATTAAGACAATATTTTGGGTAAATAATTGATAAAATTGATGTGATTTTGGGTAAATAATTCTAACATTTTAAGATAAAAAATTTATATATTATATTTGAATTACTCGAATTATATATATTTTATCTTTCCTTGTGCTAGACGACATTTAATTTCATTCAAAACTTGCTATTTTCTAACATGACTTTTCAATGTGCAGTGACTGATCGATGGAATCATGTTCCAAGAATAGAAATAGTTCGAGAGTCTAAAATTTAGGGTTAATTAATTAATGTCCTCACCTACCTCAGTCTCTATATAAGGTTTATGCATTACATATCAATAATGCCAAAAAAAAAAAAAAAACTATTATAACTTAAATCAAATGTACTGTAACAGCAGTAGACAACAATTGTAGTACATAGTACCCGCATCTCTTATGATGCCGTGCCAAGTGATAAAAAATTTGCCTCCAATTTTTGCCACGTGAGTTAAGAACCATCCAATTAATTAATGGGGTTCACTTCAACCCTAATATATTTATTTTTTATCTCATCTATATAATTTAGGTAACTATATATTAAAAATGAGTTCTCAAAATCGAAACAAACACCTCAACAATTTTAGCTTTAATTATGTTTTCGATTTCTTGTAATTTGTTGACTATTTCACTTTTTTGTAATTAATAATAGATAATTTACTTTTCAAAAATATACAATAAAATCGAGTAAATTTTCACAATTTATTACTTAATACGATGATAATTTGATAACGTAATCAATTAAGACGATGAATTGCCAAAAGACCCGGCTTATCCTTAACGTAATCAATTTATTACTTAATACATTTAAATTTGAAGAAAGAAGACAAAAATCTAGCATAGGAAAATGACATTAAAAAACTCCAATTTTTATTGAACTTAGCTTTCTTTTCCTATTTTGTTTTTAGTTAAAAAAATGACTATTGAAAACAAATACTTGTGCTTAAAAGAAGAAGAATTTTTAAAAGTTGTCTAATATTACTTTGCAATTTTTGAAAAAGTAGGAGCCCTAAGATAGTGTGGGGGTGGGAGGTGGCAGCTAGAGAGAGCTAACCTTGCGGAAAAGCCATGGCAACCATTTTTAAATTTCCATATCCAACTTTGATTGATGAATAAAAATTTGTTCATAATATAGAATTTCATTTAGAGGAGATTCAATTTAAATATATTAAATTATAAAAAACAATAAAACTTTATTCCTTCCACGTAGTCGCAAATTACATCAATAGATTCAGATATAACTTCTCTTACCAAAAACATTTTTAATATACATATATAGTAGGAAATTACTTTTTGTGAGGGCAATTATAACACTAAAGCTATTGGATATCAATGCCAATAAAGCATAATTAATTCAATTATATTGTACATACCAATGCTATAATCATTATTTAGATTAGATGTAATAACGGTGCCAACTATGAGTGAAAAAGCAAATATAAAGGAAAAAAAAAGCAAATATAGCAGGAAAGAGAGAAAAGAATGGAAACACATATTTTATTTATGTATTATTCTTTTTTTTATAAAAGTATCTACAAGGAAATAAATTTTTTTTTATGCTCTTTTCTATACTATATAAGTTATATTTTGGCTATGCACAAGAGGTAAAATAAAATATATAATATTCTGAAGTAAAAATGAGAAAAATTATTACTTTACTATCTAAATTTTGAAACAAGGTAAGATTTCAGTTACTGTTATTATGGTTGTACATATGAAACCCATTTGATTTATTTATAAAAAGGAAAGAAATTCTCTATGATCATCCCATAGATCCCACTCGTTCCCAATAGATTTGACTTAAAATTTCTGGATGAAATTCTTAAAGTAATGGTTAGGATGCCAACTAAAGCTGATTATGGGCAACGTCCAGGTTTGGGTCATATAATAATAATTTATATACAAGTTCAAGTCTGGTTTGACTCGTAAATTTGGATTTAATTTTTAGTACATGTCCATTTTATTTTATAATGCAAGCTTGAGTTCAGTCCGACCTAGCCCGAATATTATTTTATTTATTTGTTAGTATTTTAATTTTTTGTTTATTTCTATTTTATTCTTTTAGTTCATTTTAAGTTCGATTTGATTTGTTAAAATTTGCATACCAATTGCCATATTAAATATATATTATCATGTTTATTAATTAATAATGTTTCATATACATATAATTACATATACTTAGTAAATATATTAAAAAAATTAATTTTAATTTAATTATTCTCAGATTGGGTCGGACCCATACTTCAAAGGATCAAACTCAAACCCAAAAATTTTGCCCTAACTCGTTAATTACATCTAATATTTTTGTCCAAATCAAACAAAATATCAATGAGATTTCAGGCTTTGTCGGTAGCTCTGCCTTTAAACAAGTCTCATGCTAACATGAGAGAACTTAAACAATAGCATTATTTGAAAAGTAGTTATTATGGCAATTAGACCGAGCAATTTTAAATATTATTTTAAGTTTGATTTTATATTATAGTTTGGTATTGATATATTTTTAAAGTAAACTTTATTAAAAAAAAAATCAAATTACAATCATGCAATCAAATCTAGATACTCTACATTTGACAAGAAAGCCATCAAAGAATTTGCTTCCCTTAAAACATGAAAAAACTCAACATCCCCTGACAACAAAAAATGACTGCAATTTATTGAGCAAGTTGTTGTATTTCCATAGACTGTTAATAATTTTGTTGAGTCAATTATAACCACGTTTGAATCGATTTCAATGATAAGTTTTGTTCTGATATATAATGATAGAACTTTTTTTTTTTAATTTCACAGATAAAGTTAAAAAAATTTCACATCTCTTTTTTTTTTTAATTTTTTAAATATTTTTAACATATCTTAAAAATATGTTTCATGTTATTAATCTCATTGATGAAATTTTAAACTTTCACTGTCAATGTATATTCCTTATTAAATGAATATGGAAAAATAAAATTTGATAAACTACAAGAATAAAGAAAGGAAATAAAATCAGTATTATTAATTCAAAATTATTACTTTTTGTTCAATTACCAAAATGCATTTATTAAAAAAATATTTTTTTAAAAATTATTAAGAAGACCACTAAAATATCATTTTTGCCACTAATTTTAAGTTGAATATTGAAAATTAGAGACAAAATCTGTTTCATTCTTAAGAATTTGAAAAGCTTTATTTCTTTTCTAATAATTTATTTTACAATGATAACAATGAATAATTGTAGAGTTCTATTATCCTATTAAATTAAAATTCTCTTTTTTTTATACATAATTTGACAAAAGGAAGATACTGGCACCAATTTTAAAAAAATAGGGTTTTTTCATGGAACATTAAAAAAGTAAGAATAATAATGTGGAGACATGTACTCAACCAACCAAGTATTATAAGTTTTAACCCGAAAGTCTTACTATTTTATCCTTATGTAGGATTGGAGTGTTAGTCGTTACAGCCTCTCCTATTAAAGCTCGACATCCCCGTCAAGCTCAATTAAACTAAAATCACGTCAGGCGTTGGGCTTTTAGAGGTGGCTCATAGAGATGGTTCTCACGAGGTTGTAGCACATAGTTTTCGTATTTTCAATTGGTGCTTGTTGAACTATTTGTCGATCCATATCCAACTTATAAGATATTATCTATTTTGACTTAAAAATTTCACAGTTTTGTTCTACAAAAAACACCTCACAAGTATGAATTCAAATATATTTGTATATATATAGTGCACTAAATCCTCATAATATCTTAATGTGATATTAGAATATATTAAAAAATGTAACCAAAATTATACATATGGAACTATATATGCACTTTACTCTATTCAAGTTAGATCTTTTAGTTTATTGTTAATTGATTTTAAGTTAAGTGATTAATTCGATATCATAATCCAAATTTTTTTATGTTCTTTCTACTTGTTGTTCTTTTGTGCTTGTCATGAGTCAATGAAACTATTACTAATTAATTTTAGGTAATTGAATGCTAACAGACAGAGGCAATACAAATTAACATTTTCCTTTTAATGAACGAACCAAAAAAAAAAAATTAACATTTTCCTTCTTTAATAATAAATATAAATTTTCAAAAGAACTAACATTTTTTTTATCAAATTCAAATTTTACCAATTTACTTATTTATAAAATATTAAATTCTTAATTTCAGTATTGCAGATTCAATCCGCGATAGTTTGAAATGAATAAGAACTCAAATTAACAACATCCAAACATTTGGTGGACTAATAGATGTACAATGTTTAACATGGTTCTTTCTCCTTTTTAAATAATAATAAAAAATTTAAATCAATAATGTAAAATCCTATTAAATTTTTGAATCAAAATAATTTATAACAAAAATTTTTATATTCGAATTTATATCAAATTAATTTTTTTAAATCAATATTAATAATATAATGCATAAAAAATAATCTCATACACGATATTATATCGAAATATCTCATTATTTAAAAAAAAAAAAACAAAGCTATAGTTTTAACTTTTAAGTTTTAACCCTTTGTTTTAATGACATCATTTTAACCCTTTCAGTTACTGCTTTAATTGCTCTAGAATATATAATCTCCGACGTAAGCAGTGAGTTTGTGACAGTGGAGGGGGTGTCCCCGTACAGCCCTGTAAATGAGGAAATCTGTCTAAAAAAACAAAAAAAAACAAAGTTTCCAACATAGAACACTAACTACTACACAGTTATGATGTAAATCAATGGGAAGCCGACAACACATCCTTAAAAAACCACTCTGGTTTTTACCCCAAACCCATTCACTTTCCCTAAAACCGCTTTTACTCGGGTTATTTAGTTGTTTTTCCCTGCATTTCCAGTTTTCTATATATGTGTGCATTGCTTTCTCAGACACAACTTCAAATTTACTCGATCTTCCTTGTTTCTTTTTTGGTTTTAGAATTTGGGTTTCGCTTAATTTGGTGGTCTCTTGGGATTTCCTTTTCTGAAGTGAAAGAAAAAGAGAGGAGAGAGAGAAAGATGGGGAGAGGTAGGGTTCAGTTGAAGAGGATAGAGAACAAGATCAACAGGCAAGTTACTTTCTCCAAAAGGAGAGCTGGGTTATTGAAGAAAGCTCATGAGATCTCTGTCTTGTGCGATGCTGAGGTCGCTTTGATTGTCTTCTCCCACAGAGGGAAGCTCTTTGAATACTCCAGTGATTCCAGGTAAATCATCCGATTCCGAACTAACCATTTCTTCTTTTCATTCTGGTTTTCTTAAGCTTTTTACACTTCGATATGCTGCAACATAGATCTTCTGACTCCATAAAATTTTCAGGATCCTGTAAGAAAAAAAAGACAATCTCCTTTTCTTAAGCTTTTTTCATTCTTTCCATTACTCACAGGCTCCGAATGTATAATAATCTTAGATTAAACTAGGATTTACTAAGTTTTCCATTCTTTTTCTAGTTTAAGAGAGAAGTCAACACATTGAAACAGATTAAAAAAAAAAAAACTATGGCCTTTGGACACTGTCTTCAGCTGTTTCCTGGGTTTCCATGCAAAGTTATCAGGTGAACAGTAAACTTAAGCTACGCAATAGCATAGCCAAAAGGATATCACCTTGAAAATCTAACAATAACTACATCTGTCTTAGAAGCCTTACAGGAATACCGTAAGAATGCAAACCTTTGAGGAGTTTGGCTTCATCTGGGTAAAGCAGGTATTGTCCAATGGCAGAAGAAGAAATCTGCTTCTGTTGTTTCTTTCTTGAGCATTCGGTTCCAGTCCGATGGTCTAACTTTCTATATTAGGAGAAAAAACAAGACGTCTCTTTATTATACGCACTAAATTCTTACCAAGAAATAAAAAAGAATAGATTCAAAAAAAAAACTTAAACTAAATCTAATCTTATACTGAAGTATAATTATATATCCGAACGTAACGCAAAAGTATCCTTAATATCTATGATTTTCTATGAAAAAATATATATTTTTCTTATAAATCTCTTTGGAAAATGTTTTCATTTGTTTTGAAATTATAAATCAATTGAAGAACTTGCATGGTTTGCACTCTCTTGTCGTCTTCTCTTGTTTGTTACTTGATTTTTTTTTTTTTTGGGTTTCATATTCCTGCAAGCTACAACTTCTCTATCTCTTCTTCTTCTTCACCAGCTGCTAAAACCTAGTGTCCAAGACCCTCTCTGGCTTTAGAGAACTCTGATTCAAGAACTACAAAGTCTATACTAACAACTGGAAAAAAGGGTTATCTTTTTGTAAGTTTGAAAGAAAAGGGTTTTACACTTCTGAGGGGGAGAAACTCTAACTCCACAAAGTTATCCAATTTTTTTCTTTCTACTCTCTTTCTCTCTATGCAAATGGATTTTCAGCAATCAGTTCTAGAAATCTAAATCTTAGCTCGAAAGTCGCAGTTTCAAACTTTAACGGTATGTTTGGTTGGAGGAATTACGATTTTATTCTCCTCATAATGTACAAATCCTTTTAATTCTTTTATTTGGTTCATTTTTTAAAACAAAGAACTCGGATTCTATGGAATGATTATTTTTTGTGAACAAAGAGTGACATTCCGCTTTTCCCCCTAAGAATAGAAAAGCTTTTTTTTTTTTCTCCATTTTACCTTCAGCCTAATTAGAATTTTTATAAAAAGTGTTGTTTGAGTAAATTTTTTAAAAAAATACTATTTAGAGAAATTAAATTAATATTTGAAAAATTTAATATAAAAATATTGTAGAATATTGAAAATTTTTTAATACAATTTTTATAAATTTCTAATAAATTTCTAATTAGTTTTTAAGTGAAACAATTAAATAAAGTGAAAAACACTTTTTCTAATTTAAATAAAAATAAATGAAATAAATATAAAGTTGAACAGACTAATCAACGGGAAATAATATAATTTTTTTTTATAAATTTTTACATTATTGCAAAGTAAAGTGAAAAATTTTTCCACTAAATACATATTATTATAATTAGTATTTTTTTAAAAAAGTTTTGATTTATAGTTTTATATATAAAAAAAAAAAATCAAATCTCCTTCTCTCATAAGCTAAAAATTTTAAATTTTAAAATAAAACACTTGGTTTCGCTTTTACAATACATAAGTTCTTCCAAAAGCTAAGCTAAATATAAACCTAATATTTTTTGACTTATTGATTAAAAAATAAAAATTAATAATTGCAGATTAATATTTTTTATAATCAGTAATTAATAATTTATAAATAATAATTAATTCACTGGAAATTAATAATTAATAATAATTAATATTTAATAAACAATGATTAAAAATTAATTAGGGTTACAACTTACAAGGCAAACAGAAAAGCTAGTACAGCACAAAGCACAGCACAGATTCTAAACAACTCGACTAAATACCATCTAAAGGTACTATTGTCAGCTACACTGCCACCCTCATTGACAAAAATTTGTTCATCTTTTCTGATTTCATCCTTTATTGATCCACCACAAGGAATATCAAATGGTTGATGGAAGATACTGTCATCTGCACTACCAATTTTGTTAGGTTTACAACAACAATGAAAATGAGGAAGAACTTCTGACTCGACTTCTGAGACACCATAATAAGATTCATTATCGCAATTAAGCATAACAATTTCCACAATTTTCTCTAATTGATCCTTCATAATTAACATGACCCTTATGTTAATATCTTAAGTTTGAAGGCGGCTCTCCTATATATATACTTAACTTCATTTATTCAGAGTAAAGACATCCACAGCTCTTTCATGATTCTGAAATACGCTCTATAACCATTTCCAATGCATTTGCAAGGAAATATTGTTTTTTTTTTTTGCTCAGCCAAACAGTTAAATTTTACTAATAATAAGGAAACGATACATCCCTATTGCAACAGGGTCTTATGAAGCAATCAAGATTACATAACCAATCTCAAAACAATAAACACCAAAACCAAAAAAAGAGAACTGACATGGCAAAATACCATAGGATAGAACTCATCCACGATACAATGAAATCATAGCCAAAAAGCAGAGAAAAAACTCGATCTATCCACTCCCATGCGTGCCAGGGCATCAGCAAACGAATTTTCCTCCCTGAAACAATGAACCACCTCCACTGTACCAATTCTAGTCCAATATTTGTCAATCTCATTAAAAATCCTCCAATATTTCCATGGTCTATTCTCCCTAATCTTTATCCAGGATACAGCAACAACAGAATCAGATTCAATGCATAAAGTTTTCGAATGAATCCAATCCGAAAGAGCAGAAAATTGTAATGCCATTTTGATGGCACAAACTTCAGCCAAATTGGAATCCATCTCACCTAACGGTCCAAAGAAAATACCCAAGACTGATCCATTTTCATCTCTTAATACCCCTCCACATCCTGCAGGTCCAGGTTTTCCACGAACAGAACCATCGACATTAAATTTCAATATAGAAGCTGAAGGACGAGACCAATGAAATATTGTTAATAAAAAAAGACAGAAATCATATTCCTATCCATAAAAGATCTCGGATCTTCTGAGCAAGGATGTGCAAAACTAGTCGGGAACTTTTGTCAAGCAAGTTTTGGAAGGCAGGTTCGTGAGAGAAGGAAATTAAAATGAAGAACAAGGGTCTTATTGTATATTATGAGTACACTTGATGAAAAATTGTAATTTTCTTTTTGTAACAAAAAAATCGTAACTTTTTGCACATTAGATAATTGTTTTATTATTAGATTACAATATATAGACAGAATTTTATAAAAAAATAGTTTTTTTTTTTTTTTTTTTGAAATTAGACTACAAGTTTTATAGAAAACTGTAATATTTCTTGTATATAAATTATGAATTTTTTTTTACTTATTATATTAGAATATTATTTTCATAAAAACTGTAATTTTATTTTATAAATTGTAGTCTATTTGTATTACGCTTTGCCAAAAAATTGATCTTTTAATTTACTAATCTAGATTATGGGTTTTCATAAAATTGTAATTTTTGTATATAGAAATAGGTTTTTATTAAAAAAATGTAATTTTTTTGTATACTTTTTTTATTAGTTTTTGTTAGTATATTAAATTACGTTTTTTTTCGAAAATAAAATCCTAGATTTTTATGTATTTAGATTATGGTTTGTATTAAAAAAAAAATCATAGTTTTATATTTTATGTATTAGGCAAACTGTATTTTTTACATTTTAGAAGAAAGTGTAGCCTTCAATGTTGTAACTTGTACATATTCTCTCGTAACATTGTGAAAATATCAGAAATTAACATATAATTGTCATAGAAAATAAATTATGAATCAATTGTTTAACATCTCAGCATCACAAGAATATACATATATAATAATCACCTCCAATAAAAATTTGATCACCTGTTTAATTGCATAAAATAGAAATTAATTTTTTTATACAAAATAATCAACTGTTTGAACACAAAATAGAAATTAGTGCAAGAAATAGACAGAATTTTAGGCTCATTCACTTTATTGAGAGACATTTTTGCTTGCTTCATCAATTTTTTCTTTCTTTCTAGTGATTGTAGATATACATGTCAAAAATACATACATATAAATGTTAAGATGAAAACATTCAATAAGGATATTTAGAAGTTTAATTTAAATGACTTGTTTGGCCAAAAGAAAATTAAAGAATTTCAAAATTCAATTTTAAAAAATTAAAAATTACATTTTATATTTTTCATACTTATTTTTCATTTCATCAAATTCTAATAATTAAAAATTTCTCTTTTTCTTCTTAAAATAACATTTTGGATACATTTACAAACATTGGATTTTTGAATTAAATTCTTCAAGATTTTAAAATCATCCATCCAAATGCACTATTAGGCTTAAGTAAAATCACATATTAATAAAAAAAGCTTCTGTATAAATGAAAATGTTCACTACTAATTAAATTAGCCTAATGAAATATCATGAAATCAATAAGGAGCCTAATGAAATTGAATTTCCCATAAGAAATATAATAATTAAAAGATGAATAGAAAAAAAAATCTCTCCAATATTTGTTCAAGTTCATAATTTTCTCAGTTTTCCATCATTCCTACTAAGAAAACATAAGAGCTGGATTTACATAATAAAAAAGAAACTATATATTTGTATATCTCTAAAAATTAACAAATAACTTAATTTATTAACAATACAAACTAAATTTAAATTTAAGTTTTAATATCCATCAATTTAAATCTACCATCTGTACTGTTAACTTTTATGTAAACCTACATGCATGTTATAACATGTTATATTCTCTGGATCATATATAAACCCTTATGGTTATTGTGAATCAAAAATAGCAAATGTGAAATATATTGTTTGACGATTGACGGGTTTAATTAAGAAATCATTGTCTGTTTCTGTAATTAAGCAATGTCATTTTTGGCAGTACAATGCATAGTAAATGGTCTCAAGCACCATTACCATACCAAGAAAACTTGTATCTCCTGAGTGATCAGTTTAATTATACTCAATTAAACACGATTTCGGGGTTTGTTTGCTTTTGAGTCTTCCAAGTTTCAGTACCTTAAAATAAGACTAAACAGCCTTCTTTCTTCTTTTGCATTCAATCTTACTTTCACCACATGGAGATGGTTATGTAATAATTCATTCTAGTGAAATTTCAATGATATGTCAATAACTTCTTGATCAAGCGGTTAAAAGAAAATCAACATGCATGCTAAAAGATTTGGATTCGAATACAAGCAATCTTAACATTCATTTCCTCCACCCTACCTCCAATTATCTAAAGAAAAAAAAGGAAATTTGAGCCTTAGTTCTAGGTTTGGATTTATTGAATTCCAAACACAATACCATTGATGAGTTATGAATTGCAGTGCAGCATAAAGTCTAAATATATAAGTTCATTACGGCAAAACTAAGTCTAAAATATTTTTCTTGTGTTCAACAAATCAATTAGCTAGCTAGGATCCTTAATTTCTTATACTTCACTAGAACAGAATCAAAAGACAGTTACAAGCATATTGTTAGACCCTAACTACTTGATCAGGCGCCCAGATCGCAAAGGTTCGACTGGGGGTGCTGTGACGAGTGCGGAGCGCGGGAAAGCTTTGCACGGGGCGCAACGGGACGCGCACCGAAACAGGCAAGACAGGCACTTGGCTTGGGCGGATTGCCAAGCATGAAATGGAAACGCTAACGGACGATGATCGTAGTTTGCGGGTGGCAAGCTAGGCGAATCCTTAAAAATCGGGATAAGGATAAGGATAAATGCGGGTCATAAGCCAGGATAAGCGGAGAAGTCTTGGTAGACCGAATCACTGGAGATTATCACAGATATAAACTCTGAAAAGCATTGAGGTGGCGATCATCCGGAGAGTCCTTAGTTTAGTAGGAATTAATCCTATAGAGTTTCTGTTGTAATCAAACTCAGTTGCCTACGTGAGGGGGATGTCCTCACTTGCCTATATAAACCCCAGGGGAGGGGGTAGAATATTCATTCATCAGTTAGTGAGAGAATTATTCAGGGAGAAAGAGAGAGATAGCTAAGAGCGGTTTTCTTGGCTAAGTTTGTAATCCTTTTATTGCGGATTAATAGAAAGACTCTTTTCCCTAAAGCTTGAGTGTTCTTTGCTTTATAAGTATACTTTGTCGAGTCGTTTTCTTGCTCAAGTGCTATATCGCTGCGTATTGACCCGGATTTGGGTTAGTGTGAAGATTGGCTGTACTAAGTTGCGGGAAACTTAGGCCATCACTGGGAAAAGTTCTATAGGAGAGAACGACCCCGTGACAATTTGGTATCAGAGCCAGGTTTTGGATCATGGCACACGAGTTGGCTGACAGAGTTGCTGTACTTGAAGCAATGGTGGGCGTACCGCAAGAGGAGGCGGGTACAATGGCTGAGCAAATTCAGGCCATGGCAGGCAGTGTCCAGGAGTTGACACAGCTGGCATTTGACATGCAGAAGGAGCATGTTAATCGCTACACCAACGTCATGCAACATGTTCGCGATCTATCGGATAAATTTGAGGTGCAGTTAAATTCCCTGAAGGCTGACGTTTTACTGATGAAACGTGCAATGACTGCTACAGACCATGGGGAGGCGTCTAGTAGTAGTAGGGGAGGTGATAGTAGCGATCTTCAGAAGAAGATCAAGGTGCCTGAACCTAAGGAGTTCGCAGGAGTTCGCAATGCGAAGGAGCTTGAGAATTTTCTTTGGGATATGGAGCAGTACTTCAAAGCTGCTCGAATACCGGAGCAGGATCAGGTTACAATCACTAGCATGTACCTCTCGGGTGATGCTAAGCTATGGTGGCGAAGCAGACTGGCAGATGACGATAGTGCTGGTCGTCCGAGGATTGAAACATGGGACGCACTGAAGAAGGAGTTACGAGATCAATTCCTCCCCTTGAACGCGGCATGGGTCGCGAGAGAGGCACTCAAGAAATTGAAGCACATGGGTTCTGTGCGAGATTATGTCAAGGAGTTTAGCTCTTTGATGTTGGACGTCAAGAATATGTCAGAGGAGGATAAGTTGTTTAACTTTTTCTCAGGACTTCAGCCATGGGCTCAGGCTGAGTTACGTAGGCAGAACGTGAAGGATCTGCCACAGACAATTGCGGCTGCAGACAGTTTGGCGGATTACAAACTGGGTTCTTCTTTGAACATTGGGGAAAGGAAGAAGAACCATCCTGATGGAAATAGGGGGAAAGGCAAGAAGGACTGGAAGAAGCACCAGAGAAACAAGGAGCAGGCTGAGTCTTCTAAGCCGAGGGGACCGGATCCACCCCAAAGCAAAGGAGATTGGAGTTGTTTCTTGTGTAATGGGAATCACAAGGCCCGAGATTGCCCTAGACGGACCAAGTTGGCGGCCCTCATGAGTAAGGAGGATTCGGATGACGAATGTCCAAGAGTTGCCCCGATGCAGTTGCTCAACGCTATTCGGACTGAGCAACAAACTCCTCATAAGGGACTAATGTATGTCAAAGCTGAGGTGAATGGGAGACCGATTCGAGCGATGCTTGATACAGGAGCAACCAACAACTTCGTTTCATTGAACGCAGTTGAGCATCTTGGCCTGAAAGTCACAAGGAGTAACAATCAGGTGAAAGCAGTAAATTCTAAAGCCCAAGGTATCCAGGGAACGGCTACCGCATCGGTGAAGATAGGGACTTGGCAACAGGATTGTAAGTTCTTGGCTTTACCTATAGATGATTTTGATGTAATCATGGGCATTGAATTCTTTGTGCAAGCAAAGGCATTTGCTATTCCACACTTGGGTGGATTGATGATATCTGACGAGACATGTCCAAACTTTGTCCCTGCGGAGAGAGGACAAGGTACTGGGAAGCCGTTGCTGCAGTCGGCTTCACAAGTAAATACTGGGTTGAAGAAGGGGGAGACAACCATACTTGCTGCCCTGGTTGAGGTGAAACCAGACACGGTTGTTGAGGTACCGGATGAAGTAGCGACGGTGCTGAACGATTACAAGGATGTAATGCCCCCAGAATTACCCAAGGCGCTACCACCTAAGCGCGCCATTGATCATAAGATCGAGTTGGAACCAGGAACTAGACCACCTGCACGAGCACCCTACAGGATGAGTCCTTTGGAGCTAGCCGAGTTAAGGAAACAACTTGGTGAGTTGTTGGATGCGGGATATATCCAACCATCGAAGGCACCATATGGAGCCCGAGTTTTATTCCAAAGGAAGCAGGATGGCACACTAAGGATGTGTGTTGATTACCGAGCCCTGAACAAGGTAACGGTCAAAAACAAATATCCAGTTCCAAATGTCGCTGATCTGTTCGACCGGTTGTCGAAAGCGGCATATTTTACCAAGTTAGACCTGAGATCAGGATATTGGCAAGTAAGGATTGCCGAAGGAGATGAAGCTAAGACAGCTTGTGTGACGAGGTATGGCTCTTTTGAATTTTTAGTTATGCCTTTTGGTTTAACTAATGCACCTGCGACATTTTGCAACTTGATGAATGATGTCCTTTATGAGTACCTGGATCACTTTGTGGTGGTATACCTAGACGATATTGTGGTGTATAGCCAGACGCTTGCAGAACATGTGGAACACCTCAGGGTGGTGTTTGAGACCTTGAGGAAGCACTCTCTCTATGTGAAGAAAGAGAAGTGTGAGTTTTGCCAGCAAGAGATTATGTTCCTAGGTCACAAAGTTAGCAGTGGGAGAATACGGATGGATGAGAGAAAGATCCAAGCCATTGTTGAATGGCAAGCCCCTGCAAAGGTCCTGGAGTTGCGGTCTTTCTTAGGACTAGCCAACTATTACAGACGGTTCATCAAGGGATATAGCAAGATGGTAAGTCCTTTAACTGATCTTTTGAAAAAGGACAAGAAGTGGGTGTGGTCTGATGAATGTGAGCGGGCTTTTCGAGAGATCAAGGAGGCAGTGACATCCGAGCCAGTGTTGAGACTGCCAGATTTTAAGCTACCATTTGAAGTTCACACGGATGCCTCAGACCGAGCCATTGGAGGGGTGTTGGTCCAAGAAGGACACCCCATTGCTTATGAAAGTCGCAAGCTGAAGGATGCGGAAATGCGATATTCAGCTCATGAGAAGGAGATGACGGCGGTTGTGCATTGTTTGGAGGTGTGGAAGCATTATCTATTGGGAACGAAATTTGTGGTGGTAACAGACAATGTGGCTAACACTTATTTCAAGACACAGAAGAAGCTGAGCCCAAAGCAGGCACGGTGGCAAGAATTCCTTGCAGAGTTTGATTTCACCTGGGTACATAGACCAGGAAGGGAGAACCAGGTGGCGGACGCGCTGAGTCGTAAGATAGTCCAGTCTTATGTTGCTTCATTATCCGCTATTGAGACTAACCTGATTGACAGGATAAGGCAGCAGGCATCAGTAGATAAGACTTATGAACAGCTCAGGGAGAACGTAAAGTTGGGCAAAGTTCGTAGGTATTGGCTTGAGGGGGATTTGCTGTATGCCAAAGGCAATCGACTCTATGTTCCATCTGGCGGGGGACTAAGGAAAGAGTTGCTGAAAGAAACCCACGACCCTCAGTGGGCAGGACATCCTGGAGTGGAGAGGATGTTGGCATTGTTGTCAAGGACATATTATTGGCCGAAGATGGAGGAAGACATCGAACTATATGTCCGTACATGCCACATATGCCAGATTGATAAAACCGAACGGAAGAAGCAAGCGGGTTTGCTTCAACCACTGCCTATCCCTGAGAGGATATGGGAATCAGTTTCTATGGATTTCATTACGGGATTTCCGGAGATAAACAAGATGAAATCTATAATGGTGGTGGTAGATCGTTTTTCTAAGTATGCTGTGTTCATAGCAGCCCCACATGCATGTACCGCACATGAAGCTGCAGAGTTGTTTTTGAATCATGTGGTGAAGATCTTTGGATTGCCCAAGGATATAGTGAGCGATCGGGATACTCGGTTTACTGGGAGATTCTGGACGTACTTGTTCAAGTTGATAGGTTCAGAATTAAAATTTTCAACGGCTAATCATCCGCAGACAGATGGCCAGACGGAGCGGATTAATGCATTGTTGGAAGAGTATTTGAGGCACTATGTGACCGCAAGCCAAAAGAATTGGGTGAGTCTGCTCGATTCTGCACAGTTTTGCTATAATATGCATAGATCATCTTCCACAGGTATGAGTCCAGCGGAGTTAGTATTTGGACATCAACCTACTACACCTTTGGAGATAGCAAAAACTAAGTCCCAAGGGGAATGCCCAGCGGCATACAGATTTGTGCGAGACCGTCAGGAGTTGATGGAACAGGCTAGGGAGAGCTTGGAGAAGGCACAAAGGAGGATGGTGAAATATGCGGATCAGCATAGGCGGGCACTAGAATTTGAGGTGGGTGACAAGGTGTTGCTCAAACTAACGCCTCAGATATGGAGACAAGTCACAGACAAGCGGTATCACAAAGGTCTAGTGCAAAGATACGATGGCCCTTTTGAAGTTATAAAGCGGGTAGGCGCGGTGGCTTATCAGCTGAAACTGCCAGAGAGGATGAAGTTGCATCCTACTTTTCACGTGAGCTTTTTGAAGCCTTACCACAAAGATGTTGATCCGGAAAGACAACAGGTAAGGAAAGCTCCACCTACTGTGAGAAGCCATTTCGAGAAGAAGGTGGCAAAGATACTTGACCGCAAGGTTGAGGGAACTAGTAGGAAGAATCGGAGAACCTACTACTTGGTGCAGTGGGAAGGTGAAGATGAGGCAGGCGCTACTTGGGAGAAAGACACTTCTTTGTGGCAATTCGAGGATGAGATCAAGGCGTATTTGGAGCTCATTCCGATGAGGGCATCGGCTTCCTCCGACGGGGGGAGGGTTGTTAGACCCTAACTACTTGATCAGGCGCCCAGATCGCAAAGGTTCGACTGGGGGTGCTGTGACGAGTGCGGAGCGCGGGAAAGCTTTGCACGGGGCGCAACGGGACGCGCACCGAAACAGGCAAGACAGGCACTTGGCTTGGGCGGATTGCCAAGCATGAAACGGAAACGCTAACGGACGATGATCGTAGTTTGCGGGTGGCAAGCTAGGCGAATCCTTAAAAATCGGGATAAGGATAAGGATAAATGCGGGTCATAAGCCAGGATAAGCGGAGAAGTCTTGGTAGACCGAATCACTGGAGATTATCACAGATATAAACTCTGAAAAGCATTGAGGTGGCGATCATCCGGAGAGTCCTTAGTTTAGTAGGAATTAATCCTATAGAGTTTCTGTTGTAATCAAACTCAGTTGCCTACGTGAGGGGGATGTCCTCACTTGCCTATATAAACCCCAGGGGAGGGGGTAGAATATTCATTCATCAGTTAGTGAGAGAATTATTCAGGGAGAAAGAGAGAGATAGCTAAGAGCGGTTTTCTTGGCTAAGTTTGTAATCTTTTTATTGCGGATTAATAGAAAGACTCTTTTCCCTAAAGCTTGAGTGTTCTTTGCTTTATAAGTATACTTTGTCGAGTCGTTTTCTTGCTCAAGTGCTATATCGCTGCGTATTGACCCGGATTTGGGTTAGTGTGAAGATTGGCTGTACTAAGTTGCGGGAAACTTAGGCCATCACTGGGAAAAGTTCTATAGGAGAGAACGACCCCGTGACACATATCATTTATAGCCCATTTTATCAAAGAAGTAACTTTTCCTTCACTTTCACATTAACCTGATCAAATTCAAAATTTGAGCACAACATCATGTTTGAGTGAACATGAACCTAACTCAAATCGATTAGTACTGAGGCTGGAGCCTTTCTTGTGGAGCTTAACTCAAATGGGTAAGCTCAAGTTTCAATCGTGGTGAAATGAGAATTTGACAATTCCATGTATATAAATTTTTTAATATAAAGAAAGAGCACACCTTGTGCACAAGATTTCTATATTGTATGGTTCGAAGAAGGTAATATATACGCAATTTTCCTTTTACATTAAAAGAAATATAGTTTCCGTGATTTGATTTTTTAATAGATGGCATGAAAAAGATATGTTCATATTAATTTTTTTCATTAAATAAGATATATACAGAAGAAAGTTACAGCAAGTTTTACTAGGAAACTACGTTCTGAAGAAAATATTGTCCTTGATACTGACCTTTCCCTTCTGCAACAGCATGGAGAATATACTTGAACGATATGAAAGGCATTCTTATGCTGAGAGACAGTTTGTTGCTACTGAGTCTGAATCTCTGGTACACCTTTCTCATTATAATTATGATTAACAATTGGCAAAAATTTTCATTGAAACCTGTCTCAATATTCTTGTAACTACTGATCTGCAGGACAACCGGTCCATCGAGTGTAACAGACTTAAGGCTAAGGTTGAGCTCTTGCAGAAAAATCAAAGGTACTAGTTAAACTGATTTGCATGGTTGCTAAATATGCACATAAAGAGATGATTTCCTTCTTCAAGATTGCAATTTCTAATTAGTTTGGTCAATTTCTTGAACCTCTCCAGGCACTACATGGGAGAAGATTTAGACTCATTGAGTCTCAGGGATCTGCAGAATTTGGAGCAGCAGCTTGAGACTTCTCTTAAACACATTCGATCCATAAAAGTATATGCTTTTCCAATCATAGTAGTAATGTAGTATAATTAGAACTGTTTTCTTGTTGTTTTAGTGATGAAATTGTGGTTCTTGCAGAATGAACTCATGTATGAGTCAATCTCTGAGCTTCAGAGAAAGGTAAGAGTAAGACTGCACTTTGCAGAACCATAGAATCATCTGCTCAGTTAGGCTGCACTGACTTAACTTGTAACAAGAAGTAGAATAGCAATTTCCAGATATCTGGTGAGACTCTGAGTTGTGTTCACTGTTGATATCTCATTTCTAATTGTGGTCTATGATAGGAAAAGGCAATTCAGGAGCAAAACACCTTGCTAACAAAGCAGGTATCTTTTTCATGTTCTTGATTTCATTACTTTTAGTAACCTATTGAAGATTGTTAATTCTTACTGGTTCAGCAAATCATTTATAAGAGCTTAAACTGGTGTGAAATGTAAACGCAAACTAACAAAAAATTCGTCTTTGGATGTAGATCGAGGAGAGGGAGACGACAGTTGCGCAGCAGTCGCAGTGGGGGCAGCAAGACCATGGCCTCAACACAGCATCCTTTCTGCTGCCACAGCCTCACCTCTGCTTGAATATTGGGTAATAATATCTCTTATTGCTCTCTTACCCTTCCATAGAAATGAGTATACTAATAATTCTAGGAAGCAGACTCTTATAGAAATGTTCATCTACCATTGTTAAATGATCCACACTAACACTAGGTCAGTCTATAACCATTCTACTTTACCATGCAGTGGCAAATACCAGGAAGAAGCGAGACAAGTGAGGAGGAATGAACTTGACCTTACACTCGAACCTATTTATTCGTGCCATCTTGGATGCTTTGCTGCATGATCAATTGGTACAGCATAACAATGCTAGTAGCAGCTAATTATAAAGTTTTTGTTTGCGTGAATACGGACACAGATCGATGCATCATGGTCAGAAAAGGCATGAGAAGAGATAAATTGTTTGAAACTCTTGCTTTTATGTGTGTTTTTCTGATTTTTCACTATATCAGTTGTTGCGTTTAAAGTTAACCTGACTTTCAGTAACAATTTTAAGTGAGTCTAATCCTGAAGAGCTGATTAGAACTTTGATAATATTTAATCAGTGGACATTTTGCCAGGTTTATGCTGGCTAGCTAGACATGCCTATGTTGTGCTTGTGCTATATTTGACGAACTTGAGTCAGCATGGAAAAGCTTTGGAAGATGAATTTGCTTAAAATTCTAACTATAATCTGCAAATGAGATGATTTAATAAATCAGACAATTCAAAACTCTATAGCTTCCGAAGACTGGTAAAACCTGGATAAAAATGTTAATACTTTGAAGGTCTAGGATATGTTCTTAAATGTTGAAGGGTGTGTTTGGAACTCATCGCATCCTTTCATATAAGATAAAATAACGAGAGGATAAAATTATCATCTTGTTTCTGTTTTTATTTTTTATTATTTTATTAAAAACAAATATCTTTAATGATTATTTTTTTAATTTTATTGGAATCAATCTCATTGCCTATTCATACTAATCCTAAACTATTTCAACCATGTATTAATATATTCAAGCTATGCTACTCCCAAACTTTGGTTGCATTGACTAACTCGTTAGAAAAAAAATTTTAGATGCTAATATAGCCATTAATGGCAGATAGCTTTGAAGAAGCACAAGCTAGGCAATATGTACTCCTACCACACCTTCATAGCTCTGAATACCCGAATTTCTTATAGAACCGATATTATTCCAAGCACTCCATGAATTAATTATGTAGTTTCCTCCAAGACCTCAATTGATTATAGACTCACCATAAAAATAATTCAAAACAGAATAGAGATATATAAAATGGTTTGTATTTTATTACAACTAAACTTTGAGTTACCAGCTTCTCTACCTGGTTTGATTAATTCCTTCTATTTTTTCAAGCAAAGTCCTCTTTTGAAATCATCTGTTCATCTCTGGTTTCTGTGTCTCCTGTAATCCAATGTCAAGTTGCTTCATCAAATATCATCATCTACATAATTAATCCATAGTCATTCAGATGCAACACGAAAATGCCTATACAATATTGAACGAAAAAAAAAACAGAGGAATGATGAATTATCTTGGAAATTGAACTCAATCACTGAGTTGAACTTTGGTTCTCTAGTTGAGATATAAATTAAATTAAGACTGCTAAATATATGCAATCAAGCCAAAAGATGGCACTAGAAGCATGAAGTCTCCATTGTAACTTCAATTGTTCACTATAGAGCTAATAGCTTGCTCATGTTTAACATTCGAATCTCGATGTTCGAAGAATGGCATGTTAACTATGATCTTGGTGCCATTGTGATAACTTGACACAGTTTGATGAACAGCTAATGATTATCAGAACTCAGAACAGCTGTTAATTAAATCCGAAGGAAAAAAGAATAATTGCACAAGATTATTAGAATTAATTTACCTTGTCACAGATTGGACAGTTTTCTGATCTCCCCATCCACTCAAATATGCAACTAAGGTGGTAACAATGGGAACATTGAAGAACAATCTTTGGGTTCTCAGGGATGTACTCTGCAACAGAAAAAGAATTGGAGAAATCAAGAGAGGGTAGTCAATCAAAGCAAACCAATGTATCTAAAGCTGGTTGGAGAATCAGGAATCTTTGTTTTACAGTTAGTCCAGAGTAAGTTACTAGATTCAAAGGGTACTATTACCTTCAAGACATGTTGGACAAACATCCTCGTCTTCTGATTTGTTTTCTTCACTGTCATGTTCCATGTCAACTTGTTCATTCTCCTGTTCTGTAATCCGTCCATCATGTTCCTGCTGACTGGAGCGTGTGGCATTAGAACTATCGAAATGCGAGATTCTTGCAGCAGTATCAGAACTCAAAGAGGCTGCCATTTGAGCAGTTGAAGCGGGGGCATCCGATTGCTCCTTTCTGAATATTGCTGTAAACTACTGAACGAATAATTTATAAGCTCGGGAAGGTAAGGACGAGTTATAGAAAATTGCAAGAAAACAATTGTGCATAAATGACATCCGAGTTAAAATTCTAATGCTAACTCCATTAAGGCCACCATGGCCAATATCAAATTGTGCTTCTAATGATCGAGAGAAACCTTAATGCAAGGATAAACGTTTTCCTTTGTAATTTAAAAGTAACTAGTTTAAATGAAAATAAGTAGAAACAACTTCTTTACAATGTGGGAGTTTTATGTATTAGATTGTCCATTTTTATGATCAAGGCTGTTGGCCATGGTTATTTTCCAAAAACACAGAATCAGAATAGTAATGGTCTTCTTGTTATAGAAATTAACAAAGCAAAGTGAAATTCTTTAGATAGAGCACTAAGATTTTTAGAGAAGAGCACATGAAATTTGACAGTATACCTTGGCGAGGAGGGTATGGATTATGCAACTGGGACAGAAACAGTTCTGACAAGTGGAAACATCTTCTTCAGGATCCCTGACGTGGAAACAATGACAAAGACAGAGAGTTCCCATGACCAAGCTTTAATTTGTGCTTCAATTTTCAATTCCTGGACAATAATCACAATTACAACTTCATTAAAGAAAACAATGAATGCAATGCATCAAGGAATAAGGGAGAATAAATGCAGACACAGTCATCCATGAAGGAAGAAGAAACTAAGCTATCCAAAACAATAAACTTGGGAATATTTTTAACATGAAAGTTGAGACAAAAAATCCCAGGTTGTTCTGGTTAAGCTAGTTTATAAAAGTATTCGAACAGACATCATTCTAAAGGATCGATATCACCAAACCATCTTCATCAATACAATCAATGGAAACTTAATTAACCATCAAGAATTAAGAAACTCTACAACGAATCTCGTTATTATTATTATTATTATTATTATTATTATTATTATTATTATTATTATACCCACTATTTCAATTATAATGATATCACAACACAAAATACCCAATAAAGAAGGGGGTGTTGAATCCAATATATTGTTTGAAACAGAGGAAAAGAGAGTGATCGAATTACTGTTCTTGTGAAACTTGAGAAAACAAAGAATGACTTGGGAAGCACACAACAGCTTAGCAAATTGAAGAAGAAAACAACAAAGATTTAAATTTAGTCTTATATAGTAAATGTATAAAAGTCGAAATAGTTTTTTACTACAACTAAAACATCTTAGGTACTATAATCTAAAAGTTTGACGCGTGTAATACCTTATAATAAAAAATAATAATTTTTTCTATCTTTTTAAAGAATAGGAATCGATTTACATTAAAATTACAAAATAAATTAATCATCTTTTTAAATCAATTATTTTTTTCAATTTTAAAAGATAAACATCTATATTTATTTATTCAAATTAAAGAAAAATCAAATATCATTTGCCAGTTTCTTTACACATCTTTTATGAATATATATATATATATGTACTATTGCTATATACATTAAAAATATATTTATAGAAAAATTAGTTTTAGTATAAATTTTTTACTTAGATACAATTTTTTAAATAAAAAATATATATTTCATATGAACACATGGCTCGAGATACGATGAATTTTCTTTTTTATCTTTAAAGTATAAAATGTTGACCAAGAGTAATCTGATCATAGATCCAAGGTTACACTTCTAATTTTAGTAAGATTTAATTTTTGATAGATAGATAGCTTAGCTTATTTATACTTAGAATAATAAATTTTTTTTTTTTATAAAATAAACCTATTCAATTATTTTAAAATATTTGATATTAAAAAAATAGATTTCAAACGTATTATCTTAATTTAAATCAAGTAAAATTCATCTCAAATTTTAAATTTTCATTTATCACTTATTATGTTATTTTTAAATTAAAAAATATCCATATATTTTAATTGGAATTATCATAAAGTTTTTAATTTTTTATAAATAAATTGAGTATTTAAGTATATATATTTTATTATTTTGAATTAAAGTTCTATGTTTTTTTTTTCAATTTTCATTTCATTCCTTTTTCAAATTTATTTGCTCAATGATTTTATTTATTTATTTGTTCAATTATTTTCTTTGACAAAAAATATTGATGTGAATTATTTATTCTTTTGAAACATGTATTATTTTAAATATTATATTTAATTATTTTAAATTAAATAACCATTTTGACAGTTTAAACTTAAGTTGCGTAGGAAGAAGATTCTTCATTGATAAAAGTGTCAAACGAGAACGATCTTATGGGACACCGAAGCTTTCTTTTTGCGTCGCTGATATGGAAATTGGAACTTACATTTGTAATTTTTCACAAATTACTCCAACTTTATTTAGGGACTTAACATTAATTACTTGTGATTTACTAATTTTAGTTGACAAATTTTAAATAAAAATATTTAAAATTATTATTTCATAGACTTGGTGAACTTTTTTTAAAAAATCATAAATAAAAGTAAACACATACCATGCACGATGCATCCGTTCAATCATAAATAAGAAGTCAATTTAGAGTTTTTGAATAAATTTCATTAATGTATAAGATAATAGTATTATATATGTACTTATAGATTCATATAGCATACAATTTAAAATTTTTATTATTGAGCATGAGTTGATTTTTTATAACCTACTATTGATTATATTTTGAGATTGAATAATTACATAATTTTAATAAAATATTATGTAACGATCGTGTGACACTTTATTCTTGCAGGATTTAAAAGGTAGTCTCCACAGTTTCACTCATTCGTACTGTCCGCTTTGAAAACCCCACAGACCGGTCACGGTTTTGTTGAGATTATCACCCCAATTCACGTCCCATATGGTTCAAACTCAAAACCTTAAGTCTTTAAGTCTTATACACATGATACAAACAATTGGTATCATATGTGTAAGACTTAGGACTTAAGGTCCTGAATTCGAACCATGTAAGAAGTGAATTGGGTGATAATCCTTGACAAAATCGTGACGGTCTGTTGGGCTTTCAAAGTTGATAGTACGAATGAGTGAGACTGTGAGGGTTGTCTCTTGAATCCTATAAAAACAAAGTGTCACACGATCGTTACAAATTATAATTTTAATTTTGTTAGATTCATGTCACTTTTTCAATTACTCATACCAGTTACAAATTATAATTTTAATTTTGTTAGATTCATGTCACTTTTTCAATTACTCATACCAATTAATCTTTTTCATATGCAGGTTCATTTTCAACGTTTCTGAAGTGGTCAAATTCATCAACTATTAATAAGTATCAATCAATTATAATTTCATGTGGTTTAAGTAATATTATAAAATATATTATCACGTCAAATTATCAGTAAGTACAAAAAAAAATCTAATTGTCACAGACGAGGTATGATGAAAAAAATCTCTCTTATTCTCTTAATATACTCTAACTCGAGCGTCGAAACAAGTTTTTAAAGTTTTGCCTTATTTGACCAGCTTTGTGAAGTTACAGGTTCATGTAGGTTCTACTTTTCAAAAGGATCAGAAATAGTAGCTTGAGGAGTATAAATAACTAATAGATTGGCGACATTGGTGAGACATGGGCAATTAAAGTGGCAATTCCTTCATGCAAATTGTAATTAAAGTTGAAATTTGGAAAGGACCTCTCACCTATTTGACTTTACTTTTTGCAAGTAATGTAGCAAGACTTTTGTGTTTTGAGAAAGTCAGTTTATGTCTCCGAGCTGTTCTAATTACTTAGATTCTTCTAAATCATCCAAACTTTTGTTGCAAATTAACATTATAGAGTTGACCCTTTTTTCTCCTTTCTTTGCTTTTTCTAATCATTTTGTTTCGAAGAACTTCTAGCACAGTATTCTTTTCTTTGGTTAATCATATGTTTATTCTCTAATGATGAGCTTGGTAGCGTTTGATTCACGCTAGATCAACCACCATAAACGAAAAAAAAAAAAAATGATTGGTTACTATCTATTATGATTATATTGTTATGAACGAATCATACAAATAAATAATAAAATAATCACACACATGGAGACAAGATTTACACCTAATCATTACATTAACTCTTTGTATATTTCGTATGAATTGAGTTCTATCAAACTGGACAAACTAAAATAGATATATCTTGAAATGATCATTGCAGAAGATGGTGACAGTACGAAACTAGGAATGGAAATTCTTTCAGCCATAATTTCCATTAATTATACCTTGCCTAATGAAGAACTTATATCAGACACAGGATGATGATGATGATGAATCTGTGAATTTTGTTTTCGAATTTTCAGTATTGTTCAATTGTCTTGCATTCTTCTTGTTTTGTTATATGATTATTATCTTATTTGTCTTTTTATGATAAGTGTGTAATTATGAGAGGTGAATCTGCATAATTAATGTCGACCTTACAACAGTGACGAGAAGCAGAAAACAGTTCAATCAATCGATTTTGCTTTGGGTGTACACTGATGTTAAGCCCTGGGCTCACTACCTCAGACTGACTTGATATCAGAGGAATTGAACAGCTGCTGAATATCTGTTTGCTAGAGAAAATGGTTGATGCAGACTTATCAGCCTGAAGAGACATGCTGGAAATTTTTTCCGGGCAGAGCAAGGATTTTTTCCCTTCAATTTCGATTTCTTTGATATAAAACTTCTTTGTTAAGGACGATTTTGACAAATAAAAAAATCAATTACACACAAAATAAGATTTACATAGGACAATTTATCTACGCCATGCATGCACTCGATTTTTTTTATTAGTTTTTCACGAAAAAAATTACATATTTATAATATAGATTAGATAATTTAAAATAAATTAGTTTCATTGAAACCTTTACATCTTAGACTTTTTGAGAGCTCCATCACGATCCTGCAAATAGGTTTGCCCTCTTGACTCTAGCTCTTTGATTATCGTATTAACTCTACGTAAGTATTATATGGACCGAGCTCTAATAGAATTTACAGACTCCAATTGCACATGGTGATATCATTGAATAGAAATTCATATCCTTAGAGGGCGAAGAGATGCAGCAACCTGCAATTGCCAAGTTCAATGCCATTCAGCGGCCTAATTTTAAATATCCGATTCATCATTAGCAGCCCCCTCCTTACATCATCGCAGAGAAAAAAGAGTTCGAAGACCAGCTCATAATATCGGCACGACATAGTGCTTTGCATTCTAGCAATTAGCCATGGAACAGAGAATTTGGATATTAAATGGAAAGGCAATGGAAGCAAATAATTAAATAGTTTGATTGCCACTAACATGGCAGAATGCTCGGCCAAGTAGCTGGTCTAGGAGAGATGGGCCTACAGCTTCATGACAGGCACGTTCAGAAATAGCCCCACATGGGAAACTAAAAAGGAACTAAAGACCTGCTATCATGATTCACAAGCAAAAGAAAGCAAAAGAGAGGAAAAAAAAAAAAGAAGCAGCAAAGCTAGCAGAAATAACCTGTGGTTCAATCCAACATCTAGAAATTTGGTTCGGCAACAGGCAAGGCCTACTTGTTCCTGGCTTCTCTTCTTCTTTACCTTCTTATAAGTTATAATTATTTGGCGTCTAGTTTTGTAGCCATTTCAGGAGATGGGCAGGATAGGCACAAGGTTGCCAGGCTTCTGCCTAAACAGGATTAGGCCTCATATTAGAGTCCGGTCTCCTCCAATACAAGCCAAGCCTAATGTGAATTCTGATAAAACTGATCAAAAGGGTGAAGCTTGTGGCAAAGTTGGAGAAGATAAATCCAGCAATGGAGAAAAACCCGGGTTGGTAATTGGTAGGAAAATCATGATTGTGGTTGATTCCAGCATTGAAGCCAAGGGAGCTATACAATGGGCACTCTCTCACACTGTCCAGTGTCAGGACACAGTTATTCTTCTTCATGTGACAAAGCCCTCAAAACAAGGTTGGAGCTCTTCATTTTCTTGTCATATGTTTACTCTGAAAAAGTTTGGTTATTAGTTAGAATTACTCATGTTTATGGCTGAAATACTTAATACCGTGCCAGTTACAAATGATGAGTCCGACAAGAACACAGCTCCAAGGGCTTGTGAACCAGTTTCCTCCCTGAAAAACATGTGCAAGCTCAAGAGACCTGAGGTGGGTTTAATCTTCCTAGCTAACATTCTCAACCTCAATTTTTGATTATAAGTAATTTGGTGAATTAGCTGTTTATAAAGCGAAATTAAGCCTTAATGCAACGGTAAAAATAATTTTTTTGTGATATGGAAATTATAGGTTTAAATCAGAAAAATAATATTTTTATTTCGTTGATATGAAAGAAAATTATGTAGATATAGTTCTTTTCGGAACTCCACAATATAATAGTTTTGTAAGTTGAATTTGCTTTTTTTATCCGTGCATAATATATATGCTAATGCTATGGCTTTGGCCTGGCAGGTTGAAGTTGAAGTAGCAGTGGTGCAGGGAAAAGAGAAAGGTCCAACAATAGTGGAAGAGGCCAAGAAACAAGGAGTGGCACTTCTGGTTTTGGGACAGAAAAAGAAGTCCATGACATGGCGTCTCATCATGATGTGGGCAGGGAATCGGGTAACTGGTGGGGTTGTCGAGTACTGTATCCAGAATGCTAGCTGCATGGCAGTTGCAGTAAGAAGGAAAAGCAAAAAGCTTGGAGGTTATTTGATAACCACTAAGCGGCACAAGGATTTCTGGCTCTTGGCTTGAACAAAACAGCATTATTTTCTATTGGCTTCCATTCCAGCTCTTTTCAACAAAGGGGATTCTAATCTTAATCCAGAATATATGTGATTTTTCTAGTGTTATTGTCTGTAAATAATACTACTAAAGTACATCGAGAAAAGGAAAAGGGGGTTTGGTGTGTGAATGAAAAAGTTTGTGTTGTCTCATTATTCATGGCCTTGGCGATTATGGCCGTCTTTGACCCCTTTAGGGTCTCGGCCGGATGCTAGAGGGCCTAAAAGAAGCACATGGTTCAACAACTCTTGGACCCTCCTCGGATTACCGACGTTTGTTGCAGTGGAGATGCTGGTCTGGTGATCAGCTTTGCTGAAGCTGCAACACACCATAACTGTACCATGCTTGGCTGTAATTACAATAATTTGTCTTTTGACATGGTTTCTGCTTGAACCTTTGCAACTTTACCTTGTTGGTTTACAGTAAATTCTTTCTATCTGATTCATTTGGTAAATTTTGTGTGATCTTGCCATGTTTCTACACACCAACTCACTCAAAAAGACCATCTCAAAATGGGGGTTTGGCTACCAAATCAACATATGTATGAATTTGAATATTTTATGCAGACCAGAATAACTTAAATCCAATCCTAATTAAGCTCGAAACTCGAATAAAATAATAAATTTGATAATTTTAAATACAGTATAATTATATAATTTATAATAGAGAGCAAAAACTTTTTCATTTATCATGTACAAAATATATATTCCAATTATCAGTACTTCAACTTGTATACATTGATTGGCCATCAGGACAATCTTTTATTACAGTAATCCATTGATGATGCATGCTTAAAATTCACTTCATCATTGTACCTCAACGACATAAATGCAACAGACTCCCAAGCTATTTTCCTATTATATTTTCCCCGCTCGTTGTAAAAGGAGTCCGGGGCTACGGGCCATCTATGGTTAGATATATAGATGAGTCAAGTTTGTCAGAAATTTGGGCCCTCCGTTCCTCTATGCAAGATTGAGATTCCCACACCATTTGAGCCTTCATCTACAAGTAAAAGCCTTCAAAATATAATTTAATTTAGTTTTTGAGGGAAAGTTCAATATTATTGGAATCAAATTAAGTTTTCAATATTTCTTAACTTGACGTGTAAATAAAAATTTTACTCAATTTTTCACATCATATTAAAAAAAGTTGAACGTGCATTTATATATAATAAAAAAACTTCACTTCTTAAAATTAACATATAAGGTTGAAAAAATTTAATAATATTTGCATGTGTTTTCGAAAATAGATTAACACAAGGAAATCATAAACAAAGATTCTTATTTTCTTCGGGAAGAAATATACAACAAATATTAATTATAAAAGGATTTCTTAAGCACAATCTGAATTTCATAAAAGCCTTCTGTTTATTTAGCGAGCTAAATTATCGACTCTAGTATAGCAAAATAGCGTAAAATATTTAAATTTGATAATTTATATATTTGTATTATGATGGTTTCATATCAAATAGCACACAAATATAATCATTATGTCATAATTTGCTAAGGTATGCCAAACACGATATCAATTTTTTATGTTAAATATATAAATAATTTTCGTTAAAACTTTAATCAATTATCATTTTTGTATCTTTCATGATATGTGGAGGTATCATATTTATATCATATTTAATAAGTTGTTTAAGAATTTTAGTAGGCCACCGAGCAGCATGAACATGTTGGATCGATTTCATCCCAAAGAATGGGCCAAAGGCCCAGGTACTGTCTAGCACAAAGCCACCATAACAAACTTCTTACAGAACCCAAAACCGTAAACTAAATCCCTCTCATAATTCTCGCTTTCCTTCTTGTTTGTTCTGCATATTAGGGGGATAAGTGATACAGGAACACTAGTAAATTATTCAAATTCGATTCGATTAAAATTAAATTTTTTTTGTTTGTTTTACATATTAAGGGGTAAGTGATACAAAAATACTCGTAAATTATTCAAATTCGATTCGAATAAAATTTGAATTTAATTCGATTTTAATCGAATCGAGCTCAAGTTTAAGTTATTCGAACGAATTGAATTCGAGTACTTAAATACTTGACTCGAATAGTTAGTGCACTTAATCGAATCTTGAGATTTTATATATTTTAACAATATATATTATTATATAATAATATTTATATAATGAGTATAACAGTGAGATTGAATTTGAATTCAAATAAAAAATTAAATTTATATAATCAAGTCTAATCGAACAAATTCGAATAGCTCAAATTCGATCTCGAATCGAACTCGAATTTAAAAAATAAAATTCCATCGCAAATTTTCAAATCGAATTCAAATTCGAACACCTCATTTTCTCGACTGATTCGACTAAATTAGCCTCCTCCTCTCAACTACCCTTCCTGCGAGGCAAGCGATGGTTAAGCATTCAAGTGCCGAAGCCGAAAGCAAGAAGATAACAAAGAAGAAGGGCAACAATAAGGCGGGTCCAGATCCCATCTCCATGAAGATCAAGGTTCAAAAATCCAACCTTTTCGAGACCATCTGGTCCCGCCGCAAGTTCGATATACTTGGCAAGAAACGCCAGGGAGAAGAACGCCGCATTGGCCTTGCTCGTTCCCTTGTCATCCAAAGGCATAGTCTACCCCTGAATTCACCCTTTTTTTCTCTATTTCTAGTTATATATATATACTTTACTTGTGTTAATGAGAGTTCTTTGAGTTTGTTTCAGAGGAAGAAAACGCTGTTGAAAGAGTACGAGCAAAGTACAAAATGTTCTGTTGTTGTGGATAAGAGAATTGGAGAGCAAAATGATGACTTGTGAGAGTTTGAAAAGGGTATTATGCGATCTCAACGTGAGCGTCAGGTTGTTTTCTTTTAAAATGCATCTTAGTTCTTCAGAAACTTTGTTATAGTTATTGAGGTTTATAAAAGCTTGGGTCTTTTGCCTTTTACTTGGTGAAATTTTATAGCTTTTGGTTAATTATGGTTTACTATTAGTTCCCATTATGCTAATGCATCATCTTGTACATTAAGGTGGTCCTGCTAAAACCGGAATCGAAAATTTAGTGAATTGGGCATTGCCCTGAAGAACATTAGTGAGGATGGAAGCTGGATGAATTCCTTTTTGATAACAGATTCGTTGTTATTCTTTTTCTTTCTTAAGTAAAATATGATATAGACATTGCTCATGCTTGAATTTATTGACTTTAGCTTTCATTTTATTAGAAGTGTTTTCCTGTGCTTTATTGGTTATTACTATTTGCATAATTGGAAAAAGAATTGCTATTTTTTGGGGCTAAGTGTATATAATTCTGATAATCCATTTTATTTGATTTTATTTTTTTTTTGTCTCTTTTTGGTTCGGTAGTTGAAATCAGGCAAAAAGAGCAAGTTCAATTTATCAGATGGAGAAGAAGATGAGTTCAATGTTTCAGGCTTTGGTTTGTTTCCTGAGAGGGATGATTTTGAGGATGAAATGCTGTCTGATGATGAGAATGATGATGATAACAGTAAGATTTGACTTCTGCCTTCCATTATTATAATGAATTTTTTAAATGTGTCTATTGATAATCCTAAATTCCTAATAAATTTTCATTTGTTCAAACAATATGCTGCTTTGCCCCTACTGTAGCTTTTCCTTATAAACAATGCATAAAAGTGGCTTGTCTTCCTGCTGTTTGTCTGTAAGACTTAAGTCTAAGGCAAGGACTTTGTATTGTCCTTTATGTATTCTTACCACGTAGTTAAAACTCAGTAAAACAGAGAAAAATGATTTTTTAATCTAAGAAATATGTTTGCTTGTGCAAATTATCAGACTAAAGTTACTTGATTTTATGGACATTTCTTTCTTAGCAGTTCTATCATCTTGTGGAGCTGAAAGCACTGAGGCCCTTGTTACGCTTACATAATTGTGTGGATGAAATTAATCCTCTTAATTTTCTCATGGTAATGGAGATGTCAGATGACTCCTCATTTTTCAGCTCTGATAATTTCAGATCAGCAATTGATGCTGATTTTATTGTTCTTTTTGATGAATGATGATGAGTTGAAGTGCATCTTTGTTTGTCCATTTCATTAATTCTGCTGTATGCCTCCTTATGTGGGATTTTTGAATACGATTTGATAACAGATAAAGTTGCAAAAACTATAAAACGTGAAGCTAAAGGTACAGCTCAAGAGTTAATGTAAAGACAATTATTTCTTGTACGAGGTAAAGCAAAGAGACAAGGCATTACTGGACAATTAGGTAAGGGCAGGAACAAAAGGAGATGAAGGTAACTTATAATGCTAGCGTTCCTTGAATTTTCTCACCAAAATTGTCGACCTGTAACATAAAAGTTTGGGATTCTTGATAGTTTTGTTTAGTCTTTCGGTTGATTAGCATACAAGCAGAGCATTGGGATTCTTGATAGTTTTGTTTAGTCTTTCGGTTGATTAGCATACAAGCAGAGCACTCATCAAACTACACCGATAGCTCACTCATTTTTCTTGTATTTCATTCCCATTTTCACAAGGCAATAACAACAAGTCGTGTTGTTGTAAAAGAGCCTACTTATTGAATGTTGGCCTCTTGTTAAGTATGCTTTTGGTTTTCAAAGTCCAGATTTATGATTACAGATTTTGCAAAATCCATTTTCTTAAAATGATTGTATTTCCAGCGAGTCAAGCTCATTCCTTTCATGAATGGACGGCTTGATTGCATGTCATTGAGGATTTGAGCTTGCCTTACTCCATGCGGGGAAGCTCGTCAAGGCCATCAAGGCCGATACCTTTAACTCATCTGCAGATATTTGGAGCATCTACTGATGAATTAGTAGGTTACTCCAAACTTTTTGTCTGTTGGAAAGCAATGAAGTAGGAATTTGAGCAACCTTAAGCAATATCATTCATATACCATTTTTTAAATAAACCTTGCAATCTGTAAATTTCCCAGGTCCTAAATAAACAGGACAAACAGAGAGATACTAGAAACGTAGAAAATGGTACCAAGTACCCACACTCATTACTTTAAAAACATAGAAAAGCCATTAGCCTTTATCTAAACCTTCAAGATTTGCCATGATCTCAACTCTTTTTGCGCAGATCACGAAAATAGCCTTTAGGATCTTTTACAAAGGCGTCCCTGTCAATCCGGTGGTCTTGACCCGGAGCTTTCATAGTTTTCTTCTCGTTTGGAGTATCAGAACTCGATGCCATAGCAGCGCCTACAAGTGCTACAGCTACAGCACCTGCAACAGCTAAACCTGCCGCTGCTATGTCAGAGCCCGAGATCTTAGTCCTGAGAGAACGATCATCACTATTTGTTCCATCAGTATTGTTGCTGTATCATATAACATCTTTCCATCAGTCAAAATGATAACAAAAAGATTTTGACATAGTACAATATTAACAAATTATTACATAGTACAATAACAATACCTTGGGGTATTACCGTTGCCCCTGCTGTCTGTGCTCTCGTTGCTACCCATTTTGTTTCAAGAGGTTTTCTTTCTGTCTGTCTGTCTGTCTTTCCAAACGAGAGTTATGGTTCCTTAAATACTGCATTTTGGGAACTTGAGAATCAAAGTTAATTACTGTTAAGTTTATGACTCGAAAAGTCGTTGCCTTTTAAGCAACCAATGAAAAATGTTTCTTAACCTTGAGGAACTTGGAAAAATCAGAGACGATTCCTTCTTAACCAATGGTAAGATGAAGCATCTTTTTCGGTGCAGTTGGCTTTTATTGGTAGTCCAATTGCATGCCAATGTATTGATGCGAATGTGTTGCGAAACACCTAAATGTCCTGAAAACTAAACATCCATCGTCACACCCACAGTTATACACTGGACCTTTAAGGTCAATGTAGAGTTTTTCTTCGCCCTTTTGCTTTTCCCGTACACTAAAGTTGGAAAAAAGCAAAGAGACACGGCATCACTGGGAAAAGAAAGAGCAGCCAACTATGGATGGGAAATAGCTTTTCTCCAAGAGCAGGAAGATGGCTTCAAATCTGGACAATTAGGTAAAGGCAGGAAGAGAAGGGGATAATGCTAGTGTTATATATGCCCTCGGTTTCCAATGTCCAGACCCTGTAGATACTACAAATTGTTTTTCATGTTAATTGTGTATTTGCAATTGTGTTACGCTATTATTGTATTGTTTATGTAAATTTAGAATCTTTAATGTGCTTTTTTGACACTTAGATGTTCAATGACTTTCACTGGCCTTCACCAAGGAACTCTAGTCCGAGCATCAAATTTGAGCTGCTGTGAAAAACCATGTCCTTATCTGATCTATTTGAGTTTTCAAGCCCCTGGAACCGCAGCTGCTGTGCCAACTCCAGGCTGCAGAGCACCTCAATCATTCACCCCTTGAAATTGATTGATTGAGATTAATAATTTTTAATGTCTAAACTTTTCTGTCTGAAAAAATATTTTACTCGTTCATTGATAGGATATGAGAAATTACATTGTTTAGACTGAAAATTATAATTTATTTATATCTATAGCATATTTATTTTATTTTGATTCATTATTAAAATAAAATAATGAATCTCTACACATTGTAAAATTCATACTAATTGAAATATTTTAAAGTCTAATAACTTAACTTTATATGATCACTTATAAACGGATTAAACAAATAAAATAACTTATAATGTATAATTGATTGATATATGTAGACCCTTATAAGGATTTTCCAATATTATCTCCATTGAAGAAGGGCATGTCAATGTTGAGGGAGGCCATGTGGATGGATACGAGAGTTTGAATGCAAATGAAGGTGAGTCAAGTGAAAAATTAGTTTAAGCAATGTGGGTTTGTAATAATGGCTTAGATGCTGATGATAAATTACAAGTTGCAAAACAGAATCTTGGAGGATTTGATGACAAGATAAAAGGTTTATCCATTGATGAACTAAATGTTAAGATGATGATTACAAGGTTTATGATGAATCAAATAATGAGTCAGATGATGATTATTATGAGACTTGTGTTGAACCTGATGTTGCCTCACTGACAGCAACAAGAATATATCTTTTTTGTAATCTGATTGCACTAACGATAAAAGGGTGACGTCGATGCAATTCGTTCCACGTGTTCTTCGTGTATCCTGCAAAAACAACAGGAATCAGAGGGGGCAGGGATTTGTCCCTGCACGTGCACTCCGATGATTAAGTAAGTAATTGGAGTTGTGAATGTATGAAGAAGAGAATGTATTGCTTAAATTAGAGAGTTTAAGGCTTTTCCCTTCTTTTTGGTTCTTTGGTTTTTTTCTCGGCCCCCTTTTTCAGAGAGCTCACTTGTGTATTTATAGGTTTCTTCAAGTCGGTTCGAGCTGAGGCCCAAGCGCATGTCTGGGCCGCGACAGAGTCATATAGCACTCTGTCGCGCTTCGGGTAAAGCAGCTTGCGGGAGACCTCTATCGCTGGCTGTGCAGGAGACCTAGGCCGCAGGCTGTGCGGGAGACCTCTACCGCGGGCTGTGCGGGAGACCTTTGCCGCGGCTGTGCGGGAGACCTCTACCGCGGCTGTGCCGGAGACCTCTGCCACGGGGGCAATGCGGGAGACCTATGTCGCAATAGAGGCAATGGAGGTCTGTAGCATCTACTGTGCGGCACACATACCGGGCGACAGAGTGCCTATCGTCCCGAACACTCTGTCGTTTAACAGGCAACTGTGTCGCGTGGCGACTCTGACGCTGTAACAGCCACGTGGCTTATCTTGTGTTTGACACGTGACGGTCTCTGATTGGTCGATCCTTGGGCACGTGAACTTTGGTGATAGGACCACTATCAATTGCTCCCCACTCTTTGGTAGGAATATTTCCTGCGAAAGAGGATTCTTAATAGAAAGATATATTTTCGGAAAGAATTTTACATACCTTTCTGAGGCCTGACTATCACGACGCGAGCGCGTCTTTAGTTCTTACGGCCTTTATGTTTCCATTGCCTGGCCACAGTGACGCATAGCGCCTCAGGCTCTTACGGCTCGTCTGAATATACGCCTGGCCACAGTGACGCATAGCACCTCAGGCTCTTACGGCTCTTCTGAATATACGCCTGGCCACAGTGACGCATAGAGCCTCAGGCTCTTACGGCTCGTCTGAATATACGCCTGGCCACAGTGACGCATAGCGCCTCGCCACAGTGACGCATAGCGCCTCAGGCTCTTACGGCTTGTCTGAATATACGCCTGGCCACAGTGACGCATAGCGCCTCAGGCTCTTACGACTCGTCTGATGTTCACGCCTGGCCTAGCCGGTAGAGCCACTCAACCGTATTGTCCGCTTTGGAGCTGTTCAACCCATGACAGCCTGCGTTCGCAGGGCCCGAGCTCAAAGGTAACAGTCCTCACGGTTTTCTTTCGCGTCCCCGGGGGATCGAACTCAGGACATAGTCTGCTTTGGGTACGGCCCACTGGCAGCCTGCGTTCGCAGGGCCCGAACCAAGGGTTCCCCTCACGGTTTTCTTTTGCGTCCCCTGGGGATCTGTGAGATCTGAGAATTTCAGACATATTTTAATGATGTAATAATAATTTGAAGTGTAATTTATTGAGCTAAGTGAATTGTGGGAATTATAATTGGAGATTTTTATGTTAAGTGTGTAAAATAAGCATGAAGTATGAGGACAGATCGATCTGGGAGAAGGAGAGATCGATCTGGTGAGCTAAAAATGATGAGGAAGGAGGAATTTGAGGAGCAGATCGATCTCCAAATGATTCTGTTTGAGAAAGGATCGATCTCATAAGGAAGAGATCGATCTCCAAATGATTCTGTTTGGGAGAAGATCGATCTCCTTAGGAGCAGATCGATCTCATAAAGCCATAAAGAGATCGATCTCACCCCTCGACAGATCGATCTCCTAGGCATAAAATTGCCCAGATCGTCCCCAAATTTTAAACGCAGATCGATCTCATCAAGAGGCAGATCGATCTCCTACCTCCAGTCTATATAAGGAACCCGTGTTTTCTCCTGAAATTTCACTTTCTCTCTCTTCCAACCCCCATTTTACCAAAAACTTAACTTTCTCACTCATCCAAATCACCCATTTCCGGTCGAATCAGCTGTTGTGGTAAGAAGGAAAGTTGTTCCTCATCAAAGGGAGAACAACATACTTGGAAATCGAAGGACGAATCGGATCAAGGTGTGAGCTGTGCGTCTCACAAGCTTTGGGTAATTTCTAAACCTCGATCTTGATATTTGAGCTGATTTTGATGTTATTGGTGGTTGTCATTGCGTTGAAATAGCTGAGAAATGATTAGGGATTGATGAAATTTCAATGTAGTTGGAGTAATGTAGATATTTGGTGATTTTGGTAATTTTGAGAATTTGTGCTATAAATGGAAATATAGACAATGTGGTGAATTAGCATAGATAATTGGTATTAGAGATATAGAACGTTGAGATATTGTGAATGAGGTTGTAGTTTAGGGTGGAGTTACGAGAATCAAGAGATTTGAGGAGTTGTGAGCAATTATGCTCGATTTTGAGAATTGAGATAATTGAGTATTGATGTTTTAACATCGTTTGGACAGCTCGGGAGTTCCAGAGTGGAATGCGAGACTAGTCCGTGATACGGGGGAAACGATTGCACTATACGAGGTGCAAAGAGGTAAGGGAAAATCTAAACCATTTGTGTATGTGGATTGTAAACTATTTTAGCATGAATTGTGGTTTATAAAACAAGCATGTTGGATTTTTTGTTGAGATTAAATTGCACACGGTTTTATAGCCGGTTGGAGCTCAATGTTTTATGAGTTTATAACTGGGCTCTACGTTAAGGCAATATTGAGATTTGAGAAATGTGTGCGTGTGCTTTGCCGGTTGGAACTCGGTTTTATTACGTTTTGTGTTGAGTACAAAACGATTTTCAAATGAGTTTTATGAGAGAAAAACCATTATGAGTTCTACGTGAAGGCAAACCAGTCTTATGTGATAAGACTTGGGTGTGTAGTGTGAGTACACACCGGGCATTGCTCTGGTAGCATGTAAGCCCGATTTCTTCTCCGTTCTGGTAACGTGAGAATAACCCAATCAGTGGCTGTGCCACGTATACTTAGTGGCCGTTGCCACGTGAGAACCCCAAATTGGTGGCTGTGCCACGTTATACCCCATTGGTGGCTGTGCCACGTTATACCCCATTGGTGGCTGTGCCACGTTGAGAAACCCCATTGGTGGCTGTGCCACGTTGAGAAACCCCATTGGTGGCTGTGCCACGTTATACCCATTGGTGGCTGTGCCACGTTATACCCCATTGGTGGCTGCGCCACGTTGAGAAACCCTATTCTGTGGCTATGCCACGTGAGAAATTGAATCAGTGGCTTTGGCACGTGTGTTTTGTGGCTATGCCACGTGAGAAATTGAATCAGTGGCTTTGCCACGTGTGTTTTGTGGCTATGCCACGCGAGAAATTAAATCAGTGGCTATGCCACGTTATTTGAGAAAGCGTTTAACGCGTTATTTTCACATGCTTTGTTATTGCTCTAGAGTGAGCCTTTTTCTTCATGTTTTCACATGATTCGAGATATGAGAATATCGTTTTGAGTATTTTCATGCTATGATTTTCAAATGAGTTTCACATACAAATAAACCTTTTGTGATGTGCGTTTTGGTTTATGAAATGAATTCCTTACCCCCTTTACTGAGCGATTTAGAAGCTCACCCTGTTTTCTTTTCCCCCCAGAGTTCTTCAAGTGAAAAAGGATCTCCCTGCGACGTACGGAGTAGTGGCTAGTGGAGAATTCGAGCTCCAGGCCATATATTTTGTACTTGAGGTATATCTTATCTTTTCATGTACCCAGACTATTATTGTAATTGCAGACACTTGATGTATAACATTATATGGGATGTATTAGGATTAATTAACTTGAGATGGATTAATGTATTTGATATGATATATAAATTCTAGTGATGAGATCCTGAGGCATAATAATTATGATGATGTATGACACTGCACAGGAATGCACCTTTAATTGTTAATTAATGAGTAAAAAGTTTTAAATTAGCCATATTTTCCGCATATTCGGGGCGTGACAGGATCGAACTCAGGACATAGTCCGCTTTGGGTACGGCCCACTGGCAGCCTGCGTTCGCAGGGCCCGAACCAAGGGTTCCCCTCACGGTTTTCTTTCGAGTCCCCGGGGGATCGAACTCAGGACATAGTCCGCTTTGGGTACGGCCCACTGGCAGCCTGCGTTCGCAGGGCCCGAACCAAGGGTTCCCCTCACGGTTTTCTTTCGCGTCCCCGGGGGATCGAACTCATCACCTCTTCTTGGGCCACATACTTATTGGCCCTAGCAAAGAGATCGGAGATTGTCATCTGTTGATCAAGAGAGAGGGATTCTTGCAGCTTTTCAGAGCTTGTCCCTTGTAGCATTGCAGCCATGGCTACCCCTACCGGCAGATCTTCCACTTCCAAGGTTGCATCTCGGAAGCGGTCTACAAAGCTCTTCAAGGATTCTTTATTCCCTTGCTTAAGCGTGAGTAGGTAAGTAGCGTCTTTCTTTCTCTGGCTGTGGATCATGAAGACTTTGAGGAATTCATTCCTCAATTGATCGAAAGAGAAGATTGAACCTTCGCTCAACCCGTTGAACCACTTCAGAGCGTGCCCGGACAATGTGAGAGAAAAAGCCTTGCACATAATTTCGTCCTCCCATCCATGCAACAGCATGAGGGATTCATAACTCTGTATGTGATCGTAAGGGTCCGCTTTGCCGGTGTAAGTAGCCATAGAAGGCATTTTGAACTTCTTCGGCAAAGACTTGTTCATGATCTCCGAACTGAATGGGATCCTCCTCCTTTGGCCATCGTCCGGAGATACCAGTTTTTTCTTCTCGAGGATCCTTTGGACGACCTTCTCCACGTCCTCCGACCCTCGAGCTGAGCATGGCCTTGTCCCTTCGGGTCTAGAAGAGTCCGATTGATAAGCGCCCCTTCTAGCACCTCCCACTCCGGGACTTGATATTTCGAGGCCTTCTCGTGGGTCAAAACCTCCCTGTCTTCGTTGCTCCCCAGCCCTATAGGTTCCTGGATCACGTTCTGACTCCACGGGAGACGAGCTGCGGCTGGTGGGGGAACTCTGCCGCCTATGGGCTGCGGGGGAACTCTGCCGCCTGGCGGCCAGAGGAGGAGTCTGCCGCGTATCGGGCAAGGGCGAACTCTGCAGCCTATTAGAGGCGGGAGAGTACCGTCGCATATCTGATGTGGGATATCTCTGCCGCATGTAGTCCGCGGGAGAGTTCTGTCACCTTTGAGCCACGGGGGAGCTCTACCGCACATTTGGAGAACTCTGCCACCTATCGGACAGAGGGGAGCTCCTCCGCTGTTGAGCCGCAGGTGAGCTCTGTCGCGCGTTAACCGCTGGCGAACGCTGTCGCACGGGAGCTGCGGGCGAGCTCTGCCGCCTAGTGGCCAGAGGTGAACTCTGTCGCTGTTGAGCCACGGGTGAGCTCTGTCTTGCTGGATTGGCAGTAGCATTATCTTGCGTTCCTGCACCTTGTCCGGCACTTACCAGAGTGGAGGGCTGACCTCTCTCGTAGGTCTGCCTCGGTGTGCTTTCCCCCACTAACTGCTGCACTTCATGGGGTAAGTTGAATTGGGGGAGAGCGTCTCTGAAGAAGCTCGCCATAGCTTTCAATGCAGTTGTAGTCTCCTCATTTTTGCGCTTCAGGGTCTCAAATTCTTCTAGGGAAACCACGGCTTCTCCCTGACCCCTTTCACCATGTCTTCGTCTTTGTTCTGCTCTGACAGGAGGACTCACAGAATTCTGCCCTCCTGTCACCTCCACTGTAGAGCGTGTCCTCACCATTTTGATAGAGAATCTGGCTTTTTGTCAGACTTTCCACAAACGGCGCCAATTGATGTTGCCTCACTGACAGCAACAAGAATATACCTTTTTTGTAGTCTGATTGCACTAACGACAAAAGGGTGACGTCGATGCAATTCGTTCCACGTGTTCTTCGTGTATCCTGCAAAAACAACAGGAATCAGAGGGGGCAGGGATTTGTCCTTGCACGCGCACTCCGATGATTAAGTAAGTAACCGGAGTTGTGAATGTATGAAGAAGAGAATGTATTGCTTAAATTAGAGAGTTTAAGGCTTTTCCCTTCTTTTTGGTTCTTTGGTTTTTTTCTCGGCCCCCTTTTTCAGAGAGCTCACCTGTGTATTATAGGTTTCTTCAAGTCGGTTCGAGCTGAGGCTCAGGCGCGTGTCTGGGCCGCGACAGAGTCATATAGCACTCTGTCGCGTTTCGGGTAAAGCAGCTTGCGGGAGACCTCTATCGCGGGCTGTACAGGAGACCTAGGCCGCAGGCTGTGCGGGAGACCTCTACCGCGGGCTATGCGGGAGACCTTTGCCGCGGCTGTGCGGGAGACCTCTACCGCGGCTGTGCCGGAGACCTCTGCCACGGGGGCAATGCGGGAGACCTATGTCGCAATAGAGGCAATGGAGGTCTGTAGCATCTACTGTGCGGCACACATACCGGGCGACAGAGTGCCTATCGTCCCGAACACTCTGTCGTTTAACAGGCAACTGTGTCGCGTGGCGACTCTGACGCTGTAACAGCCACGTGGCTTATCTTGTGTTTGACACGTGGCGGTCTCCGATTGGTCGATCCTTGCGCACGTGGACTTTGGTGATAGGACCACTATCAATAAGTGAGCTCAATGGTACCAGGGTGCGTAGAACAAAGGACTTAGGTCCTGAGTTCGAAGCCCTGGGGACGCGAAAGAAAGCTGTGAGGGGAACCCTTGGTTCGGGCCCTGCGAACGCAGGCTGTCATGGGTCGTACCCAAAGCGGACAATACGGTTGAGTGGACCTCCCGTCCATATGGCGCCGTCTGTGGGACGGATCCACAACAAAACGCGCGTTTTGTTGTGACGTCTAGCCCAGCTGGTAGAGCCACTCAACCGTATTGTCCGCTTTGGGTACGACCCATGGCACTGAGCTCAATGGTACTGGGGGTGATTTCACAAGGACCATGTCCTGTGTTCGATCCCCCAGGGACGCGAAAGAAAACCGTGAGGGGAACCCTTGGTTCGGGCCCTGCGAACGCAGGCTGCCATGGGTCGTAACCAAAGCGGACAATACGGTTGAGTGACTCTACCAGCTGGACTAGACGTCACAACAGAACCAAATGTTAATTTAGATGATGATGACGATGTTTATAATAATGAAGTGTTAGTGAAAATTTATTTCATATTTAATATGATACAAATATATTTTTTACATATTTTTTACATAGAAAAGTAAGCAAGTCGGAGTGACACCAAAACATAGAAAATGCTACCTACTCTCTCGTAACTTTAGAAACATAGAAAAGCCATTAGTCTTAGTCCAATCCATTAAGACTCGCCATGATCTCAACCCCTTTTGCGCAAATCACGGAAATAGCTTTTAGGATCATTCACAAAGTCGTCCCTGTAAATCCGATAATCTCTTCCCGGAGCTTTCATAGTTTTCTTTTTGCTTGAAGTATCAGAACTTGATGCCATAGCAGCGCCTACTAGTGCTACATCTACAGTACTTGCCACAGCTAAACCTGCGGCTGCCATCTCAGAGCCCGAGATCTTAGTCCTGAGAGAACGATCATCACTATCTTTTCCATCAGCACCTTTGTCGCTGTAATATATAACATCTTTCCATTAGTCAAAATGATAAAAAAAGAAAGATTTTGACATAGTACAATAATTAACAAAATACATAGTACAGTAACAATACCTTGGGGTATTACAGTTGCCCCTGCTGTCCGTGCTTCCGTTGCTACCCATATTGTTTCAAGAGGTTTTGTTTCTTTCTGTCTGTTTGTCTGTCTTTCCAAATGTGAAACTCTTCCTCAAATAGAGCATTTTGGAAACTTGAGAATTACAGTTAATAACTGTTAAGATTGTGACATAAAAAAAAAGCTAGTCGTAGCCTTTAAGCAACCAATGAAAAATGATTCTTAACCTCGAAGAACTTAGAAAAATCAAAGACGATTCCTTGTTAACCAATGGTAAGCTTTCATCATTTAAGATCACGGTCAGTTTGTATTTAAACATAGAAACTGATACCGACTCTTTCATGACTTTGGAATCATAGAAAAGCCATTAAGAAAAATCACACACAAAAAGAAATAGAACCCTCTTTGGGAGGGGAGGTACCTTGTTGCTCCACTCCCCATAATAGTTGTCCATTTCCGCCATCATTTTTGCAAGCTGCTGTGAAAAACCATGTCCTCATTATCTGATCCATTTGAGCTTTCAAGCCCCTGAAATTGCAGCTTCTGCGCCAACTCTAGGCTGCAAAGCACCTCAATCATGGATGGTCGAGTCACCCCTTGATCTGCCAAACATTTTTGTGTTATCTCCACGAACTTTGTAAGAGATGCAGGCACTATCTTTCCTTTTAACTGTTCATCCATGAGTTGATCAACCTTACCCTCCCCAAGGCAAGTTAATGCGCACTGAACAAAGCTTTCATGATCATTAGCATCAGCAGAATCAATCCCCTCGTTGTCTCCTGCAGCCCTTGGTTTCATGGCTTGCCTTCCTGAAAGCACTTCCAACAGCACTACTCCCAATGAAAACACATCCAATTTTTCTGTCAAATTCTGAAGCTTATAGTGCTGAGAATATTGCTGAAAACCTGAAATTTTGGCCATCCAGTTTTTATCTAAAATGATATTGCCGGTCTTGATGTCACCATGGATTATGGGGTGACCCATAGCAGTGTGGAGATAGTTTAAGCCTCGTGCAACTCCAGCACAGATTTCAAGCCGCTGGTTCCACGAGAGAGGAGATTTCAGCCTTTGATCAGCAAAATGAAGATGCTCAAAAAGGGTGCCATTAGGCATGTATTCATATATGAGGATCAACTCGTCGCCTTCATTGCAATAACCAATCAATGGGACAATTTTAAGATGACTAATACGATATTGCCTTCTTATCGCTGCATCTAATTTATGTTACTCTTGTTGTGATATTGCTGGAGTTACTCGGTTAACAGTGACTACACTACTCCCCTGGTCAATGTAACCTTTGTAAACTTGACCAAATGCGCCCATGTCAATAGGCTTTGCCTCATCAAAGTTATCAGTTGCCTCTTTGATTTCACTGATGGAAAATGAACGACAGCGCAATGAATTTCTGGTATTCTTCTTCCTTGTTCTTTCTATATTTCTATCAAGCAGAAAAGCAACCAAGTAAATGCAAAGAGATATTGCAAGCACAACAATAAGCTGCTGCCTGCAATGACAAGCATTTCTTTCTTTGAGCTTTCGGATGACCTGGAACTGAAAGATGGTTCATCTCCATCAATGCGAAATCAATTGTCCAACTTCGAGACACCCCAGAGTCTTGATTGGGAGGTATGCTTTGGCCTCCCACGTTAACTCTATAAAGAGTCTCCATTGCAGTATTGTTTCCAGATGCATTATTGTCTTGATTGTAGAGATTCAGTGGCATTGACACAACTTCAATCCCGTTCACAAAAGCATAACCATCGGAAGCATTAGTAGAAGGGCTAAATGTCAAGTCTAGAGTATGATTTTCAACATGAACAATGAACTCTTTGAAAAAATATGCTGATTTGATATAATTGGCAGTGAGGTAGGCACTGAAGTTTCTGAGGAGAGTGTAATGCCCCGCGGTGACTGACAGAAAAGATTTTGAGGCATTGAAGCTCATAGAAGAATCGGCATAGAAATGAAGAAGAATGAATTTTGGCCCTGGGGTCACATTGAAGGTGTAATTTGAATTGAGAGCGGAAGAGCCTTGCAGTCATGTAAGGGACTTCAGGCCCTGATGTCTGCTCCGAAGAGGCTCGGGACACAGTAAAGCTGCTGTCAGAATTAGAAGCCAAGAAATGTGATCCAATATCAGTGGTCCAGTTCCGGCCGTCGAAAGATTTAGTTTGTGAAGCCAAAGAGCCACAGTCGAGAAGAATATTTTCCAATGGAAAATAAGCAGATTCATCAACACAAACATATGGTTTTTGATAGTGAAGAAGATGGAAATACAGACAGATGAAAATGTACAGGCACTTCAGGCGGACAATAATCATTCTACCTGATTTTGGTTTCTCCATGTATAAGCTAAGTTAGTTAGGATGCATTGTCTCTACTCATTCTTTGAATATATGAGCAATGTTTTCTGATTAAAAAAACCAAAAAGTCTGTATGGAACTATGATAGTCAAATTAAGTATTTGCATTGAAGTTTCTCTGAAAGAGAGTTACATCTCCGTATTAGCGCAGGTCCTTGTCGTTCTAGCTGTTCAGCACCATAGAAATGCTGATAAATCTCTTGTATACCATCGCCAGCAGGATAGTTTTGTAAGGAATTCGTATTTCTGCTAAGCTCCAGCTCATACTTTGATTATCGCCTAATAAATAATACCAAACATTACTCTGTGTGGTTATAAATGGTTCTCTAATTTCTCTACATTTTCATTTTTAAATTGTGGTTCTAAACACCAGAGAATCATTTTTTTAGTTTGAGCATAACATAGTTTGATGTCTACCCTCGTTTCTTTGTTACTTTTTTCCAGCTGTTCTTTTCGAATCAATCCTTCCGCATTCATTTATTCTACCAAATCATGATGATATTCTACTGTTTTATTTGCTTGTTGACCAAGGAAAATCGTGTTCCAGGGCTTGGAATTACCAAAGTTCTTGCTCTTACACTACATTTTATCGTTGGCTCTAGGTAAATATAATGCAATCCCATTTTCATATCAGTTAACACTTGAGATTGCATGAACATCTAGCAAAGATCACTGTTCTGTTGCACCGCCAAATCATGTTACCATTGCCTCCTCCATTAGGTGGGACAATGAGTCACTGACGCAGTGCTGAGGGTTCATTGTGGGTATGATGACTGAATAAAATTGGCGAAATGGTTCCTACAATCACTCTTATGAAGTGACATTTTAATCAGTCTGGATTTCAGTTCTTAGCACTTGGTATCTGCAACATTTTTTCTTGTTCTCCAATCCGTGGCTGCACTTGTTTCAGGTTAGCACTTCAACTAATGCTGATGGGAGCAGAGCAGATAAAGAATTGTCTTTCATTTAAAATGGGAAATCTACGTTTGAACTTTGAACCCAGTTTTATCTATCTTCTTCCAATGATCAAAGCTACCTAGCTCGATGTTCCATCATTGCCATTGTCATTTTCGAAGCCAGATGCTATCTAGCAAAGAACTGTTTTATATCCCAGAAGACACTGGACCATGCGCCCGAAACAGATTGCCACAATGGGCCCTAGTTCATCTTTTGTGGGTCAAAGCTACACCTAAGATGCTCGTGCAATTAACAACCCACTTTCCTCGAGGGTTGGACAAAAGGCCACCAGCACTCCATGGAGCTCTTGCATTACTACAAGAAATTTGATATTTAGCAATAAATTTTTAAATTATACCAACAAATTTAAGAAGGAAAATTTGAAGAATTAAGACATTGGATCTTCTCTTCCCACTTTTTTCATGATCTTACAAGCATGTCAACTCTAAATCTTTAATTTTAAAAATATATAAATAAATCAAGACATTTGTATCTTTATATATATATATATATACAGACGAGTTAATTAGAATTAATGTTCTTTATATATATAAAAGCAATGCAACTCTAATCTTATACTCCTTTATATATGTACAAACAAATATGGACTATTAGTCCTTTATAAATATATATATATATATATATATATATATTTATCCAAACAAATTTGAATCTCTATTATTTTATTAATATATATTATTTATATATGATATATATAATATATCTACAAGCAAATATGCATAAGTAAATTTAGGCTCGAATCTTTTATTTATATACAAGTAAATCTGGATCTCTATTACTTTATATATAATAGTAAATCTAATCTTCTAACCGTTATATATACAAGCAAATTTGAATATCTAATCTTTTATATATATATAAAAGCAATAAAGGTTAAGATTAAAAGTAGACTTAATTTTTTTGATCTCTTCTTCTTTTATGGTCTTTCTTGCTACACTTTCTTAAATAATTTAATTTGAATTCAATGAAAAATAACTTTAAATATCAATTTCAAACAAGTAAAATTATTTTGCGTAGATTCCAAACACTTCACATTATGTGTATATAATAGTAATCCAACCTATGTAACCCGAGATATATATATTTAAAGAAAAATCTAATTGTCACCGTCCACAGGACATCATGATCTCAGAAAACTCCACCCCGAGCATCAAATCTGAGCTGCTTTGGGGGTATAAGCCCTTGGGTGACGCATTTGAGTCGCCATCCCCGCGCATCTGCAGTTGCTCTAAGTTGTAAAGCACCTCACTCATGGCTGGTCGCTTCACACCTTTCTTTGCCAGGCATTGTTTTGTGATCTTTACGAAGTTTCGAAGAGACGCCGGCGGGATATTTCCTTTCAGATGTTGATCCAAAAGTTGATCAGCATCTCCCTTCTCAAGCCAATTTGATGCTGATGGAATCAAACATTCATGATCATCACTACTGCCTGCATTCTCATCGTTTTCTGCTTTAAGATCAGTGGGCGTCGGCCTTCCTGAGAGTACCTCCAACAGCACCAACCCGAATAAATACACATCAGTTTCTTCAGTAAAACTTTGATCCCAATCAAGTTCAAGAGAACCAATGCTACCGTCCATGCTCAAGCCTTTCCTTTTGTGGGATGTCATGGTTGATCCGAAGTTTGAAATCTTGGCTGTCCAATTCTTATCTAACAGTATGTTAGAAGCGTTGATATCACAATGTATGATGGGGCGTTTTTTTCCAGTGTGGAGGTAGTGCAAACCTCTTGCAATTCCAACGCAAATTTCAAGCCGCTGGTTCCATGACAGAAGTTTTTTCCGCTCTTCCAAATGAAGATGATCGGAGAGGGTACCATTGTCCATGTATTCAAACACGAGAATCGTCTCATGTTCTTCTTGACAGTACCCTAGCAGAGAGACGATGTTGTGATGGCGAATTTGAGAGAGCATTTTTATCTCTTCAGAGAAACCTTGTTCTGATATTGCTGTAGCCCCTTGCTTGATAACTACTGCAGTAGCTTTACCATTAATGAAAGCTTTGTAAACCTTCCCCAAGCCCCCCTCGTTGATAACCAGTGAATCATCAAAGTCATTACACGCCTTTCTAATGTCATTGATGGAAAAACAACAACATTGGGATGTATCCTTGGTTTTTTTCATCTTCCAATTTCTCTTTGCTTTGATCAACAATAATGAAAAGAGAAAGAGAACGAAGAGAACAAAGAGTACAAACACCCCAACAATTGAGTACTTAATCTTGTTTTGTAATCCTTTCTTCGACTTCTTGGATAGTGTTGGAGAAGGCTGAAAGTTAGACTCATCCATAGGAGGGTTGAGACCAGCAAGGTTTCCGTCGAAGTTGCTAATCTTGAATACCTCCACTCCATTTAAGATTGCATCGTAGTACTCAGGCTTGACTTGGATGTTGGGGTGTAGCTCCAGCCATAAATCCTGCTTCCCAACAGCTTGTGGCGGAATCATCACGACATAGTCTCGATACACAGGGATGCCATGCCCTTTGCTCCATACAATCACATCTGCTTGGGTTTCAGCAGTTTGATTATTGATGAATATGAAGAACACCCTCTGGTTTTCCAATGTCATTCCCGGAACAATCTCGCAGAAGTGGAGCCTGATTAGATATTTAAAACCAGTATCCACTGGAAAGAACCAACTCAAGTTGTAGTTCTTGTTGATCTCAATATACTGACCCATTGAACGAGCCGTGCGGTAGACATCTTCAGGCGCCGTATAAACTGGAACCATCTTCGTGTATGGAATTGGAAGAGTGAGATCATGATCCAGCTGGCCAAAAGCAGCTCCAAAGATGTAACCATCGTCAGCATTCCAAGTGCGGAACATCCCAGTATCTCGATCCAGGGAAATGGTTTGGCCTCCCACGTTTGCTCTGTAAACCATCTCCAGAGCAGAATTGTTACCAAACGTGAGCATGTTAGGATGGAAACCAACGAAAGGAAGGGGTGCGTCGTTACCACGAATGTAAAGATGAAGTGGCATGGAAACAACTTCTATTCCATTTACAAAGCCATAAGCATTCGGAGCATCCGAAGAAGGGCTGAATGTCAACTCTAGAGCATGATTTTCAGCATGAATGATGAATTCCTTGAAAAAGTAATCCACTTTCAAGTATTTGGCAGTAAGATAGCAACTGAAATTTCTCAAGAGTGTGTATTTGCCAGCAGTGACAGTGAGAAAAGATTCGGAAGCATTGAGACCTCGGTAAGAATCTGAGTAAAAGTGAAGACGAATGAATTTCGGGCCTGGCGTGACATTAAAGGTATAAGAAAACTTGGAGTAGAAAAGCCTTGCAGTCAAGTAAGGGACTCCAGGGACTGTTGTTCCTTTAGAGGCATTGGAGACAGCTGAGTTGTTATCTGAATGAGCAGCAACAAACTGTGACCCGATGTCAGAAGACCAGTTCTTACCCTTGTACGATTGGGTTTGATCTGATGATCCACAGTCGAGAAAAATGATTTCTGATGGAAGATAAGCTGAATTATCCGAAGAAACAAACGGAATTCCACGCAGAGAGATCAAAATGATTAGCGCACAAAGATGAGCCAATCTCACTTGCCCAACTCTGACTGCTACATGATAGGCTTTGCTGCAGCCAAAGGGCCATAGTTCAGATTCAGAACAATGTTTTCCAATAGAACATGAGCAGAATTAACCCCAGAAAATAGATATATGTTCTGTAACAAGAAGATGTACAGATACCTTAGATGAGCAATCATCCTATATCTGATACTGTTTCTTCCAAGCAATTATTCAGGTCAGCAATATCACTACACCAAACATTTTTAATTTGGATCAGTTGTTTAACAACCCAATGTAATAGCTGATATAATAAAACATTGTCCCTAGCAAATTTCTAGAATCAAAACTGACTAATTAAAGATCATATTCGCATGATTCAAAGGTAATTAACTAATTACAAATTACCTGATCTTGAAAACTTAAAGCAAGAGAATCCTTCTTACTTTAGTAGTCTTTGATGATATATAAACTAAGAAGTAATAACTATGGAAATTAAAAGTCCACTTGTTTTGTTAATTTACTATGGCTTGTAACCTCAAATTTTAGCATGCATATATTCTATTGGAATCGTACCATTATATATTCAATCTTTTGGTTTAGATTTAACATGCATATATACTTAGGAATCTTTTGGCCTGTAAACTCAAGTTTCAACATGCATATATACTTGCAATTTCAAAATGATAATCGCAAATATTTGATTTTATCTTTTTAAATTTGATTAAGAATCACATTGAAACCGAATTTTAAGTCAACGTATGTAATAATGTTGCTTCATTGAAAATTGTTTCATTGAGTAACACTTTTATGGAATAACAATTTCAAGAAATAGCATTTTCATAAAACAACATTCTCACGAAATAGTACCTTGACAAATAACACCTTCACAAAACAGTGCGAGCACCCGAATAGTACTTTCACCGAACAATTCCTCTATCGAAAGCTTTTCTTTGAAAGTTCCTTCACTGTCTAATGTTATTTCACCAAAAGGAAAAAGTGTAAAAAACCTAGAATAATGTAGGAAGGTTCTTATTATTAAGATGTTCTAGAGAACTTAATTTGATGATCAAATATAAAGATAATTAATAGGTTTCCTTTTTTCTCTAAAGTATAACTGGTTTTTCTTTCTTTTAGAGGATTTTTATATTGCTATTCACTAATTACCAAAGCAAACTTTCATAAGACAAAGTATTAACATATTTGTAGCATTTTTTTTTGTCTAGATCATTTAGTATCCGATAGTTATATTGAGCCCTGATTAATCTAGAGTCGAGCAAACTCTCTCGACGGTGTTTGCTTTATTTATAAAGTTCAAATTCAAAACCTTAATTAAGAGAATCGAGCTCTATATCACTTGAAAAAATAGACATTGATAACACTTTTTAATATTCATTTTATGTAACTTTCATTTTGGAGACCCATGTGTAAGAGCTCCACAATTCATTTTAAGATTTTTCTTACAATCTAAAAAATTCTCTCAAATTTTCTCAACAATTCTCTCTTCTCTAGTTCTCTCCTCAACTTTATTCTTTTTTTTACTCAACTTTGTTTCACCTACGGATGTAAACTTATTATTATGTTTGTGATCGTTCATTTATTTTATGACATTGTTCGTGCTTAAAAAAAATTGTTTGAATATTAAGATGTTTTTTAATGATTACGAATGAACTTGTTTAAGTTAAACGAGTTCATTTGTAATATTAAATAAATATGTTCACAAATATTTATTCATGAATATTAGATAAACATGTTTATAAATATATAACTGAATATATTTAAAATAAACAAATATATTTATAAACAATAAACGCAAAATGTAAACAAACATATTAAAATATAAAAGATTCTACCAAAAATTTTAGAGATCATTAGGAAATATGGTGTGCTTTGTGTTTTATATTTTTAAAAATTTTGTTATGTTTTATTTTATTTCCACTTTATTTTCACTCCGATATATCTGAAAACATGTTTGGATAGGATTTTTGGTGGCCAGAATTTAACGATAAGACTCTGCTGCAAAAAGTGGTTTAAAGCTTTGAAGTTTAAAATGGCAATGGTTTGAATTTAGTCAAAAGCAAAGTTTACGAAATTTTATAATTAAAATTGGTACTGTAATGAAACATATAAACAGTATTTTTTTACGGTAAGAGTAAAAAATAAAACATTTTTTAAATTTTGAGAACAATATTTTTGTGTTTTCAATAATTTTTAAAATTTATGTGTTGTTTTTAATTTTGAAAAACAAAAACACCTTCATTAAACATATTTTTACTTTCATTTTTAAAAAAATCAAAACAGAAAATAAAATGCACAAGTAAAACGATTTCCATTAATGATAAGAGTTTGTAGAATTTTTTTTTTAAAAAAAAAAACCCTTAAAAAACAGGGGAAAAATGAAAATCATAAAAAAAAAATAGGAAAAAAAATTGCACCTTATCATCAGTAAGATTTAGATCTAAAGAAAACAAGTAATGATGGAAATCATCAAGGGTTAAAGTGTGTCTCTCGAAGTTAGCCAGAGACGTCGTTTTTGCAGCGGCTGCTTCACAATCCCTTCTGCTCCCGCCACCGTTGCACCGCCATGCCTCTGCAAATCCATCAATAACACATGCAATTACTCCCCAGTCACTGGAGGCCTACCTTCTCTGATAGAATAAAAAAGTGGAAAGTTATTCAATTCTATAAAGCCATTGGAGTAAAGAAAATTCATATTTTTCATTTTTTTTATCAAGTACAGTTAAAAAAAAATTAATATTTTTTATCTCTTTATTTTTACTCCCTCTAATTTTTTTATTTTTTTAACCCTATCAAAGAAAGCCTTAGCTTCCCTTTGGTTTATTAAAAATGATTTTTGAAAAATATTTTAATTTTTTAAAAAATCAAAAAAATTTCATTGTATGGATGAATTAATAAAAAATATTTTCTCTTGTTTGTTTATTTTATAAAAATTATTTTTAAATGATATTAACTATTAATAAAATATTAAAAATGTATAATTTATTAATTAATTTATTAATATTAAAAATACTATTTAATATTAAAATATTATATTATTAAACATTTAAAAGAAGACTACTTAGTATTACTTATATAATATTTTAATATATATATATAATATTAATAATATATTAATTTTTCACTCCAATTATCAAAATTTTCATAGACATAAGGAGAAAAGAGAGTACCTTTGAGCAAGCGATAAAAACCAGAGTTTTAATTGCTACTCATCTTGTCCATGGAGTTGATTATAAATAGCTTTTAAGGTCTTCCAATGGTGCAAAAAGTCTTTTGGAATTTTTTTGTTAAAAAGAAAGTAGAAGAGAAGAAAAAGATTTAAACTCATTTTTTTCTAAAGAATAATAATAATTATTGAACGTGGGATGCCCATAATCGGTGTCCTCATCATTCAACATAAAAACTGTCAAGGCAGTTTTCACACAAATGAAAAACTGTATTGGGTAGTTAAAAAAAAAAAAAAGAGAGGAGGGATAATCAGAAAAAAAAGAAGAAAAAAGAAAAAAATCGTATTCTTTGTTTTCTTTGTCCTATGCAATTATTAAAGATTTAGACCGCAGAACGTTTATAATTTTCGTTGTGTAATTTTATGCCTGATCAGTGAATCAAGCAAACGATTTCATTTAAAATTGTAAGTGTTTAAATTCAACAAATTATTATTCGTAAATTGTATGTTCAATCATATATATATAATTATTTTCGATATTTTGATTGTGAATATGATATTGTATGTTATATATGATTGACGTATGATAATTTCTAACAAATTATTAGATCAAATTTTTGTTGTTAGTTTATTCGAAACTTTGTTTTTTTTTATAAAATTTCGTGCAATAAAATAAATATGATAATTCTAAACACGATAAGATAATATGTTATAAAAATTATATAAAAAATATGAGTTAAAATTTGAACTATAAATGAATTTAACGAAAATTAAAAAGTATTTTATGTTTAGTATATTGACATAAATTTTGATATAATAAATTTCAAATTTTTTACCACACAAAAATAATTTAATGTAAAATAAATACAAAATATATATACAAATTTCAACATTTGCATAATACATAAAAGAGATAACTCAAAATACTAAACTATTACCTCCATAATAACACATCTCACTTTTGTTCAAACTATGGTAGGTAACATATTATTTATAAAGAATTAAAAAAATTAAATAATAAATATTTATCTTAATAAATTTATCAATAATTTTAATAATAACTAATTTATTTTTTTTATTAATACGATCTGTCACTTAATTTGAAATATTGACTTCAATGCTTTGACTAACTCGAAACATCTTTGAAATTTCAAAAAGAAGAAAGTCCAGTGCTATTTAAATTTTCCAACACGCTATTTCTTTTCTCTGCTTCTTTGTCAAAGGAAAAAAAAAAAACATGCAAGTCTTTCTTCATTGACGTTGAAACTATTGGCGGATTGGTGGAAAATTAAAGCAAATGACCCAAGTCAGTTGAAGAATAGATGACGAAATTTAACTATCATAATTGAGAAAGCTGGCTATCTGGATGGAAGTTGGAAAAAGACCAAGACTTTTTATTCAAAAAAAAAAAAACCAAGACCAAGACTTTCCGGACACCAAATGCAAATCAAACTTAACCATTTATTTAAATTGATTTTTAGTAGTTTATAATGGAATTATAATTTAATTATAGAGGAACTTCCCTCACCTTAATTTTTTGGAGCAGAGAATATAATCTGATTAATAATCTAATTAATAACAGTGGCTGATAAGATTTTAGAAATTATAATCACACATATAAAATGTTACAAAAGTTTAAATGAAATTTTCATATTATACTTCACATAAAAATAATTTTACATAATACGGATATGAATTATATTCATAAATTATCATATTTAAATTATAATGCAAAAAATAATTTCAGAATAAAAAATTAAAGTATTAACTGACTACTCTAATTAATCGTTTTGATTCCTCTCTGATTAGATTATATTATTATACGATTCTATATGAAATGGATATATTGTTAGCTTGTAATTCCAAATAAAGGAGAAAATCAAGTTCTAAAGCATTTTGCGTTCGATCTTAAAAGGTATATGTAATTCGATCCTAATCCGTAGAGATTCACTTAGAAATGAAGAGTAAATAAAAATCACCAAACAAAATTTAAATTTATAATGTTATTTTAAACATTTAACTTAAAATCAATTGACAATACATGAAATGATTCAATTTGAATATAAAATCATAAATATTCTCATTTTTATTTAAATCGAAAGTGATATTTAAATAAAATCCTCCTAACAATGACAACCCAAAAGTGGATAACACTACTTTCTGAGAAGTATTGGTGGATGCCTTTCCGAGTACATTGTACGCTGAGTTTAAAGGGAATCAAAGGACCTCCTTATGAATTCATCCATTGCAGCAACAAAGCATCTAGGGAATTAAGAAAAGTTGTGATGCTGATTAATTTGTCCTTGTTTCAATCCATTTTGTACTAACTGATGGTATTCTAACTAAATGTTTTATCAATCAAGCATGAAGATCATACCCTTCTGCGTACTTTATTATCTTTTATTCTGATATTTTTCTAGTTCTTGATTGAAGATCAGGATGATTTTCCTGGCATCGTTTTCTCTGTAACGAATTCTACAAGAACATCGTTTCGTTCTGATGTTGTTAGAAGATTGAATTGAATATCTAGAAATTGTAAATGACTTAAGCTTAGCATCAAACTCATGTAAAGAACTGACCTGAAACTGTTGAAAGGAGATTTTACTCTCTTATAGAGCTGATATAAACATTTTCTTTCCCAGAAGCAAAACCTCTCTAATCTTTGTCGTTTCTTCTTTTTCTGAAGGGCAGAGGACTTTATTAATAGGAAAACTCTCCCTAATTGGCAGAGTTTGGCAGTGATTTCTATAGGTACAGATTTCTCATGGGCACCATAAGGCCATGGCCTGTTCATGAGTGTGTCTACTAACTCATGCCACAGTAATTTAAGGGAGAAGCAGCAACTTTGACAAACAATTTGTCGATTATGAAAAAGTAGCTATTTCTGGTGAATATTAGCTCAGTAACCTTGTGCAGATTGTTTACTTTAAGTTCTTCCACGTTACAAATGTAACATTAAGTGCTGAGAGGCCAAAATTCTGATGATGTAGTGTCAAAATTAATCTGTGTCAACATGTCTAAAATATATAAATCTGTGTCAACACGAAGGTAATATGATGATGTAGTTCTTCAACATGCCCTCCTTACAGATTCCTCCATGGAACCACCAAAGAGATCATAAACATGAGAAATGGAGTCATGAACAGTCCCATGGAGTTAGCACATCATGTATTTCCTAAAATTCAGCCTCACATTTATTAATGGATGAAGCTATACGGTAAGAGTGATCAGTAAGTTTTGAACCTTGATACTCCATTAATCTGAATAATCAATATGACTGGCTATTGTAACATGTTGATTGAAGGCAAAAACTTCCTATACTGGCTTGGGCCTCATGCTCACTTAGTAGTTACTGAACCTGAGCTAGTTAAAGAAATTTTGAACAACAAAGACGGGCTTATCCAAGGAGGGAGCTCCAAGGTTATTGGAAGAAGCTCTTAGGTGATGGCCTAGTGTCATCCACAGGTGAAAAGTGGGTTAAGCAACGAAAACTAGCTAACCACGGTTTCCGTACAGAGAGCTTGAAAGTAAATCCCTGCATTGTTGTCATTAAGAAACTAAATTCTTGTTTCAGTTACTAAAATTGTTCTTTGTTTCCTTTCTTTCAAAAATCTTGAAGGGTATGATTCCAGCAATGGTTGCAAGTGTGGAAGTGATTCTGGAAAGATGGAGAAAACAATAGACTAAGGAGATTGAGGTACTCCAAGAATTCAAGGTTTTAACATCAGAAATAATTTCAAGAACAGCTTTTGGAAGTAGTTACTTGGAAGGTGTGAACATATTTGATATGCTGACCAAGATGGCTCTCATCGTTTCCTGTAATGCTTATAAAATCAGAATTCCTGGCATCAGGTAAGCTTCCATGTCCATGTCTTCTGACCAATCTTGTATAACTTAATTCATTCTAAACCAGTAAGAGGAAACAGAAACCAGTGATCAAATACCATAAAGCTCTAATGCACACAAGAACCAATCACCAGCTTATTTTCTGCCATGATTCAACATTCTAACTGTATGAAACTTGTTTTCCCTTCAAATTCCTGGAAACACATTGATAAAGCACATTTATAAATAGCACCACAGTACTTGCAGAATTTTTGTTTAATTTGATTGAAAAGTTTTGGTTATTGCAGAAAATTTCTGAAAACACAAGTTGATATTGAATCAGAGAGGCTAGAAGAAGGAACAAGAAACTCCATCATGCCGGTGATAAGGAAAAGAGAGGACGAGACAGTAAGAGGAGAATTAGACAACTACAATAATTTTCTTGGTGTACTGATGAATGCTAATCGTGATACTGATAAAACAAAATCAATATCAATCAATGACTTGATTGATGAATGCAAGACATTTTACTTTGCAGGACATGAAACGACCACAAGCTCACTCACATGGACCCTTTTTCTTCTAGCAACTCACACAGAATGGCAAGACAAAGCAAGAATAGCGGTGCTTGAAGTAATTGGCCAGGAAAATCCCACTGCAGATAGCATCACAAAATTAAAAAATGAGATTTACTAATTTCATTGCATCAAATTGAATTACTTTGATTCACTTTCATATTCATCTAAATTCCTCTCTTATTTCCTTGTAGATCACCATGATTGTTAATGAAGCACTAAGGTTATATCCTACTGTTACTTACATGACAAGGAAAGTTAGCAGGGAAATCAGGCTGGGAAATCTTACTCTTCCAGAAGACATTGAGTTGTACATTTCAACTCTAGCACTTCACCATGACCCTCAACTATGGGGTGAAGATGTTCACCTTTTCAAACCAGAGAGATTTGCTGAAGGGGTGGCAAAGGTTACGAACAACAACGCAACGACATATCTTCCATTTAGTTTGGGACCTCGAACCTGTGTAGGCTCAAACTTTGCACTCACAGAAATATAGATTGTGCTTTCAATGATTCTGCAGCGCTACAAATTCGTTCTCTCCCCAAGATATGTTCACTCACCAATTGTGCTCATCACAATATATCCGCAACATGGTGTTAAAATAATTCTCCAGGCAGTATAAATCGGAGTCCTACTTATACTTATCAATGCCTAGACATTCATATCGGGTTTTTGACCTTGTGGTTGTCCTAGACCTTGTATTCATTACTATAATGCTCATGATTCCCTTTGAAACTCAATTTCTTGTAGTCAAAAAGTAGTCTGGTGAATTAGTTTGTTGGCCATTTGAGTGCTGAGTGGCTAAAATTATGTTGTTTTAGTGTTAAAATTCGTGTTGACATATTAAATACATAATTTTTAAACTTTTATCATATTTATATACAATATTTATCAAATTTTACCCGTCACATTCATGTATTTTCTTTATGTTGTGTCTAAAATTGCTAGGTCTATTGACAGTCACCTCCGTCGTTCCTCATGGACTCACTCAACAAGACATCCAGATTACTGTGGCAATCGAGGGCTAATAGAATGAATAAACTAATTTCAAGAGCAAGTTGGCTCTGACGAGCTTGTTAGCTTGTATAATACCCTTTATGCCACAGGATAGACAAAACCAGCAACATTTACTATAGATTCAAGTGTGGACAATGACAGACGTGTTATTCAATTCCTCGGCATAAATATGAGCAAATATTCCATAACTAGAATAACCAGACCTTGAAAGATCCTAGCTTTTGCCCGGACAAAAGTAATCAAAAACCAAATCATAAATGATTTCAAGTGTGCAGATGATGTTAGAAAGATGGAGAAAACTGGAAGTCAAGGAAATTGAGTTATTCAATGAATTCAAGGTTTTAACATCAGAAATAATTTCAAGGACAGCTTTTGGAAGTAGTTACTTGGAAGGTGAGCACATATTTGATATGCTAACAAAGATGACTCTCATTGTTTCCAGGAATAGTTATAAAATCAGACTTCCTGGTATTGGGTAAGCCTCCTTATCTTGACTTTGTTGGTTTTCAATGTGTAAGTTTTTGAGCAACTCGAAGTCATATTCATTTGATTGAGAAGTTCTGATTACTGCAGAAAGTTGGTGAAAACAGAAGATGATATTGAATCAGACAACCTTGAACAAGGGATAAGAAATTCCATTAGTGAGATGATAAGGAAAAGAGAGGAGACTGTAACAGGAGAATCAGACAGTTACAATGACTTTCTTGGTTTACTTATGAAGGCTTATCATGACACTGATAAAACAAAATCGATATCAGTGGATGACTTGATTGATGAATGCAAGACATTTTACTTAGCTGGACAAGAAACCACCACGAGCTCACTCAGTTGGACTTTTCTGCTTCTGGCAATGCACACAGAATGGCAGGATAAAGCGAGAATGGAGGTGCTTGAGTTAATTGGCCAACAAAGTCCAACTCCAGATAGCATCGCCAAGTTGAAGACAGTGAGCAAACCAAATCAAACCAAACCATCTGCTTCTATTAATCCCTTGCATTCACCTTCATACATGTATAAAGATCCTTCTGTTATTTCCTTGTAGACCAGCATGATTGTTAATGAATCTCTGAGGTTGTACCCTCCTGTTGCTTACGTTCCAAGGAACGCTAGTAGGAAAGTCAGGCTGGGAAATGTTACTCTACCAGAAGACATTGAATTGTTCATTTCAACTCTAGCACTTCACCATGACCCTGAGATATGGGGAGAAGACGCTCACCTCTTCAAACCAGACAGATTTGCCGATGGGATTGCTAAAGCTACCAAAGCTAATGCCACCACATGTTATCTTCCATTTGGTTTGGGACCCCGAAATTGTGTAGGCTCAAACTTCGCCAACGCAGAAATAAAGATTGTGCTCTCAATGATTCTGCGACACTACAAATTCATTCTCTCCCCGGCATATATCCACTCAGCAACTGTGCAAATCACGTTAAATCCACAGCATGGTGTCAAAGTAATGATCCAAGCAATGTAAGCCAGAATCTGAACTCATCAGCACCTACTTTGGTTACTTCCTATGAAATAATATATTATAGTGAATAACTTTGCCCCAAGCGAACGTAAATCTTGGCAGGCGCCATCATAGGTAAAGTCATAAACTCTTTCCTGCATCCTGTTCTAGTTTGTAGATTCATCACTGCAGTCAAGTTCATAGCCCTCTTAAACTCCAATAATGTGCAAATCACAGTTAGGAAACAATTAATCAGCGTGAACTCTATTATCAAAGAAGCACTATAAAATATAAACAGGCTTTCCAGACTTCTAGCAATGATATCTTTGCAAGTATTTACAACTGCTTTACAATTTTGATCAGTCCACTTGATCAAAACTGGCAAAAAGCAATATCAAAAAATTGCTAAACCCTAGTTGCCAATGAAACAACAAAAGTATAGCATTGTAGTAACAAAATTTGAACCTTTGTTAGCATTCAGTGACATGAAGTTGCTAAAAATTTCTCCTTCATGCGAGAAACAAGCTTAAATTTTTCCTCCGCCTCAACCTGCTGGCGAATATCGGTTTTAGAAGCTCTGTCCGGATGAAATCTTAGCAAGGCTTGTTTATAAGCTGCATGAATCTGAGAAGACCATTAATCTTTGTTAGAGAACCTGACATTTTAAGATGGGAATAAAATTTACTATTAATCTCCTCGTGACCTCGGAGTGCAGGAACAATATCCACAAGTTAATGAAACAATAAAGTGATTGTTATCTTAACTGCTGCAATGAAATAGGGATAGACAACCCAATTTGATACTATTGGATACTGGGATAACAAGATAAACAAATCAATTGAACCCTTCTGAGGATCACACTCAAAAGAAACCATACTAATGTCGAAGGCATATAAACAGATTCCTATTTCACTCACCTCACTGGACAAGGGACAAAAACCACCACCTACAGGGATTCCCAAGCTACGAAGCAATGAGGCCATATCGATGCATGATATTTCCAATTTACTAAGCTCCTTTCTTACTTCAAATCTTAGGTGCTCTTTCAAGTTCATATTTTCCTCATCCTGAAGTAAAAATCATTATCATAATAAGACATATTTAGTCAAATACAAGGGAAAAATAGGATCAAGTACAAGCAACTTGGAAAAGGAGACTAAGAAAAATTTTGCTAAATATCTCTACCTTCTTTTGTGTCTCTCTCATTTCCTCTAGACGTTGCTTTTGCCGTCTCTCCATATCTAATAGACGCAAACTTTCAGCCTGCCTTCTCTTCCGCAATCTTTGAGCCTCTTCTGCCTGCAAAAGGAGTTAAATGAGCACAGGTTCAATCAATTATTCCATGTACTGAAAAAAATAATTGTTCAAACAACTAATAAAATCCTATTTCATGTACTATATAAATGATACCATGAAAAAAGTAAAAATTTCAAAATCAATGTTTTAAAACCTAGGTTCAAATTGACCTAGAAAAAGATAAAGTTGATTGCCTTTTACATGTTTATGCCATTTGCATAACTAACTTTGTAGCCGAAATTTATTACATTTAAACACTAAACAAACACAAAATAGCCAAACATAACACTGTTAATAAGACCGTTATTGAAATTTGTTTACAAAATTATTTGTAGATTATAACACAACAACAAATATGTTGGTTACAGATTAAACTTTCAGTTAACATTATAGAGGATGACAAACAGGCCGCAAAAGAAACCATCTTGAAGTTAAAGAGGAGAAGAAGAAGCAGTGATAGCATCAGCACACTTTCCGACAACCATAAGATCAGACCAACAGTTAAACTTGAAGCATTCAACTTTTGGTTGAACGCAGATTACCCTATCCAAGCAATTCATTTTAAATAATTAAAATTACTTGTTCCCTAAAATCCTAGCAATATACTGAAAACAAACAAACAAACAAATAAAAAAGGCCTTTAGCCAAAGAGAGAGAACTAATAGTTTAAGTGCCAAACCTGAATTTTTAACTCTCGCTGCCTAGATGCCCATTCTTCTTCCACAGCTTGCTTGTATTCATCCGTCTCCTTGAACTTTTCTCGATCAATAATTATATCCTTTTTACCAGAAACAGTAGCATCAACACCTTGAACATGTAATCTTTCATCATATTTTTTACTGTTGGACACAGATTTAATATTTTGTTTCTCCGCTTCAAAAAAAGATTGCTTAATTTGAGTTTCAGCATTCTGATAACTGTCCCCAGATACCACCTTCTCTCTATCACAATAATTCTTACTGCTGACTACTGGCATTCCACCTAATGGAGTCTTAACAGCAGCGGATTCATCAAAAACAGTTCCAACTTCGGCATCAGAAGGGGTCATGCCATCATCAACCTGTTTTTCTTCCAAAAATTTAGGAGTAGACATGAAAGGTTCTCTGGATTGCAGCTTCTCTTTTCCATTTGGAACCATTTTTCCATGTTGCAAGTCACTTGGATAGGGGTCACAATTTGAGGGTGTCCAAGAAAACTCTTGATTTCCATCCCTTGAAAAAGGATCTTTCATAAATTTTTTGCTTCCAAATATAACATCAGCCTGAACATGAGAAAACCGTGCTTCAGCAGATGGACCATATTTTGACTGTGAAAAGCTTTTATGGTCAGCTTTCTTATCAGATTCAACAAAAGGCCTTTCTGTCCAGCGTTTGAGACAAGTACCACCCAAGTAATTACCACTATCAGTGTCAAATGCAGAAGAGTACTGTTTCTGAATATTTGAATCACTTGAACCAGAGGATGCAGGGGTTTCAGCATGTTGTTGGGTCCAATCTTCTTCTTCAACTCCCGGAGGATTATCATTACATGATCCTGAGGCACTCATCTGATCCTCTAAACCAGATTGACCATTTCCAACATTATATCTCTTTCTTTGGAATGCTTTCTCCCACCGTTCTCGAAGTTTTTCAACAGAACCTTCCATAAGTTCACAATCAGAACAATCACTTCCAGATAAACTATCTTCAGACTCAGGACCTAAACCAAAACGTTTTCCACAATTAGTCTTCCCAGTGTAGGTTTTCTTGCACTTGGATAGTTTAAATGCAGATTTCTTTTCCCTGATGAACCTGCAGTCATCATCATCTAATCCTGCAGATTTCCACATAAACTCAGGGGCAGGAAAACTTTTTCTTGAGGAGGCATCACTATCCAAATCACAACCACGTTCAACAAAAATTTGAGGATCACCCCTACTATCAGTTTCATCATCATCAATGCAAACTACACTGGGAGAAGAAAATTGTTTCCCTCCCTTTGATCCATTGGAACCTTGTAAATCTTCCTCCACAGACTCAGGAGCATCAATGATGATAACATTCTCACATCTATCACCATCAACATCAATGAGAACAACATTCTTAAATTTCCCTTTCATGTTGCAGCTTTTCAGCGTTTTCTTCCTGGAACAAGACTTAGGTTGAGAAAGACCTCTCATCACTCCTTTGCCTCTCATTTTCCTTTTACTTTCTGCATACACAAACACATAAAATATCCATGATTAGCAATAATACCACAACTGCAACAGCAAAGACTCAATCCATAACGACCCCTAACAATAATCTCACATCAAGCTTTCACGAACATATATCTCCTCCATCCTTAGGTTTATGGAAAAGAAAATATAAACATATAGTCTGGAAATGTTACATTCATAATTCTACACATTACCAATATAAACCCTTGTGGCCTTGTCCCTAATAACATACGGTGATGAGAAGTTAATTAATTGTTGAAAAAAAGGTTAAAAATGAAGGTTGGCAAAAAGATTAAAGCTTGAAATCCCAAGAAACATAGCTCATGACAAAAAGATCAAACAGATATTTAAAAGAATCAAGCAAAGTCAATAAGCTTAACAAACTTAGGTTCACTAAATTCACAAACGAATACCAAAAAAAAAAAAAATACAAATATAAACCCTAATTCCAGTCAGCATCTGCTAACATTACTAAAAAAAAAAAAAAAATTGACAGTAAGAAAAGAATTAAAAGATCGAATAGCATACCTTAATCAAAGTGAGCGGGAAGAAAACAGAAAGAAAGGGGAAATTGAAGGGAAAAGGTGACGGATATATTGGGGGAATGAACAGTGAGAGCATTGGCACAATTTGAACGTTAGGGCTTTTGAAAATTTGGTATCTTGTTTGACACGGAGGAGAACAAAGGAAAAATGATCTTGATCATGGCGGTTTACGTTTACGGCTCTACGGGCTGTGACATGAGGAACATCACAGACGAATGAGATGAGGACTCAACAAGTAATGGTCTACTGATTGGTTTGTGAACTGGTGTAAATTGTGATAAGTAAGAAGGGCATATTGGGAAGTAAAAGATGAGGTCCAAATCATTCTCACAGCCCAATGCATCTCTAAAATTAAATCCAAAGATGGTTATTAGGCATAATGTCATGAACCCTAAAATTCAATTTGATGATATATCAATCACTAGAACAAATATTTGGATGTAATCGTCACTGCAAGCTCAAACAATTTTTTTTTTTTTATCTGAAATTGTTTAGATTTGAATTTTGATAATTGAAATTAAAAATTTGATATTCTATTAACAAATTACACCATTGTTAATTAACTTAAAAAATTTTATTTATGACTAATTAGTTTTATTTTAAACCGTGAAAAATAAAGTTTAAAAAACATGAATCAATTTAATTTGTTTTGTCATAAAAAACTCAATTGTTCTAACTAAAGTTTAAAAAAGCATGATGGTTATTTGAACTTATTTTCTCTATAATCAAAGGTTTCATTTTTGACAATATTGAAGGGTTTTCAAGGTGTTCGCTAAAAATTAATATTATCATTCATTAAATCATTATTTCATGAATAAATTTTTGAATATTCGATTTGGATAAAAAAAAACGAAGTGATTTAAATAAATCTTTTGTTTCGATAATTTCAGATCAATCAATGAAATATTGATTAACACGAAATCGGTTGAAACATTATTTGAAAACAGCTCTTCTACTCAAAATCAAAATATTTCAAATGCTCCTGAAAATTTTTACTTCCATTGGACCATTTGTATCAGACAATTAGATTCAGAATACAGTAACAGTCCATTTTAAATATGCTTCTTCAAACGTTAATTAGATTACTTAAAACTCTAATATTTGCAAGGAAAATTTCTCATTTTTACAAAGTGGGTAGAAAGAAATAAAAGGACAAGAATTATCAGCTCATACAAATCGATTAAATGTACATGATATCCATGGTGAAACACAGGAAAACAATATCAATCAGTGCCAATAAACAAGAGAGCCTTGTACATTTCAATGGGAGGGATTCATTTGGCTGTATTTCCTTCTTGATGAAGATAAGATGATTCAAGAAAAGAAGGCAAAACAAGAGGGGATAGTAGAGGAATGGGATCTTTACTTTAATAGATTAATGAGTTAAATGAACTTGAAGACGCTGCTGATGCTGATGCTGATGGTGAAGAAGATGATGAAGTTAAACTGCACTCCATTGCTTGTGTTGCAGCCTTTCTTTCAAGAGAAGCATTAGGCCTAACCTGTAGAGAACAAGGGGCTCGCCTTTGCAGCCTGCTAAGTGGCCTTCTAATTACCAGTTCATCTTTGTGAACACCGGTTTGGAAGCCTGGGAACTCAGCACCAGAGTTCTCCATTGAGTCTCCTCTTTCTCATGAATCTATAACTTAGCTTTAATTCGCATTGAAATAGAGATCTTAAGTATTTAAGACAGATGCTTTGCTTGCCTCAGAATACAGTGTGCATCCTGGCCTGTATGATTTGCAAGCATGAAATGGGGAGTCATGGGAGAGTTGCAACGTGCAAGATCTCTCCAATTAACTGTATAATTTAAACCTGAATGAATAAACTATTTGATATTCTTAGCTCATGGTAAGTCAGCCATTCATGTGGAGAGATGGGGTTGTCATGTTGCTGTATTTGCCTAAGAACTTGCATTTGCATACTCTGCCATGTGAGCTAGGAATCAATGCACGCATTTAAAGAACCTAAGGTTTTCAGTGACTAGATCCTCGGAAGCAAGTGACAAGATCCTCAGAAGCACATGACATTTCCCAATAGTTTAATTCAATCAGTAATTTGCCTTTTACCCAATTCATCAGTTTATTTGTTATAAACTGTCCAACAATCGACATGTTAGCTTAATTTGACTGTTGACAAGTCTGGGACATGAAGCTTAATTTGACTGTTGACAAGTCTGGGACATGACATGAAGTAGTGATGCTGCATCAGTTCTAAGCACATCTGTCTATCTTTCCCTTGTTCTCATGCGCTCCAAAACGGAGTAACCAGGGTTCTTCAATTTCTCATCAGATATGAAAGGAAGAGTTGCGGGGCATATAAGTGTTAGCGTTACACACTTGAATAAACTAATTTTGCGGGAAGAGAGTAATGATCACGTGACACATGCATGCTGATAATTCCTTAGATGTACTTAGCCTGCAGGCTGTTTCTGCCAGGGAAGACCAGTGATTGAAGTGGCTGCCCTTTAGCAAGTAAACAATCCTGCAAAGAAATAAGATTCAGCTAACAAAAAAGATTGAACATGTTTTTGATTATTTTAAGATGGCAGGGCAGGCATGCTTTCATGTTTCAGCCACAGCTGAAATGGTAGCTACCCTTTCAACTGCAACAACCAACGAAAATCAATCTGATATACTTCAGCAAACATCTTCCTAACTAGTATTATACATTTCTTTTTTTCTTTTTCCTGCATCAAATTGCATCTAACAGTGCAACCATAATGATTTTTGAACTGCTACAAGTCCAAAATGACCAAGCAAAAGAGAAGTCAAAAGGCAACCAATGCCACCTTTGCCAAATTATCTTTTGCATGATGCAAACATTGCTGGAAAGACAACCACACATTGTCTTTGTTTATGCCAATTATCTGGCTACTTCGTGAAACTCATGTTTATCCATGTTGACCTCTTGCTTCCGGGTGGCACATCCATTTTCGGATAGGATCCGAGGAGCCACGTGGCAGCACCTTCAACCATGTTGCACGCCAGTCAATAATGGAATATTGGCATTGCCAATCACAAAGGGTGGAGAAGAGTTTTATTGAGTGTGGACAAATGTAATTCGGAAAAGCAGACAGCATTTTCCTTTCACTTTCTTCCTTTACACGCTTTAGGTTGGGATGTTGGTTTGCTTTACATTTAGCTTTTCATACTCACAATTTCATCAGCATTTGGTCAACAAGAATGATCAATCGCCTTCGATGGGACTAGAATGGATTCGGATGGACGGTGGGAACATGAATTAACCAATGACTTTGGCCATTCGTACAGGTTTTGAGACTCCAACAGGAACTCCAATTTCTAAACAAGTAAACCACCAAATGAAGATTGGTCTAAGTCCAACATGGCTGGCTGCTAATTAACAACTAGAAATGAGAAAACGGTTCAGGGCTTAGCAGGTGAGGTGGGGTTTCCACAAGCTAAACCCATGTCTAAAAATGAATGTCTTGATTTGAGAGTGATGTTAAAGATTCGCATTTAGAAGCCGCCACTCTTACAAGCGTGTCTAACGGCTGATTTGGTGGATGATCAGTCAAGGTTGGTAGCCACCCACCAATTTAAAAAAGCAATTGAAAACTTCAGTGGCCTCATTTTTCTTGAAACAGGTCTTATTTAAAAAGTTTTATGGTTTTCTTCATAGGGAAGAAGCAATAGACTAGGTCAAATCTATGGAAACCGGTCCAAAATTATAGTCAAAATGTGTCCTCAACTTGCAGTTAATGCAGAAAATAAAAAAATAAAAAATCAACAGGGCTAATCCATTGAAGAGAGACTCACCATATACAAAAGTAAGAACGTATTGTTTCATTTTCTGCTTTTCTGGATCCAACTTTGGATTGGATACATGAAAGGTTAAGAAAAAAAAGCTAAAATGGGTGAGCTGGGAAATTTACAAACCCTTCAGTTTCTATCTATAACTTTCCTTTGCCAGAACTGATGAATATTCCTAGATTTCAATCTTGCAACAGCTAAATTAAACAAGATCTATAGAAGGATCTATGCTAAATGGGTTTTGATTTACATGTGGAGGGAGCTCAATGTATTCCTTAAGAATAAGACCTAACCAAGTTGAAATTGACAAAGGATTTTGACTTGAAGAGACCACCAAAGAGAAACGTAGTTAGAGATTCCTGAGAGACTGATTTTAAGTCTTCAGGTCTGCCTTTAACTTTCAGTATGGTCTGCCCGATTACTTGCCGGATTGAATCTATGGTCTTAGCATGAACAGGATACCCTGATGCATCCCGAACATAGAATGTGTTAATAGCTTTGCCTGCTTTTGTTGTCACTTCTGCTCGGGTGACAGCGAGGCTATTCTCCCGGAAGATACGAGTAACATCAGAGAGCAATCCGACTCTGTCTGTCGTGCAAAGTTCTAACTTTAAACCCTGGAAGAGACAAATTCATCAGGAAACCCTTGTAGCAACAAAAACAGCTAAAAAGTAAATTTCTGGCAGAAGAAAGGCATACATCTATGAGGGAGACACCTAGATATGAGATACCATAATTTGACAAAAGAGTCAACAATGGAGTAGCTACAGATCTTTGACTAGAGGGTATGCAACAATGTTTTGATTATGACTACTTATAATCATATAACAATGTTTATGGATTCATGTTTATTATACAATTTGTGTCAAAATCACAGTCAATCTATTTAAGTAGGCATATGATAATTAATCAGAAACGGCCCGCTAACTGCAAACAAATTCCAGACTATGACATTAATTTATTCGCAAGCTCTACGATAGTACAAACACAAGGAAAATGATTCCTTCACCCAATTGCATGTTCTTCTGTAGAAACCAAGGGTAAATATGACGAAAATATAGGTAAAATAATGTGATTGTCTGAGACAAAAATCAAGAACAAAGTCCCAGATTCTGATATATGAAAGTGCATCTACCTCAGAGACCCTTCTCTCGATTGCTGCTTCAAGACACTTAGATAGTCTTTGTCTCTCAGCATCTGATTTCACAGGGGATCCATCTATATGCCGAATATAAAATTCCTAGAAAACAAAAGAAATAATTAGAACAAATGGCAATCAATATAAAGGGAACCAACTTTCAATCCCGAACTCATGAGAAGCAACTAGGCAGAGAAAGAAGAAATGGCATTACCTGATAAGAGTTTGGCCCCTCAGTACCAATATTTGCATGAAACACTACATAGTCCATATCTGTCAAGGTGCAAACCGTATCGAAGAGAAGTTTTGGTCTATCTTTACACCCAACGGTAACCACTGAATAATCCTTATCATACCAATTAACAACATCCACATTCGGTCTTTGCCTGTCATCCAAGACACCGTCAGCAGTTTGTTCATAATCCCTATCAGCAAACATCATCTGGTGAAGCCTTCTCTCAGTATGTGTGACTGAATGAGAGACTACAGTTTTAGCTAAACCGGATTTGTTGCTTCCCTTAAGTACATTGCAAAGAAGTGCCTTTATCCTAGATAGCCTTTCTGGGTCAGTAATAGCGGTTCCTGTTTCCTCATCGGTCACTTGCATCACAGCTGCAGCACGGGTGTTATGTGTCCACACTTCAGCATTCACTACATTGCATTTAAGATGCCTAAGGACAGCACTCACTTCAGATAGCAATCCTGGTCTATCACTTCCTGTTAACTCAATTGCAGTGCGGTCCATTGATTGCTTCACCCCAACGGATCTCATTGAAGATGTGAAGCAAGATTCAGGCCCTAGAGACTGAAGAAAAAACCAATAATCAGATAGGGAGCTACACAAAAGGGAAAAATGAGATAAAAGAAAGAACGGAAATCATTTAAAATTTTTCCTACTTGCCTTTGTAATATAATCTAGGATCCCTTCATCTATGATCTTGTTTCCATCTTGATCAGTAACATTAAAAACTGGTAGCAAAACCCAAAAGCATAAATTGAGGATCAATTGACTACTTTCTAGACAACTTGATAGTTAAAAAAAAAAAAAAAAAACTCTTATTTAAAAAATAAATAAATAAAAAGGAGATGAAATAGCTTTACCATCCATGAACCAATTACCATCGGAAGATATGTAGGCTTTAGTAATGATAAAGTTCAGATCAGTAAGGATTTGTACAACTTCAAGAAGGATTCCATGTTTGTTTGCACTGTCAACCTGCATTTCAAGATGGATAAGTACCAAAAGTACCATAAAAAGGGGAGATGGTCAAAAAAAAAAAATCAAAAACTCATACCCGTATCACAGTTGCATCCTTGCAGGCTTCATTATCAATCACAACCCTGACAAGAAAGGAAAATAAATATTACTTCAGATTCCCAATAACTGTAAAGAAAGTAAAATAAAAGGTGATGTTGCTTACCTGGGTGGATTCATTCTTCTAATTAACTTCTCATATTCATCATCCATGTCATGTGAAAAGCTCATGTTCATCTCTAAAAAGAGAAAAACTAAATCAGCCAGTGAAAGAAATTACTTCAAAAGAAAGGAATCGACAGAAACCCAAAAAAAAAAAAGTTTATGCAAAACCTTTAAAGGGTTTTTTTTTTTGGGGTAAGGCCTAGGAAAGGGACTCTCGAAAACATACATGAAGAAAAAGAAGGCATATCAGATGAGAGAGAAAGAAGGAGATTGGGCGGTGGGGGTTAAAAATTGAAAACTTTCGGCAAAGAACAGAAAAGTAGAGCAATTATGAAGAGCTCTGAAGAAGAAACAGAATATTGACTATACCAAGCCGAAAAAACACCAATCAAGACTTGAAAATGTCATTAAACAGAGATAGCAGAAAACCCCATCATCCCAAAAAACCAGTTAGTTCTCTGTACTCATGTGAGCATGATGTGGAAGAAGAAGAAGAAGAAGAAGAAGAAGAACTATTCCTTTCAAAACCAACACCATTGGAGAAGAAGAAAAACCCAGTACTAGAAAATCAAGCACAAACACCATATCATAAGATTCAGACACTAAAAACGTTGAAAACCTCAAGTGTCACAAAAACAAACACAACTAACAAACCCCACACTCTCCAAAAAAAACAGAGGAGATAGAAGCAAAAAGGGCCTACCCATTATAGATTTCCCTGAGAAATTTGTGATCTGGGGATAGCCAAAGTTCCTCTCTTTCCTTGACAAAGAAATCTTTTTCTTTTGCAATACTATGAATGATGATCAGAGAAAAACAAATGCAGAACTCTATTTATATGCTAAAAGGTGAATCTTTACACTTCCCTGAATCCCCCCACTCTCATTAAGGTAAAAAAATAATTAAAATATCCGGAAAAAATAGAAAATTTAGACAAATAAAAATATTTTTCCTTGAACCAGAATCAGACACACCCCGACACGAAATTCCAAGAACCTGCAACTTCTAAAAGTACCCCTCTTTCACACTCTCTCTTTCTTCTTTTCTTTTTTCCATATGTTTTCTTCTTTTCCTTTTTTCCTCGCTATAAAAAAAGAGAAATTTCCTCTCTTCATAGAGAAAGGCGTAATTTAGCAAAGAGCAACTGTGGCGTATTTTAGAGATGGGAAATAGAAGGCGAGCGGGACTGCTAAAGTGGGCTCGTTAAATGAGTAATAATTGAAAGAATTAACCCACGTGTAATTAAGGAGGGCAGTTGTGACTGACCAGAGGCGGTTGCTCTTCCAAGGTTTATGGAGAAAACCGCGGTTGTCTTAAATTCCCTTATTACAAAAATTAGATTTTTTTAATCTCTAAATCAACTTATAAGTAAAAATAATATATAAATAAAAAATATAAATATAATGTAAGTTAAAATTTAATAAAATTATAGTTAATATGCTTACATAAATATTTTATATTTTATATAATCCGAATAAAAATTATCAAACTTAACCACAAAAGTATCTATGACTCGTCGATGTCAAATTTAAAAAATTTTTATTTAAAATTAAATGTAAGTTGGATCATAATTGTAAATTAAATGAATAATTTAATCCGTAAATAAATGAATGATCATTCCATAAATAATATGTATTACATTAAATTCTTACCCTATTCCCATCATGTACAAGTCAATTAAAAGATATAAAAAATGAGGGACCATTTAATGTTAGGTAATTTTACTAGTTAATTTTTTTAGTTATTTTGTAATTGAACTTCACATTTAACAATAATTTTCGTGTACAACATTGAAATTTAAACAAGAGATATCATTATTTAAGATACTATAACGTTTTTATAATCGAAAGTAGAAATTACGAATTCAAATCTTATAGTATATTACAATTCTAGTTTAATCACTTGATTAAAAAATTATTGACTAAATAAAAAGATTAATATGGTTCATATTTTTTTTTTCCTTTGTACAAATAAGGGCTTAAAAATTACCCTCTAATTCTTTTAACTTTCTGGTGTACTTAGTACTGAACCAAAATGAAAAGAAAAGAGTGCACAGAATCAAAGTGAATTGTAGTAGGAAAGAGGATCAACCTAGCTGATTACAATTCCTTAATTGTTGATTTAATCCAAAATTATTATTTCACTAAAAAAATTAATGGTGCAATAATTTTGCAAAATTCGAAATATGTTTTTTCATTTTTTTAATTATCGAATCGACATCTGCTTTTCTTTTTATTTCCTTTTAAAAAAATGTTGATTCTATAATACCATGACATTTGTCAAATAAATTTATCTATTTTAATGCTTTAAACGTTGGTTCAAATGAATATATTTTCACATTCAAAATGTGAATTCGTTTAAAATTTGAGTTTTAATATTTAAATTCTCCATTCCTCCATTTCATAAACCTCCATTGTACAAAAATAAATTATTCATACTAATATTATTCAACATACCGTTTCCTTATAATCTTATAATTTACTTGAAAGGTGACAAAATTCATATATAGTAATTAAGCAAAACAATATGATATAGGCAACATGTTTGTTATATCTGATCATCAAAGCTCAGAAAGATTATGAGTCATAAAAATTAGTTTCAAACCTTTAATATAGTTAACAATCAAAATTTTGTCTAGTGATTATTATCCTCATTATGAGGGATATAAAGTTCGAATCCTCTTTCGCTTGTACTTTTCTCTCAAAAAAAATATTATATATAAGTTTGTGTGTGATCTGAATGCCACCGCATAGTTAGGCAAAACCATGGTGGCTTGCCTCCACTCCTCTAATTCTAACATATATAATCAAATACAAGTGCTCTAAAACACTTTTGAAATTCAGTATATTAATTATCTTATATTTTTAATGCATTGAAATTCATAATGTTAACGTTAGTTAATTAGTGTATCGAATACCCAAAAAAAAAAATCTTTAAAACATTAGTTCACAGAATTTATATATTATGTATAATTGGGGTGGCTGCAGCATCATCCCCACACTCGCGTGTCTTAAGGTGTGCATGCCGGGTTCTTGTCCCTCGCACTTCCCCACATTTGCTACTCCTCATTTTAAGGCTTATTCTTAATTTTTTGGCCTGAATCAGCCTTGATTCGTTCTTAATCATCTGCAACTGCAGCACTGCATGAAAGAAAGAAAAGTTTGAGTGTTTCTTTGGTTTTAATGTTCATGTTTGTCCTATTATGTGAAAGGCTCAAGGTCGGAAAAGATTAGGGTTTGAGAATAAACAAATACCATATGCTTGTTGCGTGGTTGATAGAGATAATTCCTATTATTGTATAATTAGTCATATATGTTTGGCACTGTTCTATCTTTTTTTTAAACATAAGATATTCTCATACCGTATTTGATATGAAATTTAACATTGTTCGCACTTCATGGCTGACACTAATTTAAAAAAATTTAAGTTGTTAAGAATTCGAATATGAGATTTTTTATTACCATTCAAAAATTTAATGAAATTTTACACTACTGAATCAATCTTTTAAAATTTCATTTATCATTTTTTAAAAATTACTGTACTAATACCTAGCGGCTTTAAATAAACTCATCGTTGAATGGCGACGAATTTGAATAACAGGCCAAGTCCTGTTTAACTTCCCTAAAATTGGGTGACAGTTCCTGGTAATTTGTTCTAGGTTTTGTACTTTTCTTCAGCTCTCTCTGGTTGATTAGTTTATATTAATCCTAATCTTAATTATCAACCCGGTCCTTAAATCATTAATACCCAAAATTAATAGTAATTATAAGCCATTATTTTTTTGGTATTTGAGTGTGTGAGAGTTTAAGCTTTGACCATTGAAACTAAGATTTCAATATTATATCAATAAATCATCATGACTAATTATAAATCATTACTGATGTCTTGATTTTTCATGAATACTGTTTTTTTAATTTTAAGAAAAGGAGGTTCAAATTTGTTATTTGATTCGAACCAAATATTTGAATGCAATATTGCTATATACGATGCTGGAAATGTATAGATGTAATGCATTTGCAACCTTTGGATATTTGTCTTTCTTATCGCTATCACCAATTACCGATGATAATCATAATAATTATTCACATGGTTTTTCCCATTTTCATGGGATTTCTCTGACCATGCAATCTCATTTAAGTGCTGTCCTAATCAGACATGTTCGAGGATATGAATGTCGTGCATATTACCAAGATGAATGTAAGAATAAAAGAAAGAAATGTAGGATTGCCGATGATCTTGGAAATGACTTCCCATCACAAGTGCCCTGGCATTAAGATTGACATTTATTCCTTTTGTTATGGTAAGAAAATGGACGGATTGAACCGTTTCGATAGATCGTACCGTGTCATGGATTGTTCGTTTATTTTATCACTTTTAATTTAATTATAATTAATGTTTATAAATAATCATATTGTTTATAGATAATTATATATGTTCAATAATATTTTTAGTGTAAATTACGAAGAATCTATATATTTTACAAAATCTACATTTTGTTGCCAATTCATTGGGGGAACATGTTTGCTTCGACTTTTTGACCCACATTTCTAGGAAAGGGGTGTTGTTCAAGGTCTTAAGAAATGACACAGGATTGGAAAGCCCCCACTAAAATTTTTGTTCGTACTAAATTTTAATTTTTTGTATTTATATAATATAATATAATTATAATATATATTTTTTTAATCACATATATCCTATTCATTTTATAGTTTAAATCAAATTGAGAGTAAATTCAAGTAAAATACGTTCAATAATAAAATTTTTTAATAAAAATAAGATTATATTTTTAATAATAAAAACTTAAATAATTATGTTTTCAATTTCACCTTTTTTTTTCAGATCAAAATCTCAAGACTTTTTGTAATTGAAAATAGGAAAAATATAAAGTGTTAACATATTAGATTAAGATTGGTAACAATATTTCCTTATCCCTTCTATTAAACAAATGATAAAAGAGTGAGAAAAAAAAGATAATTTTGAATGAACATGATGAATTAAAAGTATATTTGATAATTTATATTTATAATTCGTATTCATATATGTAAAATTTTGTTTGTATAATGTAATTTTTACTTAATTTAAATTTATTTTAATTTTATATCATGTGGTTTTTAAAACTGTTAGGTGTAAACCGAAGTTTGGTTGATCCCATAAAGTAGAGGCTAGGAGCATGCATTAAGTTTGTCGTGTTAGGGTAGGACAAGCAGACCACTTTCTTGGCTGCGGTTTCAGATTTTGGGAGGACCAAAAGATAAGGGATTGTCCCAAAGGGCCGAACAATAAAAACAGGCAAAGGCCCATGAGCCATCTTTTAGAGATATAACCCATGACTCAAAGTGGCCGAGTTCAGCGCCCAACCATTGGCGTCGGCAACCAATACTTGGCACAATCACAACTGCTTCTGATTCTGAACCTCCACCTCTCCAAATTCTACGAATTCCGACGTTAGTAAAGATTTGTTAGCATAGAATCTCTATACTTGATAAGAACTAAAAAATATATTTAATATCTTCCATATTAACATAAATTATGATATGATAATTAACACAAAACAGATACAATATAAATAAAAAATTCATCGTATCAACATCTTTTGCATGTAAATCGAATACATATTGCAAGCATAGTTTCCGAGCTCATGTGAGGTAGCCACAGTTTCCTTCAAATGTTGCAGCTGACATTTAACGCTCTCTCAAATCGGCATCATTCATGTGAGTACACGCCTTTGAAAACTGTTTCAAAGCTTGAATTAATTTAGAATATGATGCGATTGATTTTAATAAAATTAAAATAAAAAATAATAATTAAATTTTTTTTAATCAAATAATAATAATAATAAATTTAAAAATAAAAGTGAAAGGGTAATTCCTCTGTCACTATATTTTGTTTTATTTATCCAATGGTATTGCATTGGTACAAACCGGACACCCAAACCCAGCTTAAATCTCACTAAATGTTTTGGCCCTTCAGCCTAATCGGCAGCCGAGTGATTTGCCAGCGAAAGAAAATCAGCATTCACCTTTCATGGTCTCGGTGGCTGCTATTGCTTTCAATTCATCCCTTTGTTTCAATTTGTCCAGTGGTTACTTAGGGTTATCAAATTTGACTTTATTTTTTATCATATCATATCTATTTTTGACTAAGCAAAGCACTGGCTTAAAGCATGCTTTTTTTTTTTTTCTGGCCAAGCTGATATTGCCATGCATTATGAAATTTGCACAATATGCCAACCTACCTTGGGCTGTCAGCTGCCACTCCTCAATCATTGACTTCCTTAGAACCGTTCGATCAAACAAGTCACCTCATGAGATATGATTATATATGAAGTGATGTTTTTATATATTTGTTAATTATTAAATTTTTTTATGATTTTATATTCAATATAAATTAAATTTTTATGTTTATAATTAATTAATTTTAGATTGAATGTTTTAATGTGATGTTAAAATCCGAATTGTAGATTATGTACTTTTTTTTAAGTTTGTCTCATAATAAGTTTACATGTCTCTTTCTATATGAGTTTTGACAGTAAGATTATAAATTTTAACCTTACTATAAAGTTAAAATAAATATGATAAAGCGTACATTTAAAATTATTAAGTGTAAAATATATTAAAAGTATAGTAAACATATGATAATTAATGTAAACATATTTTATAGTGAATTTATCATGTATTTAAATCTATAGATGCTAATATTTATATTGATTTTCATATGTTTATAATACTTTTAACATATTTTATATTTTATCATTCTAAACTTATATATTAATTTTCATGTGCCTTTTTTGTTGATTTTACAATAAAATCAAAATTTATAACTTTACTGTAAAATCTTTCTCGTTTATATATATATATATGATAGAATCTGATAAAATAATATTATTTCACGTCTGTGAATAATCTAACAGATATAAAAATGCAACCAAACCCAACACCAACATATTTAAAACATATGAACATGCAGGCCAAACCAAAGCATTGGTGCTGAACATATGACATTGGAAGCATATATGGAGTTGTCTTTAGTCAGGTGACAATAATTGCTTTCCCTCCTCAGTAAAGGAAAATGAATTCGAATGAGCTGTGCAGTTGCCAAACACAATCCGAATTGGCCGACCAAGTCGCCTTCAAAAATGGGTTTTTGTCCATTTGTCAATTTATGTTGTTAAAATTGAATGAGACTTAACAAATAAGATCACAGAATTCAGCAGACCTTGTCCCCTTCGCAAGTCATCACTTGTCCAATTCAACTCCAAGCAAGGGAGAGATTGTGTGTCATCTTAGGCTCTTGCCTGGTTTTGTCGTTTTGGATAAAAAGATTTGTTTTTAAAGGAAAATTGATTTTTTTTTCAAAACTCTTTACGTTTGATTTAAATTTGAATTCGACTTCGATTGAACTTCATTTGATAAGTAACTCTTTTAATACTATCTACTCTGTTCACGAGTCTTTTATTACTATCTATTCTATTCACGAAATTAGAATCGAAACCTTTTTAAAGGAATATCAAATTCTACTCACTTGAATCTACAGACAATATTGAATTTTTTTTAATAGAATGGTTTGGGTTTTAGTGGCATATTTCAGCAGTTTTATGCCCATTGAATCTGTGATAGTTGCAAAAAATAAATAAAAAGTGACAAAAGTTTGTGAATATTAAAAATTATTTTATTTGAATCTTATTATAAAGATAATAAATTATGCATGAATAAAATATTCAATAGTAATATTTTAAGCTTCAAAAATTTACAAATCAAATTTTAAATCTATCACACCATTGAAATTAGATCAAGATTAATCCAAAAGATTGACTCAATAGTATAAAATCTCATTGAGTTTTCGAATGAGAACGATTTATAACGAAAAATTTTATATTTCAATTCTCATCAGATCAAATTTCTAAAAATCATTAATTTAAATGATTCTCATCCTGAGAGTATAAAAGTTATGAAAATAAGAGAATTAACATTTAACACTTATTTTTAGTCAAGTGAAAAATATTCAATCGTCTCCTATTTCTTCCTTCTCTAACTATATTAAGCAATAACATAATTTAAAGCGAGCTAAATCTAAATGAATTCTAAAAATCTCTTACCCTTAAAAAAATACTTGAAATCTTGAATTTTGCCCAATGAGTAAATAAAAAATAGAATTAGGTCATGTGAAACTGTTATTAACGTCCATATTTTATAGTTGTAGTATTTTATGTAACCGTCCGAGCATGAGATTTCGCTTAGGATCCCCATGCAATTAATTAAGAAACCTTCTTTTTGTCTTTGGCTCTTAGTCAATGCCGAAACCAAACCTCCCTTTCTAGCCACTCAGAAATGGAGATCAATCAAGTATAATAATAGTATAAATTAATGAGTGGAACATTTATGTTCCAAGTCAGGTACTCAGCCAAGAGATGCTGGTCAAAAGAACATTAGTGGTTGAGATCAAAGGGGGGAGCAAGGCCTATTGGCCTAAGTACTTGAATCTTGATTCTCTATTTGGTTTGAATCATGAATCAAAGTAGATCCGACAACTATCTATTTTTTATTTATTCCTAATCAAATTTATATAAAATATAAAATTTATCGTATCATAATTTCTATTAAGACATCAAATACGAAATAAATTTTTTAATTTTTCTTAAATTCATATATAATATTTTTATATATTTTCATATCATATTATTATATCTAAAATTATCGAACCAAAATAAAAAGTATATTATATAAGTTAAAAAGGTTGGTCTAAATTACGACATCTTATTTCTTAACTTAAAAAATTTCTTTTGAAATCCAAAAACGAGTCGAGTTGGATGAGATCTTTTTTTTTTTTGTTGCAAAAATTTAATTTTTATATGCCAAAAAAAAGTAATGAAAAAGGAAAGAATGTATGGTGGCCATCTACATCTACCATTAGTTTTGTTCTCTTGATTCCATTTTGGTGGTTAGGGAAATCTTAGTTTGGTAGCTTAGCATGTTTGTTGACATTAGTTGATAATCTAAGATGATTGTGTCCTTTTAAGGATAAAAACAAATGCAAAGTAGTTATGAGAGTAAGTTATCCACACAACTATCTCTCCAAGAAAGTTGGTTTGAACTCAACCTCATATTGACATATTAAATGTCACCTACTCTACCAACTTGAGTAATCCAAAGCTAAGAATGAGAAAGAATTGGATAACTTGGAATTAGTCATATACATTGTTGCACCCTGCAAGATAAGGAAATTAATGCAAAATAATTGTAATAATAATGCAATTAATGACAAAATATATTATATTTAATTAATTATTAAAATTCCTTTTCGATTTGCTAATAATGAAATTTTCTAATTTCACAAATGAAATTAAAAAACTATCACATATTTAACTTTTTAAATATATTTTTAAAAGTACATATCAATTTACTAATCTCATTAATAAAATTTGAAAATTTCATGCATGAGATGATTTCTGTTTACTATATTCAATATTTCAAGAAACAATGCTTGTGCGAAGACATATATATAAACATATATATATATATATATATATATATATATATATATATATATATATATATATGATCAAATTTAATGTTATGCTCATTAGAATTTAATTAGGCAACAATAACAATTTTTTTCCTCTCATGAGCTATAGTGGTCTAGCACTTTTTTGCCTTCAAATTATAAATAAAAAATAAAAAAAACTTTTGAGGGCTTAATTGAAATCAAAGAAAGCAAATGATAATGCTATTTATGACATCAATTGTAATGGCAATAATTTGGTGTATAATGGACATATTTTGCTGTAAAGTTTTCTCTTGCTTTTCTTTGTTTATGAAAATGAAATCAATTAGGGGTCGTTTGGTATCGTTTCTTGTTTTCTGTTTTGTGTTTCTTGTTTCTGAAATTTTTGTTTTTGTTTTAGTTTGTTTTGTTTTCGATTTCTAAAAACAGAAAACATGTTTGGTTAAAATTGTTACGTATTCAGAACAAATTTTTAAACTGATTTAGATACAATAATTCAATCACAAAATAAAATTTAAAAATTGAACAAAAATAATAATATATTTATTATATAATATTATGTACATATTATTAAATTATATTATTTATAATATTTAATACTAATATGAAATATCTACTTTTAATCATATTAAAATTTAATATTATTTAAATTTTATTATAATTAAATATAATATTAAATAAAATAATTACTTAAAAAATAATTCAATTAAAATAATAATAAATAAATTTTTAATATTAATTTTATTAGATAATAATGGAGATTAATAAACATTTTAAATTTTATATATTAAATAATAATATGAATTAATAAATTATTACCTATATTTAATAATATTATTTACTTTAATTGAAATAATATTAAATTACTAAAAAAATATATTTAACTAAGTAATTTATAAAAAATATATATTATTAAAACATGTTATATTTAATATAAATAATTTTATTTAATGTCAAGTATTCACTTTTTAATAATATTAAATTATTTTATGTTAAAAGTGATATGTTTTAAATTTAATTAAAAATATATAATATTAAATAATAATATCATTTAATAAAATATTTATTAAATATATTATATAATAGCAATTAGCAATAATATTAATTATTAACATATCTAAATTATAATAAATTATATTATTTAAATTTATAATATATTCAATTAATTATTATACAAGTTTAAATTAAAAATATTATGATATTATAGTTTATGCTATTTCTTGTTATTTTTTACATCTTTCAATTTTTCTAATTTAAAATAAATATATTAAAATTAAACTATTTTTTAATTAAATAATATTTTATATTAAACATTAATGTTATTTTTATTTTAAAAAATTAATTAATTTTATTTTATAATTTTATTATGAAAATATATTAATATTATATTAATATATAAATACTGTTCACTTATTTATGAACAGTAACAAAAATGAAAACATGTTTCCGAAAACAATGAAAACATCAAATTCTTGTTTCCAACAATTTTGAAAATTTTCATTTTCATTTTCGTTTTTTTAAAACAAAAATCAATACCAAACATATTTTCTGTTTTTGTTTTCCAAAAAATTGAAAACAAAAACAGAAAACAGAAAACAAAAACAAAAACAAACGACCCCTTAGTGATTAAAGAGTTTGTTATAATTTGCTATGCCACTAGCAGCTGCACTAATATTTTTTAGACCCTTCATAAAGTATTAATTTAGAAAATTATTAATTTTCTAAATTTTTATTTTATAAATTGTAGATTTACTCATTTTGTCTTAGAAATTAGAGTAGATGAATTCTTTTTTTGATCACAGAAAAATGTAATCACAATAATTTTTTGAGAAAAATTATAAAAATAAAAGATGAAGTCAAAAATTTTCAACATGATAACTTTTTGCAAACTAACATTTATAAAGTATTTTTTAATTTTTAAATATCATGTAATATATTTTATATTTTTATGAAATTATTAATTTTTGTGATAATCTAAATTAGTACTATAGTTAGATTTATGAAATTTTTACAATGATTTGAATCGAAATCGTAATTTTTTTGTTAACTTTAATTTAGAAGAAATTAATTCGGAGGGATTGGACTTATAAACTTTTCTAACATCTACATAAGTTTCTACATTAGCATTAGTCAATTCAGTTAATAATCTTAACAATTAAGTGTCATTTTATTTATTTAAATTAAAATCCCAAAATTTGATTTTCATGACGAAGAAAAATGATCAGTTTCTTAAATCAAATAATTATATATAAATAGGTGTTAAAATGGTCTTAAATCCAACAAATATGGTAAAAATTACAAATATAGTGGACCAGTGAGATATTGACACGTAACAGATACAAAATAGTACGGCAATCGGAACTGTACCTAATTGTACCTCATCATCCCAGAAAATCCGTTGCGACAGCCTTTTTCACGGTCTTACTTCATCATTCATCGGATCATTCCCAATTTCCTGACAAAGTACCAAAAGGGTTTACGTTTCTCTCGGCGCACGCTAGCATTCCCCGATCTAGGTACAACGTTGCACGCAAGCAATCCGTGATATCATCTCAACCGTGTGATGCCGATCCCCCAAAAAAAAAATCTTAATCATGAGCTTCTATCCACTGCCCCACACTTATTTCAACAACCTTACACCCGTCCCACGTTTAGGTTAACAAATTATATTTATTTAAATTTTTAATGAAATTAATACATTGTTTTTATAAAAATCTTTAAATAAAAAATTTATTTAAATTTTTAAAGCATGAAATTAATTTTTTAAAAGTTATATGAATCAATTAAATTCTCAAAATTTTTATATGTGTTTGATATTTTATTATTTTAAAATAATTCAGTAATTCATACTTTTTATTTATCTAGTAAAAATACTATTATTTGTGTACAATAAAAGTTTTGGCATGTGGAAAAGGAAATATAAACTATTATTTATTATGGTAGCATATTTACCTTTTGATATTTGATATTGTGATAAATATAATGCTAATTAAGGTAATGTAATCTAGAATTGAATATTACTAAATGCATTCTTTAAATATAGTTAAAAAATTATTTATAGTAATATTTTATTAGCTTAAATATGATAATTAATCGATAATATTATGAATTTTAATTCACTAAAACAATACCTAGTTGTGCTGAAAATTTCTCAATGCAAATATTGTCATCGTGGACGAATCAAAACGCTTTAGCACAATCCAACGGCTGATCTCTCAGTTTCATAAAGAAACCCGTCGTTGAGGATCATTTCCGAGCGAGAGTTTGACTTGAAAAAAGTGGGGAGGATGAAACTAGACATGGTGGGGAACCCACCCGAAAAAGATTTGCCACGTGTACAAGAATCATCGCCATCTTCATCATCTTTACTGGATTCGCACTTACAGCTTAAACTCCCCTTTGTTTGTGATTCTCTGCCGTTTTGACTTAAGAAGAGAGCCGAGATTTCCGACATATTTGTCAGCTTCCAAAAAATAAAGGCAAAGTCAAAAGGAAGGGAATTAAGAGTGAAGATAATTTCCTTTTTGCTTTTTCTTGCTGTTTGGCTGGAAAGAAAATTTGGGTTGTTTTTTTCCTCCGGAGAAAGTGAACAGGTAAGGTGGCGCTATCAGTGCGGTTAATATAGTTCTAAAAATGGGGTGGGGATAATTAATGCTGAAACTGAGCGGAACAAATAAAAGGTTGTTGAGTTTTTGACTATTTTTATAATTTTTTTCGATAATTACAAATCACTCATTCATTAGCTCTGTTTTTCCATTTCTACTCTTTCACTGTGCTTTTGCTCTTTCCTCTGTTGTAAAGAGCCGTCTTAAAACACCCAAACCTTCTTCTCTCTTATATTCAACTTCGGTCTTGAGCTTTGTTTTTAAAGCTTCTTAATTTTCATTCCAATTCAGTGAAAAAATGATTTTCTTTTATTGTTTGCCTTGCTTCTTTTAGAAACTCAAACTCCAAAGGCTTTTCCTTCCTCTCAGGATCCCCCTTGTTCGTTAATAATCTTGTTTTTACTTGGCTTTGGCAGTGAGGATTGGTGAAAGTTCATGTTCTGAATCACAGAGAAGAAGAAAAAAGGTACAACTATGATTTATTTTATTAATTTTGATGACTATTCCTGCATGATTGTTCTTGCTTTCGGGTTTCTGTTTTTGTTGGGATCTGCTTCAGATCTTTGATATTCTCTTCTTTTGGTTTTTACTGCATATTTTTCATGAGTTTGAAGGTCAAACCAACCTGGGATTTTTTTTTTTTTACAATGAGTTGCATGTGGATCTGGTTTGAGCTAGAAAACAGAACAAATGGCGGCATTGTTCAAATTCATTTTGGGGTTTTGAACTTTTCAGTTATAATTCAGGGGCTGAAAGTTTATATAAGCTTTTCAAAAAGGTAAAACCTTTATTAAAGATTCCTCAAGGTGAACTGAAAAGGTTTTTGATCATGGAGCAATCTCTTCCAAACTGTACTTTTTTCACTGTTTTTGTTGTATATAATTGAATAATTATTAGCACTTTCTTTTTGGTTTACAACGACTGTGGTCTGGATTTTTAGGGCTCTGTTTCCGGTGCATATAATTGGATAATTGTTGGTTTTCCTAGCTAATCGATGAGCTTGGATCACATGGTTATTCTATCTGGTTCATGTAACTTTCAGCAATGGTATCGTTTTAGCTTTGCTTTTGATTTTTATTCCTGTTTCGGCTTGCTGTTTTGGTCTTTGGAGATCAATAGTTTTTGTTAAGGCTGCTTGGTTTGTATCAGTCCTGTACTCCTTGTTTGATTTCATGTATTTCTATGCTTGGCAAATAATGTTTGAGAATGCAATCATGGAGGTGGGTGATAGTTTTACGGAGAAACCTTCTTATTCCCTCCGTTTTGAGCAACTTTATAATGAGTATGTCTGCCAGTAGCTGTTTCCATTTTCTCTTTTTAGGAGACTTCAATAATTTCGAGTTTGGTGCTGACCTAACTTATCCTGCATTTCGTTGGCAGAGTAGCTGTCAAATGCCATATGGTTTATGGTTGAAGATATCACTCTTTGTAACCGAGAAGCCAACCTATGTAAACCATGAAACTTGGTAATGAAACCATTTCTCATTTTCCTTCTCTTCATCTGTGTCTGTCTGTGTCTCTCCGACACACATTTCTATTTAAGATCATCTTTGCTATCTTATCCTAGAATTAGCAGCACTTTATTGTAACTTTGTTTCTAATTTCTTCATCTTCTGTTAGTCGCTGCGCTGTTTAATTTTATGTTTAATTTACACGATGTGGATTAATGACTGCACTGTTCTATAAAAAAATTTGACAGCGTGAAAGTGCTTGACATGGCTACTAAATGGTTTGAAATCTTTGGTCTACATTTTCATCTTTCAGATGTTACCATCTTATGAATGTTATTCTGCCATATTAAGATCATGGTTCTTATTGGATATTTTTACGTACTAGCAGATAATGAACAAGTGCTTTGCCATTCAAATATAGGCTACAAGAGTGACTCGAAGCCTTATACCTTCTTAGCTGAGACTAAACCTTTTGAGAACAAAGAAAAGCCTCTCGATTCCACTGGACTGAATGCAGAAGGAGTTGTGAAGGAAAATCAGAATGGAGTCATGCACGATATAAAGGGCCATGATGGGGATTCAGATTCCTTGCTGTATCTAGAGAATACAAGAAATGGATGGCCAGCATCAAAACTTGATTGTTCTATGAGTGTAATTGACTTTGCGGATGGTACTGAAAAGGAGTTCAGAGATTTTGAGACATCAAATTCTCATTCTGCCAAGAATATGGATTCATTTCAGGACTCTGTTTTGTATTTGGACAAAAGTGTGATGGAATGTGAATTGCCTGAGTTGGTAGTTTGCTATAAAGAGAGTACATATCATGTTGTCAGGGACATCTGTATCGATGAGGGAGTTCCGACACAGGACAAGTTCTTGTTTGACAGTGGTGTGGATGAGAAGAGTGATTGCAATTTTCTGCCTTCTGAAAGGGATCAAGATTGTAAACTGATGAAAGAACAATTGGAGATTGATATGTCAATGCAAGATGTTTCTGTGTCTCTGGAAGAAAATAAATCCGGCAAGGATTTTGACAATGAATGTGGTTCTAATAAAAAACTCGATGCTGATATGCGTATGCAAGATATTTCCTTATCTCTAGAAGAAAATGAGTCTAACAAGGGAATTTCGAATCAATGTGATTCTAAGGATTTGATGCCGACAATGGAAATGAAAGATGATGCAATGAAAATGATCACAGATGACGTCTTCAAAGTGTTGTTTTCCCTTGGAGAGTTACATTCAGTACCAGAATTGAGCACAGTGAAATCCGAAGCCATGTCTTCTGACTGTAAAAGTGATGGAATCGAGCAACAGTCTTTTCAGGTAAACTCATCTCGCACAAGGATACTAAAATTTCAATGTACCATACCGGAATTCCCTGTAATAACAACATAGATTCACCTATATATGCAATACTTATGTTAGAAATGTATAAATATTGGACACGGATCTAGATTGTTAATAGTTTTCTATTAGGGGTTCAGGGGAGATGGTTCACATCTTCGGAAGTAAAATGATGTATTCTTGTTTGTATGCAGAACTCAAGCAACAAGGAAGTCATGGTGATGCCCCTTTTGGCTTCTGCTGTTGAAGAATCTAACAATAGCAGTGAGGAGGCAATTTTATCTGCTCCTGCTTTGGTCTCGGCAGCTGAAGAATCAGGCAGTGGGAAAGGGGAAGCTACCCTAACCAGTCCTGCTCAGGCCTCTGCTTCTGAGGATTCAACCAGCTGCAGCATTGTCAATGAGGTATCTTATGATAGCAAACTGGAGACTGGAAGCATCACATTTGATTTTGATTCTTCTGCACTAACAAGCAGCAAAGATGAGTGTCAACATAATCTTGATCATGAACCTCTTGAGACTGGAAGTGCACCCAAGCTTGAAGATACAGCTGATCAGCCTTTTTCAAACAATCTTCAACATGGTTACGGAGAGTCTAGTTTCTCTGCCTCAGGGCCTGTAACAGGTCTAATAAGTTACTCTGGACCAATAGCATATTCAGGCAGTCTCTCTCTTAGATCAGATAGCAGTACAACAAGCACTCGTTCCTTTGCCTTTCCTATGTAATTTACTGGCAAACTATTTATTTCTTGCTCCTAATTTCTCCTTTTATATCTGATTCATAACTAATTATTAGCTGTTTTGGTTTTGATTTTTCCTCTATGCAGATTGCAGTCTGAATGGAACAGCAGTCCAGTAAGAATGGCAAAAGCTGACCGGAGACATTACCGGAAGCATAGGGGTTGGAGGCAGGGCCTCCTTTGCTGTAGATTCTGAAAAGTTCTATTCTATCCGTAGGTTATACAAATTTATTATTTTTGCTTATCAAATTATATACACCATCCCCTCTTCTCTCGCGTGGCGTGTAATGTGAAGTAGGTTTAGAGTGTCATGCATAGAGTTTTGACCTCATGCATGCAAATTGATTGTAAACAATATCCTATAATTGTCATACCATTTTAGCATTTCTTTCTGTTTTTCACTTTCTTGTTTATGATATCAGCTTTCAGTAGATAAAGAGAGCTCATTATTCATAATCGTTTTCCTGCTATTATCTCGACTTTTCCTGTTTATAATATCGGCTCAATGCAGAATTCACTCCATTCCAAGTACAAATTGCATTGTTCATGTTATTGAACTGAATCTTAAGTGATGTTGAAAGACTAATCTGCCATGTTAGCAATTCTACTGCTAAATTATAAACAGTTTTCAAGTATGTTTTTGTCATCTATAAATTTTCGGAGTTGTAGTTCAATTTCTTCGATCTTTTGACCAAAACATTGTTGTTCAACTATAAGTGTTTGACTAGGTGGTTGCTAGTGTTACCTGGTCATTATCATTTTCCTTTTCCTGCAAAATCGATTTATTAAAGTGTACAATACTCACACTTACATATTCAACCGATTTATTAGAGTGTGTAATATTCACATAAAATCGATTCATTAGAGTGTGCAATATTCACGCGATTTATTAGAGTGTGTAATATTCACACTTATATGTTCAACTATGTTTTATTTTCAAATGCAACAGAGGATTAAAACAAGGAGATGATAAAAGTAGAGCTACCTAGCCTAGGATCGATTCTTAGGCTAATTTTAAGCCTAAGTCTCCTTTCTCGGCTTCTAATTGGATCTCACAGCAGCTATACTCTTTTCTTGGTCAAACATTCTGTCTCCTTCTACACTCTTATTGTCCTTCTTTTCCATTTCCTCCATTGATTCACTACACATGCACGTGTATTGTCTTTGAAAAACTAAAAGGCTTCAAACAGCAAAAAATAAGATTACTTTACTGCCTCGTTTCTGTTTCCAACTAATACTAAATTTGACTGGGTTAAGTATGTGTGTTCTTCGAGTGAGTCATTCAATAAAATTTGCAGTACAGTTGTGCGGTCTAGTGCCAAGTTTGGTACAGACAAAAGGAAACAAAAGGGATTCTGTTATGCTTCAGTCCTCACTATTTCAATTTTCTTTTTCTCAAGAGACAAACAGAGAAGAAAATTTGATATTTTGCCTTGTTTTATGGGAAATTCCACTTCAAATATATGCCATCACCCCTGGAAAGTGGTTCACTTAGCATTTGAAGTATAATAAACATATTCTACAGGATATAGACCTTTTAACTACTTTCTTGATCCCCCATCAGGCAGAAAGAATATACTATCTGAACTATTCAGCAACATATATATGAGCTGGCTTGCAACTTTTTAACTAGGAATGCTAAGAATGTTGTAAAAACTACTAAAATTAGCAACATATTTGGTGCTTTGATGGAGACTATGTCTTGGGTTTTGTTATAATAAAACAAAACCAAGGGTCCTACCTTGCTTGTTGACAGAAATCCAACCCAAATTGTACTGTGAAGCCTCTTCAGTGTTTTGGGACTCTGCATTTTTGTGCTTTGTGTCTTTTCTCTTTCTGTCAGGTTCTCTTATTCTCTTTCCTCTTTGTTTATGGGGTTTTGGCTGATATAAAAACAACCCACACTCAGAAAATTGGAAAGCTGTAGTCATAAAAAAAGAAAAAATCTTCAGAGCATTGAAGTGGTATGGAGCTGATAGTCTTCGTTGCTGTGCTTTCTTTTAGCTTCTTTGCATTGCAAACACCTTGTACTTCCCTGCAAATTCAGCTGCAATCATCAAATGAACAAGGTAAACTACATATAAAATGTCTCCCTGTCTCTTGTTTCTGTCTTTTTATTATTATTATTTAATGAGTTTGAGTTCTTTGATCATGAACAGTGAAAGTAGTTCAGCTTTCTCCACAAACACGGCCAAGGAAGCTCAGATTCACTGAGGAAGTAGCAGTAAGATTCTATACCGAAAAGAAACAATCTTTAGTAGTACAAAATCACCATCTCTTTCTTAGATTCTTATGCCTTTTGTTTTTGAAACAGGTTAAAGGAAATCAAGCTCAACAATCATTTTCAAACACCAAGCTGAATGAAGATGTTTCAGGTGACATATCTAAATATCATCTTTATTTGTGTCATTTTTATATCATGTCTAGGATTGACACTTCTACTCAAAGTACTGATAGTAAGGGTGTTTGATAGTAAAACTATAACAGAGAGCTTCTGCAGTTCTGCTCAAGTCCCATTCCAGCTCTTTTGTTGTCCAATTTCATTTTTGTCTTTTGTAGTTGGAAACAGAACAAATCTGGGATTGAACAAAGTTTTAACAGAAATCAAGATAGCATTCTGCCCTTCCTGACATAAGTCAATATTCTTTTTGAAAAGCCAGCTCTTCACTTGACTTGTATAAGACCATGGCAGAACCCTTTGACTTGACTTAAACCTAGACTAGATTCTTTATAGTTTACTGCAAGTCTCTACTCATCACCTACAAGAAAATTGCATAGAGTATTGACAATTTTGTAAATTTGGGTCTTAATGAAAATCTTATTTAGACCTGAAATTTGTAGAGACAAGATACGAAAATAATATGAAAAAGGGATAAAAATGTAAAACATAATAAAATTGTGTATGAATACGACAAAAACTTAATAGTAAGTTTTATATTTAGCATATGGATACAAATTTTAATACGAAATTTTTATATTTTATATATATTAATACACAAATTATTAAATCTACCTTCATTATGCTTGATCGATAAATGATAATTCTGATGTTAGAAAGTGACAATACTGGACAGGCAAAGCATACCAGAAAGAGCAAACAAGAGTACAAGGAAGCCGAGGCACAAGGCAACAATGGGTGGAGGGAGGGCCCGACATTTCACAATATTTTACAATGGATTATTCCCATGTAAGAAGACGACGTCCAATACATAACAAATCATTGCCGGTTGGCCCTTGAAACCTGGCGGAGATTCTAGTTCCAGCTGCCTGCTGCCTGCTGGTTTCAGTCCCCAAGAGTACAGAACAGAGTTTTAGGATCACAGTTTTGTTTTAAAAAAAAGGGTTTATGGTCCTGAAATTAGAATTTTGTTAGATTAAAGTAGGGTAGGGAGTTTGAGTTGTTTGTCATAAACTTTTTCTTGGTAGTCAAACGGGGGCTACAAACCCCGACATTCACTAACATGGTTGCGCAAATTACCACTGATATTTACTTGCTCGGTTACATTAAACAATGTTTGTATCTGTGATGTATGGTCTGTTCTCATAACTAGGCTGGCTGTTTTATGGAGGAAATATTTTTTTTTTAAGGAAGGTTTTTGATATCATAGAAGAGAATGCAAAAGCAAAAACAAAATAATTTGAACTAACAAACTAAAGCTTTAAAAAAAAATTATATTTAACGTGTTTGCACAAATTTTGATACGAAATTTTTATTTATGATATTGTTGTTGCTCCAAACAACAATGAAATGATTCTGATGTCGTCTTCTCCACGTGTCTTGAATATTCTGCAAAAACAGTGAAAGTCAGAGAGGCGCAGGGATCTGTCCCTGCACGCGCACTCCGATGCTTAAGTCAGAAGACCAGTTTAAGCAGAGTTTTAGTAAGCAAAAATAGAGATTCTCCTTTTTCTGATCATACCTGGAGGTATTTATAGATATTTCTAGGTTGTTTTTGACGGGCTCATGACTCATATTTGTGTGGGCCCTCAAATTTTATTGTTTTAGGCCTTTTATTTTTTGGGGCCCAGGCGCGTGACTGGGCTGGGGTAAAATTACCTCTATCAATTGCTCCCCACTCTTTCATTGGGAATTTCCCTATGTAAGAGTATAATAAGAGGATTATTTATTTTTAGAACAATGGTCAGGCATTAAAACGTTTTGTTTGCGAGAGAGTTCTTAAACTGCGGAGCAAGCGCCACGTTTCGACCATCTCTGTCGCAAATATATATAAGGGTAAGGCATAGTGCGGATGGTTTAAGTAACGGTAAAATTTTATCGTTTAGCGATTGTGATTACTCTGCCGCTGTTCCATCGCACAATAGGTAAAGACACCATCGCCACACCTTCGCCTATAAAAACTGTAGGACATTGTGGCACCTCCGTTTACAAAATCTGTTGCGTAGATATACTCTGCCGCCTAAACATCACCTCGTAGTCTGTCGCTAATCAGTCTGTCATCTCATACTAGTCTGTCGCCAAGGTCTGTCGCCATATAATCAACTCTGTCGCCATATACTCAACCCTGTCGCCGCATACTGTCGCCGAGGCCTGTCGCCTCACCCTCAACTCTGTCGCCCATAAGGTCTGTCGCATATGGTCTGTCGCTCATACTCAACCCTGTCGCCTCATCCTCAACTCTGTCGCATTTAGGTCTGTCGCGCACCGCAAGTCTGTCGCGATATACTCGACTCTGTCATCCTCAAGTCTGTCGCCCATACTCGACTCTGTCACCCTCTGGTCTGTCGCTCATACTCAACTCTGTCGCCCTTAAGTCTGTCGTCACCACCAAGTCTATCGCTACTCAGGTCTGTCGCCACCTTAGTCTGTCGCCCATCACTCTGTCGCCAACCCCGTCTTTGACTCTAGAATGGCTGGTCCTGGCGTGGGAAAACATTTAGATTTAGGACCTAGATCGACTCTAACTGAACTTGATCTTCAGGATGTTATGAGTAGATACCCATTGCCCGAGGGTTATTTCTATAGGCTTCCTACCCCGGAGGAGAGAAGTATGCACAGCGTAGCAAGTGGAGTGGTTGTCTTTAGGGTCTCTATAGAGTTAGGTTTTCGTTTTCCCCTTTATGACTTTGGGGTTTCTTTTTTGAGAGAACAAGGGATTTCCCCTTGCCAACTACATCCCCATAGTTGGATGCAGTTAATTGGTTTTGACGTGCATTGTCGTATAAGGGGTGTCGTTCCTACTCTTCCTTTGTTCTATACTTTTTTTCGGCTCCGGGGTAGTTCAGGTTTAATACCGTATTCTCTTCAAAGAGCGTTTGAACCCGGTTTTGAGAATAGGCTATTTGACAAACTTCCCAATAAAATCCATAGATTCGAGTCGGAATGGCTTGTGGTGGAAGTTCCTGAGGGTCTTAACTTTCCTATTAGGTGGGGATCTAGGCATAGTATCCCCAAGGGCCCTCGTATTAACGTTTTAAGAAAACAACTGTCCTCAACCATTGATCAATTATTAGTTGATAGACCAATTAATCTTTATGGGTTTCTAACGTCTGAAAACTTAGCTTCTGCTGGTTGGGGCATAGGTGGCGCTAATGTGGTTAACCCTTCTATTCCTCTCAACTCAAGTCCTAGAGATAGGGGGTCCAGCCCCGAAGGTGCCCCTTTAGATGATGTGGATGATTGGGCTGGATTTGGTTCCACTTTTGTAACTCTCCCCGATGATGAGGACTTGGCGATAGATTCCCTTCAGGAGTTTCTTAATTCTCCTGAAGGTAGCATTTTTGCATTTTATATTTTGTTACTTGTCTGTATGTCATTTCTAACAATTTTCTTGATTCCTGTTTTGCAGAAATGAGCAGCATTAAACGTTCTTTGATTCGTCGAAAGGGGGCAGAGGGTTCCTCTAGTGAACCTGCTGAAAAGAGGTCCCGTTCTGCTGTGGTTGCTCCGGGAGTATCTCGAGCCCGGACTCCTCCTCTCGGGCAAATAACCCATCCTCCTGCTTTGACTCAACAACCTGAAGGGGAATCAGGGGCCCTTTTACAAGACGAAGGGAGAACTTCTTCTCAACCTCGAAGATCTTCCGGTTCTTCTGATAGACCTCAGGAGGGAGAAAGAGCGGTGTGTAATGTGACTTTGCCCATCCGAAAGAACCGAAGACGCCTGTACGTGGAAGACTCTATGTCTACTAGGCCTATCCTACCTAAGATAGGCCCTGTTGATACGAGATCTTACCAGGTGGACGGGGGTTTCAAAATGAAGGGGGCCGACTTTCGAGTTTACCCTGAGGTGTTAGACAACGACACATTAGATACGCCCGGGGTAGCATCTCGCGTGGGCTGGGCCTCCATCCTTCCTAGGGATGAGAGTCGACTATTTCAGAATTTCCCGAAAGGAGAGGACCTAGCTGATCTGGAGGCTGTTAGGGTAATTTTCAGACTTTCCTTTATTTTTCTTTCGTTTTATTTTAGTCTGACTTTTGGTGTTCCCTTTCAGCTGGCTCAAAGAACTATAGTTAATAATGCTCAGCATCGGGCTTATCGTGAACGAACTGACAAAGAAATCCAGGATTTAAGGGATAGCAATATGGAATTAAGGAATACCAACAATCAGTTGTCTGTGTTGCCGGGAGTAGTGCGGAATCTGGAAGAGCAACTTTCGAAGTCGTTCCAGGAGTTATCTATTGCAAAGGGAGATCTCGTAGTTGAGACTGCTAGATCCAACAAGTTTAAGGACGACTTTCAACAAAAACAGATAGAGCTGGATTCTTTGCAGTCACGGTTTGATTCTTTGACAGATCGCAATCAACAGCTCGAGCAATACGTTGCTGAATTGGAGAGTCGAGCTACTCCTTCCCTGAATCAGGTCGAGATTGACAGCATTCGGGCCGAAGCTGTGAAGGAGTATAGGCTTTCCAAGGACTGTCTTAGGCAGAAGGAGGATTATTCAGTGCCCTATGTAAAATACGATTTTTATCTTGCCCGTTCTTGGTTGGAAAAGCATAGGGAGGGCGAAGAATTCCCTGAGCTTCTTTATACTTCCGAAGCGATGGAGTTTGATGCCCCCGATTGGACTAGGTATGAACCACATGCCGAAACAGCTGATGAGGTTCTGAAGAAAGCTGCTTTAGATGATTTGGCAAATCTAGCTGGTCCTTGGGAGTCCGTGAGCCCAGACAACATTCCTGAATCCATTGGCGCTCTTGATGATCTTAATGGTGAAGATTTGTCAGTTCCTAGTCACCAGCCTCCAGATTGCGGGGATCCAACAGCGCCTGATCTCCCGCCACCAGATCATGTGGATTAATTTTATTTTTCTTTTTGTTATCGGACTTATTTAGGAATTTATTCGTACTTCGCTTGTAAAGACTTTCCTGATATTTTATAAAATTTATCCGTTCAAGCTTCGTCTTACTTATATTCATTTTTGTTATTATCGCTTATTTATAAATTTGACTCGTGTGTTCGTCTATCCGTGTATTACGCTCCCCAATTCTTGATAAAAAATATATATATATATATTTTTGGAAAGAATTACATATGTAAACGTACCTTTAGTTCTTACCGTTAATTTGGCCACAGTGACGCTATTGCGCCTCAAGCTCTTACGGCTCGTCTGATTTTGTACGCCTGGCCACAGTGACGCTATTGCGCCTCAAGTTCTTACGGCTCGTCTGATTTTGTACGCCTGGCCACAGTGACGCTATTGCGCCTCAGGCTCTTACGGCTCGTCTGATTTTGTACGCCTGGCCACAGTGACGCTATTGCGCCTCAGGCTCTTACGGCTCGTCTGATTTTATACGCCTGGCCACAGTGACACTATTGCGCCTCAGGCTCTTACGGCTCGTCTGATTTTGTACGCCTGGCCACAGTGACTCTATTGCGCCTCAGGCTCTTACGACTCGTCTGATTTTGTACGCCTGGTCACAGTGACGCAATTGCGCCTCAGGCTCTTACGGCTCGTCTGATTTTGTACGCCTGGCCACAGTGACGCTATTGCGCCTCAGGCTCTTACGGCTCGTCTGATTTTGTACGCCTGGCCACAGTGACGCTATTGCGCCTCAGGCTCTTACGGCTCGTCTGATTTTGTACGCCTGGCCACAGTGACGCTATTGCGCCTCAGGCTCTTACGGCTCGTCTGATTTTGTACGCCTGGCCACAGTGACGCTATTGCGCCTCAGGCTCTTACGGCTCGTCTGATTTTGTACGCCTGGCCACAGTGACGCTATTGCGCCTCAGGCTCTTACGGCTCGTCTGATTTTATACGCCTGGCCACAGTGACGCTATTGCGCCTCAGGCTCTTACGGCTCGTCTGATTTTGTACGCCTGGCCACAGTGACGCTATTGCGCCTCAGGCTCTTACGGCTCGTCTGATTTTGTACGCCTGGCCACAGTGACGCTATTGCGCCTCAGGCTCTTACGGCTCGTCTGATTTTGTACGCCTGGCCACAGTGACGCTATTGCGCCTCAGGCTCTTACGGCTCGTCTGATTTTGTACGCCTGGCCACAGTGACGCTATTGCGCCTCAGGCTCTTACGGCTCGTCTGATTTTGTACGCCTGGCCACAGTGACGCTATTGCGCCTCAGGCTCTTACGGCTCGTCTGATTTTGTACGCCTGGCCACAGTGACGCTATTGCGCCTCAGGCTCTTATGGCTCGTCTGATTTTATACGCCTGGCCACAGTGACGCTATTGCGCCTCAGGCTCTTACGGCTCGTCTGATTTTGTACGCCTGGCCACAGTGACGCTATTACGCCTCAGGCTCTTACGGCTCGTCTGATTTTGTACGCCTGGCCACAGTGACGCTATTGCGCCTCAGGCTTTTACGGCTCGTCTGATTTTGTACGCCTGGCCACAGTGACGCTATTGCGCCTCAGGCTCTTACGGCTCGTCTGATTTTGTACGCCTGGCCACAGTGACGCTATTGCGCCTCAGGCTCTTACGGCTCGTCTGATTTTGTACGCCTAGCCACAGTGACGCTATTGCGCCTCAGGCTCTTACGGCTCGTCTGATTTCTGGCACAAGATTTATATTTACAGAAGCCAGAAATATAATTAGATGAATAATTCTGTATAATGATCAGGTGACAGTGTAAAATAATGAGGGAATACAAACATAAAGAAAGACACAATAATTAATTTAAATACAATTTTAAATGACTTGAATTCCATGTCTTTCCTATTTTCTTCCCTTGCAAAGTTTCCAGGATGCAGGTGTTGGGCCCAATCGTCCATCTGATTCGGTATGGACCTTCCCAGTTGGCTCTAAACTTTCCGTCTTCCCTCAAAGCATTGGTGATGTGTGACTTCCTGAGCACCAAATCTCCCTCGGACATAGGCCTATCCTTTACTCGGCTGTTGTAGTAATTGGACACCCTTTGATGGTAGGATGCCAATCGGATAGCAGCAGTTTCCCTATGTTCATCGAGCAGATCCAGGTTTTCTCTTAGTCCTTGTGAGTTATTCTCCTCTCTTAAAGGCACCACTCTTGGTGACAATGCTCCAATTTCCACCGGAATCAAGGCTTCAGTGCCGTATACAAGGCTAAATGGTGTTTCTCCAGTTGATACTCGACTAGTGGTACGATATGCCCATAAGACACTAGGCAGTTCGTCTACCCATGCTCCTTTTGCTTTATCCAGTCTAGTTTTCAACCCGTGCAGGATAGTTCGGTTACTGACTTCAGCTTGCCCATTAGCCTGAGGATATGATACAGAAGATATCCTTAGCTGGATGTCAAGGCGTCTGCAGAACTCACGAAAGGCCTCGCAGTCGAACTGTTTTCCATGATCTGCATTCAAAACCCGCGGAATTCCAAATCTGCAGATAATATCCTTCCACACCATTGCTTCAACTTTTTTCTCTGTGATTGTGGCTAAGGGTTCTACCTCAATCCATTTTGTGAAGTAGTCGGTAGCCACTAGAAGGAATTTTCTTTGGCCCGTAGCTAAGGGAAAAGGCCCTAGAATGTCCAAACCCCATTGTGCAAACGGAGTTGGTTGCACCGTAGTTTGGAGCGGAGCCGTTGGGGCAGTAGTCATTGGTGCAAACCTCTGACACTTGTCACACTTGCGGGTTTTATCCGCCGCATCTTTCTTCAGCGTTGGCCAATAAAATCCCGATCGTAGTATTTTAGAAGCGAGGGCTCTAGCTCCCAAGTGTTCACCACAAATCCCTTCATGTACTTCGGCTAAGACATAGTTAGCCTGCTCCGGCCCCAAGCATTTTAACAAAGGCGATGAATACCCTCTTTTGTATAGCTCCCCATTTATCATTGTGAATTTTGCCCCTTGGATCCTTAAACGTCGGGCTTCCCCTTTATCTTGTGGGAGCGTACCTTCAGTGAGGTACTGTTTGAATAAGGTTCTCCAATCATCTCCCACTTCAATGTTGCACAAATCGATTTCTTCAATGCTAGGTCTTTCAAGTCTCTCCACCTTTATCATTCTTCCTTCAGTCTCATTAGAGGAAGCTAATTTAGACAGCGAATCCGCATGGGTATTTTCAGACCGGTTAATTTGTATCAACTGGAAATTTACAAAAGTTTGAGCCAAAGATTGGACTTTCTTTAGATAAGGAAGCAGCGTCGGCTCTCGAATCTCATATTGTCCATTAAACTGATTCACCACCAGTTGAGAGTCACTATGTGCCACTAGGTGGTGAACTTGCAATCTTTCCGCCAGTTTCATTCCAGCAATCAGAGCCTCATATTCTGCAGTATTGTTTGAGCCAGGGAATCCAAACCGCAAAGAGTATTCTATCGACTTCCCTTCCGGCGATATTAAGACTACACCTGCACCACTGCCATTTGCACTCGATGCTCCGTCAACATATAGTAGCCATGGTCGGGTCTCATTGTCAACGTTGCCACTTCGACCTGTACATTCTACTATAAAATCTGCTAATGCTTGGCCTTTGATGGCTTGTCTAGGTTGAAACATGATGTCATACTCCCCAAGCTCTACCGCCCATTTTACCAGTCTCCCGGAATGCTCAGGCTTCTGGAGGATTTGTCTCAGCGGCTGATCTGTCAAGACAGCAACAGGATGTGCCTGAAAATAAGGACGCAATTTGCGAGAGGCCATCACCAGGGCGAGTGCTAATTTTTCAGCAATTGGATAACGGGTCTCTGAGTCTAGCAGTACCTTACTTACGTAGTAAATGGGGCGATACACTATCTCATCTTTCTTCAACAACACAGCACTGACAGCGAATTCACCGACCCCCAAATACATATACAATTGTTCTCCTTCTAGAGGCCTCGTCAGTAAGGGTAGTTCCCTCAAATATGCCTTTAGGTCTTCAAAGGCTTTTTGACAATCATCTGTCCACTCAAAATTCTTTCCGCCCCGCAAAGTTTTAAAAAATGGTAAGCTTCTTTCTGCGGATTTTGATAGAAAACGGTTTAGAGTCGCTATCCTGCCTGTCAGCCTCTGCGCATCTCTCACTGTGGTGGGTGGCTTCATGTCTATGATCGCTTGAACCTTTTCAGGGTTCGCCTCAATCCCCCTATTGGTGATCATAAATCCCAAGAATTTTCCAGACTGAACTCCAAATGAGCATTTATTGGGATTTAGCTTCATGTTGAATTCCCTCAGCACGTCAAACACTTTGGTCATCTGACGCGCGTGAGATTCTCCTGCTCTGCTCTTGATGATCATATCATCCACATAAGCCTCCATAGTGTTTCCCAAGAGCTCCTTGAAGACTTTGTTAACCATTCGCTGATAAGTGGCTCCTGCATTCTTCAAACCGAATGGCATTACCCGATAACAGTATGTTCCGTCATCAGTAATAAAGGAAGTCTTTTCTTCATCTTCGGGATTAAGCATGATTTGGTGATAGCCCGAGAATGCATCTAGAAAGCTAAGAAGTTCATAACCTGATGTTTCATCTACCAGCCTATCGATTCGAGGCAGAGGATACAAATCTTTGGGACAAGCTTTGTTTAAATCTGTGAAGTCCACACACATTCGCCATTTCCCGTTGGATTTTCTCACCATCACTACATTGGCTAACCATTCCGGGTAGTAGACTTCCCTAATAAACCCAGCTTCAAGAAGTTTATTAACTTCTTCTGTGATCGCCTTCTGTCTTTCTGGGGCAAAATTCCTCTTTTTCTGTTTAACGGGCCTATGCCCAGGTGAAACGTTAAGCTTATGACAAATTACTTCTGGATTAATCCCGGGCATATCAGACGGAGTCCAAGCAAAAACGTCCGCGTTTCTTTTCAGGCATTCAGTTATCTCCTTTCCGACTTCCTCATTCAATTGAGTTCCAATGAACACCTTTTTCTCCTCATCCCCTCTAATCAGCTCAATGGCTTCCGTTTTCTCCACAGGTTGAGGTTTAGGAGGGTCGTCTATACACAATGTCTCCTTTCGCTGTGTTCCCTTATTGGCGGTAGAAGCAATGTAACAAGTGCGAGCCTTCTTTTGATCTCCTCGCACTTGTCCAACTCCATTAGGAGTAGGAAACTTCATTAGCAAGTAGCAAGAAGATATAACTGCTCTCATGTCATTTAATACAGGCCTCCCTAGTATCATGTTGTAGGCTGTTGAGGCTGACCTTACAACCATGAACAAAACCTGTCGAGTTACATCTTTTGGGCTCTCTCCCAAAGTCATTGGCAATTCTATGGACCCTGCTATTTTCACCTTCTCGCCAGCAAATCCGTACAATGGTGTCATAACAGGTCTTAATCTACTTTCAGACACATTCATTTTTTCAAAGCAATTCCAGTAGATTAAGTTTACCGAACTTCCATTGTCTACCAGGATTCTGCTCACAGGATGCTTTGCCACCACTGCTGATATTACCATGGGATCATCATGAGGCATGATAATATCACCCCTGTCTACTGGAGTGAACACAATGGGTTCTTCATCTGCCTTCTCCTCCATCACAGCATTAACCTGATATGCTTGCCTCGCGTAACTTTTTCGGGAAACCGAAGAACTTCCTGCCATTGATTCACCTCCTGCGATAACATTTATAGCTGGACCTGTGGGTTCATTATCCAGCCGATTACCTCGAGGGATGGGCCTAGCTCCTTCGTTTCTTGGCCGATTTCTTCCATTATCATTGTTTTGTATATTACGCGGGCGATCATTCCTTCGATCTCGCGGAGGATAACGCGGCCTTTCACTTCTCCATAGGAAGCGATTAATTTTCCCTTCTCTAGCTAACCTCTCTAATTGATCCATCAAATCTCTGTATTTTTTCGTGGGGTGGCCGTGAGCAGCATGAAACTCACAATAGACATCGGGATTTCGCCCCACATCTCCAATCTTCTTTCTAGGGAACTCCAACAGCCCGGTTCCTTCTATAGCAGCGAGTATTGCCGTGCGGGGCTCATTTAGTCTGGTATAGTTTTCATACCTGAGTCTGAGGGCTTTGTCTGATCCGACGGGTCTCGAAGAGCTTCTTTCAGGTACTTCTCTTTCCCTTTTTCTTCCTTCTCTGATCTCTCGGGACTGCATCATGTTCATTACTTCCTCCTGAGCCACGTACTTATTAGCTCTAGCAAACAAGTCAGAAAGTGTTACTGGCTGATCAAGGGAGAGGGATTCTTGCAACTTCTCAGACTTAGTCCCTTGTAGCATTGCCGCCATGGCTACTCCTACCGGTAAATCTTTCACCTCTAAGGTTGCATCTCGGAAACGATCTACATAGCTCTTCAATGATTCCTTATTTCCTTGTTTAAGGGTGAGCAGATAGGTAGCGTCCTTCTTCCTTTGGCAATTGATCATGAAGGCTCTCAAGAATTCACTTCGCAATTGATCGAAGGATGAGATAGAATCTTCACTTAACCCGTTAAACCATTTCAGTGCATGCCCAGACAGTGTAAGCGAAAACGGTCTGCACATGATTTCATCTTCCCATCCATGTAACAACATGAGAGACTCATAACTTTGTATGTGGTCGTATGGGTCTGCTTTGCCTGCGTAAGTAGCCATATGAGGCATCTTGAATTTCTTCGGTAAGGGTTTGTCCATAATCTCTGGGCTAAAAGGAACCTTTCTTTTCTGATTGTCATCGGGAGCCACTAACTTCTTCCTTTCCAGAATTCTCTCGACAACTTTCTCGACATTTTCTGACTCTCGGGTCGAGTGTGCTCCCCTTTCTTCAGCACTTGAAGAGTCTGAGCAGTAAGTATTCTCTCTTCCTCTAGGGGCTTGTACCGTACCTTTTCTTCCTGCACCTCCCATTCCACAATTTGACCTCGTACCTTCAAGATAGCCTTGGGGGTCACGACTGTTCTGTCTCTGCCGCTCTCCCGATCGGTGGTCTTCAAAATCATGCTCCGATCGTTCAGCTGGGTTATACTCTGCCCGATCTGCGACAGCGTTCATCCTTCTCAAGCCTGCGGCAGGATTCACCTCTCTCCAACCCGTGGCCGAGCGTCTCCTCAAAGTCGCGACAGGGGCATGCTGTGGTTCTACGTTAGGGCTCGATGCCAGTCCCGCGGCAGAGTTTGCCCTTGGACATGCGTTAGTCTGCCTCTCCCTCAGACCTGCGGCAGAGTGTACCCTCAGACTTGCGACAGAGTTGTTCTCCAGCCCTGCGGCAGAGTGCAGCCTCAGGCCTGCGGCAGAGTCATTCCTCAGACCTGCGGCAGTGTGTGTCCTCAGACCTGCGGCAGTGTGTGTCCTCAGACCTGCGGCAGTATCATTCTCCAGCCCTGTGGCAGTATGTGTCCTCAGACCTGCGGCAGTGTCATTCTCCAGCCCTGCGGCAGAGTGCAGCCTCAGACCTGCGGCAGTGTGTGTCCTCAGACCTGCGGCAGTGTCATTCTCCAGCCCTGCGGCAGAGTGCAGCCTCAGACCTGCGGCAGTGTGTGTCCTCAGACCTGCGGCAGTGTCATTCTCCAGCCCTGCGGCAGAGTGCAGCCTCAGATCTGCGGCAGTGTGTGTCCTCAGACCTGCGGCAGTGTTGTTCTCCGTAACAAGGTACTCCCTCAGCGAAGCGGCAAAATTGTCCTCCAGTCCAGCGGCAGCATACTGCATCAGTCCAACGGCAGAATGCTGTCGCCAATCTCCTTGTCCCGTATTCACCACGGTAGAGGGTTGGCCTCTTTCGTATGTTTGCCCCAAGACACTTCCCCCTATCATCTGCTGCACTTCTGGAGGCAGGCTATACTGCGGCAGGGCATTTTTGAAGAAATCCACCATAGCTTTCAGCGCTGTGGTGGTCTGCTCGTTCTGACGCTTCAAGGCCTCAAATTCATCCACGGAAACAGTGACCACCCTGCTACCTCCACCATTCTGCTCTTGTCCTCTCTCGGGTCTGGGAGGAGGACTCACCGAGTTCTCTTCCCCCAGATTCGCTGCTGCTGTCGAACGTGTTCTCACCATGTTGATAAAAAATCTGGCTTTTTATTCTAGATTCCCACAGACGGCGCCAATTGTTGTTGCTCCAAACAACAATGAAATGATTCTGATGTCGTCTTCTCCACGTGTCTTGAATATTCTGCAAAAACAGTGAAAGTCAGAGAGGCGCAGGGATCTGTCCCTGCACGCGCACTCCGATGCTTAAGTCAGAAGACCGGTTTAAGCAGAGTTTTAGTAAGCAAAAATAGAGATTCTCCTTTTTCTGATCATACCTGGAGGTATTTATAGATATTTCTAGGTTGTTTTTGACGGGCTCATGACTCATATTTGTGTGGGCCCTCAAATTTTATTGTTTTAGGCCTTTTATTTTTTGGGGCCCAGGCGCGTGACTGGGCTGGGGTAAAATTACCTCTATCAGATATGAATCGAACATAAATTATATATATATGAATTATCATATTTATATACCTTAATCTCATAAATTAATTTTATACTTGATATGCTGATCAGAATTATTACATGATAATTTCGTATTTTATACAAAATAAAATATGTATAACGAGTATAGATTAATTTTAAGATTTATTTTATTGGAAAAAAAAAAAAACTAGAAGCCTCCGCAGGAAACGTCACCGTTTGGTTAACACTCCTGAAACTGAAAGCAGGAAAACGAAGTACATAACCGCAGGGAAGATCAGAGACTCATATTCATATCAGTCACTCAGATCCCAAAATGGAAGATTTTTGGAAGCGAGCGAAATGCTTCGCGGAAGAAGCGGCGCAGAAATCGCAAACCTTAACGACGCCGAACAAGATCGCCGATCTAGTCGCTGAAACCGCCAAGAAGTCCAAGGAGCTTGCTCTGGAAGCTACAAAGAAAGCAGATGAGCTCAAAACCGCCGCTCTCAATCAAGCCGATCAAATTCTAATTCAAAGCCTCTCCAAGTCCATTTCGGATATTATTCCTCCTCAACTCTCCTCCCTTTCCATTACCTCATCCGCCTCCACTTCCTCCGATCCTCCACCGATCTCGGAGTCGGAGCTCCGGAAATTTGGACTCACCGATGATTTGAGAGACTTTGTCAGAGGTTTTACTTCTAGTACTTTCCAGAACTTCCCTTCCCCTGTCCAAGGTAATTTCTTTTTACTCAGTTTCTTATCTTGTTTTTGTTAAAATCGAATCTGAAAGTTCAGTCATTTTGAGTAGATGAACCGGAGCCGTCCGATGCGACGACTACGGGCTCTAATTTACGGAAGGATCTGAGTGAATGGCAAGAGAGGCATGCCACGCTTGTTCTTACTACTGTTAAGGTAAAAAAAAGAAGATACATTTTAGATTTCATAATTCTAAGGCAACCTTTGGCATTTGCGATTGGAGTTGTTCTTCATCATAATCGCTGATGGATGAAGAGACAGTGCTAAACAAAGTAAATTTTTTGGTTAAAAATTGAGATAAGTTTCTGTCAGTCACGCTTTATCATTGGTATTTTCAATTGCAATCGTAATGCTAAACTGGACCAAATACATTTTAGACTTTGTATTTTTGGTTAATTTCTATAAAGCATTTTTCTTTATGCAGGAAATCAAGAAATTAAGATATGAACTATGCCCACGGGTGATGAAAGAAAGAAAATTTTGGAGGATATATTTCACTCTTGTTAGCACTCATGTTGCTCCGTAAGTAATTAATTATTATTATTTAATAATAATGATGATAATTTAGGGTTAGAAATCAATTTTTTATTTTGATGTGAGGTACTTGTATTTTCAGTTACGAGAAGCAGTACATGGAGGAAGTTAAGCAGAAAGAAGAGGCAAAAGAGGATAAACCAAAGGAAACACCCGCAGTTAAGACTGAGGAGTCAGAAAGTGGTATGAAAAATAAAACTTCGAGTGCGTCTGCTGAGCAAGATTTGGATACATTTTTGTTGGGAGATTTTGAAGATAGCGATGGTGTTGCAGGTATATCTATGGAAATTCATGTATTTCTTATGAGTTTATAATATATATTCATATGTTATATGTTTCCTGCACTTTAGGTATTTTTCAATTGCTTGCTCTTGAAGTAACTTAATAGTTTTACTTCTAAGTTGATGACTTTATTTTCAAATTATATGTCCAAAAGGATGTTTTCCCTGAGAACCATATTAGAGCCTGATCATGGGTTGCTTAATCTAACTATGGCTGATTCAATGTTACATGTTGATCTCAGCAGGGGTATTTTATCTAAGTACTGGATGACATAATGAAGACATTATTGCAATAACTTGGCAAGCTTCATTGTTCATAGAAAACCATTTAGAAATGAATGGAACCCAGACATGTTTTTCTATTTTAGATGTTGTCTTTAATGATTTTTTAGTGTAAATTTGTTAATATTCCCACATCTTTCAGGTGATGGTGATGGTGATGGTGATGGGAGCTTTGGTGATGATTTTGACAAGATTGAAAATTCTGTAAGCTTGAATAACTTTATGCTACCTCTTGTGCCTGTTGCATCCTTTGATCTACCTCTTTGTAACATGTTTAAGTTTTGCTGCATTGATGCTTGTTCCTATGTTCTTCATTCTCTGAATTGGTTTTAACATATGTTTCAAACTTTATGGCAACTTGCAGGATGTTGAAGATGAAAAGAAGAATGCAGTGGGAACTAGAGCTTAGAATTGCAGTCCGAGGAAACAAATCAGAGTGCAAGTCAGAACTTTGCTGCTATGGGGAGAAAAGGACTGCAGAAGGGATAGCGGAAGCGGCAGCTGGTTCTCAAAATTGGATTAGGTGATTGCGGTTTGGTACTGTGGTGCGTGTTTGCTTTATGCAAAATATATGATTTGCTATTTTTTCATCTGTTTATTTCTATAAACAATTGCAGGTTTGTTACCTCTTTGCCATGGCATAAGGGGAGGCTAGAACACCATAATTAGCCTTGTACAGAGAATCTCATTCTTTTAATCAAATTGTTCTTGTTAATTCTTTTGAATCTTGAATTTGTTCTTATCATGTTTAAGCTTAAGAAAACTAGGGAATTCTAATGTGAGGTCAACTTAATCACACATGATTAAGCGTAAATTTAGTATGATTAGGCATAAACGATGTTAATTGTAAACAGATGAGAATAAATATACATATTTGTTTGTAGCAAAACTATCATGTGTTTACATATATATATTCTAATTTTATATTTATTATTATATGTTTACGATACTTCTAACAATATATTTTACGCCTATTGATATTAAATTTATATTTAATTATGTGTGCTTACATTGATCTTATATGAAGATTAAAAATTGACTATATTGTAAGATCAACATATGCACACATGATTAAACATAAATTTAGTATCATTAGACTTAAAAAGGTTACCTAAAAGAGAGTGAATGAAGCTACCAAAACAGTAAGTTATGCAGCTTTTAAGAACTTTCCAAAAGGCAGGAGATAAATGGCATCGAATTGATTGCTTTTCAGGTCTTTGATGTTCAGAACAATGGCATCGAATGAATGCTACCAGCACCGATCCATGTTGTAAATCCACCAATTAATTGTTCTGAACATCAATTAAAATATAAGGGTTTGATTGATTGTGAAAAATATTAAAAATTCAATTGTTAATTATTTGGTTTTTTCTAAGGCTCTTCTAATCCTATAACCTAAAGTTTAGTATGCAAACCGGGAGAAATCTCTGTACAACGGGTAAAAGCAACCAGCTATTTAACTTGAAAAATAATGAAAACTTAGGATAAGCACGGTGTCTCCATTTAGCTATCATTTAACTTGGTTTCCAGGAGATCTCAGGTTTTAATCTATGTTCAATTTCATGCAAAATTTTAAGCTTAAACTTCATGTTTAATTTCATGATAACATCCTCGCACGCAACTATCATTGAATAAAAGAAAATACAATCCATACTTTGTAAATGTGCAATTCCATTAAATTCGGGTACATATTCTTTCAACAATCAATATATGTATATTTTTTTAATAATATTTTCATTAAAAGTTATCATCGTAATCAATATATTATATTTTATGAATTTATGATAATAAAATTCATTTTATTCAAACTAAATAAATTTAATAAAAAATTATAACTCATTAAACTAGTAAATAATAAATCGAACCTGGAATCTCAACAATCCAATATTTTTTAATAACAAAAATTCTGTATCTAAATTCTAAAAGAAATAAAACAGGGGCAAAGCAAGCTTGCCCCAAGTTACAAAAGATTATTTGATCTTCGTTGCGAGTTTTATACCTTCTTTTCAATCTTAAATGTACAAGGAAAAGCAATAAATTCATCCATACCAATTAACTTTATCATCTTAAATAATTGATCTTCAAATTTATAATTGTCATATCTATACACTACCTTTCAAAGTTCGCTTTTGATACATTGATATTGATTTTTAATTTAACAAATAAAATTAAAAAATTATCATGTCTTATTTTTTTAATATATCTTAAGAGTATATGTATTCTAACTACATCAAATAAATTATAAAATCATATAAAATAATTTCTCATCATCATTAATGCTAGTAGTAAATCCATAAAATGATATATAATAAATAGTTTTAAGTAAAATAAAAAATAAAAAAAGAAAGAAAAGACAAGTACAATGGATCTTTATTTCTTTTATTGCAATTAAATCGAATTTATTAAATTAGTGGACCCCTAAAATCATGTTAAACGAATCGAAACTTATGACTGATTGATGTTATGACTATTGAAATTCTTGCAAGGAAGAATGAAACAGTCGCGTTAAAAGCCCAGAAATGCTCTCATCAGTCATATTACTCTTTGCAGGGAAGCCAGTATTCTGGCAGTATAATTCCCCAGAAACAAACAACCATATGCCTTGTATAAGTATTGATGCTTGAAGCCATTGATGAGTTGCTTATGATATTTCAGATCAGATTATTAAAACAATATTCCTTTTTAGTTATTATAGAGAATAAAAAAAGCTAGCTTAGGATGGGTTACTCCGAGGCAAATTTCGAAGAGACAGAATGTGGAGAGGTGATGGAGAAAGAGAAACCCTACTGCATTAAGACGAGGTTGAAGTATATAAGCATGGAAAAGGCTGAAAAATTGAAGAGCTTGATTCTTGCACGGATTAGAGTGGCTCGACTGAAACTGTGGGTGGCTAGAGCTCTAAGCATGATGCTACTTTGGGCAATTGCCATGCTGTTGAAATTACTGGGAGAAGCTGTTTCATCAGCAAGGACCCCTAAATCTACCTCTTCTTATCCTCTACCCCCTGAAAGTAAGAAGTAATTCTTCTAAATCTGATTATATATAAATAATATTTTTTAATATGATATTTATATTTATATTTATAAATTATTTATTATTAATGTAATCTTTTAATAAATTAATTCATTAAATATTATAATTATATTTTTTTGTGAGTTCAATTAAATTTATTAATAATTTGTTCTAAAATTGATTTTAAATTTAAATTTTAAATTTTAAAAGTAAAATTTTAACTTAATAAAAAGATATTTAGCGAATTCGGATAATTAATAGATATTTTATATATTATATAAGTAGAGTTCAAAATTACAATCACTGTTTGATTTAGCGGTTGGTACCAAACTCTTAGGAAGGATTAAGTCTACGGTTCAATTCCGTATTCCTTCTTGTATTTCTTTCTTATACCTCATATAAATTCTCTTGTACTTCTTCGTTATACTTCCTATGAATCAGAAAAATAAAAAATTCGATAATAAGAAAAAAATAATTTGATAAATAATCAAATTTGGATTTTATAAAAACGGATTCGAATACGATTACTCTAAAATTAATTGATACTCTATAAGTTTGTATCCCTAAATTTGTCTCACTGATCTTAATCTGCACTAATTGCAAGATTTTAGTCTAATTAATGGATCAAATCTGTCATCTATCATATTCCTGTCCGATAACCTTTTTTTAGGTCATGATTTCACTTTTAGTTTGGTCATAATATAGATCTCCTTCCGCCATGTTAATTAAAACTTAGTCCACATTTAGATTAGATTTTAAATAATATAAATAGAAATACATGATTAGTTATTGATTCATACGACCTTTTTAAGAGTTGGCTTCGATATCTCAAATCTCATCATTTGATATTAAAACAAAATCTCATTGGGTAATATATTATCTTTTCAACAGTCCTGCCAGTTGACTCGAACGTAGCCCAGTAGCTCTGCCTCTAATTAATCTTAATAGATATTTGAAAAATCATGCACATTAAATATTACCAAAATATAACCCAATTGCTTTCTTCCATGCAAAGGCACTTTTATTAGACTTTGATTTAATGGCAGATAAAATCAACATTTCAATTCAAGTTTATTGATTAGTCACAACATCACAATTATTAATACCTTTTTGCAATAATCAATTACAAAATGACAGGAAAATGATAGGAAAAACAGGTAATTATGGAAGTTAGTGTTGAAACAGGGTTATTCTACTCGTTTTTGGGGTGAGTCCGATGCTTTTCAACTTCCATATCAGATTTAAATGATTATTATGCAAACCCTTCATATTTAATACAGTCCCTCGTGGAAAATGACTCCAAAACAACGTGGTTGAAACTTGAAACAAAGCTCATGAATGATCCCCAAACCACAAACAAACAATCTCTTCTTGGTTTTTAAGAAGTATGGCAATACCCTTCTCTCTTAAACAATGGTTGGTGGCTATGAAAAACGGCTTTCCGGATGTACATGAGCCGAGTCGAGTTTCAAAACTAAGAAAAGTTGCAGGTTTTCGGTGGTGAGGATCTGGTTATGGGGATGGAAGACTCGAAGCGTGGTTTTGAAGAAGAGCAAGCGTTTGTCGATGTAGAGGGGAAGGATAAACCAAGTTGTAAGGAGGTTTTGAAGTGTTCCATGGCTGATATCAGCCCCGAAAAGCTGAAATATATGATTACTGGAGTGGTCAGACATGATAAACTGAAGAGTTTGACGCTTCCTAGGTTTCCTGGATTTGACCAATTCACGTTGTGGGCGATTGGAGTCACAACCATGATGCTTTTGCTGTGGATTTTTGCATTGCAATTGTCAACACTGGGAGACACTGTTGGCCCAACGACAGCCAAGTTTCAATCGCCACCTTATTTTCCACCCCCAAGTAAGTTCCATTCGCCACCTTCTGTGTGAAACGTTGAGCATATATCTGTTCATTAATTAGTGAATCAAACACCTTTGGTTTAATGTTTCCAGGGGTTTACAAGAACGAAGGTTACCTGATGGTTTCATCCAATGGCGGATTGAATCAGATGAGAGCCGGTGTAAGCATTTCTCTACTTGATTTCCTAAACTCTTATTTACATATATAGCAATAGTGATTAATTAATTAATTAATTCTTATCTGCTACTTGTAAACAGATTTGTGACATGGTTGCCATAGCTAGATTCTTGAATGTCACACTTGTAGTTCCTGAATTGGACAAAACTTCATTTTGGCACGATAGGAGGTGCGTTGGTTATTTCATATCAGTGGTTTACTTCTAGATTCCTGAAGTTCGTAGGAATCATTCTGAATTTGGTTGGCAGCCTGTTCAAGAACATATGGGACGTGGATTACTTTATCAACTCTCTGAGTGATGAGCTTCGGATAATTAAACAGCTGCCTGCTAGGCTGAAGAAGAATCTTCATAGATATGCTCTCTATTCCATGCCACCAGTTAGCTGGTCTAACATTTCCTATTACTACAACACGGTCAGTTAACTCATATCCTAATCCCATCGCGGTATGGTTGAAAATCTTACATTAAGGTCAACATAAACATATAATTAAACGTAAATATAGTGTTAATAAGTATAAAATATATTAGAAATCGTAAACAAATGATAATAGATACATGCTTATGTCTATTAACAATAATTTTATATTTATTGTAATGTATTTACGAAACTCTTAACACATTTCATATTTATTGACACTAAATTTATATTTAATTATATGTTTTAACGTTGATTTTACACTAAGTCGAAGTTCCGGCCCAGTATGGTAGTTACCTAAAGTTAACTAGTTGCAGCTGATATTTAAGGATAATTGTATGCAGGTTTTACCTTATTTCCGAAAGTATGAAGTTGTTCATTTCACGAAAACTGATACTAGACTTGGCAATAATCTTCCTCTTGAGGTTCAAAAATTGCGTTGCAGAGTTAACTATAAGGCTCTAAGGTTCACTCCTGAAATAGAAGAGATGGGGAAGAAGATTATTAAGATTCTGAGGGACAAAGGCCCTTTCATAGTTCTCCATCTCAGATATGAAATGGACATGCTAGCATTTTCTGGTTGTACTGAAGGTTGCAATCAAAGTGAGGTGGAGGAGCTTACAAAATGGAGGTGAGCTGTTAATCTTCTTTTCATTCAGAAATCTATTAGCAATCCAGAATTCGATTTCTATAACACCCTAATCCCCACTTTCGGATACCGCGAGATTGTTTTATGATATATAAGTAAAAATTTAAATTTATATTTTCAAAGCGCTTTTTATAAAATAAAATTGTAAGATTTTTGGATTAAAACAAATAATACTTCACAGATTAAGCGCAAATTTCTATAATATCATTTTGAAATGCATATTGTGTATAACTAGATATGCTATACCTTGGTGGAAGGAAAAGGAAATTGATCCGAAGAAGAAACGAGAAGCCGGTCTCTGCCCATTGACTCCAGAGGAGACAGCTCTTTCACTGAGAGCATTTGATATTGATCCTGACATCCAGGTTTATATTGCTGCTGGAAATATATATGGAGGAGAGAGGAGAATGTCAGGTCTTCGAGCATTCTATCCGAATTTGGTAAAAAATTGAACCCCAACAAGCCAATATCCAGCTTATATTTGCAGTGAAATTTACTCACAAGTATTGAAATTCTGAAATCATCTGTTCTTGCCACTTGTTCTGAAACAGGTGAAGAAGGAAACATTGCTACAACCTTCAGACCTCAAGCCATTCCAGAACTATTCAAATCGAATGGCAGCTTTGGATTATCTTGTTTCATTGGATAGTGACATATTCGTAGCTACCTATGGAGGTAACATGGCAAAAGTTGTCGAAGGCCATCGAAGGTATCTGTCTGGTTACATCTTGTTCTTTCCAGTTTAACTTTTGTTTATTAGTCGGCTGCTGAACAAACATCAATGGTAGCAAATAGTTAAATGTTGAAAGATTAGAGCAGTGATCATACTGTAAATTTCTTAGTCATCCGGGACAAGAGTTGAAGCAATGGTAAAAGTTATTCTCTTTTAATATAGATTTTACGAGTTCAAATAGAAACAGTTTCTGTGTTAATAATGCGGAAGTCTTATGCATTGAGTTTCCGTTTTATTTTTATCGAGACAAGAGTTGTTTTTTCTGACAGATTCCTGGGATACAAGATGACAATTAATCTAGACAGATTGGTTCTGACAAGTTTGATAGACCAATACAAGAATGGAACAATGAGCTGGAAAGAATTTTCGCAGTCGGTGAAGGCAGCTCATGCAAATCGATTGGGGAGCCCGTCTCAGAGACTGCAGTTTCCTGGTAAACCCAAACTAGAAGATTACTTCTATACAAACCCACAGGAATGTTTGCCACCGCTTGTTGTAACAACGGACGACAGAAAACCTGTTACAGACATGGGATAATATTCATTTCCCTAGTGAATGTTTTTTTTCTTCTCTGTGTTCAGAAGGGAGGGCCGCCTGTGAACTTAATGAATGTTCTTTTTCTTCTCTGTGTTCAGGGGGGAGGGCTGCCTGTGAACTTCATGAATTGAGAAGAGTAATTAATTTATGATTTGTCCTCTCAATGTTGTTGTAATATCAAATCTTTGAAGCTTTTGCAAAATATTATGCTCCTTTCTCGACTTTTGCTTGGTAGCATTAATACTTCAGTGGAACATAAAAGAAAATGATACTTGTTGTGCATAATAAAAAGAATAATAAAATTTTAAAAAAAATACGTCTACGAAAAAAACAGATGTACGAAGAAAACAAGTGAAAGATCAGATTTACTGTCTTGGAAACAGTATTGTGGGAGACAAATTATGCTGTTTAAACAATTTTATCCTCAAATATTTTTGATTCTGTAGGACTCGTAAAATAGAACAAAATACTTAATTAGTGGATAACTACGTAATTAAAAGTAGAATTTATCCCTATAAATAGAGGTCAAATATGATTTATGAAACTAAGTCTTTATTTTGCTTACAGAAACTCTGTCAAATTTTCTTCTGACTTAAGTATCGGAGTGTTTACGCAGGGAAAAACTCCTGCGTCCTTCTGATCATTCTCTTTCTTGCAGAACCTCTGGTAACACTGATATGAAAATCGAAGTGAGGACGTAAGCAACACATCATCATTCTGTTTGGCAACAACAATACCTTTTTCTTTTTTGCTTGGTGAAGTGAAAGATTTTAATTTGAAAAAATAAAAATATGAGTATTGAAATTAAAATTTCAAAAAATCAACTCTTTTTTATCGGAAAGTAATTATATATGAAGAATAAAATATGTCAAACAGTTTTAGGACTCGATAGAATAAAATACTATATAACAATAAAAACTTTATGCTATTATATACAATAGAATAACCACATTGGCAATTTTATATATAGAAATATCCACTAGAATATTGTTGAATTGATTCTTTACAAGAGTCAAGAATGCCAAAGATACGAATCTAGCTGCAATTCCTGATCACCAGCCTGTTGTTTTTGGAGTAACATTTCACAGTTTGATCTATCTTTTTTCCTATTTATTTGGTTTGGTACAATACAAGCATATGACCAAAGGAAAGAAAAGGAAAGGAAAGGAAAGAATACAATTACCAAAACTCGTACCTGTAAACTCTTATTCCTTAAAAGGCGATTACATGATTGTAATCAATACTAAAAATTATTAATATTTTCTTCCTATGTTAGTGATGCTAAGGTCACTACCCTAATTGAAAGACAGAAGAAAGAGAGGAATTGTCCTCTACTGCTTCACAATTAGGACACATTTTCCAGATCACCATGGTGCTATATATACTCGTTACTACTGGCTAGATCCGAAATTCTTAACACAATTAAAATTATATCCATTCAAAGATGTCTAATTAATTCAGTCCATCCAATTGTGTCGAGTAGTAAATTTAGGAATTATCTAATTAAAAAAAAATCTTTTCATTCTTTACAATATTCCGGCATTGGACAATGACTCTTACTCCCCACATGCAAAACCTTAAAAAAAAAAAAAAACAGCTAATTAGGACAACAAATAAAAGAAATAATTAACGAAATATTGTGGTGATAAAGCAGAAATTATGTCGTTGGCAACATCAGAAAAAGAAACATTTCGTTGCACATGTAAAATGCTAGTAAATTTTATCAGGAAAATTATTCAATGTGTAATTATTAAATTCTACAATCAAATTTAATATGATAACCAATGCTAAAAATTTCAAAAAAAAAGTGAGAAGTATGATCATTTTTTAATCGTTTGTATATAACAAGTTTCAAGATTGGTTTGTATGATACATTATTATCGATCTATTTCAGTCATGTAACTAATAAAAAAAAAGGTAATACAATGTACGTGACTTCTATATTCTGTATTAATAGAGATAATTTATATCTGAACTCATGATCTTCAAGAGCAATCTCTACCGTTGCGTCGAAGTTCTCTCAAAGCAAGTAACTAATGACAGAAAAAAAAAAATTTTGATAGTATATTTCAATACTAATTATATAACGACGAATGTGTACCACCTACATAGGGTTAGTATTCTAAACCCTTGAAGTATATGTTATTCTATTGCATGTTTTAGTGTTGATTAAGACAATAATGAAAAGCTGGTTTTGTTTACCCAATTTTGGGACCAACAGTGACGAGAAATCGAAACTTAGCCTGGTGCGTTACATGTGCCAATTAATGGCTGCACTCTAGCTACTTGATTAGGATACAGCAATAGCAATAGCAATTATTAAAATGAAAAACCTCTGTTATTGCTGTTTAGACAGTTTAAATATTTATTATAGTTTTACTTATGAAGGAGAGATCTGATGATAATTAAAATTTATTTCGAAAGAGATGAAGAGGAAAGATAGAGCACTGGAGGTGGAAGCTAAGATGTTGGAGATTATTGCTGCCTCACTTCATCCTCCCTCTGGCTTAGCTGCTGTAAAGTTCTGGGCAGCTTCTGCCATGGTCTTGGTAATCATACTTTGGGTTTGCGGGCTGCAGCTGGTGACTGTACTCAACGATGAAAAGATGGTGTCAAAGTATTCTTTCTATAATCCATTGCCAGCGGAAAGTGAGTGGATAATTGCATGTTTGATTGTTTTCCGTGATAATTAGCAAGAAAACATAGAAAGATTTTGCTCTTGATAATCTTTTACCTCCAGTTCTGATGAAAAGATCATATATATTCCCTTCTTTTCTGCGTAATTCATGCATTAATTTTATATTTTTTATGATCTCATTCAATATCTAACGGTTTTTCATGCATGGTGGCTACAGGGGTTTATAAGAACAATGGATACCTAGTGGTTATAGCCAATGGAGGATTGAATCAAAGACGACTTGCCGTGAGTAATTTTTTATTTAATTTAAATAAATATATATATATATATATATATATATATATATATATTCTGAAGTCGTTTTCTTGTGCTAATTACTGTTCTTTGAGCTTTGCAGATTATCGACATGGTTGTGATTGCAAGATATATGAATGTCACGCTTATTGTTCCTTTATTTGATAAAGGAAATTATTGGAATGATAATAGGTGAGTGACCCTGTTGTATATATTATCAAAAGGTATTTTATTTCAAGTGAAAATAAGTTTTGAAATCATTTAGATAACACATATGTTAAAGAAAATATAAGTTGAAAGTATAAAATTGAGTTCGGAATGAAATAACACAAGCAGTTGCAGAGGTATTTAAATGTCCTGAGCAATTACAGAAATTTGCCTTCGACCAGCTAATCAACTGCCGTAACCAGAAAATTTTTGTGTGAAAAAAACATTTGGGTAGTCTCGGTTCAACTATTTATCTTGAAAATTCTATAAATAGATTTGTTAATCATATCTTTTTATTCCAAAAGCCATCCAAATAATGACTAATTATAAAATGGTATGAAATCGTATTATTAGCACTGATTGAGACTTATAAATACCTACATGAAAGATTAATTTTCACACAATCTTACCTAATTTTTTTTTTCGAACTCTAAAATTTATGAACACTCCTTGCACTTTTTTTCTTGTTTTAGTTCAAGCGAATTTATAAGAGAATTTCAAAGTGCAATTGAATTTTTCTAAGAGTAGGCATTGTAATAACGTTTCCTAAGACATTTGCATCTGTTTGAGAAAATTATTGTTCTTAAGATAGCTTATTAGAAATACCTTATCTACCAAAATTCTTCTTCAACTTGTTTGCATTAGTCTACCTTCCACAGCCAAAATTTTTATACAAAAGATGAAGTTTGATTTTCTTCTCCTTGGATCCAATAATCATGATAATCATAATATAGTGATGTTTATACAAATGATTTTGAGATTATATGCAATATTATGAGTCATACTTGTGATGCTCACAAAAGGCACTTCATATCATTTATATCATAACGAATTACTATAATATTTCGACGTGAGATCAACGCATCAGGCGTCATTTAACTCTCTAATGCTCTTGAAAAGTTAACCCTCCTACGTGAATGATGAATCTAATGTTTCTTTCATTAACCAACTAGCAACTCAACAAGCATTCTTGATTAAATGGCAGCACATTTGCAGATATATTTGACCAGAATCATTTCATTACATCACTAAGAGATGAAGTTCGTATATTAGAACAGCTTCCTTCAGAGCTAAAGAGAAGAGAGGAATCCGGCTCACCTTATTCCATGGTTCCAATAAGTTTTGCTAGCTTGACATATTACTATGAAAGGGTTAGTTCTTTTCTTTGTATCAGATTTCAAATGCTTTGTCAGCTACAGCTAGCATGCTGTAATTCACAAACTTGTTTGATTTGCAGGTTCTTCCTCGCATACAAAAGCATGGGGTTTTGCATTTCAATCTAACTGATTCTAGGCTAGCCAACAATGGGCTACCAGATGAGGTCCAAAAACTTCGGTGTAGAGTAAACTATGAAGCTCTAAGATTCACTCAGCCAATTGAGGAAACTGGTAGAAAAATTGTTAGTCGTCTACGGCAAAATGGACCTTTCTTGGTTCTTCATCTTAGGTACGAAAAAGACATGGTGTCACTTACGGGTTGTACTGAAGGTTTAACCCCAGAAGAGATAAAAGACGTGACTGAAATGAGGTGAGAATTAATTAAACATGGTTCTGTCCTTAAGTGTTTGACTTTGTGATTGCCGTTGAAAACAGTCTGCAATGACAATTATAAGACATTCTTAACAGTTTGGCATTGCAATCAAAATTGCGGTGCCAAACCGGCTCAAAAGCCGTTAGGTATGCATGCTCCTAGACTAAGAGTTATTGGCTATTGCCCATTGGATTGATTAGGTACTCTCATGGAAGGTGGAGGCATAAACCAATAGATGCTAAAAGCATGAGAGAGCATGGTGCTTGCCCTTTAACTCCAGAGGAAACTGCTCTTGTATTGCAAGCATTAGGTATTGATAGAAATACCACAATCTATATTGCTGCTGGGAAATTATACAATGAAGAAAAGAGAATGGCAAACCTTAAAATGGCTTATCCGAATCAGGTTAGTTCAATGGAAACAACTAATTTAGCTTAATTCTTGATTGATTTGTAATCTTGATTATGTGAAATAATTTGGAATAGGTGAGGAAAGAGCATGTGTTGGAGCCCTCGGAGCTTAGGCACTTCTTAAATCATGCAGATAGAATGGCAGCATTGGATTATATTGTTGCAGTAGAAAGTGATATTTTCATTCCTACTTACGGAGGAAACATGGCCAAAGCCGTCGAAGGCCATCGTAGGTAAGCATGAAGGTCTCCATTGACAGAGATTGGTCATTATTTGATATGAATATGGGAATTCAACTTTTCTTTTCTGCAGATACTTGGGATTCAAGACAACAATTGTTCTTAACAGAAGGATTCTAGTCAGCCTGATCGATGATTACAAGAAAGGAATGCTGAGCTGGGATGAATTTGCACTACTAGTGAAGAAAACTCATGAAAATATTACTGGGAAACCTGCCAGAAGAAATGAGATTCCTGATCGTCCAAGATATGAAGATAACTTCTATTCTAATCCACAAGAATGTCTGCCACCATTTGTTCATCAACCACCAGTAAGTTCTATTATATAATTTTTTTCTATTCTAATCCACAAGAATGCAGCTTGAAACCATTTGTTCATCAGCAACCAATAACTGCTACGGCTTCACATTTAGGGTCTGTTTATCTTGTTTCTATGTATTTTAAAATTCTTTTCTAATAGCTCTTGCTCTTGCAATGTAAGAATATTGAATTTTAAAGTTGACTCAATTGTATAATAACAAAAATGAAAAAGCAAAATTCAAGACAAAATAAACAAAACGTCTCTTCCGTAAGAAAACATTGAGAGGATTTGTTTTATGTAAATCAATAGAATAACCACTTTGAAAATTTTATATAATGATATATACAATAGGATATTGTTGAATTGATTCTTTATAAGAATCAAGAATGCCCAAGCTACCAATCAAGCTGCATTTCCTGGTCTCTAGCTTGTTGGTTTTGGAATAATATTTTAGTATCATCTATCTTTTTTTCCTATTTATTTCGTACGATGAAAAGTTATGGTCCGAGAAAATGAAATAATACAACTATTAAGATTTGACATTTAAATTTACAAAACTCAAACTTGCAAAATAATAAAAAAACGAAGATATTATCATTTGAATCAATATTCAAAATTATGTTTTTTTTTTTCTATATTAACGAGACTAAGATCACTTTCCAATTTTAAAGACAGCAATTTTTGAAATTGGTAATAGAGCGGTACTACTGAAATATGATATGGTTAGATCAGAATTTTTGAACACAATTAATATTATATCTATTCAAAGATGTCTTGTAAATTCAGTCTATCAATTGTATGGAGAAGTGAATTTAAACATGATCTCTTATATAATTAATAAAAAAAAAAAATCTTTCTTTACAATATTTCTGCATTGGACAATGACTCTTATTCCTCACATGCAAAACCTTTCTAAAATACAGCTAATTAGGACGACAAGGAAATTATATAATTAATGAATACTGTGGTGACATAAAGCAGCAATGATGTTGTTGTCCATATCTGAAAAAGAAACATTTCGTTGCACATGTAAATATTAGTAAATTCTATCGGAAAAATTATTCGAGACATAATCAAAATTAATGTAATTTTTAAATTTTATATGTAGATTTAACAGCATGATGACATATATCTTATAAAAATATTATAAAAAAATTTTAAAAATAAAATTTGTGATTAATTTCAATTATTTGTGAAATTAAAAAATTTTACTAATCAAAAAATAGGATTTTAATTCACATTTTATATTTTTTAAGACATTAAATTTGTATGTAACAAGTTTCAAGACCGATTTTAAGTGATACATCTATTTCAATCAAAAATGAAAGAAAAATTAATTTTGATCATGTATATTGAAATACTAATTGTATAACAACGAATGTGTACACCTACTTAGGATTAGTATTCTAAAGCCTAGATGTAATGTTATTATAATGCATGTTTTAGTGGTGATTAAGACATAAGAGCGACCGACATTGTTAGCAAAACAAAAAACAATAATGAAAATCTGGTTTTGTATAATGCAATTTGGGAACAAAAGTGACGAGGAATCGAAGCTTAGCCTGGTGAGTTTCATGTGCCAATTAATGGCTGCACCCGTAGCTATGTCAGCCATGATTTGATTAGGATACAACAATAATCCATTTCATAGATACATAAATAGCAATTATTAACAGAAAAACCTCTAAATATTGTTGTTTAGAGAGTTTAAATCTTTATTATCTGTATTATGATTTTACTTGCGAAGGTGAGATCAGATAGTTCAAGTTTATTTAGAAAGAGGGGAAGGGGAACCATAGCGAAGAGGAGGTGAGAGCTAAGAAGCTGGAGATTATGGCTGCCTCACCGCAGCCGCCTCCTGGCTTACGTGCTATCAAGTTCTGGGCAGTTTTGGCCTTGGTCTTGGTAACCCTACTCTGGGTTTGCGGGCTGCAGCTGACAAATGTACTCGGCAATGCAAATACGGTCTCGAAGTCTTTATTCTATAATCCATTGCCACCAGAAAGTGAGTAGATCATTGCATGTTTGATTGTTTTCCGTGACAATTAGCATGAATACATAGAAAGATTCTGCTCTTGATGATCTTTTACCGCCAGTTCTGATGAAAAGATCATATATATTCCTTTCTTTTTCTGCGTAATTCTTGCATTAATTTTATATTTTTAATTATGATCTCATTCAAAATCCCATGGTTCCTCATGCATGGTGGCTACAGGGGCTTATAAGAACAATGGATACCTAGTGGTTATAGCCAATGGAGGATTGAATCAAAGACGACTTGCCGTGAGTAATTTTTATTTAGTTTTTATAAAAAAAAAATTAATAATAATGATAAAAACAATATGCTGTTTGCTGACTGCCAGCCTTAATTCTCAGGTTGTTTTCGTGTGCTAATTACTGTTCTTTGGGCTCTACAGATTTCCGACATGGTTGTGATTGCAAGATATATGAATGTCACGCTTATTGTTCCTCTATTTAATAATGGAACTTATTGGAATGATAATAGGTGAGTGATACAGTTTAATTTCCTTCTCTTTTGATCCAACAATCACGATAATAGTATTGATTTTATGTTTATTCAAATGATTTTGAGACTATTTGCAATATGATGAGTGGCTTTGATCCTCGGAAAAAAACACTTTACAAATATCTATTCAAATCTAGATATATATATTTCATAACGAATTCTTACAATATTTTTATGTGAGATTCGAAATGTTACATATATAATATTAAGTAGTTTGAAATGTTAAGTTTAGAAATTAAGTTTAAGCTGTCAAAAGTTATGTCTGATCAATATTGAATAGACATATTATACTAGAAAGTTATACCTAATAAACATAACTAGTCTCAATAAACATAATTAATTCAAAAGTAATATCTAAAAGTTATACTTATTTAAATAGGTATTTTTTGGACAATAGTGGTGTCTAAAAGTTATACTTTGATTTTTATGTAAGGTTTTTAACGTTGTTGTCGTTATTGTTGTTGTTATTGTTGTTGTTATTATTAATTGATACATAATATTTTTTTATTTATAACAAAAATTCGAGCTTGAGTCTGTTCTAAAGTTCAAGCATCGAAATCAAGCTCGAGTTCAAGTATGACAATCGAATTCAAATAATTGAACGAGCTCGAGTAACTCGATTTTGATTTCGAGCTAAGCTCGAGCTTAAAAATTAAGGTTTTATCAAGTCTGAATCAAGTATCGAGTAGCAAAATTCGAGTTAAACTCGAGCACCCCACTATATCGACTCGATTACACCTCTAAGTTGATTGCTAGTAGTTAAAACCATAATATATGTAAAATCTACAGATAATCTAATTGATCTTCTCACTAAAGCATTATCAAGATATGTGTAAGAATGGAATTAAAATCTATTAATTAGGCATCAGTAATGGTAACCCAACTTTAGTTTAGTAAACTCTAAATTTAAAGTTCAATGGGTAATAACAAGTTATTGCATATGTCTGCTTAGCACTTAATTCTCATTCCTAAATTGTTTAGTTAAGTGTTGTCTGTTACTCAAGTTGAAGGATGAGTTTTACTCTTAATGGAGTTGAAACAAATTGTTTATACAACAGATATATAAAAGAACTTCACCTAGTGATCATATAAGTGGTGCCGCTTCAAACAAGAAATTGGTAGATTTTCTTTTAAAATATCACTATCACCTGGATGAGCACATAGTCATAATAGTGCTGCAAAGATAATAAACTAGACAGACTAGTTTTATCTGTGTAATATTATTACATCTAACACTAGGAATTGTAGTTCAATCTGCGAACACCATTAATTTCGTTAGATATTAAAATATGAACATTAATAGAAGGTCCAAATCGAGAAATACTTTCTTTAAGCATATTACTTGTCGTGTGAAATAATGAATTAGGCAAACATTTCAAACTAATGAAGAATGTTAAGTAGTTTGAAATGTTAAATTTGAAAATTAAGTTTAAGTTGCCAAAAGTTGTCTGATAATGGATAGACATATTTTGCTAGAAAGTTATGTCTATAGGCATAACTAGTCTCAATAAACATAATTAGTGCAAAAGTGATGCCTAAAAGATATAACTTATTTGAATAAGTATCTTTTGGATAAAAGTTGTGTCTAAAAGACATAACTTATTTGAAAACGCATCTTCTAGGCAAGACATGTCTATTTAAAGTGTCTCTTGGACACTATAAATATCCAAACTTATGTGCTTAATTTGATTCAACATTTCATACATGTTTTGAGAAAGTTTGTGAAATTATATTTTATCTTGGAGGATTTTTGAAAGAAAGTGACTAAAGTTTGCGTCGTCTCAGTATCATTTTTCTTCTTTTTTCTGTTTCTTATTTTTTTTCCCAATATATAATCAGCTAGCTACTCAAATTCTTGATTAAATGGCAGCACATTTGCAGATATATTTGACCAGGCCCATTTCATTACATCTCTAAGAGATGAAGTTCGTATATTAGAACAGCTTCCTTCAGAGCTAAAGACAAGAGAGGAATCAGACTCACCTTATTCCATGGTTCCCACAAGTTTTTCTAGCTTGACATATTACTATGAAAGGGTTAGCTCTCCGATTTGTATCAACCATAAATCAGATTTCAAATGCTTTATCAGCTATGGCTAGGATGCCGTAATTCACATGCTTGTTTGATTTGCAGGTTCTTCCTCGCATACAAAAGTACGGCGTTTTGCATTTCAATCAAACTGACGGTAGGCTAGCCAACAATGGGCTGCCATATGAGGTCCAAAAGCTTCGGTGTAGAGTAAACTATGAAGCATTGAGATTCACTCAGCCAATTGAGGAAACTGGTAGAAAAATTGTTAGTCGTCTAAGGCAAAAGGGTCCTTTCTTGGTTCTTCACCTTAGGTATGAAAAAGACATGGTGGCGTTTACTGGTTGTATTCAAGGTTTAACCACAGAAGAGATCAAAGAGGTGACTGAAATGAGGTGAGAATTAATTAAGCATATGGTTCTGTCTTTAACTTGTTTCTTCTATTGAACTAAGTACTGAGAACCGGTTTGGCTTTGTGATTGCTATTGAAAACAGTCAGCAATGACAATTATAGAACACTCTAATCAAAATCGATATGACATCCCAATCCCAAGTAGAAACTTGAACTTATAAAATGTCTTTTTAGGAGATAAAATCATGAGACTTTCAAATTAAAAAATATAATATCCTTACAGGTTAGGTGCTGATCTACATAATTCGGTGCCAAACCGGCTCGAAAGCCATTAGGTATGCATGCTCCTACACAAAAATCTAAAAGATATTGGATTGATCAGGTACTCTCATGAAGGGTGGAAGCATAAACCGATAGATGCTAGAAGCAGGAGAGGACATGGTGCTTGCCCTTTAACTCCTGAGGAAACTGCTCTTATATTGCAAGCATTAGGTATCGATAGAAATACCACAATCTACATTGCTGCTGGGAGAATATACAATGAAGAAAAGAGAATGGCAAACCTAGTAATGGCTTATCCGAATCTGGTTAGTTCAATGGAAACAATTAAGTTTGTCTTAATTCTGGATTGATTTGTAATCTTGAGTATGTGAAATAATGTGAAATAGGTGAGGAAAGAGCTTGTGTTGGGGCCCTCGGAGCTTAGGCCCTTCTTGAATCATGCAGATCAAATGGCAGCTTTGGATTATATTGTTGCAGTGGAAAGTGATATTTTCATCCCTACTTACGGAGGAAACATGGCCAAAGCCGTCGAAGGCCATCGAAGGTAAGCATGAAGCTCTTCATTGACAGTTATTGGTCGTTTTTTTATATGAACATGGGGATTCAGCTTTTCTTTTTTGCAGATACTTGGGATTCAAGACAACAATTGTTCTTGACAGTAGGATTCTAGTGAGCCTGATAGATGACTACAAGAAAGGAAGGTTGAGCTGGGATGAATTTGCACTACTAGTGAAGAAAACTCATGAAAATCTTACTGGGAAACCTGCCAGAAGAAAAGAGTCTCCTGATCATCCCAGATACGAAGATTATTTCTATTCTAAACCACAAGAATGTCTGCCACCATTTGTTCATCAACCATAAGTTCTACTTTATAACTGAGATTTTTTCTATTCTAATCCACAAGAATGTATGCAACCATTTGTTCATCAACCGCCAATAACTCCTACGACTTCATATTTCGGATCTGTTTATCTTGATTCATGCATTTTAAAATTCTTTTCTAAAAGCTCTTGTAAAGCAAAAATATAAAAAAAAAAAAAAATCATGTTGACTCAATCGCACAACAAAAGTAATGAAAAAACAAAATTCAAGACAAAAGAAACAATGAGTCTGTTCTGCAGGAAAACGGGCATCGAAAGGATTTGCCATATATATAGACATATTAAAATCAATATGTATGATACATCCATGATAATACAGGTGACATCCCCTGAACAGAGAAACAAAAAATCTAAGTGGAACTGCTCTTACCACACATAAGAGTGATACTAGGACACGAAAAACCAAACCCATAGCATATACAATAACTAAATGAAATTGAAAAGAAATGGAGAGAGAGAAAGGAGGAATAACCGAGTAAAAATGGAATTTCAAGAAACACCGTTGCCAGTCTTATTTCTTCAGCCGCTTTTGAGCATGATCAGAATCCTCTCCACCACTCACATCTCTAAGATGTGTCATTGCCTGATTGGGGGAATTCTGAGGGTCCTGTAAAAGTATTGTAAACGAATACGAGCCAGAACAACTTTGGACAAGATCTAGTGTATGTTGACTAATTTCGTAAAAATAGTTGTAAAGGCTTAACAAAGAACATGGGACGATAAACCCTAGAACTGGATCAAACAATAAGAGGAGATCAAGATATTTCTTTGTCAGTCGTACCTTAGAAGATGTTCCTGATGTTAGCACTCTATTAGCACGCTTTCCGAGATCAATCTGCACTGAGATGTTGGCCTGTGACAGATCCAAGCCAGTGCTCTGCAGTGCTTGCGTCAGAGAGTTCAATAACCTGGTCGACATAAAAATCCATAAACATTATCAACTTATATTTCATCACCCTAAACTAATGAAATTTTGTTTAAGTTGGAAAGTATTATATCAGGTCTTAAAGGAACTGAGGAGTATTGGTAGAAGAAGCCAATATCTCCATTCACCATCAAACAATTTTAGCATTCCTCAATGTAAAATAAGTTACATATAATAAACTTAAAAATTAAATCCTCAATGGCATAATATTTCACTAATAAGCAACATGAAAAGCTCATTCCACGGTTTCTCTGAACTTTAGTTTATGAAACACTGAAACCCCAGCCCTCAAAAACAAAAACAAAAAAAAAAAAAAAAGGTATCAGATGAACAAATAAATAATCATCAGAACGATCCCTCCCACTCCTTCAAAGAGCAATGAAGGAGCGTAATGATGTAAAACATCACAACTATTCATAATATATTCAAAATAAGGGCAGTGAAGTAGAAGTGCAAAGGGAAAATCCCATAAACAACACTAGCTAACCATGTAATAGATGTAGCATACACTTTCAGGCCTGAAAAAGCAAAAGAAAATATCCCCACCCTTGAGAGTAGACGCTAGAGATGCTAATTGTGCCTCCTTCGATAGTCAGATCTTCCGGTTGGTTCAATGTATCATTGCTGATAAGGCAGTCAGTCGATTGAGCATCAGAGACTGGTCTCTGAAGGGGATGCACAAGCACATTATCACCTCGGATTGGCAGAGGCATTCTCCTGTTTGCCAACTCAGGTTGCTGATCCATCGCTTTGGATGTAGCATCTCTTATAGGATCAGATTCTACAGGATTCTGAGCACTTGTGATCATTGTGGGGTTGATATTGATGTTATTCTCATCAAACTTCAAGGGAAATGTTGACCCTGGGCCAGAACCATTTTTAATAGCTTGTTGGTGACCAACAAAACTCTGAACACGCCAGTGACTGTTTCTCTATTCAAGCAAGTTAAAAGTAAGTTATTAATCAGAAGTTTAATACCACAAATAAGCAGGCACCATGTATAGATGCTCTCTTCAAGACCGAGTAACTTATTAATACAAGCAATTAACACCTTGAAAATAAGTAATACCAAACACAAATATGGCATCTATTCTAACCAGTGCAATAGCCAGAAATTCATTTCACAGGAATCATAAAAGGACTAGCATCATACAGATAGAAACTCTTACGTGTGAAATTATTGAAACAATTGATATAAATTTATAAATCAGTAATATACAAACAAGGTATGCATATCATAGAAATCAGTAATAAGCCCTGTAAAATATTGTGTACACAATAGCTTACTGACAAGGATATACAAAAATCATCATGAGTGTCTTTTTCAAATTGCAAATTAACTGCTAAACCTCATAGATAAAAATCATTCAATATAAGAACATACCCATGGCATTAATTTCGTGGGCTCAGAACTCCATCCCTGATATGAACCCTCGTATTTTTGAACCTTCTCCTGTAAACATTGGACATACTCTATCACCTGCAAAAGAACATTGATCCAATCAACAAATTTCTCAAGCAGCATTTTCTCAGAAGGTAACTTTCTCAGAATGAAAATATCATACATAACATATATGATTTTTTTCATTTCAAGATTCATGACCTACCTCTAGCAAGAATGAAGCCGTATCTCTCTTTTGATCAGTATTTGGTATTAGATCTCTTAGTATTTGAAATCTAAAAGCATCAGAAAACTTATCAGTATTACCATTCACGAAGTCAAGGAAGCATTGTCAATTCACAACTCTCTTGAATACATAGTACATATACAGTAATTCAATAGCACTTAAATTTCGGTTCCAGGGTTTTCAGGTGCAACAAGACTTAACTCAGTGCTAGCAAAAGGAACAAGCAAACATTTTTCAGTCCCCTATTATATCGCACCATCACATAGCCAACAACATCTTAATTTCTGGTGCCATTTTAAGTCAAACATTTCATAAACTAAACTCAATCATTCTTTTAAATCAGCTTGTCTGCACCTCCCTTTCCTAACACAATTGAATAGCTTTCCACAACTCTTCAACAAAAGTTCAGTAGAATCACCATCCATTCATAAGACAGTAAGTTAGCTAGACAGTTCGCTTACTTTTCAATCATCAATATTTCCACAAAAAAACAAACCTAAGCTAATAAAGTTCAAAACTTTCTAACACTCAACCTATCCCAAGCCATTACAATCAATGTTCTAAGCAATAACCGGAAGACAACCTCGATGCAATGAAAATAAGAGATGGACACTGAAACTGTACGAAAAGGAAAGAAGGTACCTTTCATTAATCTTACTCCTCCTCCTCTGCTCCGTAACAGAGTGTTTTGATCGCATAGCGTTAGCCTTATCGCTGTTTTTCCCATCTGCTTCCACACCCCGGAAAATCAAAAAACATATATAAAACAAACCCAGGACAGAAGTCAGCAACCAAAAAAACCCAGAATTCCAACTTCAACAAAAGAGGAAAAAAATTACCCTTAAAGAAACAATCATCTGGAAATATACTGATGACAAAGAAGAAAAGGAAAAAAAGGGATCTGGGGCATAGTGTGGGATCCAATCTAATATACCTTTGTTGGTGTTGGTGTTATTGGCGTTGACAGACATAATTTGATTAGAAGAAGAAGTCCCTTGTTTTTTGGAACAAAACTCTTCTTCCTCGTACTCTTCCTCCTCTTGACTACCCTTTCCCGTTCTCATTTCTTTTCCTTCTCCAGATGTCAGAGACAAAAACAAACAGTAACAAGAAAAACTCCAAAGGAGAAGATTGGAAAAGAAAGATAAGTTGCTAAATTGATAGAAAAAGGAAGATCAAAAAAAGGAAGGAATTGGAGAGAAAGTGGAAAGGAAATATATGGAGTTTTCTCGGTTGGTTGGCTGTTTCCCAGCGAGAACACTCAGTGTGGTTAAACTAGCTTTTTTCTGTCCCTTCGGCTGTTTTTTTTATTTCTTTTTTGGTGCAGAGGAAGTGCGAAAAGAAATGTGATGTGGGAGAGCTCATGGATCTCCCGTGAGGCTTACTCAATTGGGCCTTAAATTTTGTATTTCATGTTGTATGGACCCTAGGTCACCAGAAAATTATTTGTAAATTTACCCCTTTATTTATTTTTTAAATATTTGAGATTAATTTTATTTAAATTAAAGATAATATTTAAATAAAAATTTTCAAATAAAAATTATTTTAATATTTAAAATTTATTTAAATGCTTTGAAAAAAAATTCACCCCTAGTTTTTTTCAACCAAATGGTAATCACATGTTTTTTTTTTTTAAATTTTTGCCTATTGTATATGTCAATCTACTTATTGCACGCATAGAAAACTCCATTAATTAACCATTAATTGACCTTGGCCTGCTCTATAGTTAGGTTCATTTACACCTTAAGTTGAGTCTATATTCGCCCAATTAACGGGTCAAGGAATGAGAGTCATTTGAACAAGATTATTTCGCTGGTATAAATGTGGCTTACTTTTAACTAGAAACATTGATTTAAGAGTTCGAGTTGCGAAAATAGGTAAACTCACTGTTTGCTTCCTGCGCTCTTCCCTTTCTATCTTATCAAAACTCTTCCATTCCTTTTTTTTTTTTCACTTCGAATAAACATTGATTTAAACTAATTTTTTTGATATGAAATGTAAAAAGTTTAACTCTTTTTTAATAAAGTTTTAAGTTTGAACCTTATAAATAAAGTAAATATTGTTGAAAGAGTTAATCTTTTAATAGGGTTTGGTCACAGCTTAATTGTTACATAGTTAAGACTCGATATGATCACCGGATACGAGGGGTTTAATACCAAAAAAATTAATAAACATTGATTTAAATGTTAAAATGTGCTTCAAAATCTAAATTTCAACATTTTCTAATATTACATAGAGAATCATATAACAGATTCTAAACTATGATATCATATTAAATATCTAACCTAAAATCAAATAACAATGGATTGAGGGATTCAATTTAAATATAAAATCATAAATATTTAATTTAACAAATATAAAATAACGTCATTTTAATATAAACAATATCAATCGAGAGTTGGTGTATGAGAAAATCTTAATTTTTTACTTTTAAAACTTTATACATGCTAAATAGCAATAGCTAGGTCGGCCTCAACCAAATATGCAGCTACCATGGTCGCCTCCGTCCCTGTAGATGGCTGCGCAACCTTCCCATTCTTTACATCTTCACCTTCATTATCAGCAACACAGAACCATGAAACTAGAATTGATATTAAGAATAAAGACACTCCACTTCTTTTCTTACCCTTCATCTTGTTGGTTGGTATCTTTGAATCCATTTATTGACTCTTATATAGGCATCTTATTTTCTTATTGAACAAGTCAACGTGGGTGGTAGACCAGGCCAGTTTAGTTTACTTTTTTTTTTAAATGTAGGCAGTAAACGAATCGAATACGAACGAATGAATTAATGTTTGTATTCGTTTGTATTTGTTCGTGTTCATTCGTTATATTATTTATTTTTATTCGTGAACATGTTTGTATTTGTTTGTGTTCATTCGTTATATTATTTATTTTTATTCGTGAACATGTTCTTTTACATGTTCATGAACAAGTGTTTGCAAATTTGTTCGTTTACATATTCACGAACAAGTATTCGTTCACGAACACGTTAAATATTAAGATAGAGTGATTATCATCCTATCCTATCCATCATCCTATACATCAAACACGACTTTAGTGTTTTAGTATATGTTATAATTATATAACATATAACTTATATAATAATATAATATAAATAATTTTAATACTTTAATAAATTACAAACGAACAACAAACGAATACTAAACGAATAACAAATGCACTTTAAAAAAACGAACATAAACGAACTTGTTTACAAACATAAACGAACGAACCACACTTCTATTCATATTCGTTCGTTTAATAAACGAACAAAAAAAATGTTATTCGTATTCGTTTGTTAAGTTTAATAAATGAACATAAATGAATAGTAACCGAACAGTTCACGAACGATTAACCGACCGTTCTGTTCATTTACACTCCTAATAGAATGTACTTAGACGAAGAACCACCCGTCGAAAGTGGTAAAATTCAAGTATGCCTCTCCACATTATTTCTTGCTAATGCAATAAAATATAAGATTACTTAAAAGGTTAAAATTTCCTAGAAAATTCAGCTTTGATGTATGAAGATTAATCATCACACAGTAATAGTTAAATTTGATAATCAACATGAAAATAATATGAATAAAAAATAAAAAGTGATATATATTAAAATTTGATAAAAATTACACATAAAAAAGAATTAACTCATAATAGATAATTAAGGTGAGGAATTCTTTCTTTTTTAGTAAAAAAAATAGGATACTCCGAGATTAAAATCTTCAATTCAATATGAGAAAATATGTACATAAAATTGTTTTATCTCGAGTTTTTGCTTAGATGTTTGTGTCTTTATTTAATTATAAGAAAATTTTAAAATTTCGAGGTTTAAATTTCAATATTTACCTTCTTTTTCTTTAATCAAAAACCTTGTTGTAATAAAATAAATTGTTTAAGGCTTGATTTAGGTCCCTGTTTGCCTCCATGGAGATTCAATGGACCCATTACAAGACAATTTTTGGGAGTAAATTTGCCTTCTTACCTCTCAATTTATTTTTTAAATATTATTTTATTAAAAAATATATATCATCAAACGTCTTTTCATTATTTTCAATCTCATCGGAATCAATCTCACTACTTATCTGAACTAACCATAAAAAAAAAAGTTTCAATCAAAACTTTAAAAAATATCATAATCGATTTAATGATTAAAAAGGCTAATTTCACACTATTTATATCCAAAGTTTTGAGAAAGCATTAAAGTAGCAAATTGTTTTTCTCAAAGGCTACCCCTGCCAGATATGGGTGTAATCCTTATATCGTCTAGTCTTTGTCTATTTGATTTCTTGTTTATTTTCAACACGTTTTGGTCTCTAACGTAGACCTGATATGGAAGAATAAGAAGGAAGTGGAACTTCTATCTGATCATTTACCATGCTTTAGATGAAAACTAGAAAAATGTCAAACACATACTAAAATATTGAAGGTAGACCAGAAGATGCTTAATGGGCCAGACTTGGACTTGTTGAGTTTGGGCTATAGACAAGTTTTGCTAGCTAGATCCAAATGCAAAAAATCCGACCCATTCAATTTAAATTTTAAATCTAGTAAAAATTATTTTTAAAGAATTGCATGAATTACGAATTAAGTTATGTATTAAGTTATGTGGTGAATTCATATCAAAATCATTTTCATCAGTGTGTTAGATTTGGTTATTAAACTTGAGGGCATTTGCAATTTCGCATTATGATTAATTATTTCATTAGTTATACTCACATGTTTACTCTTAATTGCTCTTCATTGTTTGTTGTCTGTTCTTAAACAAAATATCTGCAGAGGTCCACAACCATCTTTTCTTACCTTACCATTATTAATGTCATCAACCATATGAACATTATGTTTATGTAAATGTAGGATGATAAACATATGAAATCGTAAGACATTAAATCCCTTCTCATTTTCCCTATAAGCAATCTTTTTACAACAACATTGTCATTGACGAAATATTTTTAAATAATTAAATTCTTTGTCCGATAAAGAAAACGTCGTAAATCAGTAAAACGAAATGCGTCGAAATTCAATGAAGAGAAAGATTGAAGTAGAAAAGTTTGGATTTCGTTATTGTTTAGATAAACAAAACATCTTAACCATCACGTTACACCATAACTACTTTCTTAATTAACAATTTTCACATAAATTATCACCGGCAAGTTGCAATGATGCTTTCAATGATAATTAACCCACGAAAGTTCCCTCCAACATAATCTTATATTCAACGTACCATCGTCAAGACATAAATTGTGTTAATTCGGAAACTGTCCCATTGTGTTAATTCGGAAACTGTCCCTTTAGGTACAATATCAACATGCCTTCACTTCATATGCAAGAAATCAGAAACCCTTAAGCATCTTCAAACACACTCTCTCTCCTTTTCTTAGGTACAAACACAAGACAAAAAGATATGGGACATGTACCATAAATATCTGAAATGGTTTCCTAGGATTTATCATTAGCCTTATCACAAACCAATTAAAATGAATTTATAATATAAAAAAATGCATTAATATCTCTTTGAACACACGCATTAACCAATTAAAATAGAGTTGATGAATTTAATTAAGACGAAGAATCAATAATTTTATTTAAATAATTCATTCATAGATTAGACAGATGTTTTCAAACCAGACAAATGAAAATTCAGGTAATTAAGTGTAAGCTCCGATGATTAACAGGTGATTTGTTGCTGAACCCTTACTGTCACGACCCAAACTACCCAAAAATCAGAGTTAATTTTTCGCGTTTTTATTATTTTCTTACTTTAATTCTTACCTGTCCTCGAATCGTGACCAACACTCCACTACTAATTGGGCTGTGCGTCAATGCCAGTCCCACCATACATCTACCCCAGTACTTATTTCTTCTCCAGTCATTTATAATTGTTATATTATTTATACATCCCCTAAAGTTACTTACAAACATGTTACTGTGCTATGCTTATGTAGATACAATAAGTACAAGTGTATATACCTTATGTTGATGGGCAGCAGCGGATATCCGGAATGCAGTACTGAGTCGCCTCAACTTCACCTGGAGATCATCTGTGGGAGAAAATGAAAGGGGTGAGCACATCAAGCTCAGTAAGGCAATCCTACGAACAAGTAGGTAACCATACTACCTACATGAACGTAGTGCCATGCATAAACCACCCTTTCTCCACACATTTTAAAAACAAATGATATGCGTCATGATGTTATGTAAAACACATATTGCATGGAAAATTCGACATGCAAGTATATTCGAAAACATATCTTTTTCGTTTAAAATTTCATAGTAAAGTCAGGACTCGACCCCTCCTTCGGGTGATCCTGACTCACACAAAACCTTGAAAACTGAGTTTCTCAACAGCATAGATATCCGAAAACATATGTATATATATATACAAGATACGAGACTAGGCAATAACTGTATATCGGTAATAACCAGGACTGGCCAATATGTCCTCGTGAGTCCTCTAGCTTCACGGATCCCAGTGTGCGAGGTCTCACCCTGATCGGGAACTGCCCGGGAGGTGGGTCAATCCAACCCGTCAGTCTTATCCGATCTCACGCATCCGTCGATGCCGTATCCGAAGATACCCCGTATCACGAAGATACCGTATCACAAAGATACCCCGTATCACAAAGATATCGTATCCGAAGATACTCTGTATCACAAAGATACCGTATCCGAAGATACCCCACGGTACATCGTACTCCATGCTACTTGCACGGTACATCGTACTCCATGGACCCATATCACTCTAGGTACTCCAGCCCAATTGGTCTGCTTCCCACAGAGGTTTTCATAACTCAATACTCGTTGCCATGTCTCAAAACGCACGTGCGAGCCTATTAAATCGGTGACACACAGTCTACCCGATGCTCCAAGCACGGCTTATCGTATGTTCTCTTAAAAATCAGTGCGAGCGATGCTCAGCACTCTCATCAAATCAAGTAAACTTGGCAGAGCCCGCTTTACATCTCCACAAGGCCGCCAACCTCATCCCTCACTCTCACCCTACTTAAGAGGTCTATTGAGCCTATTGGGCCTTTTGGCTGACTCCAAGGGCAGACAGCGCTACTCCACAAATCCAATAAAACTAGTGCGAGCTAGGCTCAGCACTCTGTATGTAAATTGTATGAAAATCTTATAAAATCTGGTGCGAGTTAGACTCTAGCACCGTGTCACGCAAAAGCATGTGAAATCTGGTGCGAGTTATACTCTAGCACCTATGCATGTAAAACTCTAGTGCGAGCTCTCGCTCCAGCACTAATGCATGCATAACACAAATCAAACATCGTGCGAGCTGAGCTCTAGCACGTCACATGTAAATAAAACATGTAGGCGGCTCGGTTATTTCCAAATAGTTTTCACAGAAATCACAACAATTAAGATATGCAATGCTATGCATTTTTCTTTAAAAGTGAGCCAGCCTACTCATGCATGCGTTGAAATACCTCCAGAACGAGCAGGAACCTCTTGTTCTTGCTCCTCCCAATTTTTCCTAAATTTATAGATTTTACCCTTAACAAGGGTATTTTAGTAATTTGCCCATTCGGGGCACTAAAATTTATTAATTGACCTCTAGACCCTTCAGATAAATTTTAAGGACTGCAAATGAACTTGAAATTGCGTAAAGTTACCTCTAGCAGTCCGCAGAATTCCCTTACCTCGATTCTCGTCGAGTCTGACCTTTTTCTTTTCCAATGTAGTCCCATCGCGCAGTCCGATATGCTTCCAATCCAATGCCCGGAACTGCGTATTAACATTTCTCAGGTCAGATATTATGCAATTTAATTGTATCTATTACTTTCTGGGCTTAATTTAAATCATTGGGCCCGTTTACCCTTATTGGGCCCGATTGCACCTTAATGGGCCTTAATCGGCCTTAAGCCCGCTTTTCACTAAATTCCCACTTATCGAGGCCTATTGGGCTCATTGGACCCACCAATAATTTATCGGGCCTCGTTCTACTTCTCGAGTAGCTAAATTAAATATTTACGACAATTAATCTAAATTTCCATAATTTTATTCAATTTATGCGGAAATTAACTCAACATCTCGCATAACGAGAAAATTGTCGTAAATAGGGATCACTTACCCGAAATTCCATGCTAGTCCGCAAATCGAGGCTGTCTCGAGCCCTCGGTTGATGCCAATCGTCGAGCTACACATTTAATTACATTTTCGGGTAAACTTTTCGGTCAAAATTTAATTAAATAAAATATTCCAAATTTAAATCGGGTCAATTTGACCGCTTATCGACTTACCCGAAGCTCGATTGCATCACCGGAATTTTCCTCAATTTTTTTCTCTTTTTTCTTTTCCCTTTTTCTTCCCTTTTTTCTCCTCTTTTTGGCTGAACCGGTTCAGTCCGGTTCGGACCGGTTCAGACCGCCGGTTCACTCCGGTTCGGTCGGTTCACCGCCGGTTCACCACCTTGCCGGCCGGTTCTCCGCCGGCTTCCACCGCCAGTGGCTCCGTGAGGTTGTCTGCGTCTCAGATCTGCCCTCGGTTTGGGTCAAGCTCGCCGGAACGCCGCCGGTCCGGCACTTCTCCCTCTCGGCCGTCGGACCCGTTTTCCCCTCTTGGCCGTCGCCGCCGATTCCGGCCGTCTCGTCGGCTGCCACCAGTCTCAAAAGCACCGCCGTCGCCTGGGCTCTCGAAATCGGGCCTTGGTTCCGGCCGGATCGCCGCCGTTCGCCGCCGGTGGCCTCCTCTTTTCCCGCGGCTTCTCTCCCCCGATTCGCCGGATTTCGGCGTCGGTTGGCCATGCTGCCGGTGCCATCTTGCTCGCCGGGCGTCGGGCTTTCTTTTCCGGCCCTTTGCCGGGCCGTTGGCCGCCGGACGGTGGTCGGGCCTTCTGCCTCCATTTGCTTCGTTTTCAGCTTCTCTGCTTCTTTCTCTCTCCCCGATGGTTTCTTCTCTCTCTTCTTTTTTTTTTTTTTTGTTTCAATTACTTTTTTTTTTCTTATTTTATCAATTTTATTATTATTTTTATTTATTTTAATTATTTTACTATTCAATAAAATATATTAAACTACCCAAATACCTCTTAAAATTATTATTTTATTCTTAATTAATTAATTTAATTTAATTTAATTTATTTTAATCCTTTTTCGGGTATGAGTTCTCCGTATTTTCGGGATATTGTCCCGGGTGACCTTTCGGTATATTTTTCGATTATTTTCGGGATTATTTTTTTCCGAACTAAAAATCCCGATTAATCCCGATTAATTCCAATAAATTAATATCTTGATCAATTTAATCCGAAATAATTTATTTCACTTTTATTGACCAAGATTTCTTAAATCCATATTTTTAATTAAATTTCCTTATCGAATTTATACCGGCTTTCGGTCTTTTGACCATTTTGCCCTTACACGTGTCCGGGATTAATTTAACCCGACTTCCTTCATACGTCCCCCATCTTTTCTTATTTAATTTTTATATTTTAATTAAATTCGGGTCTTACACTTACACCATTCCATTTTAAGGGCTGCATTGCATGCAGAACCCTGGCAGACGTACGTGAAGGCCCACCGCCCATGCAAGTAAAAAGGATATAATATGAGCCTTGGCGGCCGGCCGGGAATCAAGCATCTGTAAACGTGAGGCGCAACGAGGAAAGAGGAGACGCACGAATGAATCCGTGTGCAAACCGCCCGCAGGAAATATACCCTGAACGGAATCGCTGAAGTTCAACCTCTCTCTCTGACATCATCTTTCAGGTTTCAGCAAATCCATTGGCTGTCCACTTGCAACGACAACTTGCTCTTCCTTGGACGAATCTGTCCCATCGTGACGTGGCACGACGTTATTGAAGTGGACTTCGTCGGATTTTCCGCTTTGTTACGGTGCAATGAACCTGGTCCCGGGCCAACGGGAGTGGCTCCAAACTTCGAACATAAGACTATGTCGCCAACCATATAATAAAAATTCCGTACGAAGAAATTAATGTTTAATAAAGTTTAATCTTGTTACATAATTAACTTAAATATATGTATGCTTTATATAATAACCTTTTTTTCATAATTTTTTGTAAATTTTACCACTTGAGTGAAAATTTATATGGCATTTTCAAACCAATTTGAATGTCATTAATGAATTAAAGCTAATTTATTAGCAAATATATATAAAATGCATGCATTTAAAAATGAAAAAGATCTGATAAAACATGGTAATTATATTTGAAAATACATTTATAAACCCAAATTGTTATCTTTCCTTATTTTTCAATATATTTATCGATATTAAGTTAATTAAACTTAATAAATCTAATAAATTTGACAAAAGGCTCAAATAAAATAATAATAATAATAATAAAAATACGGTGTTACCAACAATTCTCCACGATAAAATTGTATTAAAAAACAAGTGTTGAGGAGAAAGATATGCAATAAGCCTGGCCAACAACATTTTTTAACTTTTTTTTTTTTTGTAAGCACGTAATTAATTAATCATATTATATCTCAAGCTTTCCCTCCTTTCTCTCCTTTAACACTGTCCTTTTCTTCTCTGTTTTTTTCTCTTTATTTCTTCAAACAAACAAATATTAATTTTTGAAATACTTTTTCTTACAAATTATACGAATTCAAGAATCCAAAATTTGTTAAAATCCATCTCAACTAAAATATATATATATATATATATATATAAACAAGATCTAATAATAAATTAAGAAAATCATATTTATAAATAATTAAGGATTTATCCAAAAATAATCAAAGAAAATCAAAGAGTTAGATAGGGTACATGCACGTTGGCTAAGGTCAAGAAGTCCGGTCCAAAAGCATTACAAGAATTTCCTTTGATTTATCCGAAATGAAACAAAGGGCACAAAGCACCGAGTCCTTTTCTTAGTACATATATATATATATATATATATATATATATATATATATTATTTTTTGTTGTTGCAGCTGAAATTAACAAAAATTATATGAAAATACTGATAAAGAAGACGTGGCAGTATAATACCAGAAGATGGGACTTACAAAGGAAATTAGTTTTGAGTCACCATCACGTGCACAGTCCATGCTATCAACTTGAGTTGTTTGACCAGAATTGATTATTTCAATATTTAATAAGGATTTTATTTTTTATTAAGATTTAAAAATCTGCAATGGTGAATGGCCTCCATGTTCCCGTTGCCAATATATATATATATATATATATATATATATATATATGTTAAGCCTCGCATCCGTTAAGAGATACCTTTTTCATGAATTATCAAAAAAAATTATTTTTAACTATTCATAATTATTTTATATATTTTTTTCCTACTAGATAGTGATTTGAGATTAAAGAAATTATTATTAGTCTTTTTTTTAACCCTTAGGATGTTTTATTGGTCATTTTTAAGTTTTTTAGGCATAATTTAGTGATAAGAAATAGAAGGGTACTGAAATGAAAAAACTATTTTTAGAAATTCTATTTTAAATATATATAATGATTTTCTACCTTATATTCTTTTAAATTTTTCTTTTTAAATTAAATCACTTCATTTATCTTAAAATTTTGTTTTACAACCTTAAAAAAGGATTTAATTTCACATTCTAATTACTTTTTCCCAACAAAATAATATAATTATCAAATAATATATTATTAGTACAATTGAAGTTAGGATAATAACATATACATTATTTTATTTATTATTTATCTTTTAATACTCCTTAAAAGATACATGTTAGGATATATTGATAATGTATTAGATAATTATTTTTTCCCATAACTTTAATTCTTTATACTTAATTTATAAGATTTAAGGCTTATATTTATGACTTTACATAATCCTGTTTTATGTGGTTGGAAATATATTAAAAAAAAGAAGGCTCGAGAGACTTATAGAATATTTGTGAGGAAGTTTAAATACCTCAATTTTCATTTGAATAAGATATAACTCTTTATTTTATATTTGTAAGATGAGATTTGAAAAAAAAAATTATGCTCAAAATTTATAGATAAAGTACTTTTTTATATAAATAAATATAAAGGATGTCTAAAAATATATTTTTTATTCATAAAGAAGTAAAAAAAAAAAAAACAAATTTTAAACCTAATTTTTCTTAAAAAAATAATAATCATTAAATCAAATTTAAGTGGGTAAATATCAATATAAATTCTAAATCTCTTGAAAATTGTCTTTTAAAAAGACTTTCTTTCATTAAAAATAAAAAAATTAAAACCCACCAAGAAGCCTATCTCCTACTAGTAAGCATAAAGGGGATTTGAGAAATTATTTTCATAATTTCTAATTTTATTCAATATCTTTACTTTTGATCAGTAAAAAGAGAAGGGGGCAATTATTTTCACTTAAATACCTCTTGAATTTGACATCCAAACTTATGAAAATTTAAATATTTAAATTATTTCTTTCACTTCTGTAATATTCTCTCAACTATTCGCAATTCAGACACGCCATATTTATAATAATTATTATTGTATTTATCATCATCAGTTGAAAAAACTAAAAAATAATTATAATACGATTTACAGTAATTGAAATTTTTTTTTGAGTTAAATCTTTTCTTTGAACGATCTTAAGAGTATATTGCTCGATAACGAGTTAATAAATTTAAAATTTTTATTAAAATATTTTTCATTAAATTTCTTGTCAACTGAATTACTACCTCATGATTAAAAATATTTATAATTATAATATAGGCAATTTCTTACTTTAAATTGCATCAATTTGATCCTCTACCAAAGGAAAAGTTACCTTTTATTTTATTTTTAATTCCAATTAAAATATGCTTAACCTTAAACAATAGAAAAGTTCATGGAGCAATTGTACTAAACAAGGTGACTTACAAAATTTACTTTTGCAAAAGTCCATGCATAGAAAAGGGGAGTTGGTAATACTTTCAATCTTGGGTTGATTAGGGTAAACAAATTTTAATCATAAACTAATTAAAAATAATATAATATTTAGACATGATTGTCCTACCTGTGTGTGACAAAATACAAATGCAAATAAAGGGCATTTAATTCAATTCATTCAAACCATTTTCAACGGTCTAAATAAATTTGGAAATATAAAAGTTCATAAACTCTCATTATTAGTGATAAATATGATAGTTTGGAATATAAATGTTTTATATACATATTATGTATAAATACGTATTTAATCTTTGATTTAACTCAATAAAAATAAGTCAAAGAAAGGGAATTCGGTCAAATCAAAGCCGTACGATCAGATCACCTGAAAAGAATTCATCGGAGCGTTAGGACATTTCCGTCTTTTCAACATATTGAATAAGTAATTTAGATCGCCGATCAAATCGGCGAAGAATAAATTGGCAAAAACCCAAAAGCGGCCACTGGCCAAACACTGCCTGGAAAGACAGTGACTCCCACCACGTTCATCATCCAATCCGTTATCTCCACGTCACCGCCACGCATAAATACCCAAAGATAAAACCCATCCAACGGCCCAATCTTTGTTCCTCCTCTACTCCTCCATCCAACGGTCCAAATTCCTCGTTCTAGATCCTTCCACTGCCCATTTGTGATTTGCCCTTAGAAAAGAAAAAACAATGCAAGAGGAAGAGTAGAGGAATAGAGCTAACTAGGGTTAGTTAATTAACCCAGTAAAGGTAACGCAACTACGTTAAGGGACGTTTCCTCGAGGAAAGAGAGACAGAGCTGTAAGGGAGAGAGAGAGAGAGAGAGAGGGAGGAGGAAGCTTTCATGTGTTTAGACAGCTGAGTCAACCGGGACGATTCCTTGCATCCTTTTACACTTCACCTGATTCCTTCTCTTCATTCGACTCGTCTGTTCCAATATCAACTCAGGATTTTATTTGTTTCTTTGTTCGTCGAAGTTAAATTTAATCGACGACACGGTTAATCGAGATTTCTTTCTACCTTTCCTTCAGATCTCGACATCTGGTTAGTTAATTTTCTTTAATTCGTAAGTGAAACTGTTTTCTTTTTTCTTTTTTTTGGTTTTTTCTTGGTTCAGAATCGGGGATTTAAGTAAAATGGAACGTTGAAGATTCAATGTCTTGAGAGTTCTCTTTGTTGTTTGCATTTCTTGAAGTATTTGAAAATCTCAAACTTCATTTTGGCTTTTCTTTTTTCTATAATTGTCCTTTCTTTTTCTTGAATTTCTTTTTAGAAAAGGTAATAAGCGAAAGTTTACTATGGAAGTTTCTTGGATCGGTTGGTAATATGAATCCTTTTTAGGCTAATATTCGTATTAGCAGCTTACTAGATTCCTTGAATACTGATGAATGCAATAATTCTGGTAACTGATACTTTACATTAATTTGCTAGCTTTACACTAGTTTCTGTAAGTTCTAACCGTTTTTGGGAATATTTGGTATATAATGATAGTAATTCTTTTATTTGCTAAATCAAATCAGGGTTTTGATTCAAATCTTGGATCTTTTTTTACAGGTTTTTTGGGGTTTCCAACTGTTTATGGCTGCTAAAGATGGCTCATTCAATGTAATATAGGGATAGATCTTCTTTATTGGTCAGCCGAATCTGTGGACTGTGTTCTGTTCGTTTTTCTCTTTTTAGTTTTTGGATGGGGCTTTAGTTTTGGTTTTATTGATTGATGGTTGTTGGTGAATTGGAGTTCTTTCTTGTTCATTTGCGATTGGTTTTGGAGTTTGGGGTCTTCTTGGAGGGGAGGAAGTTCTCTTCCATTGTCACCTCTGCCTCCGGCTTCCGGGAAAGCCGTGATTGGTTTTTCTCGACTTTTCATGTCTCGTAAGTTGGACAGTCCAGTTCAAACTCAGATGGCTGTGGCAGTTTTTAGAAGCCCTCTTAGAGGGGAATATCCTAGGAACGGTAGAATGGAAGGGAAACAACCTGCTGGGAGGAGACGTGTTTTTGTGCAAACAGAGACTGGTTGTGTCTTGGGCATGGAGTTGGATCGCAGTGACAATGCTCACACGGTTAAAAAGAGGTTGCAGGTTGCCCTTAATTTTCCTACAGAGCAAAGCTTGTTGACTTTCGGGGACATGGAGTTGAAGAATGATCTTAGTGCTGTACGGAATGATTCTCCGCTTCTCCTAACACGGAACTATCTACACAGAAGCTCGTCTACTCCTTGTCTTTCGCCAACTGGAAGGGATTTTCAGCAGAGAGATAGAAGTGGTCCTATTGAGATACTGGGACATTCTGATAGCTTTAACGAATTAAAAGTTCTTGTTAAGGACATTGTTAAGGCAGTTAAGATGGGTGTTGATCCACTTCCTGTTCATAGTGGTCTGGGGGGTGCCTACTTCTTTAGGAATACTAGAGGTGAGAGTGTTGCAATTGTGAAGCCAACAGATGAAGAACCTTTTGCTCCAAACAATCCAAAAGGCTTTGTTGGGAAAGCCCTTGGACAACCAGGTTTGAAACGTTCAGTTCGGGTAGGGGAGACAGGTTACAGAGAAGTTGTGGCCTACCTTTTGGACGATGGTCATTTTGCAAATGTGCCACCGACAGCATTGGTGAAGATTACACACTCAGTCTTCAATATCAATGATGGCGTGAATGGACATAACCAAAATAAGAAGAATTTGGTTAGCAAGATTGCATCTTTCCAACAGTTTATACCGCATGATTTTGATGCTAGTGATCACGGAACCTCAAGCTTCCCTGTCTCTGCTGTGCACCGTATAGGGATACTTGACATACGGATATTTAACACAGACAGGCATGCAGGGAACCTTTTAGTTCGGAAGCTTGATGGTATTGGGAGGTTTGGTCAGGTGGAACTCATTCCTATTGATCATGGCCTTTGCTTGCCAGAAACTTTGGAGGATCCATACTTTGAGTGGATTCATTGGCCTCAGGCATCGATTCCTTTCTCTGAGGATGAACTTGAGTATATAAAAAAACTTGATCCTATTAAAGACTGCGAGATGCTGCGAAAGGAACTCCCCATGATACGAGAGGCTTGTCTACGTGTCTTGGTACTCTGCACTATTTTCCTCAAGGAAGCTGTAGCTTTTGGTCTCTGTCTTGCTCAAATTGGTGAGATGATGAGTAGAGAATTTCGGGCTGGAGAGGAGGAACCTAGTGAGCTAGAGGTTGTTTGTCTTGAGGCAAAGAGGTTGATAGCGGAGAGGGAGCTGTCATCTCCTAAGTCTTCTGTGGGAGATGCAGAGTTCCAATTTGATATTGACTGTGAGGAACCAGAATCACAGCTAACCCCAAAAATGGCTGCAGATGATTTTATGGCGGGAGCACCATTCCAATTTGGAAATGGATTTGTGAATAACCGTTTTCCACTTTCAAAGCTGGAGGAATGCTTTGAGGAAGAAGAGGAAAGTGAAGGAGAAGCAGACCAGAAGGGTGGTTTTTCTGCTTTCAAAACTATTGAAAGAATCTCATCCATTTCGAAGCTTTCAGTGTCACTTAAAAATACCAGCTTAGGTGACAAGAGCCAGAAGTATACAAAATTTTCTGGTGGAACAAAACAAGAAAATGGCTATCTCACTAGCTCATCCGGACATAGAAGTGCAAATGAGCAACTCCCTGCAAGTGTGAGCTTCGTGAAGCTGGCTGACATGACTGAGGAAGAATGGACCTTCTTCCTGGAGAAGTTCCAGGAGCTGCTCCGCCCAGCATTTGATAAACGTAAATCCGTTACCTTAGGTCAGAAGCAGATACAGAGGCTCGGTACTTCATGCCAGTTTTGAGATTGAGGTGCCAGACAGATGAGTCGACTGGAGAATGAAGATGAAATAAGACATGCTATGTTAGGTTTGTTGGGGACTTGAAGGATTCAGGATTGTTAGGATAGATTCAGTTCATGGGTTTTGCCTCCGGGAATGTTGTAGTTTGGGAGCTGCTGTAGGACGAATCTCTGTAAATATTCTTTGATTCAGCTAAGTGGAGAGCTTAGTAGAATTGGTTGTATTTTTTCTTTAAGCCTTTGGCTTTGATTTTTTCCTTTTTTTTTTTTTTTCCCTCTCTCTTCCTTATGGACTTTGTTTGATAAATAATTTGTAGATTGGAATCATAAAAGAAGAAAAAAGGAATATCTATATGTGAATAGGGATATTTCTATCTTTGTGTTCAGAAATCTTGTTCTGCAGTCCATTGATCTTCCATTTGAGCTTAAATCTATTTATTTGTATCGAATATTTGTCATTTTAAATTAAGTAAAATTAAAAAAATATATATTTTTCTATTATTCAAACCAACATAAATGATAATACCAAGTGTTTACATAAAAAAATTAGAAAACGTCAAACACCTGCCTTGAAAAACACCTGGCTCTGGGTGGCTGGCGATGGCGTCCACGGATTATAATTTTGCCGCCGTCGTCTGAATTTGTGGAGGATTTCATCATCTTTAAAACCACAACTGCCCTGTTCTCCTTCCTTTTTTTTTTGAAAAAGACTTGATGTTTATGTCATTGCAACATAAATAAAAAATTATAATTATAATCCAATCATTTTTGTTTTTTAATATATACATGATATATATTTTATCTTTAAACTTTTTTTAAAAAATTATGCTTGAATATATACATAATTAAATCAAACTCGATGATGATTTGAACTAAAAAAAGGAGATTGGTTTCAAGTAACGGAGGGGGAAGGATTACAAAAGAAATGTTGATATTGAAAGTGTGAATTAGTAGGCATCAACACAAAGGAACATGGGGTCCCAATTAGGATGGCGAGGGTCTATTCCATGCCAATTCACATTGTCATGCTCTTTGCTTTTGCTTTCTTTCTATCGTTCTTTTCATTGTCTACAACTGCCAACAACTTGGAGCTTTTCCTGTGGATTGTTTTTGGGGGGTTCTTCAATGGTTGGCACATGGTTTTGGATACTATTTATCTTTTGTCACAATTCTACATTAAAATGTTGAAAGATTCTTTGTAATATATAAATAAAGATTTGAATTCAGATTTATGAGGCTTTTTTGTAAAATAAAATTTTAAAACTTTCGAATCAAAACAAACAATATCCTACTAAAATAATCTCCACAAATAATATCATGGCAACATAAAACATAACTATAACTTTATGCTTGCCTGTTGGAGTATATAGCAGCTATAGCCAACATGCTGCATGAACATTTCCTGCCTTACCTTACACTCAGCTCAGGAAGTCTGCTTGCAAATGGATGTCTATGGTTGGCAGCAATGTCGGTTTTTTTCATAGGTCAACATCACCAAAGTCAGAAATCATATCTACAGGCCAGAGCTTATCTAATTCAGGATAAACATTAAACATTCAAGGTTTGGTCAAGTTCCTGCTAGCAGACAAGGCCTTTCCACCTAAGGTTATAATCATGAACTTAGCCGATCAATTTGACCAGAAACTAACATGCATGAAACATGAGAAAGGATTAAGAAATTAATTAACAGCTTCAAAAGTGCTTTTGTGGATTACAGGATTGGACATGGCAGCCTGATCTCTTACCAGCTGGTTCTTGTCTACTTGCTTGCCATTTGTCTTTACAGACATTGATTGTAGTTCAAGAAAAAAAATGATAAAATCACCTGAAAGAAGCAGACATTTGCTTAAGATATCATAATTATTCAATGCCCCCACCAAGAAACAACAAACCATTGTTTGAAGTTCAGTAGACTGTGCTCGCATGGAGAGCAAAAGCTGGAATATTTGAATGAATGACTGTTAAAAGACAAGGTTTCATAGAGAGATTAGAAGCTGATAATTGTCAAGAAATGGACGTTTTAACAGATTATTAGCGTTATCAGAGGGGAAAGCGACAGCATATCAGAAATGGGACATTTTGTTTGATGAGCAATGGATGCAGCAGCAGTTGTAGGCATGGTGCATGATTGAGTTCAACATGTGCTTCAGCTGCTGCAGCAATCAAATTCTTTTTGCTACAAGCTGTTGGGCATCTATAGAAGAAGATCATTTGATTGTGATGAACTTTGTTATGGCCATATCAAGTTGAAAGCCCAAACGAAATGGTAAGGTCATAAGCAGGCCCAATCACTTGCAATACCACTTGAAAAGTGATGTTTGACAAAGTTTGATCAATGCTATAATAATGTGATGACTGATAAATCAAACCCAAGACTCAGCTTTGTGAGTGGTGACCTCTAATCTGAAGGTTCGGGTAGGTGAATTTATATTCAAATTCACGGACTTTTTTTTAATAAATGTTTTACAAATATTAAAAGTAAAATTATAAATTAATAATTAAAATAATTAATTAGATTTGTGAATTTTTTATGTCAAATATTTGAATAATTAAACTTAATTCATACCCATACTTACATAAATTTAATTTTAATTTCACGTAACCAAATCAAATTTTATAAAAACAGAATAATAATGTCTCATTTATAGTTACTGGCTCGAGTTTAACCAAAGCGGCACCGTTTCTAAGAATAAACGAACTTCCGGAGATGAGTCGCCACTTGTTTGGCTATCTTTCCTAAACCCCCCCTTTTCTCTCGCAATCTAAAATTGCCGGGAAACTAACGGCTCTCTTAGACCCTAAACCTCTAAATCTCAAATTGCAGCCCCGCTTCCACTTTCCCTCGAAACAAAACCTAAAACCCTAATAAATTATTATTATCTTTTAAAACAATTAACATCCAAACACCTAAAACCCTAATTTTCCATGATCAATAAATGGAAACCCTTCAGTTTTCTGGCAAAACCTCACATTCTCTCCCCTCTTTCTTCCCTAATCTTCTTCAAACCTTCAGTCTCCGTTGCCAAGCTCGTAGAGGAAACCTCTCTTTTCTACCTTCCTAAAGACCCTGTTTTTGAGATCCTTTCTGGGTTGAAAAAATTGGGTTTTAGGAGGTTTTTAGCTGGGGATTACTTTAGGAGCGTTGTTTTGAGTTTGGATCAGTTACAGGTTGATAAAATTATAAATTGTCTGAGAATTGAAAGCCCTGATTTTGCTGTGGTTTTCTTTGATTTTATGAAGAATGAGTATAGGTTTCGACATTCAAGATTTTCACGGTTCGTTGTGGCCCATGTTTTAGCGGGACAGAGGCGTCTCGAGGAGTTGCGGTTTGTTGTGGAGCAAATGTTAAAAGAGGAAGGTACTGTGTTTTATAGGTACTGAAATCAATATATTCTATGTTCTCTTTGGTGCATTTTTATTGGATTTTTTTAAATTTATTTTTTGCTACTTTGGCTTCTATTCATAGAAAATTTGTTGTACATTTCATGCATTTTTTGTTAGTGATATATATTGTTTGCGGTTGCAATTGCTGGATTTGTGTCAAACCTGGCTTGCTTAGCATCTGTGTTTTCATCATTTTTTTTTTGGGTCAAGGATTTGAAATGTTGCTTATTTTTGGTTATCGATTTTGTGTGATTTCTGATAGGCTCTGGTTCTGCTGCTTCACTTTGTGAGCTCCTTTTGAATGACTTTAGGGACTGGGACAAGAACTGTTGGGTATGGGATATGTTGGCTTTTGTTTATTCGAGATTTGAGATGGTCCATGATGCTCTGTATGTTCTTGCGAAGATGAAGGACCATAAATTGCATGCTTCAATACTTACCTATAACAGTCTCTTATACAATTTGAGGCACACTGATATCATGTGGGATGTGTATAATGAAATCAAAGTTACTGGAACTATGCAGAGCAAGCAAACTAATTCTATAGTCATAGATGGCCTTTGTAGGCAGTCCAAGCTACAAGATGCAGTTTCATTCCTGCGAGAGACTGAAGGAAAGGGGCTTGGGCCTTCTGTTGTTTCATTAAATACAATTATGTCAAGATATTGCAAATTAGGTTTCACAGATGTTGCAAAATCCTTTTTTTGCATGATGCTCAAGTATGGACTACTTCCTGATGCATACAGTTACAATATTCTTATTCATGGACTATGTGTAGCTGGTTCCATGGAAGAAGCATTAGAACTCACAAATGACATGGAGAAGCATGGGGTAGAGCCTGATATAGTAACATATAACATTCTCACTAAAGGGTTCCATCTACTTGGTCTGATGAATGGAGCTTGGAAGGTCATTCAGATAATGCTAAATAAAGGGTTGAATCCAGATCTTGTTACGTATATGATACTCATATGTGGCCATTGCCAGAATGGGAATGTCGAGGAAGGATTAAAGTTGTGGGAGGAGATGCTTTCACGTGGTTTTCAGTTGAGTGTCATCTCTTACAGTGTATTGCTCAGCAGTTTGTGTAAGAGTGGACAGGTTGATGAGGCACTGCTGTTGCTTCATGAAATGGAAGCTGATGGCTTGGAACCAGATCATGTAACATATTCCATCCTTATTAATGGGCTCTGCAAGCAAGGAGAAGTACAAAGGGCTCTTCAATTATACAAAGAAATGTGCTCAAAGAGAATTCATCCAAATTCAATTTCAAGTGGGGCCATTCTATCAAGTTTATGTCGGAAGGGGATGATATTGGAGGCAAGAATGTATTTTGATTCTCTGATAAAGAATGACTGGGGGCAGGATATTGTTCTGTATAATATTATGATTGATGGTTATGTGAGGCATGGTAATCTTGAGGAGGCTGTAGAGTTATATAAACTAATAGCTGGAAAAGCGATTACTCCCACTATTGTCACTTTTAATTCTCTCTTATATGGGTTCTGCAAAAGAAGAAACTTAGCTGGGGCAAGAAGATTGATGGACGCTATAAGACTGCACGGCTTGGAACCAACTGCTGTAACGTACACCACTCTTATGAATGCATATTGTGAACATGGAAATATGCACTGCATGCTCGAGATGCTTCAAGAGATGGATGCTAAAGGTCTTGGTCCAACTCATGTCACTTACACTGTATTTATCAAATGTCTATGTAAACAGAGGAAGTTGCAAGAAGCTGTCCAATTACTTGAGGATATGCGTGATAAGGGTTTAAACCCAGATCAAGTGACATATAATACCATCATCCAGTGTTTCTGCAAAGCTCGAAACATTAAAAAGGCTTTTAAGTTACTCGATGAGATGTTGCTGCATAATCTTGAGCCCACATCTGTCACATATAATATTCTCATGCGTGGTCTCTGTGCGTGTGGTAACCTTAAGGATGCTGATAAGCTACTGATTTCTCTGCATGAAAGAAATATTAATTTGACCAAAGTTGCTTACACCACAATAATCAAAGCACATTGTGTGAAGGGTGATGTGCATAGTGCATTCATGTTCTTCCGCCTAATGGTGGAGAAGGGCTTTGAAATTTCAGTAAGAGATTATAATGCAGTTATCAGTAGATTGTGCAAAAGGCGTTTGATAACTCAGGCACAATATTTTTTCTGTCTGATGTTATTCTATGGCATTTCTCCAGATCAAGAACTTTGTGAAGTTTTGCTCGATGCCTACCATCAATGTGGTGATGTCATTTCAGTTTATGAAATGCTTGCATGGATGATCAAATCTGGCATACTTCCTCAAAATTCATGAGAATATGATGATTTTAATTTTTATTGCATCTTTCATTGAGAAGGAACTGCCTAATTAATGATGCCGAGGTTCGTCACTTGAAGGTATAGAACATAAATTATAGATATATGTTGCTTACCGTTTTTCACTACAGATTTAAGTTAAATGGTTCGTATTTTACAAGCATGATGCTTTTACCCCTTCTTAATTTTAATAAAGGAGAAAACTATATTTTGAAAATTACAAAAGTTAGGCTGATAAAAGCCTGTGTAAAGTGTTGCTTAATGGATAGTAAGGCTTTTACTCACCCTTTTCTGGCCCCATTTTTTGTGTCTTGTGTCGTTTATCCATAATCTTAGTGCTAGAAAGAATATTGTTGTGCAGTGAAAATGATTGCTACCCTTTAAATTCAAATTCCACTAATCACTTGAAGTATAAAACAGTTCTGTGTCCTTTATTCATGAATGGTGGTGCAAGTGTATGAAACGATAGGCTGAGGAATACCCGTCTTATTTGTCATAAATACTATTAAGATTGGGATGTTGAATGTGGTTTGCATCATTTATTAGTTGTCTTTCAGGGATTAGGCTATCAACTAGGATTGCTAAAGATATGTGTTCATATCTATATGTACACAAGCAGGCACATATGAAGATATGTAATTTCTTATATAAATATAATTGCATCAAGAAAATTGAACAAAGCTCCATTTCTTCCGATTTATTGCTCTATGGAAGAGGTTATGACATCTTTCATGTCTGTTCGATTCTGCTAAAGAATCTAGTTTTCTTCCCTTATATCTAATTTATCCATCTGAAGACAAACCAGCTTCAGTTTATGTTCTTGATGGTGGTATTTTTACTTGTTCATGCAGGTGAACCTGTGGATGACTACTCCAGGTATCAAGGATGCTTGCGCAGATTGCAAATGCTTAATTACAGACTCTTAATGGTAAGAACATTAAGTATAAATATACATATATATATATATATATATATATATATAGTTGGTGAGCTGATGTTTTGCATTAACTACTAAAGTCTAGAGACGTTCTCTCAAATAGTTGCTCGTATCAGTTGCAGTGGACGCATTGATAACAGGAAGATTCGGAGTCATTTTTCCTGAAACAGTAAGCATTGTAAGGAACAAAATAGTTGTGCTGTAAATATGATTGACCAACAACCCTCCATGTTTTCTTTAGCATGAATGTTGAAAGTCTTTACAATATCAGTGACTGACTTCTCATTGACATGTTATTGCAGGTGATGAATTTGACATGTTTTCTGTCACCGCATGTTTGCATCTATTGAGAAAATATAAGCTTCTCTGATAAAACAACAGGATTTATTTCCCTCCAAGTTGACCCAATTCATACACAAATCTATCTAAATCCTTCATGGAACTCCCACCCTCAGCCATTGCTGCCAAAGCCTTCTCTTTCAGATCTTTCGCCTTCGCCTTCACTCCTCCTTCCTCTGTCATCGACTTAGCGATGATCCTGCCCAGTTCATCCGAGTCAGGAACTGAGTCTGCACCCTCACACACCCTAACACCCACGCCCACATCATCCACCAAGAGCCTGGCGTTCACAAATTGGTCAGCCTCCATGGGCCAAGCCAAGATCATGATTCCACTCTCTATTCCTTCGAAAACAGAGTTCCATCCACAATGACTCAGAAACCCACCCACAGCCTTGTGACTCAGTATCAACACTTGTGCGGCCCATCCTTTTATCACCAAACCCCGACCCGCCATCCGTTCCTCAAACCCATCGGGTACGACTCCATTCCCCTCGTTCTGCTGTTGGATTGTACCTGGTTTCACCACCCAGATAAAACGTACCCCGCTCTTTTCAAGCCCGTAAGCCAAGGCTTTCATTTGTTCCTTTCTCAACAGCTTTTGACTCCCAAAGCTAACATAAAGAACAGACGCATCAGGGCATCCGTCAAGCCAAGTCAACACCCAGTCATTCTGGTCACTTGAATTGCCTCGACCAGATACATCCGGGCCTGCCAGACTAGCTGGTCCGACAGTGAAGACACGATCATGACCTACCTGTGTCTTCAAGCATTGAACATGCTCAGTTTCCAAAGCATCAAAGACATTAAAAACAAAACCCCAACTCTTTGCATTTGCAATCATGCTATTCTTGACAAACTCCCAATCAGGATCTGATCTTTTGTAGAGCTTAAACAGGGATGGCAAGTGTTCCTGCTTGAAGAGTGGAGATCCAGGGAGATGACTAAACTCGACTTCACTCAAAGACTTAACTTTTTCAAGATTGTTCCAAATATAATCAAAGACAGAAGCCAAAAACACACGGGTTGAGAAGAAAGCGATCCTGGGGATTTTCAATTGGGTTGCAAGGTGTTCAGTCCAACCGAGGAAGAAATCAGAAACGATGGCAATTGGAGGGTTAGGGTGAGAGTTGAACCAGTTGATTAAAGGGTCTTGAAGTCTGCCCAAAGCGGCCATGACGGGAAGGTTCCCGGTGTTGCCGAGGTCTTTAACATGTTCGACGCCGGGTGGGATGAGAGGGTGAGAAGGGAATGGGAGGACGAGGGGAGTGATAGAAGAAGGGTGAGAAGAGAGGAGAGAAGAGAGGAAAGGGAGGTTTTTAGGGGTGATTACGATGGTGATGGACAGGCCACGGAGAGAGAGTTGGTGTGTGAGGTCGAGAAGAGCGAGCATGTGGCCATGAGCTGGGTATGGGAACACCAGGATGTGGGGGTTGGCTTTGCGGCTGGCGTCGGTGGACATGGTGGCCGGTTGATGGCGGAGATACGAAGAATACGGTAAGCTGGCGTATGTGAAAGAAATATGATTCGCTTAGCTATCTTCACAATGGACTGTCAGTGGCAAATATCTCTAGATTAGGTACACACGTGCGTCAATGCGTGCGTGAAACAGGAAGGCTTGGCAGCGTAGGTACAAAGAAAGACTCTGTTTGGCCTGATGAAAAAAAAAGGTATAAGAAAAAATCGTTAATTCAGTGATTATATTATAAAATAAAAATATTATGAAGGATGGCTAATGAATTATCAAAGTACAATGGACTATTTTTTGGCTGCCAATTTAGAAATTTGTTGTATTTATTAATATTTTGGGTTAATTTGAATGGATAATAAAATTGATTTTGATGAAATTAATAACAATTAAAAGGAAAATATATAATTTTACTTTTTATTAAAGAATTTGATTATTTTAAATAAGGTTTCGAGTTCAACCATTATGAATAGAGTAAACAACGATAAGAGAATCGTTTTTTGTATAGAGGTATACAGATATTTAAATTTAAATTAATCAAAATTCAATATAATCATCGGTAGTAAAAGTTTAGACAAAAAAAATTTATAAATATATAGAGTATATTATTTGGTTTACTTTATTAAAAAGTTAATACAACATAAATGAGATGTTACTAATATTATTAACTCTTGCATATGATATAATTATTTATGAATTTTACTGAGTTAATGAGTTTTATTTTATTCTTATTTTGTTACATTATTTATTTTTCTTCTAAAAGAATAAGGCAATTTAATGATTTATTTAAATACAATATAAAAAAAAGTCGATTTTTTTAATTTTAATTTAAAAGTATGTAGGATAAAAAATCACAATCATATTATAAAACATTAAATACACAAAAAAACAAAAAAATCATAAGAAAAACAACAAACTAATATATATTAATTAGATAAAATTCACATTTAATAAGATTTAAATTCGAAATCTTAAAAATTTTCAAACCTTCATACTGACAATTGATCTTACATAGAGTAAAAGAGAGATACTTCCAAAAAGTAAACAAAAAAGTCTTAACTATATCTTTAAATATTCATAGATATAATTAAGCAAATTCCAGATGATCAGAATTATTCTTAAATTAACAACCTTCGTTGACAACTATAGTTTTGCCTAGTTATTCTTAGGTGGGTGGTGCCTTGGCGCATGATAATCAGCATTGAATGCCACGAAACCAGACTCATCGACTTCATCAGAGAAATGACTGACAGTTTGCTCGCAGCCTCCTGGGTTTGTACTTGAAATCGTTGAAGTCCCTTTAACTGTTATACCACTACTTTTCACGTCCTTCAGCTTCTTCACTTGCCTGTCCTGTGCCACCATTTTTCTTCCTCTGAGCCAGTTCTTGCTTGTGGCAGCAGTTCCAGCTTGTTTACCATCCAGCATCTTATGGTTTGAATCTGAAATACCACCTGATGAAATGCAAGAAAAAGCACATCAAATTTAAGAAGCCTAAACTATATATATATATATATATATATATATATATATAAACAAAAATAAAGTGAGATGCGGTGCAATGGTTTAAACCACGAAAATAATTTTTTTCTTAATATGAAAGGAAGCTACGTGTTTATATCTCTCTCTCTTTAAACTTCATAATTTGATAGCTTTTGTTACACTGAATTGGCTCTTCTAACGTAGAAGTGAAGAAGACTATACGTATCTATACCTGGCATGGCTTGTGCAAAGGAAACCCATGTAGCAAACAGAAGTAAAATCAAGAGGGAAGTTATTTTCCCTGTAGTAGCCATCTCTTTCCTCCTAGGGAAGTTAATGAAAACAGAAGAGTAAATGAAAACAGAAGCAAAGGTTTTTATAGCAATGGTGATGATCAAAACCAGGTCAAGTATAGACTTGAGCACCTATAACAAGACCTAAGTCAAAGCTATAATCGTAAGAGTGCATATATATAAGAAAAGTTGTTTGTACATGGAAGATTTTGAATAGAATAGGCCGCTTTCGAGCCCTCGAATCACCCCACATGTGTCAACGAGCTTGAACTATATGGGAATCTCAAGGCTGTTCTCAATCACAAAAAGAAAAATCATATGATAAACTTTCAAGGTCCAAGATGAAAATCGATGTCATGAGAGGGCTTTCATGGTAACAATTTGCATGGAAAACACCGAAGCTATGGTAACCATGCCAAAAGTTTCGAAAGAACAAAAATAAAGGCAATATGAAAAGAGAGACGATCAAGGGATTGATGAGTGGTCCATCAAACCGCATAGAGTTAGAGGTGGTGCGTTAGATAACGTAGAATGTAAGGTACGTATGTTTTGCGCCTGTCTGCCTCCATGCATTCAACGAGAAAATTAGCTTTCTTCGGTTTGCCCTTCTTGGCCTCTTACCCTTTACATCTAATTAGTCGCTAAGCGAAAACATAGTTTATATCTTTAATAGGAATTAATGTTCAGGAAAATGATTTTACGTTTGATAATCAATGATTAGATTATAAATAAGAATCATTTCAAAACAGACATCTTATAACAAAGGCAATACATTAGATCATGCATCAACAACAGTAGGGAAAAATATAAGATATATTTGAAAACATATCAAAAAGAGACAATGGATTAATGTGCATTACAATTTTGAACATGGAATTACTAAATAAAACTCAAAACAGTTACAATGTGAAACACTGTGACAGGGCTTCTTCGGAAACATAGGGATTAGAATAGCTGGCTAGCTACTAGCGAAAGCATATTTTCCAACTTCAGTTGAATGATTCAGTGGGTGTTCCTTGCTAGTTAGGGTTTAATACTACGGCTAAAGCCACCACCGGCAAACATATTACGTACTCGAAATTTGTGCGATAATGTATCGAACTACAACCAGAAGCATGTTCTGCCACATGGCCACCATATACATGGTACGAAGAATCATTGGTTTGAGAACAGAATAGGATAAAACATTGAAGGGGAACATTAGCAGAGACAACAATGGAAGAATTACCAGTATAATATTCATAGGCCAACAGCCGAAGTTCTTTGAATTCTGTGCTTGCTTAGAAACCAATGCCGACCTTTCGAGTGTCAGTTGGGCTTCACAGTGACAGTTTTGGTCACTTTCCAGATTCTGCCAGTTAATCTTCTTCTATTGACAACAATTCTTAGTCGTAATTTCAAATGCATCGAAAACTAGGCAAGTTCTGGTCTAGTCATGTTAGCCATGCAAAGTTATTAACTTTCATCCGAGGGCCATAGCCCACACGTTCCGTCAGATCCACAACTATAAAACACATTTTCAGACCAAACCTGAGTAAGCAGGGCTGGCTGTTTATGGTGTATTATCCAGCATTCCAGCCTCAAACCCAGTTCCTATGTAGAACCAAGTGATCCAAGAGGACCAATACTCAGTCCACTATAGTTGCCCCGGCCCTTCTTTTTCTTTTCCTTGAAAAACACAGTGGGCTAGAAAAAATTAAATTATTGTAGTATACAGTATTTTTTTTTTATATACTTAATGATCTTCTTTTTCATTATCGATATGAGATTAAAACATTCAAATTACAGTGTGTAGCATGATATTAAGATCTGCATGTATTTTATTATTTCTGCTAGAGACGGAGGAGATCAATGTAGAGCTCATCAATGGCAAATTTGTAAGTCATTCTTCTGCTTTAACAAGGATGAGGCACAGTCAGATATATAGATCATAGCAAAGATACTAAAATTTTCATGCCTTTGGGTCCAAATACCATGATAGCCGGGACTGAAAACCTTTCCACTCCATGTTTTCATGAGCTTGAGGACCCATTTGAAGGAGACCAAAGCTTGTAAACTGAAACACAGCTAACATCACACAATCGAGTGGAAACCATGGGAGAAAGCCAACATATCTTCTGCTCCAATTATAGTTCCTTTAGGGATGAATCCCCGTTGAATAGTTCTTAAAGAAAGACTGAAATTCTAACCATAACATTTGTAATTTCTTTTAGAAAAACAAATAAATTAATTGAAGCTTCAAATTCAAACAAAGATCTTATAATATACTTATATGTAATCATGAATGTTCCCTTTCTTCCCAAATTAGACCCCACAACAATACCTTATACATTTTTCTTTTAAATTTCTTTATAGTCATTAGCCCCACCACCTCATCATTCATCTACTTTTGCTCGCATAAAAATTTTAAAATTCATTTTTTCCCCAAATTTCAAATTTTTTTTCTTTACCTAAATCCAAAACTAGCCTTAAGGATGGACCTATTTTGGATTAAAAACCAAAGGCGTGCAATTGCTGGAAGAAGAAAAGTCTAGCTTGGGTCATTCTAGCATAGCATTAAAGGGCTATAGTTAGGTTTGTATAAGAAGGAAAAAAGCCTAAAATATAGCGGTTTTGTTTCTATATATTAGATTTATTAATTCGTGTTCCTATAAATTTTTTTATATATATACATTTTGATACGTTATAAAATAGTTAGGGATGTCATTAGATTGTAACAAAATCGAATCCATTAGAAGTTTCAGAACCCAATCCTGTCTAGAATTTCCAAGCAATTGTTGGATGATGGCGCCTACAATTGAAGGTGAAAAAGACCTTCATTTTCTAGTTTTTCATATATAAAGTTTAAAATTTAGGGTTTAAAGTTAACAATCTTTTTATCGAGTGGTTAAAAAAAATTATGATATGTAAAACTTGAATTTAAATCCAAAAAATCCCATCTCTTAATTTTGGATATTATAATAAAAAATACGGTTTAAAGTATAGGGTTTAAGATTTTAATCGATCTGTATACACATATATCCTAATCAGAGATTTTAATCAATCTGCCCATTTGTATGTTTTTTTTTTGTTACAACACGTTTGTATGATTTTGATTTCCCTTGCAGATATTAGAGTATCGCTTAAGAAGTCTCATAAAGACAAGAAAACAGGAAAGATGAACATCTAAACAACAAATGACATCTGCCAATGAATTATCTCTAAACAGCTTGCCCCACTATATCATTGCAAAGACCCATTTAATGCAATTCAAAATTCAAAAGGGAAAAAAAAAAAAAAACCTTTTTGACCTAATTTATGGACAATGTTTTTTTATATACTACCACTAAAATTTTTTAATTTATAAGTACAATTAAGAGATTACAACATGTTTTGCTTTTTTTTTTTTTTTTCAATTTTTTAATATATATTATATATTATTTTGTTAATGTGGAATTTGAAAATTAGATTGAAGAAATATGAGATAATTTTTAATTATTAAAATATATTCATAGGTCACGCCTTTAATTAATGTAATAAATACGAAGAATTTACTTCTTTCATATACATATTTGAAAACCAAGAATGCAATTTAACTTTTGTAACCATTTTGAAGCGGAAATCACTCTTTAGTTAATTACCGACAATAAATTCCTTCTTCCTACCTTGTCATTTCCTTGTTTGCTTCCTGTCACTGATCTCTCCCTTCCAAGCCAAAAATTTCTCGAGAACCAAGCATAAACAGCCAAATCCCAGAATCTTGAATTCCCAAATCTCAACTTCTTTCTTTTGTTTCATTCACTATAATATGTTCTCCTCCTAGTCTCTTACCCAAAGAAAAAAAAAAGACAGAAGCTCAAAGTCTAAGCATGGTCTACAAGCCTTACCATGCAGTTTTTGTCAACTTGTGACACCAAAAACATTTAATCATCATCAAATTCTATCGTTCTTTCATGCTTCTTGATCAAAAATGGGGACGGCAACATCATCCATGGCAGCTAAATTTGCATTTTTCCCGCCGAACCCGCCTTCCTACAACATAATTGTGGATGAAGCAAGTGGGAAAATGAGGATCTCAGATGTCAACCAGGGAGATAACGTGGACGTAATGAAGCTGAGTACCAAGAGAGGGAATGAGATTGTGGCTATGTATGTGAAGAACCCATCAGCTTCTTTGACAGTGCTATATTCTCATGGAAATGCTGCTGATCTTGGTCAGATGTATCACATTTTCACTGAGCTCAGTGTCCACCTTAATGTTAATCTTATGGGGTCAGTTTCAATTGTATGTTAAATGTTCATAGATTTTTCCCACAGTTGTTAGTTTAGAATCAAGGAGGATCAGTGTGATTTTTTGTGTTGTTGCAGATACGATTACTCAGGATATGGACAATCCTCCGGAAAGGTATATTCCTGTCTTGTTCTTTGCAATGTAGGGTTTCTCTGAGACAGTGGGAAGTCAAAGGAGAGAGAGAGAATATGAAATATGGACATGAAACCTTTCTTTCTTATCATGGGAAAAATTTCCTCCTACTACAATAGCAAAATCCCATGAAAAATAACTGTTCTTTAAGGCCTTTAAATGAACCTTTTTTAGTATTTTTTAGCTTCTTATTCGATTGAGAGTTAATCTGATGATTGTTCTGATATATGCTTGGCGCTTAGCCAAGTGAGCAGGACACATATGCAGACATAGAGGCGGCTTACAAATGCCTGGAAGATACCTATGGAGTGAAACAGGAAGACATTATATTGTATGGACAGTCAGTCGGGAGTGGACCTGTTCTGGAACTAGCCATTCGGTTGCCTCACTTGAGGGCTGTAGTTCTTCACAGTCCAATCTTGTCTGGCCTCCGAGTCATGTATCCTGTGAAGCGTACATTCTGGTTTGACATTTACAAGGTTTTGGCTTCAATTTCTATTCATCAAGTTGGACTATACTGAAACTTTTTCTGTTTCAAGATGTGACACTAAAGAGTGCCCTTTTGTTTCTATTGCAGAATATTGATAAAATTCCTCTAGTTGACTGCCCTGTTCTGGTCATTCATGTGAGTTTGTATTCTCTTTAGTCCTTTCAGCTTAATGATTCATTGTATATGAATAACAATTAAGCCATTTTCGTCGCCTAGTTTGCGATTTGATCGGTTGAACTTACTCCAGACTGTTAAAAAGTAAGCATAAATGCCATGACTGCCTGATATTGTCTTATTGAGGTTGCTTGACTGCATACTTGACAGTTGACACCTTCCTCTACAAACAAATAGTGATTTAGGTCAAAATTTGATTGGATCTTCATGTTGATTTCACTTTGATGCTGAAGTTCTTGTTATAAGGAGATTGATCAAGTTAATTGAGGGATACTTGAGTAATTATTTAACAATGTTTTGCAGGGAACTGAAGATGAAGTGGTGGATTTTTCTCATGGTAAGCACCTTTGGGAGCTATGTAAAGAGAAGTATGAACCTTTGTGGCTCAAAGGGGGAAACCATTGTAATTTGGAACTCTACCCTGAGTACTTAAGGCATCTTAGGAAGTTCATCTCAGCCATCGAGAAGCTACCACGTCCTTGTAATGTATCTGAGCAACCTAAGGATCAAGCCGACCAACCTTTGAACAATGCAGACCAAAGCAAAGAGAAATCCGGGCCAAGCACTGACCATAGAGAGAAGGGTAGGCCAAGTTTTGGGCAGAGAGAAAAATCTAGGCTAAGCACAGACAACAGAGAGAAAGCAAGAGCAAGCACTGACAAAAGGGAGAAATCAAGAAAGAGCTTTGATCGAAATATGAAGGCTAGGAACAGCACAGATCATTCAGAGCGGGCAAGGAATAGTTTTGATCGGTTAGATATGAACCATAGAAGCCTTTTTTCTTTTTCTTATTCTCTTTTCTTTGAATTGACCGTTGGAACTGATTATGGCATGCAGCTTGGGAGAGATGGTGCGATCTGTCGGATTATGCAATGTTGATTGCTTGAAGCAGACAGCTGCTGAGGTTTGAGTAAGGAACTGTTCAGGAGTTCTTGCACTTTGCGGTTGTAAATTTCATTTCCTCTATTGTCTGGTTGATAGCCTGGGATGTTTCTGTAACAATGATTGCTGCTAGTTCTTCCCGAAACAAGTATCAGACATGCAAATCCTCACTTTAGATGGTTCATTTCTTTTTTCTTCGTTATTTCTTCGTCGGGTTTAATTCGAAATAAGCAGAATGTAATGAAGATGGTAGGTTATGGATATGGAGTTTATAATATATATGATCAGCAAATGCATCAAGATTTTATTTGCAACTATCTTTACACAGTTGCTTTCCATGATGTTGCGTGTGTTATAGTAGCAATTCAATTCATATATTGGCAAAACAGAAGAACAAGAGGGCTTGTGGGATAAACGGTATCGTTTATGGTAGGTGGCATGATTCAGAAAGTTAGAACTGATTCTCCCATGAATGCTCTTTTTTCCGAAACTTGTGCTAGAAATATGCTATTACTATGACAATAAAAGAGTAGTTGATTGCGCCAGAAGCACAGGTCTTTGATAAACAAAGGCCTTCCCTTCAAAAAGAAAGAGAAAGAGAAAGGCCTTCCTTGTCTATGGTGCTATACGATCAATCAACCATTTTTCACCTGAAATTTTCAATTTTACTGTCAAGAACATTTACCCAAAGCCCAACAGTGGGCACCAGTCTCAAACCAATGTACTTATAGGCAACAACGTTCTACTCTGAAACTGAAGTATAAAAAACAAAAATTAAAAAATAAAGGGATAATCTTGTAGTAGGCTGCTGAAATGGCAGAATCTAAGCCTTACAATTCCAAAAGACATGTAACTCCAAATTCAAAGCTTCCCACGTTTTTTTCCATTTTCTAGAACCCTCCACTTTCTCTCTTAAACCCTATTCAGTAGGGTTTTTACTCGTTTCCCTCAAGACCCACAGTTATCTTCTTTCTATTTTCTTTCCCGACTCTCTCTTTCTATAGGGCTTTCCTTTCATGGCTCCTGTTCTAAGTAGAAGCTTAGTTACCCCATCTTTAGCTTCTCTCCCTTTGACAAACCCCAACAAGGCCTTCAATCTCAGAAGAGCTTTTCTTCCTCGAAATGGTCTCAACAAAGCCTTTTCTTGCACTGGGTTAAGGTGGAAACTTGAGAGGAGAAACAACCGGATTGCGGTTCGGTGTGAGGCGTCGGCAGTTGCTGAGAAAGATGCCGAAGAGACCTCCGGGGAGAAATTTGAGTATCAAGCCGAGGTGGGTTTCTTCTGCTTTTCCTGGGTTTGCTATTCTTTTCTATTCTATATCTATTTGGGTTTTTGGTGGAGCATTTGTGGGCTTACTTGATTGCTTTATGAGAAAATGAAGGAAAATGATATTACTTGATGACTATGAGACTTGAAAGTTACTGCCTCTTCTATTGGATAGAGCTTTTGTTGGTTAACAGTAGGTGTTTGTTCATATTGACTGTTTTCATCCTATACTTTCGATTCTGAAATTGATACAAGTTTACAAATGGTTGCAGGTCAGTCGCTTGTTGCATTTGATTGTTCACAGTCTATACAGCCACAAAGAGGTGTTTTTGAGAGAGCTTGTAAGGTAAATTTATTTCTTTCTATAACTAACTTTTATACATTTTTTTATACTCCTAGTTTATATTGAGATGTCTGGCTCCATAGGTTTTGATACATCGTTTTGTGTTTGAATTTGTGAGATTTCTATTGGAAAACTTTCCTGCTACATTACTTTTGGTTTAGTTGGTTTCCTGTGTCGAATACTGATGAAGTTCTGTTTTTGTTCTCCAGTAATGCAAGTGATGCTTTAGATAAGCTTAGATTCTTAAGTGTGACTGAGCCCTCTCTGCTTGGAGATGCTGGGGAACTAGAGATACGCATCAAACCTGATCCAGATAGCGGAACTATCACTATCACGTACGCTTGTTTATGACCTTTCTTCCTGAAAAAATTGAAATGATAGAGGCTTATTTATTTAATTTTTAATGGATTTGCAGAGATACTGGTATTGGAATGACAAAAGAAGAGCTCATCGACTGTCTCGGAACAATTGCACAAAGTGGTACCTCAAAATTTCTCAAGGCTCTTAAGGTAATCTTTTGTATTTTGTAATTAAATCTCTTTTTCTATAAAATGAAGAAAAAAACATGTTTTTTGCACTTACTTACCATCTTGTTATCTGTAGGAAAATAAGGATCTAGGGGCAGACAATGGTTTGATTGGTCAATTTGGTGTTGGATTCTATTCTGCTTTTCTTGTTGCTGAGAAGGTAACATGCTATCTGCTTAATTGATATCTTGCATTATGATCTTCTGCTTACTCCGCGAAAGAATTTGTCGTTCAATAATTTTCAAGTTAGGTTGATAATTGGATTTGCTTACTTATATTATTTCCTGATTAGGTTGTTGTGTCTACAAAGAGCCCAAGATCTGAGAAGCAGTATGTTTGGGAAGCTGTAGCAGACAATAGCTCCTATGTGATTAGGGAGGAAACTGATCCTGAAAAGCTTCTACACCGTGGTACACAGATTACACTTTATTTAAGGGTACTCTATCTATTAATCCCTTTTTTCCCTATTTCCATACTGCTTGAATATTTGTGTGTATCTATTAGCATTTATGCGTTTACATATTAAAAGAAGAAAGCAATAGAATTGAGATTTTAATGAAGTGTAAATTGTTATAATTGCCTTAAACATTCTGGTTCAAATGTACAATTATTCTGTGTGCCACATGTGGTCTAAGATATTGTTCTCTTGCAGTCAGATGACAAGTATGAATTCTCGGATCCCACCAGAATTCAGAATTTGGTGAAGAATTATTCCCAGTTTGTTTCTTTCCCCATCTACACTTGGCAGGAAAAATCAAGAACAGTTGAGGTTAGTGTACACATTTCTGTTCTAGGTTGGATATCTTTGCTTCCTTCTCTATTAGTCCTTTAAGAAAGAGGAAACAATTTACAAAATATTAAATGAGTATTTGTTGTCCCCCACTCCTTTGTGACTCTCTTCGCTCTCACTGCTGATTTTATCCCTCATGGATCGCTCAAGTTGTTTTAACTGGTGTAAAGATTCTCACCATGCTTGTATTTATAAAAACTTTAAAAGTATTTGTTTATTTTGAAGATGTTGCCACCTGGCTTATGCCCTTTAAAATATTTTATTTTTCCTTATCTCCATAGTCAATGCCAAAGAGTCACTCTGTTTTGTTATGAGCACTTGATTTCTGAGCACATTGAAAATGTAGCTCTTTAACAGTTCTTTAATGTATTTTATCTTTGAGTAGGTGGAGGAGGAAGAAACACCAAAAGAAGGAGAAGAAAAGCCAGAGGTAACCATGCCATGCTTTGTGATATTATTGTTGTAGCAAACTTTCTTCTTGGTATATAATGTGTTATAGTCGGCTTTCGTGCTTGTTGACAGGGTGAGAAGAAAAAGAAAACAACTAAAACTGAAAAGTATTGGGACTGGGAATTAGCAAATGAAACAAAACCAATATGGGTGAGTATTTGTTCTGTCTGCTCAATAATTTACAATTTATGATAGTGCTTTTTCTTAAGAATATTTCTCCATTTTCCATTTAGTTTTATATACCATATTTATTTATTTATTTAACATTTTTTTTTTTTTTGGGGGGGGGGGGGGGGGGGGGGTTCTGTTGTAGATGCGAAATCCAAAGGAAGTTGAAAAAGATGAGTACCATGAATTCTACAAGAAGACATTTAACGAATTCTTGGATCCTCTTGGATACAGTCACTTTACTACTGAGGTATGTATGCATTTGTAGTTTTATGAATTAACCTCCTATGCATAGATAGAGTCATAAAAGTTTCTTTGAAAATCATGCAGGGTGAGGTGGAGTTTAGGGCTGTTCTATACATACCTGGCATGGGTCCTCTCAACAACGAGGATGTAATAAACCCTAAAACCAAGAATATACGTTTGTATGTGAAACGTGTATTTATCTCAGATGATTTTGATGGAGAGCTGGTAAGTATTAACCTGGTTATTTGATAGCTCTGTCTGTTTTGTATGAATTTTGCTGTAATGAATTCTCTGATGGGAACTTATCATGGTGCTTTGCATGGAATAAAATTCAGATGACTAGAAATTATTATAACTGAAAAGTTTTAGTCTGTTTGATTTGATATCTTGGTCTCCATCCACCTCTTGCTTGGTTATGGTAAGGCCATTAAAGGGTTCTTTGTTTGAACTAGAAAAATATTTCTACAATCTACTTCTATATGGCAAGCAAAGATAAATTGCAGACAGGCACCAAAATATGGGAAAAAGGGTTGTTTAATTTCTTTTATTATGTTCTCTTTCTTAAAGAAACTGAATCATGAAATTGCAAGTAGGGGCTGTGAAGTTGTAATAGATAGTCTGTCCTTTTGTTTGTAGCTTATGTCATCATTCTTTAACTTGAATTTGACCCGAATGTTGTTTTGCAGTTTCCTCGGTACTTGAGTTTTGTGAAGGGTGTTGTCGACTCGGATGATCTTCCCCTTAATGTTTCTCGCGAGATCCTTCAAGAAAGCCGAATTGTAAGATTATTTTGTTTATAGTTTTGTAGTCTTATCAACATAAATTTTATACTTCCACATGCAAGCACATTAATCCTCAAATTTTTTATTCTCAGTTTAGGGTCTATGAACAACTCTGCTAACTAATTAGTAATTAGTGTTATGTGCCGTGCTAACTATTTTATGGTTATTATGTATTAGGTGAGAATTATGAGAAAGAGGCTTGTCAGGAAAACTTTTGACATGATTCAAGAGATTTCTGAAAGTGAAAATAAAGAGGTATATAATATGATATATGTTTTTTCTCCATTGCTGACCTGAACTTTGTCGATTAACTTGGACGATGGTGAACTTGATTACAGGATTACAAAAAATTCTGGGAGAACTTTGGCAGGTTTCTAAAGTTGGGCTGCATTGAAGACTCTGGTAATCACAAGCGTATAACACCATTACTGAGGTTTTACACATCAAAAAGTGAAGAGGAATTGACTAGTTTGGATGAATATGTTGAAAATATGGGTGAGAATCAAAAGGCTATTTATTACTTGGCAACCGACAGCTTGAAAAGTGCCAAGACAGCTCCATTCCTGGAGAAGTTGGTTCAAAAAGACATTGAGGTATGTTTGTAGATTTGGCATGATGTATAAGGTTCTGAATATGAATTGAATTTTGTTCTTTAGGCTGCTACACGTGAAATTTAATTAGTTCATAATTATGTGATTAAAATCGATGGATATTGTCAAGCGAATTACCTGAATCATCTTTGGGTAGTGTATTGGAAATACTAATGAAAGAATTGGCTTAAGAATAGAAAAGAGTTAACCTTTGGTTGTTTCCTGTAGTTGATAAGATGGAAGAGATTTTTTTTTCCTTGGCACATGTTAAACCATTGTTTCTGTCCTCTGCCCCTTAATAGCTAATGTGGTTTCTATGCTTGTTATATTGATGTTCCATGATAACTAATGTAGCTTGTTCTTTTTTAGGTTCTTTATTTAATTGACCCCATCGATGAGGTTGCCATCCAAAATCTGCAGACCTACAAAGAAAAGAAATTTGTTGATATTAGCAAGGAAGATTTAGAACTTGGTTAGTATTTATGATTTCTTCCTTTCTGTCCGGTGTGATCTCTGGCACTCTTGCTCTTCATTCTGATGGCTTTGCTATGCATCTAATGGAATTTGTTGTCATACCAGGTGATGAAGATGAGGTAAAAGAGAGGGAAACTAAACAAGAATACAATCTTCTCTGTGATTGGATAAAGCAACAACTTGGAGACAAGGTGGCCAAAGTCCAAATTTCAAAGCGTCTAAGCTCATCACCGTGTGTGCTTGTTTCTGGAAAGTTTGGATGGTCAGCCAACATGGAAAGGTTAGCAATTTTCTTTTAGTTCTCAACATGAGTCATAGACATATATATAGAACCTATTCTTCAAATAATATTTTCAATGCATTTTGCAGGTTGATGAAAGCACAAGCTCTTGGGGATACGGCGAGTTTGGAGTTTATGAGGGGAAGGAGGATACTGGAGATTAATCCAGATCATCCAATTATTAAAGACTTGAATGTAAGACCTAGTTAAAATTGATGGAAGATGTTCTAATTTAAGTGTACCTTAACAAGATTTATTTTTTAGTTAGTTAGTGGAGAACTTGGCAGAATAAAAACGGTTGAGAGACATCTTGAGACCCTAGGAGACCAAGACATGCTCCATGCACAAGTCAATATGGCACAATCACAAAGAAGAATGACAGCTTTTCTACAACAGTATTAGTTTAGATAACTAGTGATTACGTATGATTGGATACAGTAGCAGTTGCACTAATGTGATGTGTGCTCCGATTTGACAGAGCAATCGTCCTTTTTTTAGCCATAGTTGCTATCCTCTTTTTTTTTTCTCTGACTTCATAGGCCAGTAAGCCAATTATTCCTATCACAGTTAGGATGTTAATTTTGGTTATGTTCCTTGCAGGCTGCATGCAAGAACGCGCCGGATAGCAGTGATGCCAAGGGAGCTGTTGACTTGTTATATGATGCAGCATTGATCTCGAGTGGTTTTTCCGTAAGTGAACAAAATTATTTGGTTTGTTAGCTTAACAAATTTGCAGATTTTCACGTATATTATTCTTACCTTCTTTATTGTGCAGCCTGACAGCCCTGCTGAGTTGGGTAACAAGATATATGAGATGATGGCAATAGCACTTGGAGGAAGATGGGGTAGATCAGAGGAGGATGAGGTAGAAGCATCAGAAGTCAATGCTGCTGAAACTCATTCGACTGCCGATGAAGGTTCAGAGGAGGCCCAAGTTATCGAACCATCGGAAGTAAGGACAGAGAGTGATCCTTGGCAAGATTAAATTCCCTCTAAATTCAAACCAAAATTTTCGTGTATCATTTGATTGTTACTAATGAAGTAATCCAGAATGAGAGTAGGAACTAGGAAGGAAGGAAAAAAAAATTCTTTTTGTGGGTTGGGTTGTGGAGAGTAGGTGTAATGCAGTGTAGTGTTTATGAAAGGGGAAAGGACGGAAGAAGTGGAGTTATGAAAGGAAAAGAGTTTAGTAGTGATAACGGCTTCTGGCTGTTTCTTTCATGGTTAAAGTTTTCATGCATGACGACATCAAAGCGTTTATTGCTATCTCAAACCGATCATCCGGATTCACCGAGTGAATGCAAATGGTGGTTTTTATTTATTTATAATTTATGTTTGTGTTGTGATTAATAAAATATGAAAATTTTATATTAAAATTTGTATTGATGAAAAAATAAAAATATTATTTTTAGTTCTTTTGTTTATTTATATTTATATATAATTTTTATTTAATTTAAATTCTTAACTTTTTTTTTATTATTATATGTTAACCTATTATTTTCACATTGTGTAATCCCATGTGCTTGGGATTATCATGTCTCCATTCATGTTTTACTCATGTTTTAAGGTTTTACCTGGGTGTGTCCTTTTGGCCCGGGAAGGAATTTGCTTCGGGAGATGCCGAATTTGCTTCTGAATGGATCATATTCATGGACCATAATCTTGACTTAAATGACGGAACTTAGAGAAAAATTACCTTCATGGACAAAGATTGCAGACTTAAATGAGGTCAGCCTGACAGGTTAAAAGGAACAGTCATACAAGATAAGAGTTCAAAGGCTCAAGCTGCGTCGTGAGCTCACCTTCCTCCTCCGCGCTATCCTGTCTTACCTCCCTCAACCCACCATGTCAACCACCGTCACTAACCCCCACATCCTGGTGTTCCCCTTCCCAGCTCAAGGCCACATGCTCCCTCTTCTGGACCTAACCCACCACCTCTCTCTCCATGGCCTAACCATCACCATCCTAATCACCCCTAAAAACCTCCCTTACCTCTCCGCCCTCCTCTCCGCTCACCCTTCTTCCATCACTCCCCTCATCCTCCCCTTCCCTCCTCACCCTTCCATTCCCGCTGGCATCGAAAACGTCAAAGACCTCGGCCACTCCAGTAACCTCCTCTTCTTGACCTCTCTTTCCAAACTCTACGACCCTTTACTCCACTGGTTCAACTCTCACCCCAACCCTCCCGTCGCCATCATCTCCGATTTCTTCCTGGGTTGGACCCATCACCTTGCCCACCAATTAAAAATACCCAGACTCACATTTTCCCCTTCCGGTGCTATTTTAGCTTGCATCGATGATTACTTATGGAGCAACGTTGAAAAGTTTAAGCTTTTAGACGAGATTAACTTTTGTTCTTTGCCTGGTTCCCATGTTTTTAAAGCCGATCATTTGCCTTCTCTTTTTCGGTTGTATAAAAAATCTGATCCTGATTCGGAGTTTGTCAAGGATTGCAAGATCGCAAACTCGAGTAGCTGGGGCACCGTTTTCAATTCCTTCGACGCCATGGAAGGCGAGTACATGGAATATTTGAAGAAAAAGCAGGGTCATGATAGGATCTTCGGAGTTGGCCCGCTTAATTTAGCAGTTCCGGGTCCCTCGGGTCGGGGAAATGAGGCTTCGGGGTCTGACCTGAGTGACTGGGTACTGACTTGGCTTGATGGATGCCAAGACGGGTCTGTTGTTTATGTTTGTTTCGGGAGTCAAAAGCTGTTGAAAAGGGAGCAAATGGAAGCTTTGGCTGCCGGGCTTGAAAAGAGTGGCACCCGTTTTGTTTGGGTGGTGAAAACGGGTACGACCCAAGAGCATGCTGATGGATTGGGAGTCGTGCCCGAGGGGTTCGAGGAGCGGGTGGCGGGTCGGGGTGTGGTGATAAGGGAATGGGCCCCGCAAGTAGCCATACTGAGTCACAAAGCGGTGGGTGGGTTTCTGAGTCACTGTGGGTGGAACTCGGTGTTGGAAGGGATAGTGGGTGGGGTCATGATATTGGCGTGGCCCATGGAGGCGGACCAATTTGTGAACGCAAGGCTGTTGGTTGAGAATTTGGGCGTGGCCGTTAGGGTGTGCGAGGGTTCCAACTCGGTTCCTGACCCGGACGACTTGGGTCGTGTGATTGGTGAGTCAATGCGCGAGGGATGCCGAATGAAGGAGATGGCTAATGAGTTAAAGAAAAAGGCATTGGAAGCCGTGACCAATGGCGGAAGCTCAGTCAATGACTTGGTTAGGCTTGTCGGAGAATTGCGTAAACTTTGAGCGGGAATTCGTTGGGTGTCTGTTCATTGGATTAATGTCGGATCGTTATCAATAATTTCGGGTTGAAAATATATATATAATATATATATATATTATATACATATATATTGATAACGATCCGACATTATTTATATATATATATATAAAATTTTATATCTCACCAAAAAAAAAAAAAATTTTATATAAAAATTATTCAAATTTAAATTATATTTAGTTTGTATTTAAATTTGAAATTATATAATTTGAAATTATTTTAATTCTAAAACTCTTCAATTTGAATGAAGAAATTTGCTAGAAATTTTTAAATTTGTAATTCAAAAAATTTAATTAATCATATTAATGTATTTATAGATAATGGTTTTTTTACACATAATATTGCCTTACAAGACAATTTAAGTTAAGAGTTTCTTATATAGGTGTTGGCTTATTTTAAAAATTGAATTGGCATAAAAATTTATCATTTGAAACCCAATTTTAATCAAATTAAATCTGTAAATTAGACATATAATTTAATCCATGAGCAAGTTTATTCGATTTATATGACTATAATTTTTGAGGAAATAGAACTTTATAGCAATTAAAGACCTTAATTATAGTCTAATGGTAAAAGAGTTAACCCAAATAAAGAAACGGGTGGTTTGAAACCCATGGATTGTTTGCAAGGAAAACACAAAAACAGGCTTTAAGGAGGGTTTAAGCTTTGAAGCCGGCTGGTTGGGTAGCTCCACGATTGCATTCCCTTCGCTTTGTTTCTCTTCTAAGATCTCACCCATTCTTCCCTTCTCGAATCTTTCATTTAATCTCGACCACTCGAAACATTTGCCATGTTTTCCTAGAAAAAGAGAAGGAAAATCCTTAAGCGACTTTTTTTTTTTGGGCGAATTATTGTATCTTTCAGCTTGGAATTGGAGCAATTTGTTATATACAAAAAGAACATAGTTCAAGCATGTGGAGAAGCTTAGTTAAACAAGCTTCGAACAGAAAAAAGTTTAAATTTGTCCCTGAGCAATATACTTCCTCAAGTTCTTCGTGTTGTTCTACAGGGTTTTCTCAGGGTACGGTTTATTCCAATTCATTCAGACCTTCCAAGGCCAAAAGCAGCGGCTTTTATGGGTGCCTGGTTCTGGGTTTTCAAGAAAATGGCGTCTTCTCTTTGCAAAAGGATGATGTCTGCAGATTCAGTTTGTCTCGATCAGGTAACCCTTTAAGTATTTCTTTGAAATTTCGGAATTTGAAAGGGTATGCAAATGCTGCTGAGGCTGTTATTTCTACCGAAGAGGACCTTACTGGGTCTGAAGAAATCCATGAATTAATAGAAGTTACGAGAAGAGAAGAGAAGAAAGAGTCTTTTTCAAAGCAACCAAAGCAAATGGAAGGAAGAGTGGGGGTTGCAAAGTACAATACGTTAAAGAAGAGGCAAATAAAGATAGAGACTGAGGCATGGGATGAGGCAGCTAAAGAGTACCAAGAATTACTCGCGGATATGTGTGAGCAAAAGCTTGCTCCGAATTTGCCTTATGTAAAGTCGTTGTTTCTTGGTTGGTTTGAGCCATTGAGAGATTCTATTGCCGCTGAGCAAGAGTTGTGCATAAGGAATATAAGGATAAGGCATGCTGCTTATTTTAACGAGTTGTCAGCGGATATGATGGCGGTTGTTACAATGCACAAATTAATGGGGTTGTTGATGAGTGCTACTGGTGGAACTGGGGGTATTAGAGTCATCCAGGCTGCTTGCCAGATTGGTGAAGCCATTGAACATGAGGTGAGAAGATTATGAATGTTTGAATTGGATAATTTTTCTTTTTCTCGGGTTGGCTGCGTTAGGTTCAATGAGTTTGTTTTCTTAACATAATAATTTGGAGGATTATGTGATTTTGATATATGTCTATCTGTGAATGGACAAACGCATGAAAACTGTGAGCCTTTGTTTTGGTTGATAACATGATATATGTATATATACATGTATATGTATAACATTATTCCTGGAGTTTATATTATTCTATTGTTAGAAATATCCTTATGTTACAAAGTAGAACTTACTTATAGATTCAGTATTCTGGTTGGTGGGATAATTTCTAAAAGTTAACATGGTGATTGGCAACATTTGAGTAGTTTTGTCTTTCATAGGACAGTTCACTGTGGAAATGAATTTGGGATTTAGATTATTAGCAGAATTCCATTTTCCACTTCATGTGATAGAATTTGTGAATTCCTTGACAATATAGATTCAGGCAACTTAAGCAGGGTATAAAAAGCACATCTATCCGGGGCAATTCTTACTTTGCATTAATTTCCCTGTAAGGTTTTTTATTAGAGGAATTGGTTAGTATTAAAGCAAGTTGAAGATACGTCAAAACTATGAAGTTTTGGATTCTCTTAGATGTAACATTTTATTGACAAGGATCTGTTGTTTCTTTTATTGCTTAAAGATGCAAGATAGAGCTGCCTATTTTAGATTTATATCATAGATTTGTGCCCTATACTCAAGAAGTTGCTATTTCTTGATGAGAACTTATTTATGGTTGTATCCTGTGTGGATCAGGCTAGGATACAAAAGTTCTTGGATAAGACAAAAAAGAAGAACACAACAGATGCAAAACCTGATGCTGAACCTGAACCTGTGACCAATGAACAAGAGAAACTGGCCAAAGACAATGAAAAACTAAGGAGAAAGGTGACTCAGCTGATAAAAAAGCAAAAGGTGCATCAGGTGAGGGAAATAGTGAAGGGGCATGGTACTTCAAAGCCTTGGGGTCAGGATGCACATGTTAAGGTATGTGATGTTAGCAGTTGTAAAATGTTGAAATCTATTCTGGTTTTGTTCTGTTCATAATGTTATATCCTGGTGTTGCCCTTTATAGGTTGGCAGTCGTCTGATTCAGTTATTGTTGGAAAAAGCCTATATACAACCACCAGTTGATCAGTTAGGAGGTGGCCCACCTGATATTCGACCTGCATTTGTACATGCTCTAAGAACTGTCAGCAAAGATGGAAAGTGAGTAACTACATCAAATGCTCTCTCTCTCTCTCTCTCTCTCTCTCTCTCTCTCTCTCTCTCTCTCTCTCTCTTTCTTTTCACTTTTCAATTCTCACTCATTCATGCATAACTCACATCAGAGTATTTATTTTTGTGTTTATCCTTCATCAGCAAAGGCACTAGGAGATATGGTGTTATTGAATGTGATCCGCTAGTTCACAAAGGCCTTGAGAAAACTGTAAGTGGAATAACTAAATGCCTTTAACAAATGGTGCTTAACAAGCATACCATTCATAAATAATTTCCCCCTTGAATAAATCTTGATTCTTGAGGTATATGGATGAACTAATCTTTGCTTGTGCAACCAGGCTAGGCATATGGTCATTCCTTATATGCCAATGTTAGTGCCTCCTCAAAACTGGACACGGTATGAATTCAAGGTTCTATCTTTTTAGAGTTTATTTTCCCCTGCTTCTATCGATTCCCCCCCAATCGTTCAGATACATTGACAGCTTGTTCTAATTTATTCCTGCTTATTTAAATATCTTCATACAAGGGTTGCTCTCTCAACATTAAACAGCTTCTTCTTCTTTTTATTTTTATTTTATTATTATTATTATTAATATTTCACTTGTTCAGTTCCTAGTAACTCGGTTTATCTCTGACAATTTTGTGATATTTTGGCAGGTATGACCGAGGTGCGTATTTGTTTTTGCCATCATATGTCATGCGAACACATGGAGCAAAACAGCAACGTGAAACTGTTAGAAGAACTCCAAAGAAACAATTAGAGCCTGTTTTTGAGGTTTGAAATCCTTGAGATTTATATGTTATTCGTTCTTTACGTTTTCTTTTTAATGTGAAACAAGGTCGATAAATTCTTGTCGTTCACCAACTTTATATCACTGTTTGATATACTATCTGCATCATTGCAATGATTCTTTTATATGTTGTGCATCAGGCTCTGGATACACTAGGAAATACCAAATGGAGGATAAATAAAAGGGTTCTTGGTGTAGTAGACAGAATATGGGCTAACGGAGGCCGTATCGCAGACTTGGTTGACCGCGAAGATGTGGGTACCTGCAAAATAAGCTGAATCTGATTTGATTGTTGCTGGTTTCTGTTCTTTTTTATATATCATTTTTCATTTTCTGAAAGAGAGAAATTCATTCAATTTGATGTGAAGTCTATTGTTTTATTGCTGCTTGAATATTAAAATCTGCAATTCTGTTTTCTCAAGTTAATGATCTTCGATCACTTTTTGTTTTTTATACTTTAAACAGGTTCCACTGCCTGAGGAGCCAGGCACTGAAGATGAAGCAGAAATTCGGAAATGGAAGTGGAAGGTTAAAGCTGTCAAAAAGGAGAATAGAGAAAGGCATTCACAGCGGTGTGATGTTGATCTTAAACTTGCTGTAAGAAGCTGTCTTAATCAGTAACAACTACTTACTGTCATATCAAGTTCTGATATATGGCATGTTAATTTTTTTCTGTTGGAGATAGGTGGCTAGAAAGATGAAGGATGAGATTGGCTTCTACTACCCACACAACCTTGATTTTCGAGGCCGAGCATACCCTATGCACCCATATCTAAATCATCTTGGCTCTGATCTGTGTCGAGGTGTCTTGGAGTTTGCAGAGGGACGCCCCCTTGGAAAGTCAGGCTTAAAGTGGCTGAAGATACATTTGGCAAATTTATATGCTGGAGGAGTGGACAAGTTGTCCTATGAGGGTCGAATAGCATTTACAGAGAATCATTTGGATGATATTATTGATTCAGCAGACAAACCTCTTGAAGGAGGGCGCTGGTGGTTGAGTGCAGAGGACCCTTTCCAATGCTTGGCAGCATGTATTAATCTCTCCGAAGCATTGAGGAGCTCCACTCCAGAGACTACAATTTCACACATGCCTGTCCACCAGGTATCTTTTCCCTAGCAGAATTGAACAAGTACATTGTGAATTTATTATTTATCTGCTAGTTCCTTGGATGATAAGTCAAATGCTCCTAGAAACCAACATATATACATGCATATATTACACAGTTCCTGGAAAACCAACATAGATATGCAAACACGTGTATGCATGCCTATTCTCTAGAGTTTGGAGGTATTTTCCTTTTGATGATGCAGTAAAATCTCCATCTAGGATTAGTTGTGATTACCATTGCTGTGTTGGAAGATGAGGCTGTGTTTGCTTCATGCCAACCAGTGGTTGATAATTGTAACCACAAAAAATATGCTTATATTTATGTGATTATATTGCCATTTTATTGCTGTTTTTATGGTGTTGACAATCATTTGATGTAACTCTGCTTTGAGTGTTTCATCATATTTCAATATTCTGAAGCATAATATTGGGTCTTTATGTCTTAATCTCCTGCAAGGATGGTTCATGCAATGGTTTGCAACACTATGCTGCCTTGGGAAGGGATAAGGTAATGTGCTTTGCTATTTGTCATACTTCATACCAAGGTTTTATCCAGCTTTACCAAATTTGGATGTCTCTAATTGTTTGCCTTAACTAAAAGCAGAAAGCATTAGCAATTGATTCCAATTATGCTCTTAACTGTACTGTTAATTAGAAATCAAAGGAAATATCCAATCAAGATTTAGGGTATGTCTATAGAGGAAAAGGGATTTAAAGGATTTACAGGGGTTAGAGTGAGGGAAAATGCTCAACTACATCCATACATGTGACATGTTGATTTTTGAATGTGGTATTTTTTATCCCAGGTTTGCACTCATTTTATAGAATGGCTTCTTCACTCATAATGAGTGAAAAGTCATTAAAATTGTATTAAATTCAGTAGTCTATTCATCTCCATGTTAATTGAATGGAATGTACTAATAGTGAATGAAATATTTATATGATTGACTAAATTTGCTTAAATATGCACGAGTAACTTTCATTTTTTTCTTTGTTATGTTAATTGAATTGCTTTGGCTTTCAGTTGGGAGCAGCTGCAGTGAACCTTGTTGCAGGAGAGAAACCAGCTGACGTCTATTCTGGAATTGCTGCCCGGTAATTATTACTTTCTCTTTCTAGTTCCGTTCACTGCCCATGCAGGGGCTGGAGACTCCACAATTTGGGTTTATATATAAATGCTAACTAATGGTGCTTTAATAGCTGGGTTGGATAGGTCTTACCTCTTTAAACGCCAAAGGCTAAGATCATGTTCCTTTAACCTAATATCCCTAATTTCTCCAAACATTGCCTTCCATAAATTCGAAGCAGGTAGACTAACCTAATTATTACCTACATCAATATCTCTCTGTGCAGTATTGTTTGGTGCTGGGACATCAATTTTTCCTTAAAATCATTCTATTGGGGAATTTGGAAATTTTAGCTGAAACACTGTTGGAAAAGATCAAAAAAATAAAACTGCAATCATGATTCTGATAAGAATTCTTTACAATCTTGCATTACACTGCCTTCAATTATTAATATTTGAGTGCAAAGGCAGAGCCCTTTTCTGGAACTTAGAGGAATGCACATTAATGAATTTGTATGAGTTGTATCATGAATTCATAGATCCACATATTTCTGTAAACAGTCTGATCCATGTAAGTCTATGATTTGCTCATTTAACTTTTAGATTTTTACCTGGTTTCTCAAGGCTTCAAGATTTGTTTAAAAATTGTCTTGGAATGTTGAGTTTACCAATTTTCTCTGGTTGACCTATCAAAATCAGTTTGCCATTCTGGTGCAGAGTTCTTGATATTATGAGAAGAGATGCAGAAGAAAATCCTGCAACAAATCCTGATGCATTACATGCTCAGCTTTTGATCGATCAGGTTTGTTTCATTTTTTTTCTGTTTTTTGCATGAAAAGGGTTGAAATCTATGAAAAAGTTATACTAAATAGGTTTGGAAATTCTTCAATTTTCTAATTTTTATATTTGGCCAACTGAAATTGGAATGCATACACTTGGGTAAGTAGCTCCTGATAGAAAGAGTTTCATAGCTTACACTTTTGTCTATTTTATTACTGATATTTTACCTTCACTATTTCAAATCTTTAGGTTGACCGGAAATTGGTGAAGCAGACTGTGATGACCTCCGTGTATGGTGTTACTTATGTTGGTGCACGTGAACAGATCAAGAGAAGGTTGAAGGAGCGATGTGCAATTGCAGATGATACAGAGCTTTTCATTGCATCTTGCTATGCAGCAAGAGTAAGGAATTGTTTGTGTGTGCATGCATGCATGCATGTGTCACCGACCAATTAAGGCTTAAATTGCTCATTTTCTTGTATGTGCAGACCACCTTGACTGCCCTGGGAGAGATGTTTCAAGCTGCAAGAAGTATCATGGGTTGGCTTGGTGAATGTGCTAAGGTCTGTCATTTAGTTATGTAATGTTTTCTTTCGGTATGTAATTGTGAATGCTGATAGTCAATAGTTCAGAAATTAGTAAAGGGCTCTTATACAAACAGATTTATGAATGTAACCCCTTCCAAGAAGGCCAGAAAATTAGATTCAAAGAAAAATAAGTAGAAAAGATTATACTTTGACTAGAAAAGCAATTTCATAGATTTTAATATGTGATTTTTCATTGGTTTGGTTCTTGTATTTGTTAGATTTAAAACCTATGAACTCGAAGTTTCAACTGATACTAAAGTAATTTTTAGGAATGTGTGGAAATCCTTTTATTGGCTACCATTGGTGACAGCATCTGGTGAGATCAATTAAATAATTGAGATTGAATATCCTCTTTATTTAGACAATGTCTAATTCAATTAGTGACACCTCACTAATATGTTTTTATGGCTTCCCTTCCACACGCATACTCATGTAGTGTTGGGGGTTTGGTGATGTGAGAAATTCTTCTTCATACATTTAGCTCTCTGTCTTAATTGCTGTGTGATATAGTCAGTCATTGCACTTGAGCATTTAAAGCATGGGCTATGTCTCGTAGAAAATAATCTAATTTTGAATCATTTTTTAGCATACTTCTAGATGCTGACAGACTGAATATGAACAGGTTATAGCTTCGGAGAATCAGCCAGTGCATTGGGTTACTCCTCTTGGTCTTCCAGTTGTACAACCTTACCGACAATTAGGACGGCATCTTGTAATGTTTTAAGACACTCATGGAACTTTAAAATGCTCAATATCTTTATCTTGTACCGTGCAAAAATGAAAGAAAGCATTCCAACATTCTGATGTGTTTTATTTAATGCAGATTAAAACTTCCCTTCAGGTGTTGTGTCTGCAACGAGAAACTGACAAGGTAATTTTCTTTCTTTATCTGTGCCCTTTAGGGGTTCTGTTAGCCAAAAAGAAAAGGATGAAAAATATTTTAAAGTTCCTTCTTCATCCGTCTTTGCAGAAAAAAGTTAACTCATAGATTATATGTCCTTGGCAGGAAACCATTTTATTCATCACCATTGACAGTGCAATTTAGGTTGCACATATTCATATCCATTAGGATGTTGCCATGTGTACCTTACTTTCAAGGCTGCTAAATACGAACTGTGATTGTAGGTCATGGCTAAGCGGCAGAGAACAGCGTTTCCCCCAAATTTTGTTCACTCCCTCGATGGCTCCCATATGATGATGACTGCTGTCGCTTGTAAGAAGGCAGGGTTGAATTTTGCAGGTCCAGAGTGAATCTTGTCCCGTGTGCTTTTTAGTGCATGCATGCGTTCATATCTTTGTTTATCTGAGGAAGTCTAAATTCAATGTTAATTTTGTCACAGGGGTCCATGATTCATACTGGACACATGCATGTGATGTTGATGAAATGAACCGGATACTACGAGAAAAGTTCGTAGAACTCTATGAGGCACCAATACTAGAGAATGTAATGTATCTTTGCCTCTGGATTCTTTATCTTAAAATCTTGAATAGAAAGCATTGATATTTATCAAATCCAATATCAATAAACCCATTTTACCCTCTAGACGTTAAGTAAATTAGAATTCTCATTACTGAATAGCTCCTAGCCACTATGAGTCTACTGCCTATACTTATATATATAGATCTTATCCATCTACTGATTCATTCAGTAATTGAATAGAATGGCCCTTTTAACTCAGTGGTAGATTAACGCCATGATAAGGTGTAAGTCATCAGTTCAAATCCGATAAGGGGCTTTTGGCTTTTTGGGATAATTTAGAAGCTTTCCTTTTTGTAATGTGTGGTGTATGCCTGTCAAATTCAAGTTAAAACAATATAAAAAAGGAATGAGCTCGAAGACATTTTCAAATTTCTAAAAATCATTATAAATGTTTGGAACATTTTTTTCACGAGATAGGTGATGGCATTACCTGCTTTCTTTCATTCATTTTCTGAAGTTCCTTTATGATCTTGATTTCATGTAAACACTTTCATGGAAAAGGTAATATAGAAATGGCGGAGGGACACCCTTACTTTGGAATTTGGATAGAGTTGAATATCTGCAAAGTTATTCATATTTGGGTAGAACATGAGGAGTCCTGTTTATCTGAAAGTGTCATCTTTGGAATTCAATTTTCTCAAACTGAAATGTACATTTGTTGCATTTACTGGGTTATGTTTTCTGCGGATTACATTGATGGTTTCATTTGTGCTTACAGTTGTTGGAAAGCTTTCAGAGGTCCTTCCCTTCTTTAAACTTTCCGCCCTTACCAGAGCGGGGTGACTTTGATCTCAGAGGGGTTCTGGAATCTCCCTACTTCTTCAACTAACCTGATCTAAACTCCATGATGGTTTTCTTCACAAATTTAAATTCCTCAGTCTGTCATTGAGCAACATACCATGGCAGCCATACATTCTTTCACCAGGGGCATGAGATTGTGTAAAGGCAAGCTTCTTTTGCACCCAATTAAGCAGCAATGGCAGAAGTCAATATCTCAAGACTAGGGTGCCATGCCAACAACAATCATTCTCCTGTAGCTGTGGGTACTTCTGTGTATATGTTATACCAAAATAAGCAGTTGGTTGGAGATTCCCTTCAAATCTCATGAAGAAATGAATGGCAAAGAACAGCTCTGAGCCTGACATTCTCGAAGCAAGGCATTTTTGTGTAAGCTGTACAGAACCGGTTGAGGAAGCGACGGAGATAAAGGATGGAAGCTTCAATTAAACATGTAGATCTTCAGCCTTTTGGCAATCATATGAGCAAGAAAGCATAGCAGGAATGGAAGGTCTTTGCATGCTTGCTCAGGCTCTCGAAAGTTATTGCAGGAACCATTGGTGTGCTTGCTGTATATTTCATCAGCTGAAAATTGTCTTTTAGATGCGTAGAAATCCAGATTGATTGTTGAATTAAAACAAAGTCTCTTCTTATAGTAAAAGGGTTAAAATTTATTTATTTAATTAAAAATGTTGTTTCCAATGATACTCTCTCTTTGCCATATATTGGACATCTTCATTTGAGAAGCATTATTAGATCAACTGTCACCAAATTACTATAAACTGGATTTAGCTCGAGAAAGAGCTGTCTCCAACACATGGAAAACCAAAATTTTCAATTCTTGGAACTGAAACGCAAATGTCAACCTTCCTTTTTAGTCAACAACCTTTTGACTGAATGGATAAAAAAGAGTTTTAACATGTTGTAAAGCTTAAGTTTGCTCGATTTTAGAGTACACCAATGTCAAATCCTGGTAGGCATGGATGAAAACTGTTAAGGGCCTAGTAGGCATTCTTGTTAGATTCATCACTACACTGTATGAACCACAAATATTGTTCCTAGAAAGAGCTTAGAACCTAACATTGGTGTTCACAGAACTGCCCAAGAAGACATTTAGTGATGAAGTTCAAAGATCATCAGCAGTTGGACTGGAGAATCTCTCATTAGAGTCGATAAATCTATCATGGCCACAAATTAAGAAAACCAAGTTTATGAAATTGTTCCACCAACCGAAGTTCCTATCTTCGTCAAAAAGGAGAAAGATAACAGTACTACGTCCAGTTCACAGAGGTGCTTGTTCTTCAGAAAGCATTTTGTTTGATCGATGCAGCATTTTGTTTGATCGATGCGAAGGCTGTTGAAAGGTTGTTGGCATGCCTGGATCATGAGAATGGAGAGGTAGCTGAAGCTTCATTGGCAGCTATATGTACTTTGTTGGTGACAAGGTTGATGTGGACTAGAGTGTGAGCCTGTTGAGTGAAGTCATTGGATCAAGTAGGTAAGCATTTTGAAGTACTACTGCATCCAGAGCTCCGTAAATCCTGATGAGTCATGGTGGCATGAACTAGAGAAATCAAGAAGGCTGTAACAGAATACAAGTTTTGATTTGTTTGCGAATTCAGGAGACTTAACCTTGGCAAGTTGGACAAAGAAGTCATATGATCTTGATGACAACATTTTAGACCGTTAGCAGGCAGGATTTGGCCGGCAGCCAACTGCTGTTAAAAATAATTATTGTTGATACAATAAATTCTTGTCATCAATATTGAAAGCATCTTCCCGGTAACATCTATCCATGATCTTTTATTTATATGTCCATCTTTGTTTCCCCTCAATCTTTGTTGGCATCTTTTGACTGTCTCCAAGCAATATTCTCAGTTCACACATAGCTTCTAGCTGTTGTCTGCTAGCTTCCATTCTCCCTAATATGATATGCCTGTTGTAAATCAGATGATACCGTTAAGTCACTTGACATGTCAGCAAAACAATGAATCTCTAAATGGAATGGACATGGCATAGAATATTTTCAAAGCTTTCTAACTATTCGGCATTAGACTATGCTTCCCAGTAGTAACTGACATCCGAAATTGCCAAATTACATGGATTTTTTTTTCTATTGGTTGAAACTCAATGTCCAGGTAATTGCTAGTAGTAGCATTTCTCAAAGCTTCCTTCTAAATTTGGGATTCTAATAAAATAAAACCTTGTTGAATTAGTTCAACTTGAAATAAAGAATGGAATAAAACAAACCTCTATTTCATTGACAATGTCAATATCAGAGGCTTATTTTTAAAAAGCACTTTATTGATCAAAGGTCTAGGCCAACACCAATAACACTAGGTTGACAATCCAGAATTTTTTCAAATAGCAGGAGCTTATCCTTCTAAAATATTCCCTGTTTCAGAAGACAATGGCTTCTTTTTCAATAGAAGATTTTGTAGGTAATGGGGTTCTGAAGAAATTGCTTCCAAAATTATTAGAAGAAGGTTGGGATGACGTTCCAACCTTAAAGCTCATGAACTCAGATGACACAGGTGCAATCAACATGACACAACATCAAAAGGTTAGTTATCCATAGAACAATCATCCCAAGAAAAATCTTTTCGGCTTTGTAAATGAACTAAATTATCACTTGATATTAATATGTGCATGACCTACTATGTTGAACATCTAACCTAGCCCAAACCGAAAGAGGTAAGGTACTAAGGTTAGGTTCTACTTGTCAAAAATTAAGACAAACAGCTAATTCACCCATAAGATTTCTTTTTTTTTTTTATTCTTCAGGAGGCTCTGGAAATCAGAACATACCTTCATGATCGTGCCCTGATGCAATATGGAGATAAGCTAGAGGCCTCCAGGAAATGCCTACCTGAGCTCCTCAACTTAAGCGCTGAGGATCTATCTACACAATTTGGCATGAAGAGGGGACACATTGCACGTTTCACGGATAGAACCAATCCATGCACAGATCCTTTGCCCAATTCATATAGCCTTACTGCAAGGAAAATCATGAGTACACCATCTAGAAATAACAGCATTTACAAGAATTTTGCATCTATCAATTCCGATAAGATGCAAAATACAGCAAAATCCTTTGGCAGGAGCATCACAAATAAAGAAAGGTCTCTGGAAGAATCACTGGCTGATTTCAAGATTAAAGATGGATATGTCTTTAAGGGTATTGTTGCTGCAGGACCAGCTGAGCCTCGAGCCTGTGGTTGTGTACAACCTCCTCTTGTGGTTGACAATGTTGCACCTTACTCTGCTCTTGAAAACATATCAGTTCAGAAATTAACTCCTGAGTATAAGATTGGGATGGAGCGTTTGGTGAAATCTAAGACCCCACCAATGAAAGCTTCAGAACTCTGGCGGGATAAGCCAGCTGTGCTACTCTGCATTAGACGACCTGGGTAAGTCAGAAACATTATGTATCCTATCAATTTCATCAATTTCTTCAACTCTATTTATCTGACACTTAATTGGAAACTTAGTCAAGTAGGATTTTCGTCAATCAATATTCTCAAATTATTAATATTAATTCCAGGCACTGGCCAGAAATGGTAGTAAATGAATAAAAGTAGAGTCATAAAGATCACTTATTAGAACTAAGACAAGAACTAACCGTCTTGTATTAGCATATATTTGGATGCAAGGAACCCCTTTTTCCCTGCCCGCAAAAGGAAGTTATATAATTGAGTTATTTTACTGACAAAGAAACTATGTTTATATCATCTAAACAATGAAAATTGATTGGTTTTGCTATGTCTGTTGCAACATGATAACAGATGCATCATGTGCAGAGCTGAAGCTCACCAACTCTATGCCAAAAAGCCAATATTTGATGCACTGGGAGTTCAGATTTTTGCAGTTCTTCATGAATATATAGAATCAGAGGTGCCTAATATACCTTTATTCAAAATATTGCTCCAATAAACTCCTCTTTTTTCCTATAGATATTAATTTTCTGATGCAGGTAAAAGACTTCTGGCCCCGCTATTGGGGAGGGGTTGTAATCTTTGACCGGGCTATGGGATTCTTCAAAGCTCTTGGAGGTGGAAAATTACTCAAGGACAAGTTTCTATCAGGATTTGTGTTCAATCCGCGGGCTATTGCAAATTATAAACGTGCAAAAGCTATGAGAATAGAGCAAAATTTTAAAGGAGAGGGTGAAATTAAGGGTGGGCTTTTTATAGTTGGCCAGGGAGGAACTGGAATTGCTTACCAATTTATTGAGAGGAATTTCGGCGATTGGGCTCCTGTAGCTGAAATTATAGAGATCTGTGCACGATTACAGGTAATTACCGTGAACTGTCTAATTCCAGATTGTGGTGTTGGTAGAACTTATCACATTATTGTAACCAACTTCTCTTCAATGTGATACAGAACCAACGGCAAGACCAAGGAGCTGCTAGCAAATCACCACAAGAATATGACTGAAGTAGCTTCTCATATTTCTTATCTACTTCAGATTCATGGTACAATAAACTTTCTATCCTTGTCAGCATAAACAAGGTGTTTGTAATTTTCTCAGTCTCTAATGCTTGTACTACTCTCTGTGGCTCGTATTAGTATAAAATTGAGTGATACCACTATTTCAAACGTAAACATTATATAGGTTACACATAGGAAATGAGATACACATTCTCGAATAATGTAGCTTCTCTGGTTTGTGATACCCTCTATTGCTTGGAATGGAAAAGAAATTCAGAAAATGCCATTCATAATAAAAGGAAATTGAATGAAGTAATCATGTACCTTCTCAAAAGACCAAAACCTTATGACTCTTCCAATTCTTCTCCTCCTCCCCCTGCTTAAATAAAATTTTTCCGGAATTATATTGCTTGCAATATCAAACTCTTTTACTAATACAACTTGAACAACTGTGTCGTACATTCTGATCTGATTTTATTTGCAAACTAATTGCAAAATCATGTCTGATAAATAACAATAAACAAATTAGTACTCAAAACCTTTGTGGAATTGACTATCATAGAGCATGCTTCAACCAAATGCAAGAATACTGAATCAATATATGTACAAACACAAAAACACACAAAATTTATCCATATACTAGTACATCCAAGCATATTTGTGTATGTTTTCTACATGATATTTTTGTTAAGACTAATTAACAGTGATTTTTCTGGCATTACTGCCTTTGTGATTGTGTAATTAGGTGTGACTCCCTTCTTTTGAAACCCAATCACACCTACCTCAATCAACCATCTCAACCCTGTCACAAATAAAAGCAAACTTCGGTACCAAAACAGCATATCTAAACAACTTTCTCAATCACTTCTTTCTTCACTCCAATCCTATTCCCATACCAAACCTCATAGAAATTTAATTGCTCTTACACTATCCATACTTTTGACCTTGATTAACCCTAGAATTAGTCTCTAAATCTTAACTTCACTTGTTTTTCTCAACTGCATATTTTCTTTCCAATTGATCTTTCTTGTTATAAATCATTGTAACATGTAGAATTAGGTGAAGAGGCCCAAGGATAAGAAAAGGAGAAAAAGGTGAGCCAGAAAAGTGAGGAAGATAGAGGCAGAGAAGAAGGGGGGAAGAGAGGCTAGAGGAGAATAGGTAAGTAAAAAGATATGAAAAGGGAAAAAGTAATTTTATCATTTAAATTATCATCAAAGGTCCCAAATGGAACTGATCTTATGCATATAAGTTTACCCCTAGACCAGACCTACTCAGCATGTGCACAACCTCAATCAATGGTAATAGAAAACTTGTAAATTAACCTATCGTTGGGCAAAACAATCATAGATTCTGTGCCTGTGCACAAGCTGACAATTTATTCACATATCAGGCAGACATGTAATAAGATGCTTGAGAGGCGTTAATGTTCAAGTTACTGAGGTATGAAGCAAAACTAATATCCCATCATGGAATCATGTCTTACCTCAATCAATTGTTGCTCGCTAAAGATTATCAAATTTATTCTATGAGCACTGTTGTGATACATGTTATACTCTGTCCATATTGAAATCAGGAAATCCAACTCCGCTTTATGTAATAAAAATCCTTCAAGCCTTGAGATAATTGAAGACTAAGCTCCTTAACTGATATTGATATGCTAGCAATTCTGTCACCTAGCAAAAGTAACTTGCTTTTAACATTAACATTTAAGAAGATAATCTTTAAAAATGAATAACCCTCTAGTGCTTGAATCATTTCCCACTTAATTGCAGAATCTCTTCTTTTTATGAACAATCCTATGATTTGATCATTTCAATAGTCAGCTAAAGGTTTTGATATCCTCAGCAACAGTTTTGTACAAAGAAACAGCATCACCAAAAATCTCCACACGAGCATGTTCCATCTTTGAACAAATGGAACCGGACAGCATCTCTTACTAGCATCTCTCTCTGGGTGATCTTAGAAATATACTTAGTGGCATTGTGGCAATCCACACATACTCTAAGATTTTTAACTATGCGTATGGGAAGCCCATGAGGAATAAATATCAACCCAAATGCAATTGCAAGCCTCTCACTGTGGTAATTAAGCATCTTTATTTTCACTGATTCTTCAACATCATGAAGAACAGAGTTCATATCTGGGACATAACCCTCCTCTATCATCCTGTGGTTTAGTTTCTCTAGCTCAGCATATATCTGATCTGAAAATGGACTTGTCTGGTCATCTGCTGAGAAAATGTGCACTTTGCCTTTATATTTGATCCAACTGCATCCCAGTTCCTTTCTCACTCCTTTATTTCTCATTCCCCTCCTTAATTCAGCCACATTATCCCATTTCCCTTTAGCAGCATATATGCTTGACAGTAAGATGTAACCTGCAGGATTGTGGGGCTCTAGTTCTTGGAGAGATGCTGCTGCCCATTTCCCAATTTCCAAGTTTCCATGCAGTCTACATGAGCTAAGTAAGGTAGACCAACCAATTGCATCAGGAGAGAAAGGCATTTTGTTTATAAAACATCTTGCTTCTTCTAATCTTCCAGCTCGGCTAAGAAGGTCAATCATGCAAGTATAGTGATCAACAACTGGCATGATTCCATGCTCTTTTATCATTGACTCAAAATACTGATATCCTTTTTCAACTAGTCCAGCCCTACTGCAAGCTGAAAGAACACCAACAAAAGTAACTCCATCAGGTTTTAGACCATGAGCTAACATTCTTTGAAACAAATCAATTGTTTCTTTGGCTTTCCCGAACTTAGAATGCCCTGATACCAATGCAGTCCAGGAAACTTCATCCCTAAAATTCATCTCATTGAACAGCCGATTGGCATCGTCTAAGTTTCCACATTTGCCATACAAAGTAACAAGTGCATTAGAAACTGTTCTGGAAGAAAATAAGCCAGAAACTATAGCTTGGCCATGAAATTGAGCACCCTCTTCTAAGCTTGCCAGGTTCGCACATGAGCTAATTACACTTCCTAGAGTAAAATAATCAGGATTAATCCCACTTCTCTGCATATCACAAAAGATTCTAATAGCTTCTTCACTATACCCATTCTGGCCATATCCCACTAGCAGCGCTGTCCAAGACACAACATTCTTATGGGTCATCCTCTTGAAAACTTCCTCTGCAGATGTTATGCTTTTGCACTTGGAATACATGTCAACCAGTGCACTACCTACAAAGATATTATCCTTATGATTAGTTCTAATTACAAAAGCATGAACCTGCTTGCCTTCTTCCAGGGCCATTAGACCCCCACAAGCAGTCAACATGCTTCCAAAGGTAAACTGATCCATAGCCAAGCCTTCTACCCTCATCTCTCTAAACAAATCGATAGCCTCTCTATACATACCATTCTGAGTCAATCCGGTGATCATAGTTGTCCAAGATATTGAATCTTTTTCCTGCATAGTATGAAACAACCTCCTGGAATCCTCCACCATTCCACGCCTCAAAAGCCCTGTAATCATTGTGTTATACATTACCACATTCTTCTCTGGGGTTTCATCAAAAACTTGTTTTGTATCACAAACAAACCCTGCTTTTGAATACATATCCATCAAAGGACAACCCACAAACACATAAGATCCAAACCCAAACTTCACAATCTGCCCATGAATCTGCCTACCCAAATCAACACACCCTTGACTAGATGACAATACAAGCATCGTAGAAAACGTAATCCTATTCAAATTAGCCACCCCATCCCTCAACATAGAATTATAACCCTTCACCGCCTCAGTTACCAAACCACGAGAAGCATACCCCGAAATAAAGGAATTCCAAGAAACCCCATCGCGTTGAGGCATGCGATTAAAGATATAATGCATATCCGAAAGATTCCCAGATTTCGAATAAGTGAAAAGAATAGTGTTCCATGAGAAGAGATTTGGTCGGGGAATTTTGTCGAACACATAGCGTGCATATATTAAATCGCCTAGTTTACTGTAAGAATTGACGAGATTGTTTAATAAGAATGTTTCAGGATCCCTTAAGGTTTTGAGAATGCGGCAATGGATTTTCTTTGCCTGGGTTAGGCCACTTGTTTCGGTGCAGATTTTTAGTAACGAACAGTAGTAGTTGGAGTAGGAAGACATTTTTTTCTGTAGAAAACGACTAGTTGGCGGGAAAGGGCGTTAAGGTTTGTTTGGTTTAAGAACCCAAGTCAAAGGTGATCTGCATTTCCCACATGTTAGCTTGGCTCTGCAATCTGCATCCTTGCTCCACAAAACTGGAGTTACACTCCATAGCTGACTGTCAGTACATATATCATAGCCGGTGGCCTTGAGCTTGACATTTTATTCCATTGGGCTATTTTCATTCATTGTCAAGTAGAATCATATAACAGATTTGCTTCTCACAGCTTGGGAGGATCAGAATTCTGTGATATTCAACGTGATTGACAGGAGGACAAGAAGGTAAAAAGGAGAAGATGCTCCTCATTGTTTATTAGAAAGACAGACAGACAGCTTTCCAGGATTTCCTGCCCTCCGGGAGGATTGTTCTGAAGGATTACAGCAAACAGATTTCTATGAAAGAAAATCTGCTTATTACTAATCATATGTAGATATCGTATGTTGATCCGAGTGATAAAAAAGATCTTAATCTCTCTAAAAAAAATCTTAAATTCAAAATTTGTAAATAAAGCAATAGTATAAAAAAAGTCACCTCCATAATAAAATCTGATAAATACTCGACTTTGAATTAATCGAAACTCAATATACTCGACTTTGAATTAATCGAAACTCAATATGAATAATAGATACCAGGGTTTTAGACAAAAAAAAGGAATCAATCTTCTAATAAATTCCAATGTCTAACTTGTCCATGCGTTGATGTCCTGGCGAGGATTTTTACTTTCAATGGAGAAAGATTGAAGAACATTATACCCTTAAAACCATAATAAACAAATACTTCTCACTACCATCTGTAAATTACAGAAGAGACCATCTAATGCTAACAGATATAGCATAAACTCCTATATCACAAAAACTCTCCATCATCAATCTATACATTCTAATCCATCTTTTTCCACTGACTAGGACAGTAATACAATTCCCATCCCATGAAAAAAGGAGAGTTCCATTTCCTACTATATATCTATTGCTCAAACAAGAGAAAATGAAATCACTGCCGCACTATATGGTTATGGAACCTTGAGCCTTCAAGCAAGCCACTGCTTTGGTCAAATACGGCTGATATTCCCAGCTATAGAACCCGGAAAATAGCATCTTGAGTTATTCGATAAGAACCAGCATATGTTTATAATTGATCTTTCATAGAGTCCTTGGCTACCTTCAGGAATGCAGCATAAATATAGCGGGTAGAAGGCCATGATAAGCTGCCTGGCATAGAGTAATATACTCTTAAGAGAAGGATCAATGTTCTACTTTCATATGATCTGATGGTTGAGACCCTGCAAAAGCATTAGATAAATTTTAGTCAGATATGAGAACGTTTGGCCTATGACACGAGCCTCAAGGCGTTAATAAAAGGAGTAACAGTAATACCATTTACTTCTTGGCTGTCAGAAGGAGCAGTAGTTCCATAGTTCATCTGGACAACATTGTGGAGCTCATCCTCCCATGCATTTGATAGCTAGAACCAAAATGTTTCGACACTAAAGGTAAATTTGTAATCCTCACAGACTCATGAAGTTAAGCAGATAAAACACTTTACATCATTCACGCCATGCATTAAGCCAAGTTCATTTGCACAATAATTTTCTGTAGCCTGTTAATATATATACATGTATATATTCATATCGGTAACACTTTAAAAAGATTCTGAAAGTACAAGAAGACTTAAGGCTCAAGTTTATGAAAGGGAAAGGTTTCACAGAGGTTGCCTATTAATTAACCATTTGATGCCACAAATATCCACACACATACATAAAGTGCGAACTATAAAAAAATGAAGAAAAGGAAAACCTGAATAGGCTCCTTGAATCCTCCAGTCATTGGCGTGAAGTGGGCATCGAGAGTTCTACGAATAACATCAACATTATTCCCCATGACAGGAAGAGCACATTGAATGACTCCAGGTTGAGATGGATGTAATGAAGGATAACCCACAGATAAATCTGGAGAAAAACCCAGAGTTGATGAAGGACCAGCTCCAGCTCGTGAGTGAATAATCTGTATTTTGAGATGTATTTTGATGGATTAGATGAGATGCAAATAGACATGTGTGATTGCTAAATCTATGCTGATCGACTTACATCTTTTGCCAGAAGCCCTTCTATATTAAAATCTAGTCGTGGGTTCACAGTAGCAAGTTTCATTGATAGAAACTGCAAAAAAAGGAAGAAATTGGAAGTTTTGAAAGATAGCAGATGAATGTATCTCTACACTAAATGCAAATCAGTAAAACTGATTTTATGAAAATTCCATAGATGAGTTGCAAAGATTCAAACTGTGAGTCTATTCATCAATCATCAGTTTTGAAACGCAAGGCATCATGATTAATACCATATAAGTCCTGAGGTTGTAACAATATATGCATCAGTCTAGAATGAGATTCACAAGTTATTTTTTCAGTTTGTGTATTTATCAGATCACTTGGATAAAATTGAAGTGTGCTCCAATCCACCATCAGCAATTACACTAGATTACTAGGGAACCACTGAGTTGGAAAGGGGAAGTTTTGAATTCTGCTCCAATACCTCAACTTGCCGCTGAAGTGACTGCACATAGTTAATGATTTCATCTAGCATCACTGCCTTGCCAGTAACCTGCAAGAATCAATACCCTTACAAAATGAACTAGAGTGGCTATTCTGAATACTGCTGAGAAGTTAATTTGATTGTACTCCCTAAGCTATAACATCCAAGAAAACACACCTTGCTGCAACCAGGTACAAGGTCCTGAAGAAATTTCATCCTTTCACTGATCTTTTCTCTTCTTACCTGAAGTCATAACCAATTCACTCCAATCAGAAAAACAAAGATGATCTAAATATTGCTAAATTTCAATAACTTTTCCTCCTAAAATTTACCCTTTCTGCAAGACTATGGCTGTTTGTTGCCTGGCCTCTTCGGGCTCTGATATGGATGTATTCTTCCTTTGGTGGATCAGAAGCTTGAGATCCTTGTTTCCCCTGTTTCCCCGTAGCCTTATTGATCATTGTAGTTTGGTTCTGTTCACTCTTATGTTGATTTTCAGCACTATCCTTTGCAGCCTCAAAAGGTGGTTGGCCTCCCTTAGCTTGCTCATCCTCAACAGCCTGCGAAAACATAGCAATCAAAAATTAGATTATAAACAAAAAATGTATAATGGATCAGGAAACAATTGGCGGACATTTTTTTTACCTGTACACTCCTTTTTCTTTTCTTAGAACTAAGATCCTTAGCTGAAGGTTCACCACCTGTACCATCCAATGCAGATGGCACATCTGGACCACCAGCACCGCCACTAAACTCAACCTCATCAGACTCATGACCAGAGCCAGAAGTTCCTTGTTTTGCTTCTTCCTTTGATGGCACAAGACTTTCACTTTTCCTTTTATTCTTGGGTGTGCTTTCTTGAGTAGCCCTATTTTCAACTTGCAAACAAGCATCTCTAGAAGCTTCAGTTGCATTCAACTTACTTTTCTGAGATTCCATACCAGATACTGTTTTCATCCCACTGACTGCAAAAATGTCTTGTGGTCCTTGCATCAAGCCCAAACCCCTAGTATACACACCCATGGATTCAGGAACACCAAAAGGGTTCACCATATCACCAAAATTTCCCCCATTAAAGCTCGAGAACCTGGCAGCACGCTCTATGAAAGCTGAATCAGCTGGCAACTGAGATATGCTCTGTGGTACAATCCCAGTCACATTTGGTAAAAATACACCTCCTTTCAACATTGAACTTGCTGCATTCCAACCCATATCAAATGGTCTATCAATGCTACTTCTTAGAGGAGTAGGACCACCTTTTCCAATTCCCCCTGCATTTGAAGAGCTTGCACCATTTTGCACATTAATGTCACAAAATCCCAAGTTTTGTGAATTAGAAGGGTGCTCCCAGAGGTTAGAACCAAATGAGTCTACCACTGAAGGAGAAGCACGTGAAGAACCAATAGCCATTGGAGTACCAGCAGGAACTAAACTCATGGGTGTACTTGTGAGATTGGCATCACCAAACTGCCAATCTGATGACATACCAGGTGCCTGGTAGTTTAAGTTATTCTCATTTCTCTTTTCTAGCTCATATTTATCCTTTTCACCTATATCCATCCCTCTTCAACAAGAACAGCAGATGCAACTCAGTCTATGCCTTTCTCCCCAATTGTGTTGGAACACCCAGCCAACAGTTCAAAGTCGGGCTGCCTAAGAATACCCTTAATTGCTCTAAGATGATCAACCAAAGATCGAAGAACAAAAGAGACGGGTAGAATAGAACAACAACAAACAAATTACATGGGAATATTATCTAATTCTTTGACATATACTAAAACATAATATCTTTAGGATCAAGCTTCAAGCTAAGTCCACAAAGGGTCTTAAAACTTAAAACAAAAGAGTCACCCACCCCAAATGAACACCATAGACGCTGCTCAGAAAAAAAGCATCAAAGAAAACCCACTTCAATTAATGAACCCCCAAAAGCAAAACTGAAATAAAGTAGCAAAGATCCCCGCAGGCTGAAACAGCTACCATTTCCAAAGCAGCAACTGAAAATCGGAAGTACCGAAACTTGCACAAAGGAAAAAGCCTTCTTCAAGAAAAAAAGGGACAGAACAGAACAGAAAAAGGAAGTTCAAAGAAGAGCTGTAAGAAAATTAAAAGTCTACTAGAAGTAGTCAATTAATATAAAAAGAACATAGATTTCAGTATAATAAATAAAGACACCCTTCTCATTCAAAACCCTAGTCAGAGTTTAGCAGAGAGAACCAGAAAGAGAGAGAAACTCAACTAAAAGTGGGGAGAGAAAGATAACCATTTTCAGATTCTGTGCTTACTTTTTTGTACTCTCTCTGCTCTTTCATAGTCTCATTCAAGACCTTTTCTTTTCCCTTTTTTTCAAGACTCCCACGCACACAAGAATTAAATCTTTGATTGAATTTGAGCTAGTTCTTTTCTTTTTGTTTGCTCAGCAACAGAGCAACTCCGCTACAAAACAGTCCAAAACCCAGAGAAGAAAAGTAATAAAGTAGAGAGTTTTATTACTTTAAATTGAGAAAAAAGATTTGGGGGAAGAGAGAGTGAAAGAGAAGAGTTATGGCAAAGGTCCTGCATTTATACCCACGCTTGCATCAAAAAGAGAGCTCTTTGATCATTAACCACCGCCACTGCTACTGTTAAAATATCGCAAAAACACCCGTTCTTTCTTCACCTTCAAATTTCAAAGCTTGCTTACATGCTTTTGTTCTATGTGAGAGTATCTTTTAAAAACTTTAAATCACTTTGTTTTAGTATTTTTAATTGTATTTCTTTAATTATAATTATACCCATTTGAGCTAGCAACTGACACTGCCAACTCTCATTAGAGGATTTGTTTATCTTGTACTATTCTCCTTTTCGTTAAAATGCTCTTGGGAGGAAAACTTCAACATCTTTAATGGGGTTTGTTTGGTCAACAAGCTAAAATCTAGCTCATTTCATTAGGATACTAAATTCCCATCTTGGTCATGCGGTGGCCATCATTATTAATTTCGTTTACATGAGAGAGAAGATCTGTGGCATCTTTCTCTCTTCGATAACTTGACTATACTCCTTTATTTAACATAAAAATTTGGTAAATCACAAGTTCAATTTTTTTCCTAAAATAATGAACAATTAATGATAAATGTAGATAATAAAAAAATTCAAAACCCTTCCGAAAAATAAAAACGCAGATGATAATAAAGAAATAAAATTTTTCCTTTTCAATGTTGTAAACAATGAAGCAAAGGTCCTAGTCCAAGGGTGTTGCTCTTCTTGTGGCAACTGACAACTGTGAAGACGATCAGAGCATGGGGTAAATGCGGTGGTGGCATTAGGTATCAAGAGGACGTGTTGTTGCGCTGGCGGCCAAACATGGCTTTGATACCTGCTTGCTTGCCCAATGGACAATGCCTCTTCCCACTAGTCGCAAACGCACACCAACTACTATGAATTCAATCTTCTTGCAACGCTGCGTCGGAGATTCTTCAACTTGGCCAAACTTTATGCAAGTCGTGGTACTCGTCACTGGCAATTACATAGCTGTTTTTATTAATTTTGACTTGAAAAAAACGTTTTACAAACATAACTATATCGTAGTATAATTTTACGATACTCAGTACGATTGGACGGTACAGAGCACTTGGCCAAACTTTTTGCAAGTCATAGTACACGTTACTTGCTACCATATAGCTTTTTTCCTTGGCTCAAGTCTACCGAACATGGTATAATGGTGAAATCGTCATTACTCGTGTGTTTTGTTGCTAAAGTGTTTGATGATTGTAATTCAATTTGATGACCCCAAATATATATATATATATATATATATATATATATTGAATTCTTGTTATTTTAATTTCATAATAAAGGTATCTATATATAGCCGGTGAAAGTTGACATAAGTGTTTAAGGTTCAAATACTATAGGTAAAATATTCAAGTTTGAATTTTTATGATTTTTTATTGATAAGTGATCTATAAATTCAAAAAATATTTAAATAAAAATATAATTAATCCGTAAATCTCAATAATAAATTAACTTATTTGCTTTGATTTAAAAAAAAAATAATCTCATCTATTTTTAAACTTTTTGAAACAAAAAAAAATATTCGTATATAAATTAGTATAGTTCGTAAAAAAAAAACTTTATTTCTTTTTCATTTAAGATTCGATTGTAGTATATTTTTTCGTCAACTAAGATTTGATTGTAGTAGTTTAGAAATAAAATGCTGGATGAATCATGTTGCCATGAGAGTACTAAAGTCTTTGAAATCGTTTTATAATAATAAAAAAAGATTCCTAGAAAATTATATAGAAATGTTTTGATTAAAAGTGTGAGAAAATACCAATGAGTCTTCATTGATATTTGTTAACATTTTCTTTTCATGATTAAGTGATAAACACTGTATTAAAAAAATATAATAACTCAATGTCTAAAATTTTTAGATTGTGAGATTAAAAAAAAGTTTATGTACTCAATTTTTTTTAATATTTCAAAAACATCATAATCTAAGCTGTAATTAATTTGATGGTTGTGCAAAAGCAAATGATAAATATGATTACATGAACAGCAACATTAATATTTCTGCTTAAGTTATTCAAGTTGTCCTGAATCTTGTCATTTCCACAATTTTCTTTTCGAAAATTGCAGAATCCCCTACAAAAGTAATCAAATCCAATGGCTATATCAGCTTTACCTGCATTCTCAGAGAGTTGACCAACAAATTAATATGAACACTTGTTTCCTCCATGAACAATAGAAAATCTGAAAAAGATAGTAGCAGTGTTTTTCCTGTAAACTGTGTGTGGCAAATATTTTACTGCCGCGCAGTACTACATTCATGGAGTACTGTCTCTTTCTCTCTTTCTCTCATGTCATTATTAGTTGGCCTTGGGACTTACAATTCTCAAAGACTTAAGCTTTATGATAATGGAATCTCTCTCATACTGCTTTTACTTTACAAGTAAAACACTTAACTTTGCTTAATTAACCCTAACCTCTATTCAAATGCCCATGTAAGAGAGAAACATGATTTGTACGGAAATAGCATTTTTATTTGTATTCAATTTGTATGATATAAAAAAAAAATTTCTTTCATTTATATATTGGGACAAATAATTTCACAATATTTCTATACATTTTGCTAGGTATGGTGGGGAAACTAGTAAGGTTTCAAAGGAGAGAAGACAATGGAAATAAAAACAAAGAAAACCCTACCAATCTGTATCTATCTGATTAAACAAAGGGAACCGGATTCCTTGGAAATAATTTCTCCAATTAGATATAAGGGAAGCCAAGAACTTGGCAAATGGGTTGTTGCCACCTGTACTTTTGTAGCTTGTTAATCAGTGGCATAAATGCAAATATTATATAACAAGCAAGTAAGAGTTGGGTTATGGTTGGCAATGGCTCTCCTTTTGTAAAAAGGCAGAAACCAAGCAAACAAAATCCTATCCGAAGCAACATTTGATGGGAGTTGGGGATTCGAGATCTATTAAACAGAGCTTTAGAATTCTTTAACCTGAATCAAGGACTGTATCATCCATGATTACTCTCCTCTCTTTTCTAGATTAATGGCAAGGAGGTGTTAACCATAGCTTTAATCAATTAAAGCAAAGCACGTTCCGAACTTTACATTATGCCAATCTATATATCTTGTACTTGCACAATATTGTTAGAAATTGCAACCATATTCATATTTATGGCAAGAATCTTGAAATGGTACTGCTAATTTACTTGAATCATACTTATATATGTGCTGATGTAAAATAAATATTAATTAATTCGATCATATTATTTTACAATTCCAACCAAATCATCTTATTGAATCATGTATTTTCAATGGTTCGAGATAAAAATATCATAATTCAAAATTAAAATTTCTATTTATACGTTTGAATAACCATGTAAACTATATTTTTAAACAATAAAGTTGTAGGATCTATGAGCTTGAAAGAATGTATTTATCTCGTGGGTATAAGTAGTTTAATCAGACTGTATATTAATGAAGCTTAGATGGCACAGCTCATTGGTTTGACTTGGTTAATTTAAAAGGTCAGGCTTACCATTATACAATATATATATATATATATATATATATATATATATATATGTATAATGTGGTATAAGCTAACATATAAGCTATGACTTTGAAATTCTGTGAGATCTTGAATGGTAGAGAATTGGATGAATGTCAGTTGAGTCTGTGAAAGAATGAAAATGATAAAATACCCTTTTAAGTTCTTATGAATTTCATGCAAAGCATCATTGCATAGCATGATGAGATCATGCATGTTTGTTGAATGATAGTTTTCAAACTTTTTGATAGTACCTTTTGGCTCACTTTTCTCCCCTCATCAAAACCCTAATTTCATAAGATTCACATTTTCTCATTAGAAGATGCCACCCACTAGAAAATGCTAGGAACTTTCCTTCAATTTTTCTTCTTTCTTTTCACTTTTACAACCAAGGTTAATCATTTAAGGTTTGTGTATGGGACCCTTTTCTCTTTGGTGAAAGGTTTAATTGTGATAAAACTTGTTGTCTCCCCAAGCACTCGACTGTCCCCCACAACTATCTTTAGAGGTTTGAGATTGTATTGGGAATGTTCCTAAGCTACGAACCCTTTGAATCAGTATATGCACCCTTAAATTGGTGAAAAATGAGTCATGTTTTGGTGGGTGAATGTCATTTATCAACTAGTGCCTAACCTATTTTCCAAAGAAAAAAAAAATTAGAAGTTTGTATCGATGCATTCAAAATTTTATTTTTCCACGCAAAAGGTCTATACATTTAAGGGTTGTTTGGTAATGTTTTTGTTTTGTGTTTTATGTTTTTGTTTTCAATTTTTTTGAAAATAAAAGTAAAAATATGTTTGGTGAGTATGTTTTTGTTTCCAAAAATTAAAAACAAAACATAATGTTTTGAAAATTGTTGGAAACACAAAAATGATGTTTTCAAAATTTTGAAAATGTTTTTGGTACTGTTACCACGAGGTTACTGTTCATCTATTTGGTTACACTACCAATTTTAATGGTAAAATTTTCTAAGTGCTTTTGGCTTGATTTGAAACCTTGTCATTTTACATTTTAAAACATTAATCACCTTCTTCAACAAGTTTTTGTTAACAAATTTCTGCAACAAAACATCCTATCGAAAAATGTTATAAAATTTAATAAAATGAAAATAAAGTGAAAATAAAGTAAAAATAAATTAAATTATAAAATAGCACATTATTAATCATAAATTAAATTATATAATTTTAATAAAAATATTTAATGTTTAGTATTAATAAATTATGAAATAAAAAAATTATGTTTCAAAATTTTTATTTGATGCTAAACATATTTTCTATTGTTAGTTTTTAAAATTGTACAACAAAATTAGCTCACCAAATGTTTTCTGTTTTCAAAATTTCTAAACAAAACAAAAACAAAAACAAAATTTTCAAAAACAAAAAATATAAAACATAAAATTAACAACAATACCAAACAACCCCTTAACTTTCGGTTTTCAAACAATCGATTTTTAAAACTTGAATTTCATGAATATCATCTTTTAAAAATGGTTACATTAACCATTTAAGTCTTAGAATTTATAAAAGAGTAATTAATTACGAGAATATATAGAAATTGAAGCATTGGATCTTATTATGTAATAGGAAAAATAACCTTATCGTATAGTTCACAATCTCATCTTCTTTTTTGAGCATTTTGATCAATATGAAACATCAATTTGAAGTTAATCTAAATTCTAATTGATAGAAAATACCTTTCCACCAACCCCCATAATTTGATAATTATTTTCCCAAATTTGACAGCTTCAGAGACAGAAGTGTGCTAGCCTGCTAGGTTTCTTTTTTAAAAAATAAAGACAATATATATATATATATATATATATATATATATATATATATGAAAAATAATTTATAGAGAAAAATCCAAGTTCTTTTGAGATTCATGCATGATTCTTTACCTTGGGTCTAAATTTCAAATTATGACAACTTTTAACTTAAAAAGCATCTCTCTATCAAAGGAAAAAAAAAGAAAATTTATAAAAAAAATATACTTGATAATTTGTATATCTATATCTTATCTATTTCATATTAAATACATATAAAATATAAAAATTATCGTATCACAATTCATATTTTTATCAAAATATTAACTTATATTATTTTTATATCGGATTTAAAATATTATCTATATATATATATATATGTGTCTCTCTTTTGTTTTTGTTTTTTTTTTTCAATGTCAATGTAAAAAGCTGCCGACCTTTTTTATCTTTGATGATAAAAAGAAAATTATTATTAAATTTCCGACTTCCCATCCATCAATGGAAAGAAAAGAGTTGATAACTTGTCTTCCTCCCGGAACTTGTTTATACCTCAAGGGTGTATACGTACGTGATTGATGGGCACATCACACTTTCTCTAACCTTTTGAACAAAATTATAATGTTATCTTTATGATTTAAGTAGCTAAAGTCACTATGTCATCCAAGGAAAGGAACTTAACCCACCATCACAAGGGTTTTGTTTTCTCTAAAGCTTGTCACATATCATTTGATATTTTGCTAATTATCTAGCTTAATTTAGGAACCACTTTGATACCAATTTAACCGTTTTTTTAATTTATGAAAAAGGTCAGTTCGATCTGTAAATAATTTTGAATTTGAATCTTATCGATAATTTTTTTCTTATAGTAATCCTCCGAATGTAAGATTATTATAAAATACACATTTTTTTTTTTACAAAGCAAATTCTTACAAAGGTTTGGTTTCAATCACTAACATTGTCCATCATCATGTCAAAGAAAACTTAAATCTGACCTAATCATGTATGAAAATTAGTCCACTATATGTGCAAAGGTTGCTTTCCAAATCTGTCAATTATCATGGGATTTTGCAATGAATCTACATTTCTTATTGGTAGTTGATGATGATGGTCCTTAGACTCTTGTTTAGTGCACTGCTCATTTTGTCTTAGTGAACCGACTTTTACCAAATATTTTAAATCAATCAAGCAAAAAGCCATGAAGTCAAAAACATTTTGATACTTATTATAGAAATATAATTGAGAGGAACCAAACCACTTGCATTAATGCATTTTGATAATGGCATGCCACAAAATTAGGGTTACTTTTTTTAGCAAAAAAAAAAAAAAAAGGGATAATTGACAGCCTTAGAACATTATAGTATTTTGAAAAACAACCTTGTTAATTATTCTCAAACCTAACTATTCTATGGTACGAGTCTTTTTAGATAGAAGAGTTAGGGCTTCTCTTATTGGATTTAGGTGAGGAAATGTTTGTTTAGGGTTTTTTTTTTTTTTTTTTTTTAATGTTACGATAGCCTTAGAAGATTTATTGGCAATTAAGAATTTTGAAGAAAATTACTATTATGAAGCACAAAGCGGTCTAAAAGACCTAACTAGAGTGTTCATTTTCAACTAGAACTTGGGAACCAACCAAAAATATTATGGACAAATTTTATTCTTGGATGAGTGAAAGGCAATTCAAGAAAAGAAAATGGGCATAACCAGCAGCCAAGCAGGCACAAATATAGACAAACTTTTTACCATACACATTGAATTGAACTAGGTACAAATTTAAGATGGAAACCAGAAAGACAAACGAAATCAACCAAACAGAACCTTACAAATCTTGTTATTTTATTTGGACCACAACATATTACAACATAGGTCCAAAATAAGCATTTTGCTAGTATGGGTTTGGTAACTAATTTAGTGGCTTGTTGGTCCAAACTTTATTACATGTTCTAGGCCCAAAAAATAATGATTTTTAATTTTTAATTATATCATACTTTTAAATTTTAACCATAAGAAAATTTAATTTGTTAAAAATTTGGTGTCAGAAAAATGGATTTTTTTTTTTTTTTTTTTTATGAATAACTGCAAAGCAAAATGATGAAAGTTGTTTAAGAAAAATCTGAATCCCCCATGTGGGAATACCATTCTGGGTCTTCAAAGTTCTCTGATTGCTTTGCAAAACTATGTGTTCTTGTTCAATTTGTTGTTTCCAAGGATGGTTTTTTTTTTTTTTATAGAAAGCAAAATGAAGAGATTTGTTTAATGGCTGAATTTGATGTGGAATTGCGTATCATTGTAATGGTCTTCGAAGTTCTCTGATTGCTTCATATTTAAGAATGTCAGTGTGCCATGGGAATAAGCTAAAGTAGCTATCTTATAGCTAAAGTATGGAATTTTTTTGCAAAACTGTGTACTCTTGTAGTGTTGTTTCCAACTATAGTCCTTTATTTTTGGTATAGAAAGCAAAATGAAGAGATTTGTTTAATGACTGAATTTGATGCGGAATTGCAATATCATTGTAATGGCCTTCAAAGTTCTCTGATTGTTTTTGTATTTGAGAACGTCAGTGTGCCATGGCAATAAGCTTAAGTAGCTATCTTATAGCTAAAGCTTGGAAATTTTTTGCGTGTCTCCAAAATCTAATGGCTACTTCTTTTACCCTTTTGCCTTTGGTCGAAAATGGAGTTTTTGAAGTATGAGTAGTGATGGTATCATTGATTTGCTATTTATGGGTTTTGAGTAGTTGGATAAGGAAGTTGAGGAGCAAAGATTAGTAGGCACCATAATTCATAGTCCGATTTGTATTTAATATTTCAGGCTATACGAACATGGTGTATAGAAATTATTCTTCTTTCTGTTCACTTTTAGCTGGACTTGAAATTTTCAAATGATTGTTGCAGCAAGAACTGGGAAGAAACACATGCCTTATTTTGAACAGGCTGTGCTTCATGATTTAGTGTCCTGAAAATGTCTTATTTTTTGCATGTCAATACCACTAGCTTGGTGTTAAAATGGAAAAACATTCTCCTGAGTAATATATCATTGTGCATGTGAGATTTGAGAGTTGTGTAAGCATTTGTTTTGCCAAGTATAGGCACTAGGTGTAGTAGATGTATTATAATATATAGAATTCCAGTCTTCTTTTAATTTTGTTTTGGTTAAATTGGCTTGATTTGTTCAACTGTGCACTTTTTGGCTTTAGAATGGAACTTTTTAAACCTTGGGACAAGTGATTTAGCTCAAATCACAAGCTTGGAGGAGGGTAATTTACCCTTATAAACCATGTTGCTGGCTGAAGTTGAGATCAAAAATGATTTGTGATGTGAAAAACTGGGTAGCTGAAGGAAGTTTTTGAAGGATGTATACTATTGATGAGATTCAGTTACTTGTTTAGGTTATTGGATCTAGTTTGTGAACTTATATATCTGGAGGGAAACGACCAGAAGATTTGGCTTGATTTTGCAGTATTTTGAAGTATCGTTGAAAATGGCATCTTCTGTGTGGCTTAAGGGATATGACACCATGGAAATGGGTTCTGATTCTTCTGAAGGCTCCACAGTTAATGCAAGGATAAAAACATTGGGAGAGAGTTATTCATTTGCTTTGTAATTTTGTACCTTACCTTTGAAGAATGATAAAAATATGTTTCTTCAATTGGATTTCTTTCTAAATGGAGGATCAACTGGATGTTATTTCTTCACATTAATCTCACTGGATTTGCTTCTTTACAAGCTTGTATAGTTCTAATTGTTAATTCAAGGCACAGATTCTTGTCAGTTGTCACTAGTTCACTGGTTGGGTTATTTTCATTACTAGGTATACCCCATCATTGTTATTAACAAGTAAATAGTCTCAAACAATGATATCTGTTAACAAGAAGTTGACACAAGTGATTAAAATTTGAATGTTGAGAGTAAGATATTTAAGTTTAAATTTTTATGATTTTTTTATTGATAAATGATTTGTAAATTTCAAAAAAATCTATAAATAAAAGTCCAATAAATCTGTACTTTTTAATAATAGATTGATGATAATATTTTGGTCTTGCAATCGAAATAATCTCTCATATGCTTAAACTTTTTGTAAAACAAAAAAAAAAAAACACTAAGAAGCTACTCTATCAAAGTCATAAATTCACAGTTCAAAATTCAGCATTAATTCATCTTTAATTTCATTTATCCGTTTAATATAGTAAGCAACTTAATCCATTGAAATACTTTAACCTTATCAAAAGCCATGGTTGGCCCATGTTTCTAGTGAGAACAGGGAAGAAACAAACTTAGCCTCTGTTCAAGAGCAGCCACAATTTCCTTCTATAAATACCTTAAGGACATGGGGAAGTCTTCTTCATGCTTTTAAATTTCTTTCCCTTGTTTCTTGTTTTCGATAGGTTACTTTGGTCTGCTTGCAATAACAAAAGTTGGTCGGTGCAGATTGGCAGATGGGAGTTGAAGCAAAGAATGTTGTCTCCTCCCGATGCCACCACGTTGGAGACTGTGAAAATGTTTGCCAAAAATGCACGGTCTGCATTTGCCAAGACACTTGGTGTAAATGCCCCAACGAAGGTCTACCCTCCATGCCATCGCCAGAAGTCATTTTGGGCTACCAAGGAGCACCAAATTATGATTTGAGACAGCCATGACAGTAAAAATAAATACATGATCATTCAAAAATTTATTTGGATAAAAATAAAATCCAAATAAATTACATTGAATTTGGACAAAATTTTGGATCCATTTTAGGCTTTTAACCAATAATTGATGAATATTTGATCCACTTACACAATCAAAGATTGGCCAAAATAAGTTCATGAAGGAATGCCTGGCAATTGGCACTATATGAAGTGAAAACTGAATAGCTTTGCTGCATGTCCTGAACTTTCCCGTTGCGTGCTTCCCTGAGTTCTGATGCTTACAGATGTAGCAGAAAATGCCATTTCAACTGATCAAGTTCTTCCAACTACTTGGTTGTTGAATTCTTCTTCTCAAGACTCCCTACTTAAGCGTGACCCTCCTCCTTTATCCGGACTTGGGACCGGCTGTGCCAAAATTTATTGAGCTCTCAAGTCTCCATATGACACAGGTGGAGTTGACACTATGGGCATAGCCCAAAATTATTTTAGAAACTCTAATTTATTTTGATAACATATTTTGATAATTGAGATTTGCGTGGGTCCAAATAAATTTGACCCGGTAAATTCAAATACGAAACTTATCATTATAAATCGTCTTCACTCAAAAACTCAGTAGGATTTTACACCACTGAACCTTCCTTTTAGATAATCACTAATTTTTTAACCACTTGGAGAAAAAACCATCGGCAACCTAAATTTATATCATACCATGTGGAGGATTGATGTATGTTTTGGTCATAGTAAATGCATTGGATCACTTAGACTTAAACCAAGGATGAGAAAAAGGCTAGCAAGGAAAATGAACAAGCTAGCCAACTAACCCAAGTTAAATTCTCAGGAAGGAGAACGCTAGTCATAATGAAAAAACCAACTGCAGCAATAAGAGATCCTGTATTCTCAACAATGCTATCAGCCCTTGGGTAGGAAGCTCTTAGGAAGATCCCACTGAAAGAAGCTGCAAAGGCCATAATCATAGAAACTTTAACAATGTGAATACGTAGAAGATTTTCATCACCTTGCCCCATAGAAGACGACAGAGCCAAGGCAACAGCTACCTGGAATGTTATACTCATCATTGTCTTACCAAGGCTTACCGAAGGCCTTGGTTGGTAGCTTTGCATATCAATTTCAAAAGCATTTAAGTATACCATTGGTTGTGTACTCCACTGAGAAGCAGAGAAAAACCTGATTCTGGTAATGGAATTAGAACTTGGTTGAGTAATCGGTAAAACAAGACTATTAGCTTCAGAACGATGCCTAAATTGGGGTACCATTAAACTAACATGACGAAAGAGCTGCTTAATTATGGATAAAATGGAGAAAGATGGATCTGTTGGAGAGCTTAAATTGTAAGAAGGCATGATTAAAACAAGAAACACTTGACAAGGAAAACCAAAGAGAACACCGGCGTTAAGTCTTTGTACTCTCATATATAGAACGGTTTACAGGTTTCTGATATTTCCTTAGAAGTTTGGAGGAAGCTGCTTCTTAGCCAAGTTGAAATGCATAATTATGCAAAAGAAAGAAAACACAAGACATAAATTCTCAGCCTTTCACCCTTTAGTTCAGAAAAAGAAAAGAATTTCCAATTGGAAGCAATTCAGTCAAAAGATTAGCGCTTTCTCTTTATTTCTTCTTTTTCTTTTCCCTTTAACTGTTGTTTTCTAAGGCCTTGACTGACTAAGTTCTCATTGCCCGGAAGCATCATGGAAGCTACCGACCAAGCTTCCACCTTTATACTGCTTCGAAAGTTGAAGGAATCTGTTTGCATATGGACTCACTTTCACTTTAATAAATTTCATAGAAGCAGACAGCCTCATTTCCATGGACTTTCCATCTTCAATCAATATAAATTGCATCACAAATCCATAATTTCTTTGCAAATTTCCATTTCTTGGCACCATTTCTATGGTTTTCTCTCAATCACATGCATGAAAAAGAATATGGTAGCAACAAGTTACACAGTTTACTCCCACCATGTCAGTTTTACTGAGATGTTGTCAAGCCTTGCAATTCAGACAACAATCTTGGAATCCATCCTGTTTGTCTCCTTTACAATCGCAACCATCCTTGTTCTTCTTCCTCACGAGTCTGTCAATGGAAACCCAGTACCAACCGTTGTCTTTAAAGGCCACCCAGCTACCTTTCATGCATTCACAATATGCATCACCTTTGCTTTCACAGGTGCATTTTGTGCTTTGATGATTCTCCAAAACCCTATAATTGCAAGGCTTTGTGGGTGTTATTCCATTGCTTCAATGACTTCAGCTTTGGGTTTACTCATTTGGGTTGTGTTTAGGAGGGATCCTGTTTAAATCATGTTTGCTACCGAAGGAAAAAAGACCATGTCTGAGAAGCAATATCTTAACTGTGGAAATCTCATCAAATTTGCGAGTTATTATCGGCTTTGTTTTAAGGGTTTTATGATAACTATGTTTTACACACAACAAATTGAGTGCAAGTTTTGTCTCAGTTAAAGATTTAAATTGCAGTCACGATTACATTTTCAATTACATTGTATTTATCGCGATTTCGAATATAACGAATATTATTGTGGTCATAATAACATCACGGTCGTGAATTTTTTTTAATATCACACCATTTTTTCTCGATAGCGGTAATAATAGGCTATAACTATAATAACGATTCTTAATAACAATCATAACAAATCAATTACGATTATTACGAATGTAAATTTTGTTACATCCGTTATTTCACACATAAAAATAACGGTAATATAGCGGCCATTTGAGACCTGGCCCAGTAGCTCGAGACACTTTCTTTGGCTCCCTTCAACTGTTCAAGGCCTTCTTTTCTGTTAGCCATGGAGGGCAGGTAACCACAAATTAAGCAATTGAGTGCATCAATGGACAATGCCAATGCACTGTTTTTCAAAACAAAAAACAAGTTGTTCCATTGACTTTGACTGCAACAAGAAGTGTAATCCTAAATGCGATGTCCACAGTTGTGTTTCGTTCACCCAAATTTTTTGAATTTTTCTTCTCTTTTTATTAAAAGGAGACTATGAATGAAATAACTAATCAATATTATTCTTGTCTCTGTTAAATGAAAAAAAAAGAAAAGAAAAAGGCATTGCTCCATAATTATTTTTCTCTCAATTATTTGTTCTCTCTTATTAAAATGCCATGTAATTAATGAATAAATTTAAAAGGTAAAGTCTATCAATTTAAGGATAAATAAATTAATTCTTGAACAAGATATCATAATCAAATCAATAAATTATTACAAGTAAGGTTACACAAAAATATTAAGATAAAATAATGAGGTAAATGGAATATTTCGGGCCTATATAGTAGTTTATGTATCTTTTTGATAACCGAAGGTAAGATTGACAATTCTAAACACAATCCGAAAATGATACGAATAAAAAATACAAAAATAAAATATATTAAAATTTGATAAAAATTACATTTAAATATGAAAAAAGCTAAAAAAATTATATTTAGCATGTTGATAAAAATTTTGACACGAAATATTCATGTTTTAAATAACATATTATTTTATAAGATACAAATATAAAATATAAATATGAATTATCAAAATCGCGAAAAAGGAAAATTACTGGCAATAGTATTGCATATATTTGATTCCCTTGTACATTTACTCTATTGCTAAAACTGTTATGTGTAATTCACATTGCCAAATTTCTACCTAGTATTTTCTTGGTACACAAATGGCAAGGATATCATAGGACTTCAATGCCATTATGTTACAAGTTCTTGAAATTCAACTATAAAATCCACAGTACATGCCAAAGTTTGTACAACATCAGCTCCTTCTCATCTACAGCACAAAATCATCTCTCACTAGCTTTTCAAGACTATCCAAAAAGAATGACAAAGGCTTCATTCTGCGTGGCTTCTCTTCTCATCATATTGCTTGTGGCTTCTTGTCAGTATAAATTATCTCTGTCTCTCTCTCGTTCGATATTTTAATCATTATTTATAAGCATTTGATTGAAAATTATTATTCGATTTTGCAGGTGTATCGAACTCAGTGGCACAGAGTTGTTCTCGTGATATAGAATGTGCATTCCAGTGTAAACATGGAGGCTTTTGTGACTTAAAAACTCATAAATGCAGTTGTTTGCCTGCCCAAGAGCAAGCCACTGACGTTGTATCGACCATTGATGCTACTTGCAAAAGCAATGCCGACTGCGGCAAGTTTTGTCCACGAGGTTGCAAAATCATGAACTGCATCAAAAACATTTGTTTCTGCGAGTGTTGAGCTTGAAATTTTGTTTCTATAAGCGAATAATATATGGAATAAGACATTTTTGTGCTTAAATCAATAGCCATTTTCCAATCTCTTTTGATTATAGAGATCATAAGTTTATTTTTAATTATTTTTCGAGCATGAAGAAATGAAGGGTATTACTCTACATAAATGTATGTTTATTGCATTCAAATCATATCGTATAATTTTATTATTGCAAAGAAATAAAATCACATCATGAGAGATATTCAAAATATTGTTTATGAAAAATATAACATCAACATTTTTTTCCTCAACGACTATAAATTGAAATTTTGATTAATTTATAATCGAGTTCAATTATCACAAAAAGTATATATACATATATCTCAATTTCCATCCGGACTAAAATTTTTAGAATTTTCCGACGTGTGATTGTGATATTATATAATTATTGAATAAATTAAAAAAAGTAAAGTCTATTAATTCATAAATAAATAAATTCATGAACAAAATATTAGAATCAAAACAATAGATTATTTCGAGTATAGTTATATAAGAATTTTAAAGAAAAAGCCGAGCATATATGGTAGTGGATATATCTTATTTACTTAAACTAAACGAGTTCATTCGTAAAAAATACATGTTTTATAAATATTAAGTGTACACGCTTGTAAATACTAAATAAAAAAAAACAAACTAATTGCATTTATCTCTATATATAATACCAAATTAAAAAATTTTATAAAAATATGTAATTTTAAATATAATTACATACCAAAATGTTTTATGAGTAAATACTAAATTAAGCAACTAAGTGCATCAATGGTCAATGGTCAATGCCAATGCACTATTTTTCAAAACAAAATCAAATTGTTCCAATGATGACTGCAACAAGTAGTGTGATCTTTAATGCAATGTCCGTACGTAGCTGTGTTTCATTCTCCCACAATTTCTTGAATTTTTTTTTTTTTTGGTTGTATAAATTTTATTTTATTTTTTGCTAAAAGGAGATTATGAATGAAATACATACGGAGCGTGTATGTATATATATATTTGATAATTAGGGATAAAAATTTTTAGTCTCGAACCCAAATCTTATTATAAAATTGATAATACTAAGCACAACATGAAAACGGCAGAATAAAATATATAAAAATGACAAACTAAAATTTGATAGAAATTATATATAAATATTACAAAAACTAACAAAAAAATTATATTTAAAGTATCGAAACGAATTTTTATGTTTTACACAATACGAATATGATTTTATATGATTAAGACAAATTATATACACGAATTGTCAAGTTTAATATACCAAAAAAGTATCTGCAGAGTAGTACATATATCTCATTCACTTGTACAGTTACTCTATTGCCATAATTGTTATGTGTAATTCAAACTGTAAAATCTCTACTAAGGATTTTCATAGCTAATCGCAAAAGCTTTATCATAACATTTTTAACAAACTTGAAAATGATTTCATCCAATTCAACATGAATTTCACAGATCTCTAACAGGCCCTGTCACTTGGAATCTGTGCAGTTTCTTAGATGGTTCAGAAATTGTCTCACTAACCGGATGACCGGAAGAGGGTTCTCCAAATGGACTGCATGCCCGCAGTTGGGAACCACAACCATTTCATGGAGCTTCCTCACAGGATTATCTCCATCTGTTGTACCATGACCAACAATTTCATGCCACATTTTCTGAGCCACTGTTTTGAATTTCTCATCTTTCTCTCCTACAACAAGCATAAGAGGTACATTGCAATGTTTCAAGTCTCCCCATAATGACCTGTAATTAATTGAACAAAGAAAGAAGAACATCATGTTCTTATATTGCAGTGAGGTTGTTGATGTGTATACAAGGAGAACTACTTGCACCTAGACCTGACAATTCTAAGGTGACACGGGCTAAAAATTAGTAAAAATTATATATAAATTTAGTAAAAATTAAAAAAAAAAAGTTTTGCATTTAACATGTTGACATGAATTTTTACATGAGATTTTTTGTATTTTATAAAACACGAACACGATTTTGCATGACACTATAGACACGAATCGCGAGGTTTTCTTGCACCAAACCTCCTAAGCTTAGGGAGCAAAGCACCATGGTTGGAGCCAAGGTGTGTTCTTGGAAGAAAAGCACAGGGATGAGGAAGCTACAGGCCAGTGCCATACACAGTAGACTTTTTCGCTTCAAGGACAAGCCATACAATGTTAACTGTGATATAAGATGTTTTGCAAGTAATCAACTACTGATCTATCATGATAGTATTTTCGGGGATGAGAAAAATTATTTAAAGATGCTATGCAATTTGATACAAGTTCAATGACTAGAACATCAAATTGCCTTAGTGTGTCTAACTTGCAGCTGAAACATTGTCCTGAATATAATCATTTTGGCTATGTAGCTCCGAACTCATGCATGAATAATACATTCTTTGTATCATGCTGCTTTGCTTTAGAATTTTGATACAAGCTTTTGCTTTCACAAATAAAAACTGGATCATTAACAAAATAAAACTCTAATTAAAAGGATATTGGTGATAAATTAATAAAAAGAGCTTACGGCTGTCTTCCGGTGCTTAAATCAGACAAAATTCTTGCAAGACCCTGCGCGTCATTATGCAGTGACCGTCTAGCAACAGTTTGATTAAAACGGGGATGGCTTCTCAAGCTGTTCAATGAATTTCAGTCCAGAGGTGAAAAACAAAAATGCAAGCAAAGCACTTTTAATAGGCTAGCATAAAAGCTTAAAGTGCAACAACAGAAGATAAGAAGGCACCTCTTCCACAATCCTCCAGAATACCAGTTGTTTAAGAAGAGCTGTAAACCATGTGTTACAAGAGAACGAGCTCTAGAATCATCTTTGGCCCTACGAATTTTTCTTGCGACTGTATCTTCTAATCCAGGGCTTCCAGATATTGTAACGGCTCCTTCAATCTGAACAGGTTTGCTTTCATCAGCAATGCAATTGTAATATTTTATTTCAAGGACAAGCAATATCTCAAATAACAAGAATGTACCTTATCACTGAACTTCAGTGCCATGTACAATGCAATCCTTGCTCCCATAGAATATCCAACAAGAGTAACTTTACCAGGAGTGATGTGTTCAATTAATTTAAACAGCAGATCTGCGACTATCTCAATCGACAATGTTGGTTGATTTAAAGTTTTTTCATCACCATGATTCTTCATTTTTGTTACCCCATGGCCAGGCAGGTCAACTGAAATGCATCTTGCAGATCCTGAGATGGCATGCATAATGGGAACCCAATCTTCATTAGCTCCGAGAAAACCATGCAGAAATACAACCACGCTACCCTGCATGAGCAAAGTTGTGCTGTAGTTAGCACTCGTAAGGGAACACAAAAAATAATTGCTGCATTACTCGAAAAAAGCAGTAGCTACATTATGTCTCAAGCTTTCTTTCGCAGGTAAAACAAGTACATTAGGCAATTGCTACGGCATGTCACAAGTTTTCTTTCACAAGTAAAGCCAGGTGCATGGGCATTTTCTAACCAAAGTTTCCTACTAACAGAAAAGCAGTCAATCACACAACTACAAGCTGGAAAACCACAACAGATCTTGAGATAAACATAATAACCAGTAAAGAGATGAACCACTGAAATTTCACATTTGCCCCCTTATTGTGGATAAGAAGATACTACTAAAAGATCGTTTATTTTCAAAATGAAGAGGAAAAGAAAAAGGAAAGAGCAAAATAGAGCACATAGATATCTAGTTTCTCACATCAATTCCTTGACCAATCTCTTGTACATTGAATGAACAAGAGAAATCAAATGAATCCAGAGTCAACTGGTATCTTAGGATCTCTTTGCCAGTAAACGTTCTATGAATAACATTGTGGTTCATTTGAAATTTATGCAGAAGACGGGTAGCCTCAACAACAGATGCTTCTACGAAGCCAGTAAATGGATTACGACCAATGCCAAGCAGATCCATTGTTACATCTTCTTCAAGCCAGCGGTATGTCCCAAGACCATGAGCTACAGAAGGAGCTAGTTTATTATTCATCAATTTGCACGTGTCAGCATTCTGCATCTCCAGATAGCAGGAAAACAGAATATATGTCGACAAAGCTAGTCCACTTTCAAATGCAGCACTAACTACGGCCATCTTTCCCTGTCTTTGCGCCCATCGTGCGATCATTGCAGCTTTCTCAAATCCACCAATCACAGTTGGTTTAATGACCTGGAAGGACAAATAAAACCGATTCAGAACAGGATAATACAAAAAAGTCACTTCGATGAGAAAGAATTCCATAACATTCTAGTGCTCTAAAAGACGGGACAAGAAATAGTAGTTTCTTATTAAAAAAACATAATGTGCTTACTCCCATTTGTAAGCTATGCCGGTCAGTTGAACCTTATAACAATAGCTCTTATCAGAATCATGCTGCTCTTTACAATGATTATGGCAATTATGATTTATGATGATTGCAACAATAAGTACGAAGAATAGTTGACAGAAATAATGCTCTCGTAAGGCTGGAAACCAACATTATAGATGCTCTCTTCAACTTCTCATGGACTAACTTAATTACTGATTATTTCAGTAGCTATATCAACAGCCACGGAGGGGACATATGAGCTTTCTAGCCTGTGCTGTAGCATACATTCTGATATAAAAAACCTATAAGGAAAATGCTTATCTTAATGATTCTAACCATGTGATTGCATAACTCTAGCTCAACATTCTTATGATTTGGCCAAGCAACTTTAAGCATAAAGGTTGATGTTTAGAAAGGGAATCTAAGTAGCAGTGCCTCACCACTACATTAACCATGTAAATGATGAGTGCCCTGTTGATTTAACAAGCGATAATTTAAGTTCACTCACCAAAGCAACTATTCTGGGGTGACTATACTTGGCAAGCACGTTCAGAGGATTTTCTGGGCAATTATCAATAGTTTCATCCAGTGCCACAGGTAAGCCACTTTCTTCACAGTACCTTATAATATCATCCTCATCTTGAACAGGCTCCTGAAATTTATGAATGTTGAAGTACAAGTGAAATGCCAAAATTGTTACCCAAATCAGTAATCCGCTGGGGACCAATGAGGGAGTAAAGCAGTCGTCTTTATTCATTTTCTACAAGTTGTACCTCGATATATTGTAGGTTACAATCCTTCACCAACAAGCCAAATTGAATAGCTTGCTCATATGTCCAGTTACGATTGGCATCCGCACGAAGTTCAATATGACCACCAACCTTCTTTCTTATTTCCTGAATAACAGCAGCATCTTCGACTGGATTTGCCCTACGTGCAACCTATTGTAGAAGAATTATCAATGAGCAAATTACAATTTTTAAAAAAAAAAATGACGGACCTCAATAAAATTAATTAATTATATGCAGCAGTAGTCTTGCCAAGAAAGGGCAAGTTCTTTCGAGAAAAGACAGGAAAGGAAACCAGTTAATATAAGTGAATTGCAATATAAAATGCATAATCACTTAGGTTTAACTCACCTTTATCTTAATTGTAGCAAACCCTTCTTCAACAAGATCAATAGCAATACTAGCAACCTCTTCTGGAGTTCCACTACTATCAACAAGAGCACATATCCTAACACTTGACAATCTTTCAGATTTTTCTTCTTCCTTTTCCCTCCGAGGTTCCTTTTCCCTCTGAGGATGAAGTATGTTCAATAAACTCGAACCTTGGCTTACTGCTATAGCATTGAGGATTGCCATCTCCAAACCACATCTGACACTTGGAAAGAGTGAACATGCCTATATAACAATAATCAAAGAATCCGAGCACTGAACATCAGGATCCAGTGTCAAAGATACAAGCACTTAGTAGCAAACATTCTTCAAAATTTTTCCCGCATTTTTCCTATTTAACATTCTGTTTACTAGATAAATATGTTATTAACAAAATGAAGATACATCTGCCTACCGGAATTCCTAAACTTTTCCATATCCAAGAAGCAAATGAACTCTTGAGCATTGGTAGAAAATAATTAATTTTAGCTCCTTTCATCACATGAAAAAGGAAACGGAGTTGCTCTTCTACATCTAGCAGGTCTTCGTGGCAAATTTCAAGAGGCGCAACCTGTTTAAGCAGCGTAAGGAAAAAATAAATAGGACTGAACGGTAGCTTATATAAGAACAAAGGTGATAAAAATTATATGGAAACCAAAAGGTCGAAAAGATAGAATAATTACTTCAAGAAATGGGAAAAAGAAATTGTGATAATAACATACAAACTTATAAACAAACAAATAATGCAGTTAACAGAAACTAACCTCCCCATAGCCAACACTTCCATCTTCAAGAGTCAAAGACAAAATAAAACCTTCTCTATAAAATCTAGTGCGGTCATGACCAACCACAATTGAAGTAGGTGGACTACAAAGTGGAATTCTGCCACCACACAAATTTGAAAGATGTATACTAAACAATTCCCGCAACTAGCAAAGTTAAGAAAGTTTCAAATCAATTATTCTTATAAAAGCATTACCTATAGAGTGAATAACTCATTGAATGGATTTTGTGGTGAAAGGACCCTTGTAACATAGATTCTGGAAGAGAAAGTTTTGATACGATAACCAAAGCATGATCAGCTGCTTGGCAAGCAGATTTTCTTAAATAACTGAGAAAGAAAACATATATCAGCAAATTGACCTGGTATTGACCTGTTAACTAGGAAATCATAATTACTCAAGAATCTTTAGAACCAAACTACCTGTGGAAAGTAGCATTAGCATCAATGGAGCTCTCAACTTCAATGACACAATCTGTCTCTCCTTGCTGAGATGAGAATAGAGCATCATGTAGTTCTATTTTCGTTTTTACTTCCAAATGCTTCACACTGTGTATTTAGCAAGAATTGATAGGTCTCCAATGTAAAACCTTAATGAGAAGGCTCATGTAGATTTCAATTTAAGGAACTAATTTGCTATAGAGAAAGGGAAATCATAAGGACCTTATCTAATCCTCATCATATATAAATACACACAAATAAGTGAATAGCCATGATGTACCATCTTTCAAAAAACAAGTCCAGAAAGACCTGGATGACTCATATTCCTTAGCAGTGAGGTAAAAACCTTTTTTTTTTAAATACACTAGAATAAGACATAACCCGAACGGAGTTAGTAATGCACATCCTTTTCGAACCATTTATCTCTGCTAAGGAATATATCTTCAACTGAACAAATCATATTACCTCTGAAGTTCAAAGGTTGTAGGATTTACCCATGTGCCTCACATAGTTTGTGGATTGAAATGTTATGCGAAGTGTAGAAATACTGATTCAACACTCTTGGTTCGGTTCTATCTGCAATTGGGAGGAGGCTGAATATTGCACCACCACAGTTATTTATCACAAGTATTGTTATTGGTTTCCGCAACATTCTTCAAAAAAGAAATTGAAAGTTAAAAACGTTGCAATGGTCCACATTCCAATATGAAATAAATAAGAATAATCATCAAAGGTAAATCAGATTTTTATAAAACTATTTAGAGAATGGAAACCATCAAAGTTTCTCAGAGGACCTGATTACATGCATGTCACATGTATTTACACTATTAAAGTAATGGGAGATTATAACAGTAAAATAACATGACTGAGTTCTGATGGCACTTATTTATAGGAAGGTCTAGCATGTCATGTCTCAATTGTGTGTGCTATTGAATTGTTGAATAAACAAACTATTAAGGCAATTAAAGGAAAGAAGTGTACATAATAAGTCAAAGAGAAAGGGACACTTCAAGAAATTTATTCGCTTAGCTCACTTATAACACAAAGTTCAGTTGTTTATTCTTTTTTCTTTGAGTTTTCAGATGCTTTAGATTTTAGAATTCTTTTTTCCTTTTCTCCTTTATCCTTCTAGCCCCTTTTGTACTTTCAATTAACCAGCACTGGAACGCCTCCCTTTTATAGATTTTCTTTTTCCTGAGATTACTGCTTAAAAACAAGTAGGACAAAGAATCTTACCTCTGTTTCAGAATTGCCAAGCCATTTGTATCATGAAGGAAAGAAATATCTCCAACCACACACAAAACCTAGACATTTTCTTTTATGAATATACTTAAAATGGAAAACTAAAATGGAATATAACAATAAGAGAAACTGAAAAATATACAAGGCATAAAAAAAATTAATTAATTAAAGGAAATTACCGTTGAATTCATTTTTCTGGAACTATATAGAGGAAGAGCAAACCTAGTGCACAAGACTCCCACATTATAGGGTCTAAAGAGGGTCATATTTATGCAGCCTTCCCTCCGTATTAATATAGAGGCTGTTTATGGAACTTGATAGGAAATGAAAATTGCTCTCAATTTAATATATTGCCAAGATTCATAAACCCAAACTGCAGATTACCCCTTTTAGGCTGCAGAAGATGCTCAATAGAACTTGTAAATAGAACAAGTCTCTATGTAGCCCAAGGTTCATTTTGATCAAAAGAAGCAAAAGAAAATCAACTTAATTTCAATAACCAAATTTCCGACTAGAAGGAGTAAGCAAAAGGAGCTCAATATACACTATCATGTCTGCCTTGTCCAACAAATTAGACCAATAGAACATAGATTAGTTTACGTTAAACAATGCACACTTGAGTTTCTCCCCTTTTTGAAATATATTCAAATCAGTAAGCTAGCTAAAATTTTGAGGGATTGAGTAACTGGATTCACATTGGATATTTTTTTCGCTAGAATTAAAAAGTAACTAGACCAGATTGAGATGTTGGCATCACAAGCATTCAATGAATGAAAAGCAATGGGATTCAAACTAGAGTAGAGTGCATAGCCTATATGCACAAATGAACAAGTCATCACATATTTCTTCCCCTAATGAGATTCTTTTGGCAACCAGAATTGATGGAACTAAAACAGTATAGAATAGTCAAAAAACTGTTCACCTACTATTACACTGAATTTCTGATAAATCACAAAGCACTATGTCGGAACAGGATCTGAAGAGAATTTTATTACTTAAATGAAAAAGAAAAGTGAGAACATACTCTCTTATTGCATCCTACGGCAAAACCAATAGCTGTGCTGAGCAAACCGTCAATTCCACTAGCACCCCTATTTCCAGCAACTGATATCCATTTACATGGTAATTCCATGCTTAACATCATGTCTGCAACACTGTGATTATCACTTGTCCAATTACATCCATACATATCTGCATCACGTATAACCATGCTGTTCCCAATAAAGAGAGCAGAGTCAGACGAAAGTGTCTCTGAAATTACACGTGCAATATAAGGTTCTGACAAAGAGTGTTCAGCGCAAACTTGAAATGATATCTCCTGTCCAACCTACAGCAGATGACAAGAGAACTTCAGAGGTATACAAAGGGAGGAACAAGAGAATAACAGTCCACAATATCACCAATTTACATAGAAACAAATTATCCGTCATTTTGCTAGGAAGGAATAAAGAAAATCTATAATATCTCACTATACACGCTCATTTATCGCACCATTAGACACAAATAAAATAAGATCCAGGCAAAACTTTTTGCATCATTTACTACCAAGGGAAGACACAAAAAATGTGAAATTACAAGATACCGTAGAGACGCCATAGAGTTCCCCTTTTAGACACAAACCATCAGGCTAAAGCCTAGAATCAAGACAAAAATCAGTCTAAATGCCCTGAATACAGAAAAATATAAAATAAACTAATGCTGACCGTTACAGAATGGCATAAGAACTTGGGAACAAGTAGCCATGATAATGCAAAAGCATGGTATTCAAGGACCATTCTGGTTACCTTTTCTAATTTCATTAGGTCTCAAATTGTTGCCTCTTCCACCTAGACCAACCAAACGCAAGGTGCAACCACATTTAACCTATTGAGCCATATATCCCAGAAATCGACAAGGAAAACATAAAACTCAAGAAAGCAGAGACCATGGAGGAAACAATAAAATACTCAACACGCAGCTATCTGAATCATGGAGAGAATTACAGCTTTAGATCAATACCATCATATTGAATGCTTGTAGATAACCACGCCATTTGCTGTTTCTATGTGGAAATTGAACTTTAAGTAAAATATTGGCAAATCCAATGGCAGAGCTTTGAATTCTATGTGTTACAAAATGTGAAGGATCATGACGGGATGGGTGATTGTCAACCAAGATATATGAGCAAGGGGAACATTTCTCCAGCATCTGAGAAATTCTCTTGCTTGTTATCCGACTGCCAATCTGTTCATCAATAAGAATCAGAAGAAACCACTAAGAAGAAAGGCATATGATTATGAATGACTTGGTCTCAATGGCATGATCCAGATCAAAGACCCGTTTAGGTACAAGAATGTAATATTCATTTCATAAACCGTTATCTACAGTAAATAAAAACCCATATTTCAGAGTTCCAAAACATTTTTCATTTCCCAGAGGAAATAAGATGCTAAGGGAAAAAACTATAAAAATCCATTGACATACAACAGGGTAGTAAACCTTGTGAAAGAGGAAAGGAGTGAAGCCATACCTGAACAATTACATCAAACCGAATCCAATCTCTAACTGAATGTGAGAGCAATGCATGGTCAAGATAGTCAACAAAAAAGATATTCTCTTCAACTTCAGGAAAGGAAGACAAGAGCTTTCTCAACCTTACGCCAGACAATATGTCCGCCACAACAGGCCATTTAAGGTTTCTTGCCAAGAGAAGAACTGCCCATATCTCATCCTCTGTGTAGATGGCACCGATAAGTAGCAGCCCTTTTTTAACCCCTTGAATTTTTTCTAGAACCTCTGCCATATGGCCATGAGTAGCATTATTACATAAATAAGAATGTTGCACTAGAATATACTTAGTAAACGGTTCAGCATTAGACATCCAGGTATCTAATCCTTCCAAACAGCTTAACTTCCAACTTTTTGGACTATCATCCAATGGCTCCCTAAAAGGACAGTTAATATGAACAGGACCAATCAGTGAAGATGTAGCCCAGTGTACAGCAGAGTCAAGTGTGGTTAGCACCATCCGTGCAGGGATTTGATCACTGGGGGGAGGAAGACCGAAGAAGAACCTTACAAAAGAACCAAAATGATTTACCTGGCATACAAATTAGCAGAAAGATGTTATTCACAAATGAGCAAATGGATATATATGGAATAATGTAAGATATTAAGAGTATAAGCAGTTTCAATACAAGAATATACAAAATAAAATTTAAAAATAGATATTATCAATTTTCCTTTTACCTGATTGATTGATTGGTTTGCTCCACAATCCTGAAGTTCTGGAGGACGATCTGCTGAGAGTACTAAAAGTGGTACAAAGTCCTGACTGGCTTCAACAACCTGTATATTATCAATAATTAGAACTTTTTAATTAGGTGACATGCAATATAAGTATGCCAAATGTTGCTTAAAATAGAAAAAACTAGTAGAATGAGAAAAACAATCATCATAAATGAACATTACTCGTAATGATTATGCAAGTAAATTAGACAAACAGAGGGTGCAAATAAAGATGTTTCACTACCAAAATTATGATAATGCAGGATAGAATGTAGTAAAATGGTAAGTAGTTAAAGCCCTACATGCATATTGATTATCTAAAAAAATGGAAAATTATTGACCATATGATGTTCCTGGACTGGCAAAAAATAAGATCCGAACTTTTCATAGATGTCCATTGAATCTTACAGCGGGAAGGAGGTTTGAAACTGCAGTGCCAGATGTAGTTATGATGACTGCCGCTTTCTGAGATCCTCTTGCGTACCCAATAGCATGAAATGCAAGTGATCTCTCATCAAAGCATGAAATACAGGTTACCAAGGGATGAGCAGAAGCAGCAAGAGCAAGGGGGGATGACCTGGATCCCGGAGCTACACAAAAATACTGAAATGAAGAATTATCAGGCAAATGCAACAGCGTATAGGCTTATCAGACCATGGACGATTAAACTCACCGTTAAACCAAGGCGAGAACATTCTTCAACTATAAGTGATGCCCAAACAGCATTGATATTTGCACAATCTTGAATGGAATAGGGCATTTCACTGGCATGATCCAACTGACAATAAAAAGAGACATACAACTTCAACAACCATCATCCAGTTTGTTTATTGCAACATATAGAAAAGTCCTAATACCCGCATCTTTTGCCGCATTGACTTGAAAAAGAACAGGCATATCAAGGTTATTATTTTTGCTACATGGTAAAAAAAAAAAAAAGAAAAAAAAAAGATGATGATACTTTTACTTGGGTCGACTAATATTAAAAAATTAGCCTTCAAGTTACTCTTGCATGAATCTTCATATCTAATTGTTGCATGTATGCTTCTGTGGATAAACAATTTTACTTATCCAAAAAAAACTAATTGGTCATGTTTTCCATAGCTCTAGTTGGAAGATTGACCAAGTCTTTACTCAAATGAAGAAATTCCTAACCTTGCAGTTATATTTAAAGAAACATTTTTTATGTAATGATGCATTTGCGCAAAACAAAAAAAAATGAAATTGCTATAAATTGTCTCCACACACTTAGTATGTAGAATATTAGAACGCTTTTTTTTCTTTCAACTATTCACAGATGCTGCCCCAAAAAAATATATTTAAAAGCATGCTTTCCAAAGTGACCAGCACAAAGCATTATACCATGTTGCAGGCAACACCAATAGTTGGCGAAAACTTGAAACAGAACTGCTTGAAAGAAGATGCCGCTCTCTGCAAGAAAATATTAGAACATTAAGATCATTCAAATAACAATTAAGTTTAACTAAGGACAGTAAATAGTAGTTGGACTTTATTGTAGTGTATAAAAATACACACTTGAAAGCAAATTGGAATATAAGAAATTAGGAATGAACAATCACCAGGAAAAAGGAGATACCAGTTCCATGGGGTAATCTCCAGAATCCCTTCCACCCAACGAGAGAGTACTCATATATTCCTATTAGAACATTGTGTCAATAATAACATCTAAAAACAACATTGACATAACTCCCAATTTTCCCCCTACCAAGAGACAAACTCAAAAATGCATACAAAGAATTTTGCTTGAAGACATAAATCACAATCATTTGTCCTTTAGTCTTCAGCATGAAGACCAAAAATGTTGGTAAGCATAAAGACAATAATTGTAATATACCAAAGAAAGATGTACAGCATCTTGGACTACTTCAAGAAACACACAGAGAGGCAGAAAACAGATCAAAACAGAAAAGAACTATGCTGAAAGTGGAAAATTATAGTTAAATCAACAAATAAGGCATTAATTTCTCAATTCCCCTGCCAAAAAACAGAGAAGAAAAATGTTCAAAGGATAGACTTAACAGTTACACAAATCTTCAAAATTTAGAAAACTTACAGACCACCATGTGAAAGTCTACTTTGCTAGAACCAAAATTGGTCAGCATCCTCGAAGAAGCAAAGACCAAAAGTTCGGGAAGAAGAACATAAAAGTCATTGAATCCAAACAAGAATATACGAACAAGACATAACTTGAGGAAAAAAAAGGAAAGCAGAGTGCAGAATGCATACCATTTGCAAGGTTTTATCCTCAACCACATGAAGTTTTCTAATGGCAGCTCTTATGCATTCAGAGCGGCATCTCTCTGTAGTGAGCCAAAAATGAGAACTTGCCTAACAAAAAGTATAAAAGCTTTAGAAAAGAGGACTGAGAGTGAAAAATAGAACCATTTCTTGAAAAATATTCCAACTAGATAAACAGAAACTAAATCAAGGCTTCAACAACTACACAAGACTTGGGACATAAGTACATTTGCAACTTTAAAATCAAGAACATATTTTACGTGAAAAGCCAAGCACTCACATTCACACATGCCTATGGAGATTTAGTTTTTTAAAACTTGGTATTTTATTTATTTAGCCAAATTTTATAATGCAAAATAGAATGAAAGATAATTATGTGCACTTAAAAAATCTAGTTAATTCTGAAAATTATGAATAAGATTTTATAATTTCCTAGCAAAAATATTAGAAATGTTTCATGTAACACAAATGTATGTGGGACATCACACAAGTACCATATCTAGAAAATTATGAGTCAACATTGAAGTTCAGGCCTCTTGGTTTAATTACGTATGAACTTGGTACCAAAATATTATGTCAATCGAAATTGGAATTCATAAATCATCATCATAATATAATTTACCAATATAACCGAAAAAAATAAGAAACCACATAATAAGGGATGGGAATATATGAGAACCTGGTAAAGGGCTGATTCATAAGAATGAATGGCCTGCTCAAATGTACACAAGCAAGAATCACTCCATACCAATGTGGCTGCTAAAATAGAGATATCCTCGTGCTCATCTAACTCAATCTGATGGAACAATCCGAATCATAAATATGCAGCACTTGCAGCAGGTGTTTGAAGGTGATCGCAAAATATTCAAACTTAGATTATTAACTAGAAAAAGAAAGGTATTAGCTGCATAAAAGGGTAATCAAAATGCAAATTAGCTTACCAGAGGAATGAAAAAGTAAAAAGAACCAGCCTTGTGGTTCACAGAAGACAGTTCTGTATTGAAATGAATATCCACAAAACCATAAGTTGACATAAGGATAGAATCATTTGGGAGACATCTGCAGACAAGTTACGGTATATTCTTTAGCTATGAAAATAAGTTCAAAAACCATATTGAAGTAAATAACAATGTCCTTCCAGTAATCAAGCACGACATGAAGAAATTTGACTAAAAAAATACATAATTGGGGGAAAAAAAAACTAAGCTTCAAATTCAAATTATTGGAAAACCATAACTCAAGAACATTAAACTTCAGGATTCAGTTTTCTCTGTTTAATTACCTTAGTGTTCATACTCCAAGAAGGTCCTTTGGGGTACTGTGTAAGTTGTTACGAGAGAATTGCATTCACACCAAACATGCAATTTGGAGTGGAACTAAATACAAATTTTACGGGTCAAACAGTCCAGAGACACTCACTTCCTAGGAGTCAACAATGTCAAGCTTTCACCATTGCATAACTACCCTACCAATGCAGATATTGCACTAAAATTCAAATGAATATTAAAACTGTAGTACACAAATTAGGTTGTTTCTAAGAACAGCTACAGCTGCACCAGAAAACAAACAAGAACAGCTACAGTTGTTTTTTTTTTTTAAAAAAAGAAAAAGAAGCTACATGGAGATCAAGTAATCATTTATAGAGGCATAGAGGACACAATATGCTCAATAATCGCTAGAACCGAGCAAATGAAATTCCGTTGAACGAAAAAAAATTTAAAAGTTCAATCACCATATGCCATGAAAGCTGTAACTCAAAGTTGTTTGCAGTTGTAAAGCTCGTGAACCCATGCAAATGATAAAACATTTAACAAAACATCAGTAGATTAAAGCATGGCCATTTTCTAGCTACTTCATCATGCACTACTTCTTTTATCAAATTTTTGAGCATAAATCAAAGGTATGAATACAATGTTCTTGTAAGCCAAAACTAGGTGCAACACAAATTACTACCAAAACTAGCAGATGATAAAAAGGTACTCTAAAAGAATCATTTCGTTCACATGGATATCAAAAATATTAAAGTTTTTATTGAAAGCAGTTTACTACCCGAAAGAAAAAAAGAAAAACGAGTCAAAAAAGAATAGCATTAACCTCTTGATTGAACTTGGCTCTCCAGGGACATAAGAAGAGTTTGTGAAGGAAACAGCAGCTCCAATTCCAAAAACTCCACGAGTTGTGTTCAAATATAATGACTTACATGTTGGACTATTCACCTCCTTAGAAAGAAAAAACAAAGGAAAAACACCCGAAGACTCTGGTTGAGAGCAAAACCAATTCAAAGCTTTTGCACTGGGGGGCACAGCAACCTGCAAAGATAACAGCAACATTGCATTCATTCTAACAAACGAATCAAAAAATAACAATCTATTTTTCAAAATCTTACATTCCTACACCCTCATGTAAATAAAGTATTTGTGTGTACTATACCTGAAATCTCAACATCCCACTAGAAGAACAAGGAGGATTGAGCTTCAACTCCTCCACAGCTTCTTTAATACTCTGGAGACCATGCTCAAGCGTCAAAGCTGGAGGCAAAGTGCGTGTAATGCAGGTCTCCACCACCGAACCACCATCTTCTAATTCCTTAGCATCCACTATGGGACCATTAAACCTCGCCCCATAGACCATCTAATAAAATCCCAACAACAAGAAATAATCACAACCCAGTTACAAACAAACTTTGAATTAAAAGAATACTAAAAAGAAGTAAAGGAAACACCTTGAGATTACAGGAAAAGAAATCATTTTTGCTGAAAAGTGGGAGTCTTGGAAATGGGATTTGTATTTTGGTATGAAAAAACTGTTCTTTAAGATTGGATTTTGGTGTTAATGCTAAGAATGGTATTGAAAGAGTGTCTCTTAGTAACAACATTAGAGACTTTTTGAGCTTTTCTGAAGTCTAAGAAGAAAGGATGGTTTCAGAGTACAGAGTCAAACTTTGGAGATGAAACGAATAGATAAGAGAAAACCAAAGATTTTCTATGAAAAAATTAAAGGAAATTCCATGTCAGCAAAAGACTGGCGTCTGAAGTGTGCCGGTGAAATAGAAAAAGTAAAAATCCTTGGTTGGCCACACTCACACATATGCCTAAAACAAGCTTTACTTCGTCTCGAGTTTCGATTGTCACAAAACCCCAATTTTTCCTTAAAATTACCATATCGTTAATTATATCCTTTTACTCTTTTGAAAGAATAATAGGGGCATTGTAGTCATATAAAAAATTACATCAGCAGTTTAGAAATTTTGGCAAAACCTGAGATTTTCAAGATAAGGTAAGATGAAGGATATTTTCCTTAATTTGTTATATATTCTGTTATGTATTACCATGCATGCATCTGTCAAAGACGTTCATAAAAGCACGACAGTAAGCTCTCATACATTTTTGTGATACTTTCTTTGCAGCCATGGCCACATTGTCAAGATTCCATGCACTATCATTTCCCATTGTTGTTCTCATCCTTTTATCCACCCCACTCGCAATTGCGCAATGCGAAGCACAATCAATGCACGGATGCCATGACAAAGCAGAGTCTAAGAAGCTTAAAATCATTGCAATTTTTTCAATTCTAGTCGCTAGCATGATTGGTGTGTGCTCACCTTTGTTCTCTCATCTGATGCCAGCGCTTGGAGCTGACAAGGATTTATTCCCGGTGGTAAAGGCATTTGCTTCCGGTGTTATTCTAGCAACAGGGTACATGCATGTGTTACCGGACGCTTTCGAGGCCTTGACATCCTATTGTTTGCCTGAAAATCCATGGAGGAAGTTCCCTTTCACGACTTTTGTGGCAATGCTATCGGCTTTAGTGACCCTCATGGTGGACTCGTTTGCCATGAGTATGTACAAGAAACATTCTGCTAACGCTCTAGTGGCAGATAATGGTGAGAAGTTGGAAAAGGAGAATAGCCAAATAGAGCATTTCGGACATGGCCATGGCCATGGCCATGCAGTTGAGATGACAACAAACAACGTTGGCCTTGACGATAAAGAATCACAATTGTTAAGACATCGTGTTATTGCTCAGGTATGCATTCTTTAATCTTCAGTTTGATAGTAAAAATGAAGAGAACCCAAATTTTATCACCTAAAAGGAAAGCTAGCTCTTATATGTTCATGAGAATTTAGGTTCACTGTATTGCTCTAATTCAATGAATTTAGGTTCACTGAATTCATAGAAGCTTGTTGCTGAGCTTCTAATAATTAGAAGCAAACTGAATAGTCCATCTACCTATATATATTAAGAGGTGGATTTCTTTCTGCACTTGCATTCGTTCTTTCCCGCGAACTTCATTGTACCAAAAAAAAAGGTTTTTACAATGTTATTATCAGTCCATTTACTTGTCTATAACCTTAATTAGTACATTTGGCCTATGGAGTCATCTTTGCATTCTTTACATTATCAATCAAGCAATCACCATATATATTTTCTAAATGCAGGTGTTAGAGTTGGGGATTATAGTTCATTCAGTGGTTATTGGTCTTGCAATTGGAGCATCTGACAATCCATGCACCATAAGACCATTAGTTGCTGCCATTTGCTTCCATCAAATGTTTGAGGGAATGGGACTTGGAGGATGCATACTGCAGGTGAGTAATTCATCTCTTTGTAAGGTTTGAAGAAGGTCATGTTTACGCAGTCTTCCATTGTGAAACTGATTCCTTGATTTGAATTTGCAACAATTACAAAAGAACAACATTTATCATTGCACAAGGCTCACCTCTGATTCATTTCTTTTTACTAATGAGAATAAATGTTAGTACTAATGAACAATATTCTTTCAGGCTGAATATAAGCTGAAGACAAGAGCAATGATGGCATTCTTCTTTGCAACAACAACCCCATTTGGAATTGTTCTAGGAATTGGTTTGTCAAGTGTATATAGTGAGACCAGCCCAACTGCACTCATTGTGGTAGGATTACTAGATGCTTGCTCAGCAGGGTTGCTGAATTATATGGCTATGGTAGATCTCTTAGCGGCTGAGTTTATGGGGCCTCGGCTTCAAGCAAATATGAAGCTCCAGGTTTGGGCGTACATTGCAGTGTTTCTGGGTGCTGGAATTATGGCATTGATGGCAAAATGGGCTTAATGAATTAGTTCTTCATATACTCTAATCCATCTTGATTTTGCTGTTTCTTATTTTTTAGTTTGTGTTCAACTTCAACAGATCAGCTATTTTACTTTCAGAATTTGGCTTTTCCTGCTGCAAGATCCTCACCATTTTCATGGTAATGAGCTTCGAAACCAACAAGGCTGTTGCTTCCATGGTCAAAATCAGACCGATGGATTCCATTGTTTCTGCCAACAAAGCTGTTTCTGTGCAGATTTTTCTCAATAAAAGAATATAGAGAGAATGTCCATGGAGTGAAATTTTCTAAGACAAAATACATAGAGATTATTACTACATGAAATAAAATATTTCCATATCAGCAGAAGTCTGATGCCTGACTTGTGCTCTAATGATATTAGGAAGGTCGGAAGTCAGGGAAGTCTGAGATGGGTTACACGGACCACAAGTCCTGGTCTAAACTACCAAAGTACCCCAATTTTCTCATTAAATTTACCACACAATCAATAGTTTCAATACAGGAAATAAGGATATTTTGGACATTTAACATCACCAAAACTGTAAGTTCCTTTGAAGGCAGAATCTTAAATATGAGATAGTCATAGGCAAAAAGAATATTCATTTCCTATAAGGTCAAAACCTCATATTAATACTAATGGAAAATATAAATTCCCAAGGAACCAAAACTGAGTGTAGCCATGGCTTCTTTTTCTCAAATTCCATGCACCCTCAACAGTTCTTGCTGTCATCATCATCTTTGTATCTTCTACTGCTCCACTTGCATTGGCTCAATGTGAAGCAGAATCCGAAAATGGAAGCCATGACAAGGCAGAATCCATGAAGCTAAAAGTCATCGCCATTGTCACAATTTTGCAGGCTAGCATAGTTGGTGTATGTTCACCATTGTTTTCTCGTCTAGTGCCTTCACTTGGACCCGACAGGGACTTGTTCACTGCGGTTAAGGCATTTGTTTCCAGTGTTATCCTAGCGATCGGGTACATGCATTTGTTACCAGATTCTTTCAATGACTTGATGTCCAAGTGCTTGCCTGAAAATCCATGGAGGAAGTTCCCTTTCACAACTTTCGTGGCAATGTTGTTGGCTGTGATGACTCTTATGGTGGATTGGTTTGCCATGAGTATATACAAGAAACAGTGTGCTAAAGCTTTAGTGGTGGATGCTAGCGATGGTGCTAGACTGGAAAATGGGAATGTATAAGTAGAGAATTTTGGACATGGACATCACCATGCACTATAGAAGAATGAAATGTCATCACAATTGTTAAGGAATCGAGTTATTGCTCAGGTATACATGCTTGAATCCTAAAATGTTATTGCTTTTGCCTGTTAGCTGAACAAAATATTCCGGATAAATTTTCATGTTTAATATCCAAATTCTATCACCAACTAGATTAACTTCACTATAAAACTAGCATAAAGTGCAAAATTAGTGCACAAGACTCCCATATTGTGTGGTTTTAGGTGGGTAATATGTACGCAACCTTCTGTATTAACTGAAATGCTAATTCCGTGACTTAAACTCATGACCTTAACCATTGCACCAAGACTCACCCTCACTATGACACTAGGATACCTTACAGAATTTGGTTTATGTATGAAGGTTCTTTGTCTTTATAATTACATATATTTTCTAAAATGCAGGTATTAGAGGTGGGAATTATATTAAATTCAGTGGTGATTGGTCTTGCAATGGGAGCCTCTGACAATCAGTGCACCATTCGATCACTCATTGCTGCTCTCTGCTTACATCAAATGTTTGAGGGAATGGGACTTGGGGGATGCACACTACAGATAATCCAACTCCCCATTCTCTTTCAACAACCAATTTTTATAATCTTCTAGCTGCATTACTGATGAACACTTTGTTCTATCATTAGGCTGAATATGGGCTGAAAGTGAAAGCAATCATGGCATTCTTCTTTTCAGCCACAACGCCGCTAGGAATTGTTCTAGGAATTGGTTTGTCAAAGGTTTACAGTGAAACCAGTCCAACAGCACTTATTGTGGTAGGACTACTAAATGCTTGCTCGGCAGGGTTGCTGAATTACATGGCTTTGGTAGATCTCCTGGCAGCTGATTTCATGGGCCCAAAGCTCCAAACAAACATGAAGCTCCAGGCTTGGTCATATGTCGCTGTGTTACTAGGTGCTGGATTTATGTCTCTGATGGCAAAATGGGCTTAGTTATTTCCACAAGTACTCAAGGAAACATGTCATTTAATGTATTTTTGTCGTTTTTAACAGCTTTTTTCTCCATAGATGGGTTCCAGTGAATCCACTGGTTAATTTTATTTGGACATGCATCAACAAAACCTTGACTCATAAATTATTGATCAAAACAGCAACTTGATTTTGACAAGGATCAATGATAACGTTTGCCTGGATTCAGAGAATTCTTGAAAGGATTGCAGTTGGTCAAAGTTCCCAACTCACTTGTTGCCCAAGAAAGCAATTTTGGCCAATATTTGATTTCAAGTTTTGAATCCTGCAGCTTCACAGTAAAGTGTCAAGAAAGTGGAATAACAAATTTTTAGACTCTAGGCTTTGTTTCAGAGCCACATGCCAGAACCAGGACAAATTAAACATGGAGGTAAGAGCTGAAAAGTTCCTACAGTGGGGGCTGAGCACGAGAAACTAATGGGAAAATTGCATGCCTACACGCTCCTGATGGCACTTGGTTCTGTTGCAAAAATAACAGCAAATAAAACCATAGAATGCTACCCGTGAAATTAGGTAACAGGTGCTTGAACATGGACCTTTCAGTTCGTTTTCTCACATTTTTCACTCAACTATTACTGCTTTAATGATGACAATTTGCACGGCTCATCAGCAACTATATGTTTACAATCATTCTAAATCCATAACGACTATCAGAAAAGTTTGCAAACTTCAATCTGTCAATATCATTATAATTAAAATGGTTTAACGTTACATCATATAGTCTTGTAGATGTCTTTTAAGCCAAAGCTTATCACCAGAAAGTTGCTTTTGGTGCAAGAATGAGCAACCTGGCAAGCTATGAAGACAGAATTATGCTATAATTAAATATAGAAATGTTACATAAAACCCCTCCACAAATCGATGATATTGACAGAATGTGCTTTCGGCTTATGGAAATTTTCCTTTCTACCATATTTACCATCTATGGTTTCTGATCTGCTTTGTTGTCCTATGTTTGTTGGTTAACACACACCTTTTGCTAGGCCAAATAGCTTGAAATCTTTAAGCTGTAGCCCTTTCATCCCTCAGGCCTCAAGTTATAAACAGTTTTATACGATGGACAATCATAACATGCCAACTCAATGCACATCAATTGACTATTACCTAACAGGGTTAATTACAATTGCATAAAACCATACTAGAATCATCCATAAGACTTTGAGGGATTGGTTGGGGTCAAAAGTTAGTCTCGAATGTCGACAATGCTTCTTCTGTTTCTGTCTTTGTCCATAGTTAAAGCTGTTTGGAGCATTATTCCAATCTTGCTAGTTTCTAAAGATATGAAGATGGACCAAGTGACTAACATTAATAGTGACCACAAATCAAAAGAACTAAAATGAAAAAGAAGAGCAGAAGAATTATCAACAAAGTTGATAATGTGATTATATGTTTTCAATGTGTGAGAAATGAAATGTATAAGGCCAGCAATTTTGTCCTATTCAAGAATGGTGGGAGGCCAATAGGCCTAAAGTGTCCCCTCGTGCAATAAACAATGCACTCATTGCCACTCAAGACCTTTCACGTATGGCTTTGGCTCTTTGTGAGTGGCTTTAATTGGTATACCCTGTGAATGAGCACTTTGCTCCCAGATGACTTTTCATAGAGAGGATGAGGAATTAGCTAAAATGCAGGAGTGTTTTTCCTGGATCTTTCTCAGGCGTAAAGTCAACACCATCAAGTATATCTGCAATATAAACTCTGAATCTCTCCAAGTACTAGAAATATGGTACAGAAAAAAACTAGAAATTGCCAGATAAATGTACAAGAGATTCCAGTACTAAGTACAGGATGCTCTAAAATCAGGCAACCGACTCAGTTGCAGTACTTCAGCAGCCATCCCGCTAGTTGACACATTTATGTTCTGTACATTATGCGATTATGCTAAACGTTAACTTTGTACATAAGCAATGGTGGACAAAATAATCGGCAGGCATAATATCTTAAAGAATCTTGTATTAAAATAGACCAAGCAAGGTGATCAATGGGAAATCATAGTGGGCTATAACTTGGTAGACTTTTCACACACACACACATATAATATATACAACCTTGGTTTAGTTAAGCCTACTCCGGTTCATAGCCTGCAAACTGTTTGAAACTTGAGCTAGTCCCATGATGCAATTTACTTGCTAATGGAGACACCAATGTTTTGAAGTTGACATGCTTACGCGAATTTTTTGGTTAGGTTCAAAAGTGATGATGATGATAAGTAAGGCATGGCACATCTCCACAAAGCCGGTATGAGCATATTGCTTATGTATTTGTCATTAGTGAATTGGCTGGTTAATGCGTGGGGCTAATGAGGCTTGTGGCTTAGGGTACTTGGAGAATCCCCTAAATCATTCCTATGGGAATTCAAGTAATAAATGTTAAGTAGGTTGCGCATATCAACCTCTTAATGCTGATTCGTTTTCAGGAATATGGTATGAGATCACGAAGCCATGGACCTATCAGTTACCAGAAAGAGCTTAGGTCATTCCATTGGATTAATTGCAAGAAATTTACAAGAGATGCGGACCTTCAGCATTGATGAATATTCTCATAGATAGAGATTGATCGCTGTGGCACGTCTACTGGTTGCAAGTTTGGCAACACTGTGACTTTAGGATGGTACTAGGAAGAATATGATGGGGACACCAATGCTTTCATGAACAAAATATCCAATGATTGACGAATGGCTCTTGTAGGAAGCCTAGGCTCAACAGAAAGGACTATTAATCCTAAAGCAGAAGGATAATGAAGATGTAGTACTGATTTATATAATATTGAGATCACTAAGTAAATTAAAACATTCTTTAAAGCACCTAAAGAACTTTTAGTAGGCACATTGTTAGTGGATTAAGACCTTAATAAAGTAATGTCAGCGCCAGAAAACAAGCATGCGAGTCAGTAATATTATAAATGCACCATCCACCATTATTATTATAAAACAAAGGAATTATGTGTCATTGACATCAAGGCTATGTGAAGATTTTGAACAAATATCAGTAAATAAAATTAAAAAAAAAAACTGATGAAATTGCAACTTGTCTTTTAATAAGATGTGGGGAATGGGATCATGAATTTAGCAGAAGAGGAAAGATGATGATGAGCTTATCCTCTTTGAACCAATCACTGCAAAGTGCGATGACCTCATGAAAGAAATCAAAAGGGAAGAAAGGAAAAATGTAGGATGGTTTAAGTGGGGAGAAAGTGGACACAGTGCACATTTGGTACAGGTGACGGTACCAAAGTTTTGCAATTCCATGATGAAGAAGCCTAAAAAGGTTTGAAAGCAGATGCTGATTTGGTAGCCTGTGTGGTCACAAAATTTCCAAGAGACTCCTACCATTACTAACGTAACCAATTGTTTTAGGCAATAAAATTTTCAGAGGCAGTACTAAAAGTAATGCATACCCTATATTGTATAACCCTTATGCTTGACGGATGCTTGTTCGCCATTATGCAAGTATACTGCAGACACCCCTGGTACAATTGCCATGGCTTCATTTTCTTTTCAATGAAGGTTTTTTCAATATATTACATAAAACTCCCTAGAAGTGAATATAGTAGCTATATTCGATGTTCGTTGGGAGTGAGAGGCTTCCTTGCTTCCATTACAAGCAAAAGTAAAAGCATGAACATTTGTTTGTAATTACTTAATTTAAGACATTAACAAGCACTGCAATGTTTTTGTTAACATGTATTAAGCCTTAGTTTCATTATGAATTTAGACACAAACAAGTTAATATGTGGACATAGGCACAAAGTTTGCAAGGGAGAGAGAGACTTCATATGCTGGGTTGAGTTGACGGGCTGTGCAATTGGGTGCAGGAATGGTGCACCACACCAAGGTCACTAGTAAAAGGACCCACTTGTGCACAATTATGTGTTTCAATTCAAATGTTGTCCTCTCTGATGATGGTTGGCACCAAAGATTAGGTGTTAAATCCAGTCCCCCTCCGTACGTAGCACTTCTTTCGCATGTGTGGTGCCCCTTCTCCTCCTCTGTCTGCATACTAGCCATAGCAACATAGTAGGCTAGGCAATGTATAAGGATAAAGAAATTAAAAGCAATTATGTAAGCCATTTATGAACCCCTTTTATTCTTCTTTTAGTTTATGTAAGCCATTTATGAACCCCTTTTATTCTTCTTTTAGTTTTACTTTTCAAACTTCTTTGTTGTTTTCTTTAATTGGTAGGACCCCAAAAAACTTAGCTAATCTCCAATTTGCCAATGATTTGTCACATCAGGGCATTTTCGTTTTTCGGTCCAGTTTTAGGATTAATCCTGTATGGTGTATGCTTGATGCAAGTTGTGATTCAGAAGGTGTTTTCATGTTCATGATTTGGCTTTTCTTGCAAGTAGCAAGATAGTCCTCCGCTTGATCCATCTCACTACCTAAAACTAAACATCAGAGTTGGCACAGTTTTGTAGCCTTACTGCTAATTGCTATAGACTGCAAGCCATGGAATTCTGGACTCCATGGCATGGTGAGTGTAGTGAAGGATTAGAATTCCAGGCCATATTCATGCCACAGCTACCTTTACCACACCAGTTTAAATTAGTGAAATTGCAGGTTTAGCATCAAATTTCAAATATGATAACATTTCACATACTTCATTTGATTTTCCAAGTGTAAATATAAGCCGCAGTGATTGATGTTCCCTGGCAGAAAGAATGTGACTGATACCGTCAACATTAATGAACAGGGCAAAACTCATCCTACATCACAGAGTTCAGTCAAATTGTTAGTGATATATGTCAGTTGCTCATATTCTGCACCTGAAATCATGGATTAACAGCCTATTTTCCATTCACGTTCCACAAATAGCATATACTATGGTACCCACAGGCTATCAAGTTGTAGGAATGACCTATCCCAGCTTTCTGTATCTTTTCTCCCCACAAAACTTACTATCAGTCAATCATGTCTGGTCCAACTCCCTTTGGCAGCTTTAGATTTTCAGGTGTTGCTCAAAAAGTTTGGCTTTGATTCTTCTTTTTCATATCTGTGGAATATAATGTATATTTATGTGCATGAAAGGTGTTGAGCCGCTTCCAAATTTCCCATTCATGAGATATCACAAATCTTTGCATTCTTCTTGTCATTTCAGACAATGGAATAAAGCAACCTCTTTTATTCTTCCTCAACTGATCTAGCTAATAGGCATTTGATTCATGCCAACAATAGCATTCAAAGACAATGACTATACTCAGAACAAATCTCTTAATTAAGAATAGAATTCTTCAAAACTATAATGTCCCAGTCTCACGTTGGGATATTGTGAGGATCTGCAATATTTTATATGTAGAGACTTGAATTCATACTTGTGATGTGCTTTTTGTGGGACAAAACTATGAGATCTTCGGATCAAAGCCGATAATAATTTACAGGTTGAGGTTGGGTGCGGATCTCCACAAAAAACCTGAGAAACTTTTTGTTATTCGAATTAGTTGAACTTCAAGAAACAAGTCCTTTTCCTAAAGTTAGAACATTTTTTATACCATCGATCCTGGTCCGTCTTCTGCAATATCTTAGTCAAAGATCACTAAGATTTATATTACCCTCTTAAGGACAGTTCTGCGGTTAGACCCCATAATTTAACAGTGCAAAAATTAGGAAGACAATGATAACGGAAGCACCCTACTACAAGTTCATAGCAGGTGGGGCATAACCATGCAGCATTTGACATCAGCACGGCCTAGCTAGTAGGGGAATAAAGCACCAAGAGATCTGTTAGGACTTAAGGAATATTAAGGCTACATTCTGTAATTCCAAGTTTGATAATCTATCATCATTTCAATCATAGCAGTTATCCTCTTACATTAATGCACAGACATGAAGTTGTAATGATAAATTAACATTAATTTATATAACCCTCTATGGACGTTTTGCATTGAAACATGTTCTCTTTGTTGCTCCCTAACTCCTTTCTAGCCTTTCTTCCAAAGAAAATTTTGCAGCCTAGCCTACATTAGTTCTTTTAGTGGGGAATCACCTAAGCTGTGGATAGAATATTGTACTCCATTACCAGAAAAAAATGCGTTTGCAAGTTGCTGCCACTGAGATTTGCCAAAACTTTTTTCATCTAATCTTCTTTTATTCATCTCTGCCTTATCATCATTGAAAGTGGGCCTCAAGGGATATAGATTAGCAGCAATGTTTATTAATTAATCATCAACAAACAACTGATTATGTACTATAAAAGATACTTTCACTTCTTAGTTCATTTATAAATCATAACATTACTTTAGAAAGGTACTTCAAGTACTTAGATCGTCAACGTGCCAGTCGATGATATATCATGAAAGAATAAACAAACAAGATGACATGTTACGATGCAGTGAACTGTTCCCACGTAGATCATAGGATAACTGTTTTATAGTGTTCTTGACTCAATGTCTTCGAATTTTGGACCCATAACATATCAGATAGAAAGCAATTCAATGCAAGTACCGTACCATTAGGATGGAAGATAACTTTTCCTAACAAAAATAAGCTTATATGCCAATCAAAACTGTTTCTTTAAACCAGTGCGTTGGTGTATTGAACTTTGCCATGACAGATCAAAATATAAAAATGACTTAGAGAGGAAAAACTGGAAAGATCAAAGAAAGAGACTGAGATTGTTGGGATTTAGGTACCTGATGTTAACTATCTAGCTAAGTGCACTGTTAGGGGACCCTCCAATCTTAAAGCTGAAGTGCTTAATGAGTCATCTGATTATAATAAAATTAAACATGGAAATTATTGTTTATTTAATGGTTTACCTTTTAAACTGGACTCATTGCGTCATCAGGCACAAAGCCTTATTCCTTACTGGAGTTTTGAAGTATGAAAAATTCTCCTCAGATTGACTTCAACGCCATTTCTAAATTGCCTTTTTCTTTTTTCTGAACAACATTCCTGGCTCAAATTGTTACTCCCATCAACTAGTTTCCTCTCCTCTAAGCATTATATAAGATGCCAGATGATTACTCATACTGTCATACACCTAATCTCATGCATGCATACATTAATCCATGCATGCATGCATGCATACATACCTACATACATAGATGGATATCTTTAGATCATGACTGCAATACGTAGAGCAGATTGTTGCCTTTAGAGATAATGTATGTGATGTCAAGCAAGTGGACATTGCCATTAGTGATCATAAATGTTTCAATTCTGTGTTGTAATCCCTGATATTGTTACACTTGTTGCTGAAACTGGCCCACCTCTGAAACCTTTTTCCTCCTATAAAACCTCCCCATTCATTTCGTCCTCCCCTACCTTACCAATCACTGCAACAAATAATTACTACCCTTCAGCTTTAGGCATCGACTTCAGAGCTTAAGCCATGCTTCCTGGTGAGCTCATAGGACTTCATTACCTAGCACCAGAAGAGCCGATCCTGACTCCAGCCAACCTTGGGATGATGCAAAATACTATCCCAGCTTTTCATTTCAATAGATTCTTAAGTAGCCGGCCCAATTCCCACATCCCACAGCCTGCTCATGAGTTCCCCGCTCAGTCCTCAAGTATCAGCAATAATTCAACTTCAGATGAAGCTGAGGAACACCAGCTCAATATCATCGATGAAAGGAAGCAGCGAAGAATGATATCTAATAGAGAATCTGCTCGGAGGTCAAGGATGCGGAAACAGAAGCACCTGGATGAACTTTGGTCACAGGTAATCAGGCTTCGCAATGAGAACCACAGTCTCTTGGACAAGTTAAATCATGTGTCTGAGTGCCATGACCGAGTTCTTCAAGAGAATGCAAGGCTCAAGGAAGAAGCCTCTGATCTTCGCCAAATGCTGACTGACATAAAAATCGGAAGTCCTTATTCTCTTGCATTAAGAGAGCTGGAAGAGGTTCCCTGCAACACTGCTTACCTGAGAGCTGAGTCGACAAACCAATCCATTGCTAACTCTGTAGATTTGCTCCATTGAGATGAGCGGTATCTTGCCATAAATAACTATTAATCATGTTCCTCAGTTTGCTGCGTTGTTAATCAAGCCTTTGAGCTCTATGAGATTAGAATCAAACCATGCAATAACATCTTTTCATCATTTTATCCTAACTCAGCTTAATGGTCTACGCACGTCACCTAAACAATCCATTGTTTGAAGCTACTGTTTGCAGCTCTTCTCGCCGCATAATATTCCAGAGCTGAATATCTGAAAATGATATCTCCAGTGGTCCATCAGAAGCAAATCAAACACTCAATCATAACTTTTATCTATTAATCATTTCATGAACCCCACCAACTCTGGTTATAGAATTTCACCTGATAGATGGTTTAGAGAAAGATATATGAATTATGTTTCACCAATTTTACAGCCACGGTAAGATTGTTAAGAAACAAGTTGCTTTTGGAGTGGATGCCCTAGTGTGAACAGGATCTAGTCATGCCACAAGGATGCCCCATGTCCCCATAGTCCAATCTCCATTGTTGCTCATAATAAGAGGGGCAAGAGGACAAATGGTGGTGGAGCTGCTGCTAGTAGTGGTCATCATTCAAATAACTACTGTACCAAGCAAAACATTTGAAAAGGCTATCCACTATCATAACCCAAATTACTATTTTCAGCTTTTTGTGAGGGCATCAGTTTGCCTGGCTAACTTGGGTTCAGCCAAGCTTGCATTGTTTTCATCAAAAAGGAGCGACATCAAAGCACAGCCTACGCTTCAGCTGCTCCTTGAACAGCTCCCTTTTTCACAATCTCAGATTCTACTGCATTAGAAAGCCCTATCCAATACCATATCTCTCTTGCTTTGTCGTTGCTACGTGCATGATCGTGCAATCCATGCTTGCTCCTGTTGTGGATCTTCATCTTCTTCCAACAGATGGCGCCAGTAACCTTTTTCTGTATAAATGGATACACCTGCAGGCTTTGTTTGTTCTTCACAGAGATAAACAAGTAGAATATGATTACACAGTTTTTTGTTTATGCATGCTATTCCTTAAAGAACAATAATTATATTCTGCATGACTTGAGAAATTGTTGTTTCAGACCTGACCGACAATGATTAAGTTCTGAAGAATCATTGATTTTCCCAACAATGCATGTCCATGTGAAATTGTCAGGATAACTTGATTCTTATATAATCTTCAACTACTGTTTCCTTCTCATGATATTCTAAAGTTTTTATATATCAGAAAGCATCAGATCAGACTCTAATTCTAGAAAATTTCTAACAATGCATCTTTGGGGCTCAAGAGAATCAGAACATCTTTTTCAAGGGATAAATGAGCCCTTACAATTAGCAGATTTACAATATTCAAGCAAGTTTTTCAGAATAAGGAATCCAAATATGGTGATTTGTGAGATATAAACTGAAACTCAATTCATTTTGACTGCAAAAATGGTAGCTTTGCTTTTTAACATAACAGACAAGCACAGAGACTTTCCACATGCATGTATATCTAATGGAAAATCTTCTCTTTTTGCAAGAATGCAGAGTCAATTCCCCTAATTTTAGTGACCCCATGTCAGCATTTTTTTTTTCTTTTCTCTTTCCACTTTCTGGTTGCTGATGGCTCTTGTAACCATTTTTCCAAGTAAAAGAGTCATCAATATGAAAAGAAACCATGCTAATTAAGAAAGGGCACTTCTTAAAGCATGAACTGAAATGATAGGTTCTAGTCCCTGGGCAATCAAATGTGTGGCTAATAATGATCCAAGGCAAAGATTGGTAGGTCAACAAACTTCCATTTACAATTCAGTTGAATTGTAATATTATCTTTTTTTAACAATTAAAAATGTCAAGATTAAATTTGATCATTAAAATTATAAATTCAACCCTCAACTTAACTGTGATATAAAAGAATACAAGAGTTCTTTTTGGGACCTCAGCTCTTAATTTGAGACTTCTAAAGCCCAGCAGACTTCAGGGCTAAGCACCCAATTGTCTCAAGGAAGAATTTAGGTTGTATTGTTAGAGCACAGCACAAGTTTTCACCCATGTGCTTGGACTTTGGAGCCTTGCACCATGACCTCCTAGCAAGATCCAACTCTACAGACTGATAGAAATTTGACAGACAGATAAGTAAACATGACAATTCATGCATATATTTTTGGTGTTAGTATTGTTTCATATATATATATATATATATATATATATATATATATGGATTAATTTTGACGTAACAATAAAAACCAGGATATAAGAATTCGTATCTTGTTAACTCATTTTCTTATTGTGTTATTATGTTGTATTTGTTAGAATTACAGATAGTGTACTGTTTCAAGATTAATCTACCACCTTCAATCCACCATGTTCTTCCTATACATGAGAGTTTAAGTTTGCAGTATTTTTCTAGTGTTTCAGGTACTCGGCCTATCAGAATTTAGATATAATACATGATCATTTAAATTTACAGGGTGAAAAGGATAGCTTGATTTGGAATACAATGATTAAAACTGATCAATGGCAACATCAAAGTAAGCAGTTTAAAACACAAAGTCTTGTTACTGAAATTAAAGAAGAAAGGAAAAACACAGAAAGATCATGGTGCAACGTTTCCTTGGGTGTAAATATAATCCGTATGAGCAGCCAAGGACCTCCTAATCAGACATTCTTCACCATCCAGGCCTCTGCACTCATCAGCATCCAAACTCGATTCCTGTAAATTTTTCATCATACATAAACAAAACTCTGAAAACATGCCCACTAAAACAATAACAAGCTAGCCAACAACATTATTTTCCAGGAAAGAAAGCTTACTGGTGAAGAAAATAGTATGTTCTGGGAGTCATCAGCCTGTTGCCCGATAGTGGTTGAAAGAGGTCTGCTTTCTGTAGTAGATAGCAGAAGCAAAGCCAAGATCAAGAAAATAAAGCTCTTTGCTGCCATGTTTGGTTGAAGGAGCTGGGCTAATGGGGAGGGTTATGGTGCATAGAAAAGGCTGCAGCGTACAGTATTTATATGAGGGTAATGCAGTTTAGGTTCCATGAATGAGCATTGAATGAAACCATGAAAGCAGAAAGTCAAGATATTGGCAATATCCAGTTGGTGAGTCAATGCGTTACTCACTTGTTTCCTAGGAAACATCGCCATTAAAGGACATCATTGAGACTGTACTTTGATTTTCTTTCCGTTTTCTTTTTTGGCTTTGAAATGATGCTGCAGGCTGTGTGATGGAAAGCTAGCTGTACATGCAGGTGTAAGATGGATGCCATGCATGTGGTGCTCACCTGTCAACTAATTGATGCTCTGGGAAATTTCAAGAATTTATATATTTTGTAAAACTTATAATTTTGGTAGAAATTTATAATTTCTGGAGAATTATTGTAATTTTTTTCTAATAAAATCCAATTGGCCCGACCCGAAATCCATCATGACTGGATATGTATTATGTATTCATAGCTAAACACTAAAGTTTGGGCCAACGGGCAAGTCTAAGATGAGATTTTAAGGCCCGAGTTGAACCCGACTAAAACCAGGCCATGAAAACATCTGATCCAGCAAGCAGACAGGTCGTTCTTGTAGCCGTGTAACAGCGCCAAAACCAACTGCCAAGATATTTTCCCGTTATCTTTTCTTCCTCCTTTCTCTTGTTTTGATGTTGTCCATATATAAGACTATCAAGTATTTTTTAAAAACTATCTGCCCAGAAACTCAATCATGGCGTGTTCACCAGCTCCAATTCCTGGGATATATTTCGGCAACCCAACATTCCCCCAAGCCAAAAGGGTATCAGCTTCTCATTATTACACCCTGAGAAGGCCCAGAGCCATGGCCAAAGAGGTTTACTTCAACCATGATGGCTCTGCCACTAGGAAGCTTCAGGTAACTCGTCTAATCAAAATAGACTACATTTGACTAAATCTGATCACTAGAACCTTTCAGACCCAGATGGTTTTTTTTTCTTCCTTTTTCTGTTCTTTCCTTGTCGGTATGGTGCAGGCAGGTGTGGACAAAGTGGCAGAGCTGATTGGGGTTACATTAGGCCCAAAGGGGAGAAATGTGGTGCTCCAGAACAAGTATGGAGCACCCAAGATTGTTAATGATGGAGAAACTGTTCTCAAGCAGGTGTTCCAATCCATCACTCTACTTCTACACTTTGTTTCTTGCCCTCTTTTGATGTGGCAATTGGAGCTTCCATTAATACCTGACAAAATTCTGGTTTTTACTTTTATCTTCTTGAATTGTCCGTAAATAAGGATAAATTTTTAGAGCTATTGATGATAAACACCATTTTCAATGTTTGTTGCCCATTCTCCATTATGGTGTGTTTAGTGCTAGAAGCAACTTAAAAGGAATCACAGAAGAATATTATGCATTTGTGCTTTTTCATGTTAATGTATTGTTCACCAGGATAGCCTACCAATATGGATATGTTTTGAAACGATTCATATGATTTAGGTCCTTGTTATGTAGTAGTTAAGGATGTCCTTGAGTTTATTTGGGCATTCCTGAAAACTTATTGATATTTGAAGATGCATATGCACAAGTGCATAAGCTAACATCAAGAACAAAGAGTGAATGGCCCCTTCTAGTTCTAACTCATTTGAATTTGGTATTTTCTTTCTAAATTATATCTCAATTTGTTTAGATTGAGTTGGAGGATCCGTTGGAGAATGTTGGAGTTAAATTAGTGAGGCAGGCTGGTGCAAAAACAAATGACCTTGCTGGTGATGGTTGCACTACATCTATAGTTCTTGCTCATGGTCTGATTAAAGAAGGTGTGAAGGTAAGAATCGCAGGCTCAGATGAAGCTACAATGTTTTCCCTTGTTAGAGAAAAACCTAAAAGATATAGCAGGTGAAGGCTTCTTTGTGAAGGCTTTCCACAATTTCAGTCTGATCATGCCTTGCAAATGCATTTGTGGTTTCAATTTATGTAGGCTTTGAGTTTGTATGTATTCAAACTGAAGTTCTGCCAATCTTTATATCAATAAATCTGTTTATTCCAGGTAATCTCAGCTGGAATGAATCCAGTTCAAGTTGCTCGTGGGATTGAGAAGACCGCAAATACCCTTGTTTCTGAACTCAAATTGATGTCCAGAGAGGTGCATAACTATAGTATCTTCTTTTCCATTAAAAAAAATATAATTTTTTGTTAATGATAAACATTTATGTTCCAAAGAAAGATGAATATAATAATGATATCTATTTTACGTCCTAAAAAGTATATTCAAACTTATCATGCTTGCCTTAAGCAAATGGATTCTATATTGCAGGTTGAGGATCATGAACTTGCACATGTTGCTGCTGTTAGCGCTGGGAATGATTATACAGTAGGAAACATGATATTCGATGCTCTTCAACAAGTGGGAAGGAGGGGTGTAGTCAAAATTGAAAAAGGAAAATGTACTGAGAACAGTCTACAAATGGTGGAAGGAATGCAGTTCGATCGAGGATATTTGTCTCCTTACTTTGTCACTGATAGAGAAAAGATGATTGTGGAGTTTCACAATTGCAAGGTATAAATTTAGATTTTTAAACCTCGCATGTGTTCCTATAAAGTGATTAGAGGATATGAAATTCTTTGGTTGCAGTTATTACTGGTTGACAAGAAAATCACAAATCCAAAAGAGATGTTTAAAGTATTGGACAGTGCCGTTAAAGAGAAGTACCCAATTGTGATTGTTGCAGAGGAAATTGAGCAGGAAGCTCTTGCTTCAGTGATTAGGAACAAACTCAAAGGTGTGCTGAAGGCAGCTGCTATTAAGGCTCCTGCATTTGGTGAGCGCAAGAGCCACTGCTTGGATGATATAGCTATCTTGACAGGAGGTACAAAATACTGATCTTCATATATCCCGCTCATATTAGGAATGTCTATGTATCAGTTCCATCACCTAGAAAAAAGTACCAAATGTACCTGTCACCGCAAATGAAATGGCTAAATTTCTTAACTTTCACTAGATGGCATCTTCAGGCATAAAGTAACTCTTTAGAATGGAATGAAGAACCCAAAGGGTATGGAGATAGAAGTTATCCCCAACAGCTAAGTGCACTAGTTATGACAACTTCCATCATTATAATGCTAAATCATTAAATTCTTTTTTATGTATTTATTTTGGTTTCTGCAAATGAGGTCTTATTTGGTGCTCTAAGATCATTATGCCAGGAGGTTAAGTTCTACTCATTAAACAGTTTAGTATCCCATGGATATTCTGGCTTTAGAAAGGACTATAAGGACCTGTTGCCCTGTAAGGAAAAGGATGCTCAGCTGCTAGGCCTTGAAACTTGCAGGCTCCTCTGTTTCATTTACTATAATGTCAGGATACAAAGTCTAGTGTTCACGATTCTAATTCAAAGATTGAGGATACCTTATTGCAGTCTCCTTTGGTTATTTGGAAACTTGTTGCTTTCAATATGAATCTTTAATACATTCACTTCAATAAGCAAATAAAAGTGCCATCCTTCTCTCTTGGAATTTTTGCTTGCTAAAACTTTTGTTTCGTTGCATTACTTTATATAATTGATTGTAGACTTGTTTTTATCTTTCATTTCAGGCACAGTTATTAGAGATGATATGGGTTTGACTCTAGATAGGGCTGGGAAGGAGGTATTGGGCACTGCTAATAAGGTTGTGATAACTAAGGATTCCACATACATTGTTAGTGATGGTAGTACGCGAGAAGCTGTTCAGAAAAGGGTTTCGCAGATACGAAGTCTGGTTGAGGTGCACATAATAATTTTTTTTTTCTTTTGACAATTAGTGACAAAAAACAGTACACACATGAAGATGGAGTATTTGAACCTAGGACAGTAGAACCTACCAACACCTCAGCCTGTCCTTTTAATAGGACCTAGGCCTCTTTTGCAATCTATATATATATATATATAGAAATTTCCATCTTGCATTATCAGCTATAACAGTGAATAATTACCTGTCCTTTGTACGCAAGTCCACACAAGACTTTGGATATGATGTAAAATGTTATTACTGCAGCATCACATTGGTCCTTAGATGAATTTTTTGACCATAAACAAAAGTAAATCTAAAAGAGCTAGCAATCTCATCTAGCATACTGGAGAATTTCAATCACTGCAAAGGAAACTCTTAAATTTTATGTTCAAGTTGGAAAATCCATACAGAATAGGAGATGGTGTAGGAAGGATACATCTTTTTCCCAAGTTATGCTGTTAATGTCTTGAAGAAAATACATGTCTAGTTTCTCTGTGAAGACCAATATAAAATATTTCTTTTTTTTGCAGAACACAGAAGAACATTTTCAAAAGAAGATACTCAACGACAGAATTGCGAGATTATCGGGAGGAATTGCTATTCTTCAAGTAATATAAAAGCTGCTAGCATCGAGCACCTTAATGCTCTAGACATCTTGAAAGACTTCCATTTGAGCTAATCTACTTAATTTCATCAATTATATGACAGGTTGGAGCACAAACCCAAGTTGAATTGAAGGACAAACAACTCAGAATTGAAGATGCTTTGAATGCAACTAAGGTAGGGATTTACAAATCTAGTTATCTGTAGAAGTAATAAGTATTAGGATAGAATAGAATTATGTTCTTACCTCTTGTAGTCTTCTAACAAAAAAATCCAGGGTCGTGTGAGTACTTCACTTTGACATGGGAGGGTTTTCCATCATTTCCTCAGCCTCTCAAGTGATTGATTTTCAGATTATAAAAAGCAAACTTCTGACTCGATATAATGCAGGCAGCAATTGAGGAAGGTGTTGTAGTTGGAGGTGGCTGCATCCTGTTGCGGCTATCTGCAAAGGTCGATGGCATAAAAAACCTTTTGGATAATCAAGAGCAAAAGGTATATCTGGGTTTTCTTTTAAAATATAATATATATATATATATATATATATATATATATCCAGTTATTCATTGTAAAAATCAAAAGCACAAGAAAAGAACCGATTGATCAATGCATCATCAGTTTTTGTTCAAATCATGAGGACATGATTTATACCTAACAGGTGTGCTAGTATTCCATCACTATATATCAATGGTACATAATTTAAGATATATATCTCACTGTTGCTATCTGTCTGACTATCTCTACTCTGTACTGAGAAAGATCTTTTATTTGCAAATCTGAGCAGATTGGAGCTGAGATATTCAAGAAAGCATTAAGCTATCCAACAAAACTAATTGCCAAAAATGCTGGTGTTAATGGAAATATTGTTGTAGAGAAGGTTGCTCTCTGAACCTCAGCATACCGTAAACTCTGCAAGATTATGTATTGGAAGCATTAATTGAAATATAAGCATTTTGGAGGTTCATCATTCCTTGTTATATACTTCATTTGTTTTTCTTACAGGTCTTATCCAATGATGATATAAGATATGGGTACAACGCCGCAAGAAACTCTTATGAGGATTTGATGAAAGCTGGAATTATGGATCCTACGAAGGTATCATCAATAAAATCGCCTATTCATGAATGCACCTAAATTGGCCTCTGGATGTAGGCTTGTTGCTGGTTCCTTTATGTTTATACTGTAGAAAGCCCTTATTGATCTACAAAGATATCTCTAACTGCTTCATGTCTAGATTATTGTGATGTCTATGATAAACTCACCTCATGTGGATTTAGCCTAATTAATTTAGACTAAGAGCCGAGAAAACAAGAATGAGTGCAGCTCCAATTTCTTGGGCAGCAATCTCATGCATGGTAGAACGATTGTAGGTTTGCATTTGAATGTTTCAAGAATGCTTGACTACTTTAAATAATTTGCCTCTCACTTTTATTTGAGCAGGTAGTTAGATGTTGTTTGGAGCATGCAGCATCTGTTGCCAAGGTTTTTCTGACATCTGATGCTGTGGTAGTAGACATAGTAGACAACAAGGATATCAAGATCAATACCATGCCAACAAGAAAGCAAATTCAAAACTTAACTAACTCAATGATCCCTAAAAAATTACTGCCCATCTATAGGTAAATGATGCACAAAAAGTCGATTCATCAATCTGCTTACATTCGAAGAAGCTTTAATCTTGCAAAGCAGTATTAGATCATTCAGGTATTGGACTATTAGCTTTTACTATACTGAATGATTGTGTGGCTTTGTCAAATAGGCTGCTAGCAAATGTGCCAAAAAAGAAAAAGTTTTCTGCTGTCATTCTGCTCATTCCTTCTTTTCGATGCAGGATGTATGCATCCAGCGGAACGAAGATACTACAGGAACCGTAAGCAGAGCAGTTTCCATTGCAGTCTTTTAAACTAGGTCTGTCAATCAATGCCAGCTTTTCAACAATCTGGTTAAGTTCAGCTCCCTAGTCCCTTCTCTCCTAGGAGCAGGTAGCTTCCATCTAAGAAATATGGAATCCCTTGGCTGATTTGCATTTTGCAAAGATGGCTTCTTTGAAGTGGTAATGCTGCAAACTCAAGGGTTGCTTGGTGTACTTAACTCAAGAGTAATGTTTTTCCATGTACTTAAAGGGACTGCCGTAAAGAAGATGGTGAAAATCTTTCTTGTAAAAATGCCAAGTGAACAAAATTAAAATGTATGATGCATTTATAAACCAATATTTTCTCAATCTACCACATATATTTATATATTCACTAAAACTGAACCATGGTGCATGCATTGCAATCCTTCTTATAAGGAACTTTACACTAGTTATTGCATAAACTGTAAGTGTGGTGGTTTCTGTGTGGCAGGACTTCTTGTTTTGCTTGTGATGTATTCCTTCATGAACAAGATATTGCTGGTAATAGAAGCCTAAAGGCTGGATGAATGACATCTTTTATCACCTTTAAAGATCAAATTGTCAATGGTGCTCTTTCCAAGGAGATAATGAAAAGAGGCAGAGCTGTGGAACCTATAGGAGATTGGATATTCCTAAGAGCAAAGAGATTGCATTATTCCTTTAGCAACACCATGTTCAGTAAATAGTGACAGTGTGGGGATCTGTAAAACTGTCAAGGTTTTATTGGGTTCATCAACCCATCATTGCAATATTATTTTATTTTCTCTTTAAATTTCAAGTTTCACAGAGAGGAAGGAATGGAATGAATAGGTTACAAAAGCTGCAGATAACTCCAAATACTTTGGTTTAAACCAAAGTCTGATATGCAATTAATCTCTTAATCCGAAAGAATAAGAAGATTTTGTTTTGGTTAAGGTATTAACGAGTGAAATGTGATGAACTCATCATGTCATATTTATTGAATTTAAATGAATTCTTATATCATGATTTCCTTTAAATTTAATCAAAGCTTAAAAAAAAAAAAAACTTTTTTACATTATATCAATTTGGAGTTTGATATTTTACTCATTACAAGCTCATTAAATTCTTATAAAATTGAACACTATAATTTCATATTTTTAAACTCTCTGAATGATTAGAACAAAGCACTGTTAAAAAAAAAATCTTTAATTTACAACTGTTCATTTTGGAAGAGAAAAATAATACCACCGCTAAAGAACAGACAAAACTGAACAAAAAAAGTTATCGCCAAGGAGTCAAAAAATATTCAGAACATTCCCAAATCCCAAAAATACATGTGGTTCTGTCTCTGGGTTACTTCTGCCTTGGATTCTGCCTCTCTCTCTACACCTATGGCATATAGGGGGGAAGAGGGATGAGAGAGTCTTCCATTTCTCTTCTCGGGTTTCTTACAAGAGCAGGGAACTAGAACAAAAAAGAGCCCAGCTTCAAATTTTCCTCTTTTCTCTGGAAGAATCCTCAGAAACAAAGAGTGTGGGAAAGATGGTGATATTGCTGGGGTTAAGCGTGCAGTCCTTAATGGATTTGGTGGTAGCTGGGATTTCTCTGATGATTGGGTTGGGAATTTTTGCTTTCATTGCTTCAATTCTTTGCTCTGCTGCTTTCTTGCACCATGCCAAAGATGTCTCCTAATTTCATATTTCAAAGCTCAGGTACTGCTCAATTCTCTCTTCTAAGAATACCCTTTACTCTTTTTGTTTGCTAATTATCTCATGGTGTCAATGATTCCTTTGGCTTCTGAATTCTGACTTTCTTTTCTCATTATTTGTTTAGTAATACTTTGATTAGTCTACACTAAAGAGTGGAAACGAAGTTGAGTGAGGGGGATCTGGTAAGAGTAATTGATAATCCCACTTACATAGGATGGTAGAATTGAGATGTTCTGGTTGTTTTGACAGAACTCTTGAATTAGATACCATTTCAAACATGCAGCTCAATTTCATTGACAGTTACGCTAATAGCACCGATGACGTGGTTGCGTTGTCATATCTAATGCTTATTACTTGTAGATGATGCTGATAATGTTGAAGCAATTACTTCACCATTGGCATCTCATGGCACCCCTTACCATCATGGCATGGGTTCCAACATCTACAGTTCTGCAATTACCAATAACTAGACATAACCCCCAATCTTTCCAACAAATGGTGGGTGGGAGATGCTGGCAATAACTGTTTATCTGCAAATGGGAATCGTGCAGCGACAAATGATGTATTGCTAGCAAGTTCCTGCTGTTTTTTTGTTGTGAAATTAAATTGAAAAAAAAACATAATAGGAGTAGAACAATGGGGCACCGTTGTCTCAGTGTCCTCAATCAGTCAATCCTCTTTTAAAGCAAATTTCTGCTAGCCATGACTTCTGTTACCCAGTTCCTTTATAATAGCCTTTACAGAATAATCAGCTAGAGCAAAGACTGATGAATAGTATATTGAATAAACGTTAATTTCTGCAGTCCCTTGCAGCAATCTTTCTCTTTTGTGATCTTCTCCTTTTATTTTCATATTTCTCAGCTTGCACCATCTCTTCTTACTAGTTTCAATCCCTGTTCTTGGATGTAATAAAATTTTATTTCCACCCAAGTAGAGACAATATAATTACAGTTCCACCAGCAGATCGCAGATAAGCTATCTCATCTCTGAAGAAAACCTTCTCATGTTGTATCGAGATTTGGTGAGTTTCGGTACTTTGTTAACCTCTCTAAGATACAATTACATATTTATCTAATCCCATTAAAACTAAAAATCTCTCTGAGTGAAAACTTCTGAGCTTAAGCTCGCCATTATTGAGCTTGTCATTTCTGTTCTTTGACAATAGCACATATACCTGCCGGCTGCTGCCGAAACATTGCTTAATAAATTAGTTGTGCAGCCTGCCTTTGAATTTCATACAGAAACCACCACGTCACTAAGTTCATTAGTGAATTATTAGAGGAGGACATTCTTCTTCTGATTATGTCTTGCGCTGATGTTCACTTCTTTGGTGATTTTGTTTACTTGCTTTAATCTGCTGTTCATAACATTTTCTGTAGACTACTGAAGCCCCAGAATTATACCAGAGCAGCAAGGAATTCTAACCTCTATCTAACTATTGTTTCAGGTGTCAAAAGTGGTATAACAGTTGCAAGTTTGAAACTTCAGTATGTTGTTTCTTTTGAAGAAAGCTCCTTTGCAGCTGTTGCAATACTGTATGGGTTTTAATTCTCAGTCTTTCTGTATCTGGGTTGATCAGAATGTAGGAACTGTTCTGTATTCTAAAATAAATGGCTTCCGTAACAAAGAGTACTATTGTTGAATGTTGAGATCAGAGGCATTTTTCTCGTAATATATTGCTGACTATCTGTTGGTTTAGCCCTGCATAATTACATTGGCAAGACTGAAAATTCAACTATATAGTAGTAAGAATTTGCGGCAACTCGGAATCTAATGAATCAGTCAGAACTCCCAGCTTCATTATCAGGTATCCTCCATCAATAATGATACTTAGAATCAGAAGTATGAAGATATGTCAACTAACTCCGGATTTAGCTAATCGATCGGCAATGGAGTTTTGTTCCCGTGGGATATGAGAGATGCAAGCAAATTTTATTTTTCACATAAGTTGCTGGATACGATTGGATTGGAGAATTTCTTCATGCGCCAAAGAACTTTGGAGGGTTCATTAGTCTTATATTAATACTCATTCAAACTTAAAGAAACAAACCAGAATTTATTCTATTATGGATTATTTCTTATACACAAGATGCTGGAATTTAGAAGAATCCAAAGATAAATTGAATGTTGTCCAAGATTCTGTAAATAAAATTGGAATTCCATAAACAAAAAAGGAAGAAAAAATTACTAATGGTATGTTTATTTCTTCTTTTTCTGCTTTCTGGAGTAGACCATGCCACGGATTCCATCAGGATCAGCCACAAAACCCAGAGGCCGATAGAACCCCAACACCCTTGGCTCGGAGTACAATGCAATGTTACAAATACCCTTCTCCAACAAGTCCTCAATCAGCCGCTCCATCACAGCTTTGCCGAGTCCGATTCCCTGGAACGAAGGGTCCACCACCACGTCCCATATTATAGCATTGAAAACCCCGTCACCTGTAGCTCTAGCAAAGGCGACGGGCTTCTGGGTCTTCTTGTACTCAACCCAAAGCATGGATTCCGTGTGTTCCAGAGCCAGCTTGATCTTCTCCGGATCACGCCTGGGGAATCCCACGGCTACGAACACAGAGTTGAGGTGGTCGAGGTTGAGATCGGAGATGGAGCGGCGGAGGTGGAAGCCTCGGGACTCGAGGTCTTGGTCGGAGATGGAGTATTTGCATATTGTTTTTGTCGGGAAAGGAAGGATGGGGGTTCGGAAGCGGGAAATGATGCCACGTGAAAGCATTGTTTGGGAGACAATGAGAGAAGCGGAAAGTGGATAACGAGCTTGTTTTGTTTGAGATTCTGTGGTTGTTAATGGCGGTTGGTTGGTTGGGTCTTGTGAAGTGAAAACTAATAGGATCGGCGGGAAATTGTGGGCTTTATTCTTTAATGATAAAAGCATGCATTTTATTATTTAAAAAATAAAATCCAAACCCCCCTTCTCGAGTAAATAATAAAAATAAATTTAAGAGATTTGCGAAAATAAAGTGGTAATTTGTAAACTTGATTTTTTGTGTATTTGTGATCTTAAATAATATAAGATATTAAAATTATTATATCATAATATATATGATATTAAATATTTATTATATAAAATTTTTTATCAAAATTTTAATTGGTTTTTTTTTATAAAAATTATTCAAAAATTTCCCAAATAGCTCAAGTACAGTGACTTGGTTGTTGCTTGGTCCATGAAAATGATAAAATCAAAACCAACAACCCCATAAAATTCCAATCAAACCAGGAGTAAAAAGAATTTATGTGGGACAAGTAATTTCTTGGACCTTTGTGTGGGAAAAGTTCTCAGATCTCAAATCTTAAACCTTTGTGTGGGACAAGTTCACCCTGCTCACACCCAATATTACTTGATGTAATAAAAACATGTAATTTCCAGTCAAATTCTTCTGATCTATGCAAAACCCAGGTAAAAAAATGCTTGCTTTATCTGTTATTATGTGTACCCATATGCATATTTGATGTTTTCTTGAATCACTGGTCTGGGTTGTCTTTTTTTTCGTCTTTTGATCTTAAAAAACATGTCTTTGATGGGTTTATAATGTAATAATGCACTTATGTTCCTGTTGCTGCTAGTTTAGGATCTCAAAAGCTATGCCTTCAAGTTAATCTTATTTCTCAAATGCTTAGGCGTATGCTTTACTGATTACTGCTTCTTTGTTATGGAATCATTACATTTAAAACTTGTGATGAATTCTTCTTTGGACATTCAAGTTAACATCTTTCTTTTTGTCTCTGTGATGAGAACCACAGCTCTGCAGAATTATGCATTTGATGTTAAAACTGATATTGTAGTTTCGTTCAAAACTTGAAGCTTATTGTATGGTAGATTCACATCGTTCGATGCAGTGATTGTTCAGATTAAGGAGTTTGTATCCAACTATACGCAGAAACTTAAGAATGTGATCTCACCTTGAAGACTGGTCCTAAAATCTAAAGGACTTTAGCTTAGACTTGATTACCATTTAATTACGCACATAACACGTGAAAATAAACTTTGTACAATTTTCATAAAAAGAATATCGAGCTATTGTCAGCTATCATAACTTCCTTAAGGAAACTTTGGTTCATATCTTATTGAAGCATAGAAAAGATATATTGAGTTTCCTGATCTTCTATGGCTTGCATGGTAATTTGCTCACAATCAATATGTTTGCTTTTGAATTTGACTTGGAAACTAGACTCTACACTTCTTCCACTTGTGTCATTACTTGTAGCTAAAAAGAGTTGAATTACAGATTTGTTTTAAGACGTCTGGTGTCAAAGCAATGGAAAATGAAACTAACTACTAATCCTAAATTGCAAGGAAGTAAATTCTGCATGTGAGTCTTTTTTGCGAAGTTTCAAAGCTACCTCTTTCAGCATCATAAAGTAGTGTCATCTGTTGTGTCCTCGTATCTGAATCTTATAGATGCATACAGCTTTTATGTATTTTCTTAATCTGTTTCTGTTGGCTTCAATTAATGTTGTAGTTCTGTCGTGCAATGAGACTTTGTGCTATCATTAAAATGCTTATCTTATGGTAGATTCATTTTATATTGTAAAACTCTTTGTTTTTGTACATAGATTCCGTGATAGTTGTATATGGTTTCCATTCTAAGAATGATGTTGAAATTTCTAATCCGCTAGATTATAATGGTTGCCCTTACTAGAATTGGCCTTGCTGGCCTGGCTGTCATGGGCAAATCTTGTCTTGAACATTGCTGAGAAGGGATTCCCAATTTCTGTTTACAGCTGGACCACTTCAAGATCTGTTTGCAGAGGCCTATAATGTACTAAAATCAGTTGGGAAGCTTTCTAATGAAGAATTACACCAGGTTTTCTCAGAGTGGAACAGGGGGGAACTGCTGAGCTTCTTAATTGAGATCGCTGCTGATATATTTGGAGTAAATGGTGACAAAAGAGAAGGATACTTGGTAGACAAGGTTTTGGATAAAACTAGCTTGAAGGGTACTGGTAAGTGGACCATTCAGCAAGCTGCAGAGTTGGTGGCGTTCTGGCTGACATGCATGTTGATAAGGAAAAGCTAATTGACGATGTGAGACAAGCTCTATATGCATCTAAAAGCTATGCACAGGGAATGAACTTGATACGTTCCAAGAGCATTGAGAAGGGGTGGGACTTAAAACTTGGGGGGCTAGCTCGGATTTGGAAGGGGTTTGCATCATTTGTGCTGTTTCCTTGGACCAAAGGCGTACGATAGAAATCCAGATTTGGCTAATCTCCTTGTTGATCCAGCATTTGCTAAGGAGATTATAGAGCAACATTCTGCTTGGAGAAAAGTTGTTTCCCTTGCTATCAATTCAGGCATCAGCACACCTGGTATGTCCTCTAGCCTTGCTTTTTTTGACTCGCACTGGAGCGGAACGCTGCCTGCTCATTTAGTTCAAGCTGAAAGAGATTACTTCGGAGCTCATAGCTATGAGAGGATTGATGTCTCGGGGTCCTTCCATACTGAATGGTTCAAGATTGCTAGATAGTCAAAAATCTATTTGTTTCCTGTTGTGGACTGGTGATAACCTGCGTCACTGAACCATTGTTATTGAACTTATACAACTTAATGGCTCAAGGACCATTATATTTCATTTTTGTTGTCTTGAATTATTTCAACTCAATTCAATTGTTTGGACACAATCATTCTATTATTTTATTTGTTATTCATCTCCCTGTGTAAGTCCGGCTGGCTTAACTTAGTCATTTTACATTTTTCTTCAGTTTTAAAGAACTGAATCACTATTATATCTTGTTCTTCTTCTTGTTTCTTTTTCTTCTTGTCCATTACTCCTTTCATATCTTTCGAAGTTTTGATGTGAAGATTCTATCAGCCATTCCTTGGAAAGCGCATGCAACCCTAAATAGGTACTCAGTAGTTTCACAATCTGCATTTACTTTGCTGAGTGCTTCTGAAATCCCAGTTAGAAATATATCAACTTTTCTTGGATAAACCCAAGCTCTCCAACTTTCATAATTGATTTTGCAGGTACATCATGAATAAGGATTGACAGGTCTTCTCACTTTGCTTTCTTTAACACCTTTAACAATCTGTGGACTCAAAATCTCCAACTTGTTTTATATACTCCCTATGTTTCTCTTCAATTTTAATTAACTTTTATAGGTTTGCTGGTTGGATCACTTTTAGATACATTGCTTAGTTTCACTAAAAGCAATGATGAGGCTAAGCTCCCTCCAACCCCCAAACCCCTACCGTCTTCCTCTTTCTTATGGCCATTTTAGTTTGGAAGAGCTTCTTATGGGTGGCATCTTTTCTGATTTATAGGAGCTTTTGAAGAGTATAGGGTCTGCTCTGCTGCACATACCCATCACGTATTGTGTTCCCAAATCGGTCGTGGAAGGGATTGAGTGTGTTTATAAATGTAAGAGAAAATCTCACCCCTCAAGTTAGCTTTTGGGTTGAAAAGGTCCAATAACACCCAACAAGCCTAGGTTACCAACATCTCCCTGTGTTCTGGGCAAAGAAGTGCTCTCCTAGAGTCCAATGTGTGAAGGGAGATAAAAACTCTATAGACCTCTTGTACATGAAGTAGGAACTCTCCATTTTGTTTTTTCAGAGCAGGAGTTGAATTCTAGTCATCTTGTATTCATGTATATCAGAACCTGACTCAGAATACTAAACAGAAGAAAACATGGAAAGTCTAGGTTTTTTTTTTATGCTTTACTGGGTTACTGCTCAGAAATTTATTACTTATATTGTGATGCCGTATGCTATCTGCATTTCCTTTCATACATACATACATACGTACATGTATGCATGTATGTATGTATGTATGTCACATAAACATCTAGCTCTTTCAATGCTCATGTAAGAATTTCTGCAGGAGAATCTAATACACTAAACAACATTCACAATGACTATGATGACAGCAGCAGCAACAACAATTATCAAATGTAACCCAAAAAAAAAAAACAATTATCAAAGTTCATTACATAGAACAGAATAGAAAGCCTGACATGTTTGACCATAAAACATCTATGAGGTTCTCAAGGCATTCATTCCCATTCAACGTTCATACTGGTTTTATGAAATCCTACAACAATCATCAGACATTCTTGCTAAAAGAATGCTGGGCAACAGTCTAAGATGACTGGGAAATTTCAGACACACCTATCTTTCATGCCTCAAATTGTCGGTTATCTTCATTTTGTCCCTGCTTTGAACATGACTAGCAGCACTAATTGCCTTAAGCTCTAACTTTCCCTTCTCAATTTTGTTTCTTCTTTGGTCCCTTTTGGTCACCTGTTTGTGAAGTTTTTCTGTTGAGATGGAATCAAAAGTTTCATGCTTGTAATGCTCCATCCCCAGATTTTGCTCACCACAGGATGGAAGTTTGTGATGAATTGGGCCAGAAGAGGCGTCTGAAGCCATTGAATCATCACTCTCATCATCATTGTGGCCATTACCATCATAGTTGGGACAGAGATTCTTGTCGTAGCCTTCTTCCGGCTTGTAAGTATTATAACTGTACTCACCAATGAAGTTGTAGTCATCATTTTCATGGAGGGAGGAGCCAATATACATGGTCCAACCAGACTCACTGCTGCTATGTTCTTCATCTTCCAAGCTTCTGGTGATCTGAGAAGCCTCCATGGCAGCCTCTAGAGCCAGCAGAGAGGATGGAGAGCTAAACCAAAAGAAAGCAAGTCTTGGGTACAGAGACTTGCTAAATATTTCAATAACAAAGTGAAGCGTGCAGCCTAGTTTACCTACAAAGTGGACTTATATCGTCAAACAAATACAGCTTTGCATACATTGGTCGAAGGAACCTAAGTCTTACACTGTCACTGCTCATAAAGCTCTTGTAATCAATGGCTAGAGTAATCCTAGCACCATTGCTTCTCTGAATTCAATCACTACGAGACAAACTTTTGGTGATAAATATGTTACTGCAACTCATAAATGTGATAAAAATCTAAGTTCTTAAACGTGGAAGAAGTAAAGAACAATAGTAATTCACTTGGCTACTATCCTTTTTTACCTGGAAATACCAGAACCTTTACTTCTCCTGTCTGTCTCATTAATAACACAGACAGCTTTACTATTAAGGTGGAAATTAGAAGAGTGACTAAGAATGAGAAGATGGGAAATCAATGAGCAAAATGAGCCCACACCCAACAAACGAGGAGAATATTTGGCCCATTTTCTTAAATAGGTTAGAACAGTAACTTTTCATGATTTCCCTTACTGTTCACATTTTTTCACACCTAATTCACTCTCTGTCTTGTCATGAACAAGGATCAGTCCTTTCCTTTATAATAATGCAAAGAACCCAACAAGATCATATTGGTAGATTTCATATGTATAAAATATAAAAATTTCCTTAAATTTTAATTTATATAATTTTCATGATTTAAACGTGTTTATAAATCTCTAGGACTGACTTTGTATTGCATGGGAGTATATGATGTTGGCAAAAAGGTTGTTTTAGCTTCTGTTTTGTTATACCGTTTCTGTCTTCCCCAAAAGCAGCCTTATGTCTTTTTGTTACTCGGGAAGATCAAGATGTTAGCAGTAACTTTCAAAGGGCTGCAGCTATTCAGTAACATTTATTACTTGAATACCAATTAAGCCTTAGAGATGCTAGTAGTTATTCTATTTCTTGACTTTTATCAAGTGTTTGTCCTTAATTCACCTAATCATGTGACTTAATGAGTATGCCTTGCTCATCATTAACTGGCCATCCCCATGGTTTCTGCTTTTTATCCTTTCTCAGACTTGTTTCTGCTGAAATTGGTCTGGTGGGGGCCTGTAATGCCCCAGTTTACATTGGAATAGTGTAAGAATTTTAGTGTAAACCCCATAAGTATTTTTTGTAAGGAAAAATGGTGAGATTTTTGAATCAAAACAGATAATACCCAAGTTGAGTGTGAGTTTCAACTGGATCCCTACGTCACCTTTTGGAAATCCATGTGACCATGATTCTTGGTTCCCCTTTCCATAATTATACAACATGGCCTCAAACAGGAGAGGTTTACTTTAGAACATCTGAAAAATACAAGTTTCCACATTTAAAGCAATGCAAGAAATGAGAAAAGTTAGTGATTGTTTATTGTTTTTCGTGTTTTCTTGATGTTCTGCAGTGCAGTCCAAGGATGCAAGCCTGTTTCCAGGTTCTTGGAACAATGCTGATTGCAAAGATTTCTTCAAGTTTTCTTAATTAGTAAAAGCTCAAATTTTGAGACGATCTTATGTAAACTTTTTTTTTTTTTTTTACATTAACAGAGAAATTGTTTATGCGTTGAAAGTTTTTGTACTTAGTCTAAATCTTTAATTAATTAAGCATAAATTTTGTCAGAAATAGTAGGCTGTCTTAAATTACAAATCACATGATATGTTTGCTAGTTGTATGAAATAAAGACATTGAAGTATAAATAATGGCCTACAATTGCACTAGAACAGATTAGACAAGTGATTCTGAAGAGCTGTTTCATGATGTGATTAGCCATTGACAAACTGCAAGAGATGATTCATCAAGGTCTCACCTAATCACGCCATTCCAGATTAGACAACATCGCAGGTTAAAATCACGTAAGCTGTCTTCTTATAACCATGAAATTGCAGCGTAACATACTCGTCAGCTGGACAAATTTCAATACCTTGGCTAAGGGAAATGCAGTGGAAGACATAAGCAGAGTTTGGGAGCCAGATAGGGTAAGTACAGATTGATGGAGTCACTATCGGATAAAATAGCAGAAGGATAAAATTATCATTTTTTCATGCTTTAAGTTCGGTTTAAACATAAATAAGTTAAACTCGAATAATTTTAAATCAAATTTAAATAATTTATAAATACTTTTACTTGTTTACATCCCAGAAAAGTGGACGAGTGAAGAGTGGGGGACGGCTCTATGCCTATGGGACTAATGGAAATGGAGTCCCCTCAGTCTGCCATTTTTCCATTTTGGAGGTAGGGGACCTCTCACTTCCCCAGCAGTTGCAAATTGTCACTAACATCTACTTTGGGAGGTGAGGGCTAACTGCTAAAGTACTTAGATGCCATGTCTGATTTCTTACTCGAATTAGCTTTCAGTGACTTCTAGTTTTGGTATATCTTTTTATTAGGTTTTGCCTTGAAGCATGCAATTGGCCCACTTCATTTTGCAGCTAGGCATGCAAATAATTGAGCAGCATTGCCGGCTACCCCAAACTCAACTCCACTCTGGAAAGGCTGAAAGAAATTAATTATACGAAGAAAAGAAAAAAAAAAAGGGCTTTTCGAAGAAAAGAAAATAGTATTAGCAATTGAGTCATTAACATTTTTTATAATTAATTAAATTTTTAAATTTTAATTTACATTCAATCTAATTTCTTCGTAATGAAAATTATTATAATTTTTAACAACATATAACGGAAATCATATACGAACGTAATATTTTTTCGTCCATGAAAAGATTAAATTGAATATAAATTGAAATATAAAAACTTAATTAATTGAGAAAAAATTAAAAATTTTAATTGCTAAAAAATATTTGTTCAAAGGTAGTTTTTAGCTATTTTACCCAAAAAAAAAAATAGCAGTGAGTGTACTTAAAATGTTGTTACTCCCATTGTAGCACAAAGGAAACCTGATTCACATTTTAGACGAAAGTATATGCCTTTGCTTTTGCTTATATTGCTTGATAAGAGGTACTTTGAAGGTTATTTGGGAAAAAACCCAAGTTTGATCTTCTCAAAGTTGGGCCTTAAGGTTCCCTGAAAAGCCCAATTTCGAAATTTCTAGTCCGGAGAGCCACTAGCTTTGACTATATGGCTCATGCTCCATTTCAGCTTTGGGTTGGATCATCTTCGTCCATGGGGCCAGAGCTTGATTCTTTATTCATGCAGTGCCAAGATCCATATATTAGCTCTGATACAATACAGGGATAAAAATCACAAGGTAAAATTTAATAAAAATTATAAGTGATAAAAATTTAAATTTTGAGTATAAAATATTTAAATTAAAATTTTATAATTTTTTTAAAAAATTTTAATAAATTCGTAAATTCTATAATAAATTAACAATATAGCTTAATAATCATTCTCCTTATTAAAAAAACCTTCCACTTGCATTTGCTCCAACTGTTTCAGTAGCACATTGAATGAACCCCTTTTGCTTTGAAAAGAAGCCACAAAATGTGGGACTTTTTGCACCATTAAATGCCATCCAGGAGGGAGGGGGAAGAGGGGCTCTGCCCTTCTTCAGGGCTGTTATTGCAGAAGTACTTACTGCTCCTGCAATTTTTAGCCAGTTGCAGTTAGTTGATGAAACTATCATACTCACTTAGAGCAATAAATGGATCCCAAGTCTTTTATATTTGACTTAAAATGTTATTGAATTCAAACACGTGAATCAAAAGTCCTTTGTGTGAATTTTGTCCATTAAGTAGAATAATCTTGCATTTACTCATTTACTCTTTTTGCAAAAATATTTCACATATATATATATATATAAAGGTAGCAAATTGAAAATAAATAAAAAAATTGTAAATATTAATATTATCATATTGAAACTTCAAATTTATAAAAATTTATTTTTTTAAGAGAAGACATAAATTAAATGATTAATATTTTTATTTTATGCAAACTGCACAAAGAGTTTTTTTTTTTAAATAAATCATTTTGACTTTTTAATAATTTCATGAACATCATATTTTGCTAAAAAAAAGTTTCACCCATAACTAAAATCATATACTCATGATTACAAATCTAAGTTTTTTAACATTTAAAAATTCATTTGATTTCTTAATTTAATTAGGGTTGTCAATGAATTCTCTATAAGTTGTACCAAAAATAAAATGGATACCATACCATATATAATTATAAAAAATTATATGGTATTTTCATCATTAAGCATACAAGTACAATTAAATTTCTTTAATATGTCATTCGAGTAAGATTTAAGTAACGAAAATATTATTTATCAAATTTAAATCGTTATTATTTTTAATTTCAAGTATAATAAAATGTAATATTTTTCATGAAAAATACACTTTAATTTCATTTCAAAATCTCTTATTAAATTTCAATATTTATATAGGATCTCTTATAGATGATTAAAAATTCAAATTTGTGTATGCAAAAAAATATATACATATATTACCTATTTTCATGCATATAATATGATTTATCATTTAAAAGTCTTTCTTTCATTCTACAAAATTCAATTTTAAAATTTAACTTCTATCAATTAAATATATTTCATCCATAATTCATGAAAATGACACAATAATAAATTTTTATATATTAATAATATTCTACTATTATGGGCATAAGGGCAATTTAAACAAAGTCAAAGGGCAATATGGTGAACCTCGAAAAAGGTTCATTTATACGACATATAATAAATTTATTCTTCGATTCATGATTTCTATTTATTTCTACTCATTAAAAAGAAACCGAAAAAATGAAATAAAGATTGAAAAACAGAGAAGTCGAGGATTCTGTGTTGTTCTGATTGTCATCCTTGTCTTTTTTTTTTTTTTTGGATTTTTTCCTGGGAAAATTTGGATCAAAAATCAAAACTTGAAGCAAAACAGAAAATGGGTTTGGTTCAATTTGTCAAATCAATCGATTGGGAACAAGAAGCTGACCCTGCTTATGAAGATTTCATTGCCCTTCCTTTCTTTGCTCTGTTTTTTCCCTCTGTTCGATTCTTTCTCGATAGATTCGTCTTTGAGGTACTTGGTTTTATCTCTTTGATCCATTTTTATGAGAATTCGATTGGAATTTTGATTACTTTATGTTTTTAAAATTTTGAAAATTTGTTCAAAGTTTGTTTCTTTTTGGTGTATTTGATGCTTTGTCTTTTAGCTTTACTGAATTGTTTTGATGTTTTTTTTCTTTTTGCTTTTATGGTTGACCAATATAAGATTCATGGTTTTCTTTTATGTGTTCTTCGTGCTGCTAGTTATTTGCCGCATGCTAATGTTATTACATGTACTTCTATGCTTCACAAGAAGCTTGATGTTGATATGATGATATGAGTGATAGTGAAAAAATTCAATTTGGGTTCTTGGAATCAGATCCTAGTCCAACTATTTTTTACTTTATGTTTTTTGGTTATTGATATTTAAAATGAATAAAGTATGGAGTACAATTGTATTTAAAAGAAAATTTGGAATTCGAATAGATATTATGATATGGAGAATATGTTTGGCAAATTTTGTTTTTTCATTATGCTTCGTTTATAATTCAGTTAATTTGGACTTAAATGAGAATGCTCTTGGCTATGTAAATGCATTGGTATTGGAATGACTTCATGTTGTCTTTATCTAAGTTTCTTTCTGGGCTACGCGATGGGAATATTCGCCCTTTGCCATAAACTCCTCCAAAGTCTTCAGCAGATCCGTCTATGTTTGAATCCACAATTTGCAGATTTCAACCCCAAAAGGGCTGGTAATTGAACCACCTGGCCAGGGGCCTAGGTTTGTATTGGACCTATTGATATTAGTTAGTCGTACTATTGCATTGTCTTACTAGCTAAATCTTTGTTCTTGACAAGTACTCATTTATGTTGCTGATCTTAGAAGATGAGGCCTGGAAGTTTGAAGTTCAAACTTTGCTTCATGATGACTGTAATGCAATTATTCTATTCTTTTTTTTTTGTTGTTGTCCTCAAAATTCTAGCTTTTACTCCAAAATATGTGCTTCTAGTTAACAATTCATATATTCTAAGGCACACTAAAAAATTTCTTTCTTTTGCTACGTTTTTAGCTGCAGTAGAACTAGAGAACTTTTGGAAGCATAATGTTTCACAAACCTGTATTAAGTATTCTTTTTCATCGTTTGCCACTGGGAGCTGCTTCTGACCTTTATTCCTACATAACACTGCTGCTCATATTAGTCAAATGGAGTTGTGGATATTTGATGTAGCTTGACTGATAAGGAATTGAGTTTTGGCCTAACTTGGTGGTTTTGCTTCTAGAGGCGGTTCTCGTTAGCTTGACTTAAGCTCTGGTTGGTTTACTTTAGCTATTTGAAGTTTGAGCATCTTTTCACTTAAATGCATAGAGCTGCTGGGACTCCCAGCTTGAAGTTTTGGCAATTGATGTTTGATGGATTGCTGAATTCCAGAAGAAAGATGAAAATGTAAACAGTGGAAATTAGAATTTTTGTAATAAGGCTCTTGGCACTTGGCAATGAAACAGTTGGGCCATCATTCCCTAGGATGACTAGAATGTAGTTCTTCTTTTGTTTTCTTGAGATTGTCCCTCCTTGGAACTTGAAGCAATAAATAAGTGCCATGCCATTGTTTTGACATATCACTTCTTATTGGTAAAGGTTCAGCCCGGGATGTTGATTGAACACAACTTGTTATTGGTTGAGACTTTTCTAGACTGTTGTATGGTTATGAGTTGTTCACAAACAACTGTAGATTTTTTTACCATTTTCTGGAATTTTTGAAGTTAACTCCTTTACTAAAAAAAGAAAAAAAAAAACTTATTGTCTTTGCTTTCATTATCACATGTTGAAACTCTGGCATCCTCCTATTGATAGGTGACTTTATTGTGTGTCGACTTGTCCAGTGCCATTTGAAGATTTGCTTTAAGATTATTTTCTATGTATGCTGCTATGCGTGTTGATATACAAGTATTTTGACTAAAGTTTGAAATTTTCACCATTATAGGGAGACTATTTGTTGCAATTTATTTGCTAAATGACTTGAAATAAATTAAGTAAGTTGATCTTTAGTGCAGATAAAGTTCATATCATAGTTGCTACGACAAATCATAAGCTTAAAATTAAGTAGTTGAAGCATTTGTCTTGAATGTTGGGGGAAAAGATGTCTATGCTTGGCATATTGGTTTTATGTAATGCAGTTGCTAGCTGTGTTTAGCTAGTTTGGTCCCTCCTCTCCTTGGTTTCCTCTGTCTTTTTCTTCTCTCACTGTCATTTCTCCTAACAGTTTATTCATTTCGAAAAAATCTTACATGGTTTCAGAAAGTTGGAAAGCGGTTGATTTTTGGAAAGGGACACCAGACGCTGGATACTAATACAGATGAGAGAAGGAAGAAGATTAGAAAATTTAAGGAGTCGGCTTGGAAATGCATTTATTATCTTTCAGCAGAAATTCTGGCTCTCTCAGTAACTTATAATGAGCCTTGGTTTACGAATACAAAATACTTTTGGGTAGGACCAGGAGATCAGATCTGGCCTGATCAAAAGATTAAGTAAGCTCCGTCAAGAATATACAATATATTTGCTGCTTCTTACTTTATGGCTTAAACATATCCTTGCATTTATTATACATTCAAAGATAGGAGGATTATGGCTTTATGAACTCAATAGACTATCATGTTTCTTTTCCAGATTGAAAGTAAAAGGACTTTATATGTACGCTGCTGGATTTTATACATACTCTATATTTGCTTTGATTTTCTGGGAAACAAGGCGTTCTGACTTTGGAGTCTCAATGGGTCATCATGTTGCAACTGCCTTCCTCATTGTGCTATCTTACATATTTAGGTACGATTTGAGAGGTTCTTTCCAAAAAATAAGATATTAGGCTTGTACATTTTAAAATTTTATAGAATAGTTGTTTCTTTTCTTATGCCAGTTTCTTGCAGATTTGGTCGTGTTGGTTCAGTTGTGTTAGCACTTCATGATGCTAGCGATGTATTTCTGGAGATAGGGAAGATGGGCAAATATAGTGGTGCTGAAACAATTGCTAGCTTAGCATTTCTAGCTTTTGTTTTGTCTTGGATCTTACTGCGCCTCATATATTACCCTTTCTGGGTCCTTTGGAGTACGAGGTTTGTATAATTTCATGTCTGATATATATTTGCTATCAAACTTTTTATGATGTTTCTTTTTAAACACTTGAGACACACCTCAGATCCATACAAATAGCACTTAGGTAAGGGAAAGCAGCCATAAAAAATGTTATGCTTACTCCGAAAGATAACTGTTGACTTCAATGAAGTATGAAGCAATCTACACTGCCATGGAAACTGTCTTTTCTCTTAAAGAAAAAATATGTTCTAAGTTTGCCTCCTCCTTCTGATATAATCTGGAGTGCAAAATTTTAATTATATTCTGTTTCTAATTTTATTCTTTTTATTTATCTTATTTTTCTCTTCTATTGCAGTTATGAAGTTGTCCTGACATTGGACAAGGAAAAGCATTCAGTTGATGGACCGATTTGTTATTATCTATTCAACACACTTCTATTCTGCCTACTTGTTCTTCATGTTTATTGGTGGGTGCTGATGTATCGAATGCTCGTTAAACAAATCCAAGCGAGAGGCAAACTTAGTGAAGATGTTAGATCTGGTAAGAACAGCGTGTTATTTGCCACACAGAAATAACTGTGTATAAGGACACAGATGAACTATATAAAATGATAAGCAATCTCAAAAGAATTTCTGACATGCAAAACATGAATTTACAGTTTATATTTTTTTGTCAACAGGCTTATGTCCTGATTGGTAAATAAAAATTACTGGTGCATGAAATAGTCATTCATCAGAGATTTAATAACCGGTTATGCTAAATGACTTGAACTCGATGTCTATTTTACCCTCCTAAGAATAGTGTGCAATTCTTTCTTCGTATGTAAAAAACTTTATAACCGAATTGAATGCTGTAAAAAAAGGTTTGATACCCTTGTACATGCATAGTGTCTTTATGTGCTTGCAACTGGCTTTCCTTTTAACTTCATAGCTGGTTGTTTTATATTTAATTTTCAGTTTGACCTTATATTATCTTATGCAGATTCTGAAGATGAACATGAAGATTGATCTGGAAAGAAGGAATACTGCATGAACACGACTCGAGAAAAGGTAATCTTTTTTTTTATTTGAAAGCCTCATTGTACTGACCTTTTCTCTTTTTGAGAAAATAGAACTTAGTCGATTTCATTTAGTAAAATCAGATGTAGTATTTTGTGCAATGCTTTGGTTTGCACTGTAGTTTCATCGTAATCTTTCTCTGTAAACCGATAATATATGTCCATTTTCAGTCAAACTGATGGAAAGGTGTCTTTGTATGTCTTTCTGCAGATGGAGAAGAATTCTGGTTTACACATTGATATTCTTTTAAGCTGAATAAGTTACCTGCATTTCCTTGTAATTAAGGGTATTTTAAATTGTTTTGTGATGAGGTACAGAAGCATTTCGGAGGGTTCCGATCAAACAGAAGTTTAGTTGTTGATTGTTGATGTCAGGCTTTGGCACCTTCCAGTTCAGAATATTGGGTCTAGGTCTGCTGGCTCACCAGTAATTGTTGTAAGAAAGCATGTTACCATGAAACTGTAATTCATCAACTCAAAGATAACGCTACAGCCAAGTTGACAGTGTTACTTATGGATCCAATCCAAATCTTTTAACCCTTAAACCACTGAATCTTCTGTTTGTTTATTGTCTAATTGAAGTTCATTACTTCATTGCAGGTTCAAGTGTCTATAGTGAGCAAACTCTTAGTAAATGGGGAGTTTTCGGATTAGACTGTAGGCCTGAATCTGATTGTTAATTTTAGTACTGATTCTTGAGTTTGATGGATTGTTTTCCTTTGGCTAAACTCTTTACAAGACCTCAAATTAAATCAAAGTGCAAAGATCATAAGCTTCCTCACTTCACTTCACTTCAAATGGCAAAAGTGAATGATAGAAAGTGCATAGAACTGTCATTATCAAGATTGGAGAAAGATATGGTGATCCAAGTTTCGAGATTAAAAAGCTGTAAACTTTGAGATTTGGATTTTAATCTTAATAAAAATAAAATTTCTAAAAAATATATATAAATCAATAGAACTAAATTCTGGATCATCACTCTTTTCTTACAAAAATCTCGCTAGCTAAAAAACAAATGCTCATCAAATTTCAGCTGCGATTCCATTTGGGCTGGGCCAAGGCCGACTGTCATCAGAGTTGGGGAAGCCTACAAAAAGACCCGGAAAAAACTAGGCCGAGAGGTCACTAGCTTCTTTATTTGCCTTCGAGTTGGACGAAATACGGAGGTTGACACAAAGCGCCTCTTCTGAACGACATCGCTGTTTACTCGCCGGTAAGTCCCTTTGCTTCTGCCTCCTTTTTCATCGAAACCCCAAGCCAAAAATCTTTAACTTTTTTTTGTTTGCCTATCTTAGTTCTTATTTCCTTTTTCATTGCCTCCCCTTGCGTAAAGTTCAATCTTTTAAAAATTATTTGCTTTATTCGAGGGTCTGAACATAAAATAAATCAGTGCAGTTATTGTTGGATAAATGGAAAATTGGGTTTCTTTGAATGAAGGGAAAAAATGGTGATATATTGACTGTATGGGTGAAGGTTACCTTCAGGGTTGGATGTGGAAGTAACCCATTTTCATTTTCTAATTTCTTACTGGTTTACTGAAGTGTACCATGAGATTTTATTGATGATGGACTATGCGTTCTTCTGGGAAATGCTCAAAAGATCATATTCATAGTTTGTCGAAATAAAAAGCAATAAATTTTGATTTTTAGATATTTATAATCTTTGTTACAGATTTGATTTGTTTTCAATCTCTTACACTTTGGTTGGGTAACTTTGTACAACTGTTATTTTCTGAATTTGGAGATTGATGGTGATGACGTTTCTGTTTTGATTTGGCAGTGTGCAGAACCTTATTTTTAAAGTGTAACAATGGAAGATGTCATAACAGAAATACCCCCACCTTCGAGATTCTTTCAGGAAGATCTTAACAACTTTATACTTCCATCTCCATCTCCTCCATTACCCTTCCTTGTGCTTTCTAATCCTAAGCCTGATAAGCCCCTTCGCCCATCTCTCCTCATTGTCGCGATATCTTCTCCGTCTTTGTATATCTTCCACCATTTGTCACCTAAGACCTTAATTGGAAGTCTTATCCTACCTGAGATCCCTTTATCTGGCATATCTGTGGAACCCTCTCTTGGTGACAAAACTTGCAATATTTATTCCCTCAATAATGGGGATAACACTACTCTACTCGTATCAGTTCAACATGCTGTCTCTGCAGAGAGATCTCACCTTGTTGCAAGGTTGTTGATAGGTGAGGATATTGTTCCTGAGAGGGTTCTGATCTTGGGCTCTATTCAGAGCCAGAACTTCAGGGGCAAGCTATCACCTGATGAAACATATGCTTTTAAGCTGGAGACATTAGCAGAAAGAAAAGGATTGGATGGTGGCAATGTAGGTTCCTCACTGCTAAGGGGTTTAGACTATTTTCCATCAGGTAGTATGATTGATGGCCTGGCTGCTGCATTGTTGAGTCGCTGCCAATTGAAGAACATAAAAGGAGCATTGTGTGTTTCATGGCCCGAAATTGGTAGTTCTGTGGTGGCTCTAATTAGATCTCTACTGCAAAGGAATGTGCTACCTGGCTTGAACTTGTGCTTGAAGGGAGATGTGCAGGATCAATATGCAAGGTTCAATCGAATTAAGCATCAGCCTTCTGATACTGAATTATATACATAGTGCACTAGGTTTATGCTTTCTCAGACACACGCACACACAAATGGGTGGAAATAGGTCTATGTTTTTATTCCTTTCTTAACATTTCTTCTCCCTTTTCGACATGTTGTGCTTCCAAAGACTTTTTGCATAAGAGCTGCCTGTGTAATTTGTATGCTTGGTATTTTTCATTTCTTAACAATCTCACGCTTATAGACAGCAGTCAACCTACTTTACAAGTCACGAGAAGTTATAATCTAATTGCATATTTGACTAAATTATTTTTTATAGTTTTTCCCCCTCTATTCCTTGCTAATTTTAACAAATATGCTTTTGTTCCAAGACATCATATGGCAATCTTGAAATTATCAGCGTAAGATATAGCCTTTTGCATTGATACATCTGATGTTCATATTTGATTTGGAACTTTTGATGCAGTATGTAATCTTTTCATGTCTCTTTCAATCTTTGTCAAGTAATTAAGTCGAGAAAAATCTGGGTTTTGCCAGTGGACTGAAATCTAGAGAAAGAAGGCCATTTACTAGGATTTTGTTTTGCATAATCTTTTATGATCACTATTCCTCTAAGTTGAATGAATGAGCAATGGTATTCAAGAGAACTGTTCTTATGTTTCTGATGCTGAGTTGATTATGAAATTGGTAGATTAGACAACACAAATGTAGTTTGGATAATTATCTAATACATAATTCCATAAGTGGGATTAAAATAATAATATATTTTTAAAAGACATATCATCAATCATCATTTTAACATCAAACTCTAATGATAGTATATTGAATAATTAATGGCAATGTTTGCCAAAGGCAGACTGGAAGACAGGTGAAATAGGGGCATGCATGGATCAGTTCAGTTTGAAAGGCAATCTGAAACCAAACTGCAAATTTTGGCTTAGTGAGTCTTTTTGCAATGATACCTGAATAGATTTTGGTAAGCTATAGAACTATTAAGGAAATAAAACTTCAATCTTGGTAAGAAATGGAATCAAAGAATCTTTGCCATATGCCAAACATGCAAGCCCCACATAGCACTTTCGGCTTTGGCTATAGCTCATTGGAACAAAAAGCAACATTCAAATCAAAAGAAAATTCCAAAACTTCATGTACTTTATAAAATTGATTTATCATACTATTGATTTCTTAAAGATATGATTTTTTTTTTTTTAATATTGACAATTTGACAATATAATTTTTTAATTATGCAAGTGAATTTGAGAAATCCTACCTTTTTTTAAGCAAATTTAAAAAAATGTGTTATTTTACTATTTTTGAAATCTAAAATGGCATTGGTTACATGTTTCATGGGATTTTTATTATAATTGTGTTATAACAAAGGACCAATTTAATTATGAGCAAATCTAAATATTAAATTATTATTTATGAACAAATAAAAAATATAAAAATAATATTTAAAAAATAATTTTAAATTTGATGTATTAATATAAATTTTAATAAAAAAATTTATATTTTATACTGTATAAATATAATTTTACAAATATAATTTTATATAATATAAACATTAATTATGATCCAATCTCCAATCTCAAACCGCTCTTCACTGACCGCCAAACCAAATTGTAGTCAGTGTGGGTTCGGAGGAAAAATATTGGAAACAGCAGAACAGTCCATTAGAAACACAAAGACTTGGCTTCTCGGGATTGAGTGAGTTGCATATAACTAACATTTATTTAATTTAATTAATTTATAAGAATAAAAATACCCGAAGAAATCGAAAGTAGTACTAGTATTAAATAGCTCTCTTTTCTCCCTTTATGTGAATCAGTTCTCGAAAAAGTTTTTCACTTTGCTGATTCTCTAGTATTCCTGACTTCCCAGAAAAAAAGAAGAAATCCAAGAAAATCACACTCTTTTCTATTCCGGGAAAGGAAACGAGAGAAATAGAAGAACAAATTTTTAATGTGTATAGAGAAACGGTGAACCAACTGTGACTCATTCACTATAAAGAACAAAAAGAAAACGACTCATTCAGTGTTACTCGGTGAGTACATTCTCATCAATGCCAAAAGTATTTCTTTCTTTTTTTTTTCTTTTTATTGATTCTGATATATCTCTTAATTCTGTAATCTGGGTAACCATTATTTTTTTCATTGTTTGATTTTTATTTATTTATTTTTCATCTTTTTGGGGTAAAGGTGGTTGTTTTAGATCCCAAATAACGTGTTAGAATAAAGGTTTTGGTAAGTTTAGTGGTATTTTTCTTGTTTCTGTTTGATACTTTGTTAAACATGGTGTCTTTTTTTTTTTTTCCTTCTGAATGTGATTTTTTTGCGTTTTCAGAATGGTGGGTCATTGAGGATCAAAATTTTGTCTTTTTATTGTTTGTTGGATGTAAAAGGTGTTTATTTTGATCTTTGAAGACGTTACTTTGGTGCTCTATGTAGGATTTTCCATATTGGTTATTCTGAAATCTGACAAGGGTTAACCGAATAAGGGAAAAACAAAAAAGTTTGCTGTTGCTTCATTTTGCTCTTTCTTAATCTTTTGTGATGATGAGATATAATATATAGCTGCTTGCTTTGCTCTTATCATCGTGAAATTTGATGCTTTCATTTTATCTTATGGAATGCTATGATATATTGATGTTTGGCAAAGATAGTTAATCATCCTGAAGATAATTTGCTGTCTTGGATTCTAGCTGAAAAAATGTTTTGTCTTTTGTCGGATGAAAATCTAGTTCATTGATGTGCTTTTCAGGCATGCTTTTAGTACTGGAGCATTGAAGCATTTTCAGTGTTCCAAAAGCCACAGCTTTACTTTAACTATTTCCTCGCACTGCTTATTTATTTATTTGTTTGTTCACTTGTACCAGAGCTAGCTGTCATATTTTCAATGGCTCAAGATCGTTCTGGTATTGAATCACACCATAAAAGACCAGGTCTCTTAAAAGATCAAGTTCAGCTGGTTAAACGAAAGGATTGTGATCGCCATGAGATTGTTTCAATCCAAAATCCTTTGTATTTTGATAAGGGGTTCTTTATTGTTATCCGCGCATGCCAATTGTTAGCACAAAAAAATGATGGAATAATATTGGTGGGATTAGCGGGTCCTTCTGGAGCAGGGAAGACGGTATTTACAGAAAAGATTTTCAACTTCATGCCCAGCATTGCCGTTATATCTATGGACAACTATAACGATCCTAGTCGAATTGTTGATGGAAATTTCGATGGTAATTCATCTTTACTCTCATATTCCTATCCTTTTGAACATGTGGTACTGTTGGAAGTTATTTTCGGGAAGTAGCTATAGCATTAAAGATGTCTTCACGCCACTTGTATAGATTAGTTAATTTATAACTTTGTATGAAGATCGCTCTAACATGATTGTTTGACCATGATTTTTGTTTTGTGTTGTTTTGTTTTGTGAACAACCTATTGAGAACCATTGCACAGTGCTTCCCTTAGTGCAAGAATGTATGTATAATTAGGTTAAAATGATCAAGGAAAACACTTGAATGTTTATGTTTCAGTGGTGCTGTAAATGTTGTATGAATCAGTTCGTCTGTTTTGTAACCTTTGTCTGATACCTGCCTTCCACGTTGAGTTGTTTTCCTTATTATCTATTTTTCTGTGTCAAGAGATGGTGGATTATCATGAATGCCTTGAATGTGCTTTATTTTGATAGGAATGAGATTTAATCGTCCAATAAAAAATGAGATATGTGACTGGCTGCTTTAAATTTTTATTTGAATATCTATATTGTTTGGAATTAGAGGTTAAGCATTTTAACTGAAAGCAAACAAAGCAGTGAAATGACAATCTTCTGATTCTTTTAAATGACAGATCCACGCTTGACAGATTACGATACGTTGCTTCAAAATGTTCATGATCTAAAGGAAGGGAAGAAAGTCCAGGTTCCCATATATGATTTCAAGACTAGTTCCCGGACAGGATACAGGTTGAACACTGCTTCATTTAGTGCATATTAGTACTATCTTTTGTTTAGAAAACTGTAAGGATTAAGTTTTTGCAAGTATGCCAGAGGAAAAGTAATGGTAATAGTAATAGTAATAGTATTTAATAACCTGTAGAAGTCCTGATGAATATAGTTTTCAGAATCGGTTTATTGCCATTGTTAATATATATGATAAGAATTAGATTCTAAATAATATAGTGCCTTCATAACCAGATTGTAAATTTAATATCTAATCTAGCACGTATATATGACAGGACCCTTGAAGTTCCAAGTTCCCGCATTGTCATTATCGAAGGCATCTATGCTTTGAGTGAAAAGTTACGACCAATGCTGGATCTTCGAGTATCTGTCACAGGGGGAGTTCACTTTGACCTTGTTAAACGAGTCCTACGAGACATACAGCGTGCTGGCCAAGAACCTGAAGAAATAATTTATCAGATATCTGAAACTGTATGTTCAACTCTGTATTTTTTGGGTGAAATTTATTACCACAGAGTTAGAAAAGGCTTATTTTGTTGTTGTTTTGTAAAATTTTATTAAGCTACTTTAATGCATTTCAGTGCACTGTTGTTTTCTAGAAAAACTCAAGCTGTTCTCTGTTATACAGGTATATCCAATGTACAAGGCCTTCATCGAGCCAGATCTCCAAACAGCACAGATAAAAATCATTAACAAGTTCAACCCATTTACCGGATTTCAAAGTCCGACTTATATTTTAAAGGTGACTATTGCACTGACTTCTTTGCTTGTTTCACTATGCCGCTAATCATAAATATACTAGTTAGTTCTTATTGCTACCCCAGTATCTATGTCCTTATCTGTTCACTCATCTCAGTTTTTTATTTATTGTAGTCAGCAAGAAAGTTAACAGTGGATCAAATTAAGAGAGTTGTATCTGAAGAACATACCGAGACGGAGGAGCAGATTTATGATATATACCTTCTACCTCCTGGTGAAGATCCAGAAACTTGCCAATCATATCTGCGGATGCGGAATAAAGATGGAAAATATAGTCTCATGTTTGAGGTTTGTCCCTCAAATCTCTATCTCTGATTATCAGGAGTTGATGTCCTACAATTGCAAGTTCATATTTTCATAAACGATCAACAATTTAACCAGTTCTATAATTCATGTATTACTAGGTTTAAGATTGTTGCTGGACTGTGGAGGTATCATTGTAGATATATTCAGAAAAAACATGTGTCTAGCTCTAAATTGATATTACTTAAGCAATATAAAATGTTGGTTATTGCATACGTTTGACATTTTTCTGCAAGTTTGAACAAGATAGCTTCCCATGACCTAGTTCTAGGTTTTAGAGATTTCTTTTAGGAATAGTCTTAATTGGAAAACTAGGTTAGTGTACACTGGCAAATTTGATATCCATCACGCAGTGATTCTAGAGAATTTGTTGTCTAATATTGGATGCTTCTTGATGAAGTCATCTTACTAGGAAAAAAAGTATAATAGTCTTTTCTATCTATATTTTTTGTGTTTAAATATTGGATTCAAATTCTTCATTTTTCTAATTCATCTGTTTTCTTTTTACCTGATATCTCACCTTTCTCCATTGATATGTTTGTTAAGAAACTGTACCAACTCATGAAAGTCTGATTTGATAGTTTGTTATTCTTATCTTTTAGGAATGGGTAACAGATATTCCATTTGTCATATCTCCAAGAATTACATTTGAAGTTAGTGTGCGCCTTCTTGGAGGACTAATGGCCTTGGGTTATACAATAGCAACCATCCTTAAAAGAAACAGCCATGTATTCTCCGATGATAGAGTTTGTGTGAAAATTGATTGGCTAGAACAGCTAAATCGTCAATATCTTCAGGTACTTCTGAGAATCTGAAATCTTCTTCGAAGTGAGTACTAAAATGTAGTGTTTTAATGTACTTTCATAATGTTAACCTGATATCGTTCAAAGCATAAATGCTTGACAAGTGCCATTTTAACTTGTTCTTCATATTTAGGAGGGAGCTCAGAAAATCATGTGGGGAATTTGATGCTTTCTTATTTCATTTAAAACATTGGTCATATTTCTCGCTTCAAAATATTATGATTTGTAATCTTTAAGATAAAATTAAACCTTCTATTTATGGTTTGTTGATAGGCTAGTATTAATCATTGTGTTTTGACATTCTTAAATAGGTGCAAGGAAAAGATCGGTCAGTTGTAGAATGTGTCGCAAAGCAGCTTGGTTTGGAAGGTTCATATATTCCACGTACCTATATCGAACAAATCCAGTTGGAAAAGCTTGTAAATGAGGTTATGGTATGATAATTCCCAAAAGCTTGTGATGTCTTTCTCAATTTTTAGTAGCTCTTATATAATCATTGGACAGGCCCTGCCAGAGGATTTGAAGACAAAGCTCAACCTAGCTGAGGATCTGGTGTCAAGTCCCAAAGAAGCGCTCTTGCGAGCCTCTGCAGATAGTGTTGCCTTGAGAAATAGGCATCTCAAAAGGTGCATATATCTGATACTTTTTCTTCCTTCTGCAGCATAAGAATATTGTTTACTGGCCCTTTTAAGTGCATTTAACTAATAGAGTGATGTATGCTAACAAAAACAGTGGTATGTCACATTCATATTCAACTCAAAGGGAGAAGAATATATCGAGATATAACGTGAACCGGAGGTTTGATGAGAGAAGTTCTGAGCCAGCTCTAGTAAACGAGGTTTCTAAGTAGCTCTTTTAGCATTGCACTTGATCTTATACTAATTTTTGGAGAAATGCTTTGGGAACTTACATCTGTATTGCCCTTTGTAGGGAGTCATTACTCAGCTTTCAGAGCAGATATCCTCTCTGAGTGATAGAATGGATGAGTTTACTACCTGCGTTGAAGAGATGAATACCAAGTTATCCATCAAGAGAAGTACTTCCAGCCAACAAAACTCGGCTTTTCAGGCTGAATCTTGCAATGGCTCTGCTCCAACTTCTTACTTCATCAATGGCTTAGGCAATGGTTCCATAATGCCCAATTCTTCGTCTTCCTCCCACTTGGCTAAGGATTCGCCTTTAATTGAAGAGGTACTATGGCTAGTCTTTTTGTGCCCTTTTATGTAAGTTTGTTATTCCACGGGTTACAGCCTTGCATGTCAACAGAAGAGATCTAAAAAATTGTCAGAAGTATGAATCTGACCTGGATAGTAAAGAGTCAAATCTAAGGCTCCGTTTGATTCTGGGAAAACTTGGCAGTGTTCAGCATGGATTATGCTTCCATTAAGAGCTGGTCTTGGGCTGACATAATTTTGAAACATGGTTGCTAGGAGTTAGTAGTACCAATGAATTAGCCTATATTTGCTTAACTATATTTACTCGTTTGTAGTTTCATAGCTAGTTGCTTTGTCTAATACTTTTGTGCTCTATGTCTGAAGCAGATTTCCGCCATTGCACGCGGACAATGTCAAATCATGCATCAGCTAGACAACCTTAGTAATCTCCTCCATGAGAGACTTGGAGAGAGGTCTCAGGCTCGGCAGGCATATGCAAGAAGGAAAAACACGGTGGCTGGTGCAGAGCCTATTAAAGTGCCTCTGGTTTTAACCACACTTGCAATTGGGGGCCTAGGAATCTTCTTATTTAGGAGCCTTTTTTCACATTCCACATAATTCTCTGAGATTTTCTTTTCTCCCACCAAGTGTTTTGCAGCATAGCATTACTCTTCTGCTCGGCATAGGCAGTGAAAACTGATCATTAAGAGTTACTGAGGGCAAACAAAACAATGCTTTCAGGATTCTCTTTGAGGGTTTGATAAAGAAGGGTGCTTTGATAAATTTTCGTTTTTCACTTCGTGGGGGACTTTTACTAAACGAAATATGTTATAATTTCTAGTTAAATTACTAGTACCCAGTAGCCAGATTGATTCACACATTATCACTAAACGAAAATTGTTATAATTTGTTCACTTGGGTACCATGATCTGCTGTCTTTCCATGTAATTTTAGCTTTATGCTTTTATCACATGATCATTATCTTCTTATTGTAAAATCAAATTATTGAGATATGTGGTGTTTATAATTATATGACGATTTTTCTTTTCGAATCCGATATGAAATTAAAACATTTCACTTATTTCTTTTAAAAACACGAGACGTGTCACTTAACAGCAGCATTGTCCTGAATGAATAATGCTCAAGCTCAACCATGATTCTGTAAACATGCATTGTTAAATATTCTGATTAATCACCATGGAAAAGAATAACAATTGTCTAAGAAACCCCAAGAATAACATGATAAGCCTTTAAAAGAAGGTCCAGAGCTGGCTCGCAATCTATAACCTGAAGAAACGCAAGCAGCATGTTTATGGCTGCCAGATTGTTTTGAGAATCTTACGTGGTTCTATTATAGATGCCATCCCATATACATGCCTACATAGATACATGCACATGTATAACTTCATTGTTGGGAGCAGACAGATTCATTTGAATAGGGATTTTATTACAAATAACTCGCAGCAAAACATCTCAAGAAAATTCTTTGCTCACCAGAAGCAGAAATGGAACACCCAACCTAAGTTTGTCAGTTTCTGCTTGAATCCAAATCTGTACAATCAGAAATGAGACAGATTTAGAGTTTCCAGTATTACAATAATATACAACACGTTCATTTGAACACAATCCTGTCATGACTCATGAGATTCGTTTCAGGTGTCTTCTATTAAACAATTTATGATTCTGTCTCCCGTTTTAGAGGTGCCTGTCATCTGGGTCCGGAGAGCTCCATTGCTTGAACCAGCAAGGAAGAGTCATCGGTAAGATCAGAGTATCTCTCTGAGGAGGAGAACTCATTGGCTCTGGACCTGGTTGCTTCAGCTTTCTGAGAAGCTTCCCACTTCTCAGCAAGTCCATCACCTTCTAGCATCCGAACCACTTCTGACATCTTTGGTCTGTGACTTGGAAGGTATTGAGTGCATAAAAGAGCCACTTGAACCATTTCTTCAAGCTCAATTCTATCATAGTTGTTCTTCAGATCCTTGTCAACTAGCATCTCAAGTTTCTTTTCTTGGTGAATTTTTTTTACCTGCAGGGAATAATGTGATAACCAAGTACATCAGATTTCTGTAATTTAATGCATTGTGAGAATAGTCTGAAAAGTAAACTTTTCTTTCATTAGCTCACCCAGTCAAGCATTGCTCCTTTCTGGTTAGCTGTCTTCCCGAATTCAAGAGCCCTCAGTCCAGATATCAGCTCAAGTAAAAGGATACCAAACCCGAAAACATCTGTTTTCTCAGAGGACTGCCCGGTTGATAGATATTCCGGGGCTATATGTCCCACAGTGCCCCTCACAGCTGTTGTCACATGTGAATCCCGGTGATCCAACAGCTTTGCCAATCCAAAATCTCCAACTATCGCCTCACAGTAATCATCAAGAAGTATGTTTGCAGCCTTAACATCCCTGTGAATTATCTTTGGATCACACTGCTCGTGCAAGTACAATAAGCCCCTAGCTGCTCCTAAAGCAATTCTTTTCCTTGTGGCCCAATCCAAGGCTGGTTTGGCTGCAAAGACAGAAGTTACAACATTGCTCTCAGGCAAATTCCGACTTATTTAGATTTATCATTTATCTACATTCAGATTTATTTCAATATTCGAGATTCGTGACACAAAACCGACATACATATGCATCTATTATGTGCTGTTGCATTACCTTTGAGGCGAGTAGCAACACTTCCATTGGACATGTAGGGGTAAACCAAAAGTCTCTCTGTTGCTGTCATGCAAAATCCGTAGAGCCGAAGAAGGTTACGGTGAACTGCTAGGCTTATCATCTCAACTTCAGTTTGGAATTGGATTTCGCCTCCGATGGCATTTCCATCTTTAAGCCTTTTTACAGCTACTACTGTTCCATCTTGGAGATACCCTTTATATACATTTCCAAAACCTCCTTTTCCAACTAAGTTCTTGCTACTGAAGTTGTTAGTAGCTACCTGAAGTTCCTTGAAATGGAACCTCTTCAAGTTTCCAAGGCAAACTTCTTCCCGGTGTTGTTCTGACATGTTCAAAAGAATATGCTGAGACAAACTAGCTCTTTTTCATTAACTATGTATTGATTTTTTGAGTTTTCACTAACCGTTAACATCAAAGAATATTTGCTGGTTGTGTCTTTGCCTCCACCAAAGAAGGAAACCAAAGCCAAGAATAAGTAGGCAGATGCAGCCTAGGCTTGAGCCAAGGGCTAAAGCAATCTTGTGGCTCTTGGGCCTTCCAGAAGGTTGTGAGTCTAACAAGCACAGAAAAAATGATGTCAGATTATTAGAATTAAACAGAACAGGAAAGTGTTAACGACCTCTTGGCCGAGTGGTTAAGGAAGAGTTGTGGCATGTTGTATAATTTGACTTCAAACCCAAGCAAACTCATCCCCTACCCTCCAATTATCCAAAAAAAAAAAGAAAGAAAGAAAAAGAAGAAGAAAAACAGAACAGGAAAGTAACATAATCTTAAAGCATGTGATAGGATACATATAAAAATCTTAAATTCTACAGAGGCTGACTCAAATCATGGATTCTACACTAAAGTCCAAAGGTAGGTGGTTAATGGTTTGAAAAAGAAGTAACACAACTTTTTGAACAGAACTTCAAGATTTGAAGGAAGTGAAGAAACATTCAAGAGGGGAGAGTTGTTCTAACTTTGTGAATTGCTCAAGGCAAAAGACATCGGCATTGGTCTTGTTCTGGAGCAGTCTTGCTCAGTCCCCGCGGCACAGATCAATGGGTTTCCGACAATGCTGTGTCAACTAAAAAATATGTAAGCAAATAATAAATAGACAAAAATTGTACTTAAAGTTATATGGTTAAATTTCTTGCAGTCTGCAGACAGGGTAAACACAGGAAACAAAAGCTTGCTCCAGGAGTAACTTACTTGAATGTTTTTGCAAGCAACCCCGGCACTGGACCACTCAAATTATTGAAAGACAAGTCCCTGGAAAATTAGACATATCCCACATTGTTATTCCTAACTCTGATATGAATCATTCTGGAAATAAAATAACTGGCATTCATAGGATTTAGAGAATTACAGGAAAGTGAGCTCAGTCATGTTTGCCAAAGTGGAAGGTATTGTTCCTGAGAGACTATTGTTATTCAGCCTCCTGATACAATTCAAAGAATGCCCCATCATCAGATTCAAACTGATTTAAGTAACTAACCATCTCAGAAAAAAGAAAGCTAAACAATACTGATATTTCAATATTTATACTTACAGGTATTGCAGGCTTGTTAAATGGTATAGAGAGCTGGGAATTTGACCAGAGAAGTTGTTATTAGAAAGATCAAGCGTGTGAAGCATCGGAAGCTTCCCTAATTCCGATGGTATATGTCCTGATATATTGTTATTCTGTAGGAGCCTGCAAAACTTTCATTGAATAAGGCATTCTAGCTAGAAAACATAAACCACGATATGTCTGATGAAGATTTGATACTCACACAAGCTGGAGATTTGTCAAGTTTCCAATGGTAGGGGCAAGAATACCAGACAAATTCTGGCTTGGAGCTCCTCTGAAACAAAATCATTTCAACCACATCAGATACTGTATGCCTGTACTTTTCCCTAGTCTTTACCTGAATTACTAGAAATGTAACTTTTTAACTCTTTTTGTGTACTGATTTCTAGTTTGATTGAGTGTGTACTGCGTTTGTGTTTTTATCTTTTACTTACAGGCCGATGACTAGACCATCAGGAGAGCAAGTGACCATATTCCAGCTGCATGGATCAACAGCAGCATCATCCCAGTTGCCAAGAACCCCATGAGGATCAACCAGAAATTCTTTTATGCCCATTAAGGCTTGCACTGAAGAAAAGAGAATTCACAAAACAACAAAAGGATCATTTCCTGTCTAAAAATTTCCCTCTTTACATACAATTCAAAAGAGCGGTTCTCCCAATTAGAAGCAAATTCAATTACCTTCGAAGTTTACACCTTTTGGTGAAAGCAATCCACTTGCAGAAGTCCACAAGTAGAACAATGCCACACAACTCAAAACCAACTTTTCTTTCTTGAATTCCATTGCTTCAGTCCAAGAAAGCAAGGTAACAAAGAAACCAAAAACCAGCTTCTTTTGTATGAGGGAAGTAGAAAGCAGGTAAGGAGCTGGTAGTGGTAGAAGTGTTGTAAGAAAAGATTCAAACTGAAGTAATGCTTAAGTAGGATTGTGTTGTAGTTATGCAATGTTTACATCAGAAGCCAAGCAGTGAAAATCCCCATGGTTCCTATACAAGAATAGAATTTGCACACTCTCAACTCCTTGTCAGAACTCAGAACCAAGAACCAAGGAAAACCAGAGACTTCGATAGTTTTAAAAAAGAACACCAAGAGAGAAGTAACATGTCTGCCACTGATTCAATCAAAAGCAGAGGAAAAAGAATATATAAAAGCCAAGTTACATTAACCAAATCTAGATAATATCAAAAGGTGATTTGATAAGGAAAAATTCTCTCAATCATGCATTTTAGGAAATAGTATATCTCAGAATTTTCTCCTATAATACCCCATTACTCTAAAAAAACGCAAAAAAGCAAAGTGAAGTATTAACTGTTAAGCACTGTAAATTTTATTATAATCAGATTCATAATCAACTTTTAATTTCTTTTACTAGGTGGGGTTAGGCCGGTTTTGGTGTCAGATAGAGAAAACAAGTGCGGGGATTGCTTTGATTTTGATTTGCTAAGCTTCCACTGTGGTCTGTGGTGAATCCAACATTCCCTGAGGTTGGCCATTTCCTGTACAAATAATAACAATAATAATAATAACAAATTAAAGTCAGAAAACTTCATGTTCTATTTTGCTTTATAATAATTATTAGAATAAAAAAGGTGAGAATCTCGAGGGGATTGTGCTCGAGATTGTTGATGTAATGGCTCCTCGTGAGATCTTTGTTGTGTGAATTATTTCACGCATTTCCTTTTCTTTTTTTTTTTTCCTTATCTTTTCATGCTTTATTTTCGTGTTAGGTGCTGCTTTTTCCTTATTCTAATACGCTTTACCATGTCTGCCCTCCTCCACAGTCAAGACAGTGTCCCATTCTACAATCCAAAAGCACCCTACTTTATAAAGCGAAAGCTGCCCTCCCTCTCTCACTCTCTCTATCTATGCATAATGCATATATATATATATATATAACTATTTCATATGGTTGTGGACCCTGCATTATCTAGTAATGACTGTAACATCCATTGCATTTTGAAGAAAAACTCAAAAACTTTTAATTTCACGTTGAAATATTATTAAAAAAAAAAAGTTATAATGCATATATATATATATATATATATAACATGAATTAAATCATTATTTATATATTATACCATAATGTAACAATATCTTGATGGCGTCACAAAACTAAGGTGATTACGGTGCCAGCATTCCATTCTCAAAAAACAGAAATCATGGTAGTAGAAGCAAAGGCTGATGATTGCTTATTTGGTCCACGTGCAATGGAGACCCCACAGTGTGGTTGACTTGACCTTTCAGAACATTTGTTTTCCTTTGGACACTGAAAAGAGTCCTAGCTGAATGCAAATTCATGATCATTTTAACAGAAGTTTGATCAGATGGTTATGATTAATGATCAGACATGAAGGTCTGTACAGAATTAGAACCTGGTAGGAACAGATTGCTTCAAAACCAATCCAAATGGCTGTTTGGACACAGACCTTAAAGTATGCCATTGTCATGGCTAGGGTGCCCCTTGGCTTGGTTTTAACTGGTTTTTCAGGCCATAGAAAGGCCACTGATAGCCAGGATCAGTCACTTTCTCTACTTTCAACAATATGCTTGTTCAATATTACGAGTAAATATTCCTATGAGCTTTTCAAGTATAAAAGGTAAAATTAGTGTACAAAACTTTCATTTTTTGAATTTTAATGAGAATTATATATACGTAATTTTTCTTTTATATTGACGGAAAAACTGTTTTCATGACTTCTAGATTGTAAAAGAATAAACTTAACCATTGCACTGAAACTCACACTCATACTTCAAAAAATATAAATAATGAAAAATCAAATGCAAAGGCAAGAACCAGAAAAGCAGAACATGACAACAGGAATACCACCTGCATCCAACAAGCCTTTGAATCTGTTGGGGTTTAAGTACAATTTCTGCCATTGAAAGGTAGATACTAGCCTTTTAACACCATTAACCTCTAACATACATGAAAATTTCATTCCAACCACCAGGAAGAAAATGACTTTGACAGGAAGATTCAAGTTAGATTGAGAGGTTCAGGATTGGGTTCCACCATTTCTCCCCACCTGGCAAAAGTGACAATTGATTGAACATTTACATTACAGATCTGGAATGAGAATAGGATTGCTTGGCCTTAGCTTAATATAACCAGTGAATTAAAGACACAAGTGCAGTAGTTGGATATATATGTCTCTTCCATCATTAGTCCCCACCACTAAACAAGCAATCCACTTCAATGGATTCTTAATACATACATGTTTTTTAGTATGACAAGGATATTGGGTTCTTTTTTCTGCCATTTCCCCTCATGCTTTGGCTCTATTTCATGCACTTATTTCCCTACCACTGTTTCTTTGCTCCTTTTGAGCTATTTGTCACCTTGGGTTACCAAATCCTTTGGATCTACTCAACAAAAGATATTGCCTGGCAGGGTCATGGAGCTAGAAAGGAGTCAAACAAGTGGGACTAAATTGAAAAAGAGGAAGTTGACCATATGATCCAAAATGGAGAGGGTACCCCAAATGAGTAGGAAATAATTGTTCTTGTTTACCACTAGGCCGGGTTTGAATGGAGGAGCTACAACTGTCTTTTGAAAATTTTGTACACTCCATTGTCACATGAATTCAGTTCTGGCTTTGTCCCTTAAAGGCAAAAAGAAGACATCATAAAGCCTCCAAAATTGTTTACACTCCCTAGCCCCACTTGTCTTCATGATTTCTCCCTTCAAACCGTCGGTCCGGCTTTTTTTTGAGCTGCAACAGGAGAAAAGGAATTCAAACCATAGACTTAATCCTTCCTACGGAAGGGTAAAGCCACCTAGACAACAGAAGTTAAGAGCTTATTTCAACATATCACAGAACAAGCACAAGCACTTCATATTCTGTGAAATTTCAACCAAAAACCTTGTGGACAGTATTACATCAAACAATTCAAGAGGCCCCTAAGACCTGGAGTTATGCAAAGATTCACGTAGAAAGGTCACATCTTCTCTGTTAAAACAGATGGGCCAAATAGAATAAATTCCCTTCCGAAAGGATCTCTTTAAAAGCTTAGGATGCTTCACCCGCAAGGCATACTTTTTTTCTTTTCTTTTATGGTGCAGATATGACCTTTCATGTTCGCTCAATTCTTACTACCACCCAATGTAAAGAGAAGCGAAAGCAACGGTCATTAAGGAAAAAAAGAAACACATGTAAGATCTTCTTGTTTGGTGAGTTGGAATGTTATTAAGAAAAAGGCAAAGCAACTTTCAAATGTAAACTAGCATACAGCCATTGCAGTGGTAACAGGAAGTAAAAAGTAGGCCGGGTTAGTTGTGGAAACCCGCACCTAACTTACTCGGGTTAATTTAAGTTTATTTATATATATAGATCCTTGAAGAAATAATATGATGTGAGATTGGAGCGTTACATCGATGAACAAAATCATTGGGACTCAGATATCAGACTGACACTGTTGAGTCAAACCTCTGTTTTTACTGTGTAGTTCAGTTCACCCTTAGTTAATCAATCTATTTAATGTCTTGCTGGGAATTCACTTGAGTTCATTTGAAAGTAAGGATGCAGTCTAAAGCTGTCTTGTTGACACAATCACTGTTTGTAATGATTTGATATAGGCTGTTTTAGAAGCATTAGGAAAAAAGCAAGTAACAGCATCAACAAGCGGACAAAAAAAATTCAGTCATAAAGCAGACAAACTGATACAAAACAAAGATCTTCACTATAAATAATTAACAAATGAAAGCAATTCACTGTTCATCACAAAGGATAATGGCACCCTGGAGTCCTTCTGTCATCTTCTAATTATAAAGAGAGTCCTAAAATGGAAGTACTGCAGCTGATGTTGTTACATGACTGTGTAATCCACAAGTTTAATTTTATATTGAAATAATTGAGGTAACTGGTAACCAACTTCGATTAGCATCGCCAGGGCAAATATGAAAGTTGCTTCCAGTTGCTTTTCATGAAAATTGGCTTAGAATTCTTGACAAAAACAGTGAAAGTAGAACTGTCACTGTTGGAGAAAATTGAGTAATTGACGCCTAAGACTGTGATTGAAGTATACTTTTTTTGTATCGGATTAGTGCTTGATCGAATGTGGAACACAACTGTCAACAATCACAAATCAATTTGCAATTCTTCAGATCTAAAATTGCATGGAAGATTGAATGATCCACCAAGCTGTTGGCTTCCTGTTTGTAATTTCCTATTCATGCATGTGAAGCTGCAAAGACAGTCCAGTTTGGGACACAGTTTAGAAGCTTAACAGTCTGTCTAGCATGGTGGATTCAGGTTCATTTTGGATTGCTGTTCTATTAGCCAAGTTCTTCTAATCCAACTGTGTCATCACTCACTTGCTTCATAATTCTCAGGTCAAACACTTCATATCAAGGAATCATGGTGCCTGAATGGTCCAGAAACATGGTTACCGCGATTGGTGCCATCTAAAAGGATGGACAGAGCCATTTCAGAGTGCATTCCATGCAAAAGTTCCCACCCAAGATTACTTTGCAGTGCAACAATGCCATTGATATTCACATGCCACGTTTTTATATTCCTTCGGTCCTTTAGCCTAGTTTAGCCAGCTCTAGACACCAAATCCCACAAAACACGCAAGGTCACTCAGCCCTGTATTAGATTGTTACATTTCTTGCCTCGGGTTAAGAAAAAGACAGATTTGGTAAGGTGACAATAGATAACACAATTAAGACCATTTGTAAATTCTAAAAAATCTGCAAATGAAAATCATAAGAATCTGTAAATTTCAATAATAAATTATCGTTATATTCTAATCTCGAAGATGAAATATCCTTCCTACCCCAAAAATTTTATGAACCTAAAAGAAAAGAACACAATCTGAGACTTTGAGTCCTGCTATTAATTTCTTTTCCAGTAGCAATCATGCAAAGTTTCTCCAAATCCTGAAACCACAATCTGAATTTCAGCCACAGTCTGGTCCTAACTAAAAGCCTAAAGGTTTCCTTCTCTTTGAACATTCAAAACCAATGGGTCAAACACTCAGCTACTTTTCACCAAGCTACTTTTTGCTCAAAGCCTGTTTTGAATTAAACTACTCAATTTCAAGCATGTCAACAAACCCAGGCGCTCATTTGAATTGCTGTCTTTACTTTATATGTGAATAAAGCGGCATCTTTCACCAGTCCCCTCATCATCCAAGGCAAGAAGATGGACCAAGAGAAAAGATTATACTCTTAGTTTTGATTAGTTTAAGAAAAAGCACCACAGCCATGTTTGATTGTTTCAGATTTCTGATACTTCTCATATTTTTCTCGTCCTTCTTTGCCCAGCTCTGGCAAGATCACGAGAAAACCTATAAACAAGGTCCACTGTCGGATGGTAATGGTCGGCAAAGGTAAAAAACAATAGCGCAGTGGCCAGTGGGTGATTTTCTGTACTTTTATGTGAGCGTTTTGAATATTGCTTGACACTGAGACTTTCTTAATAGCATACAGAACACTTGAAAAAAAAAACCTATCTTACCATTAAAAAGATCCGAAATTGCTTCTGTAAATTTTTAACAACCATTTCTATCAAATTAGTTTCCGTAATGAATCCATCATGAACTTATTCACTGACCAATTTAGTTCGAGCACAAGTTCTCTAGTCTCACACGAGATATTATTTTCTTTAAATCAAAGATCTCAACTCTCACCGTTCATATCACAAACATAAATTAAAATATTTATTCATATATCATAACAGAATCTTATAATATTATTCTATTATTCTGATGCATAGTTAAGGCGTTACGTTTGCACTATTGGCTGGAATTGTCGTATTGGCTGGAAGGGGAAGTTCACACACGAAAGATCCAACAAGACAGAACCAAAAGGCTATCTTATTTTCCCATAGTCCTTCAAGTTCCAAGTGATTAGTGAACTTTCATAGTCTTAGATGAATTTGACATTTATGACAGTTTCCAAACTTCAAATCTTCAGCCATATACAGACTATTTAGAAACTAAAACGAATCAGTATGCAAGAAGAAATAGAAAAATGTAGCAGAAGCCTCAAAACCCTTTTCCGTTGAGGGAATAGAAAAAGAAATATTGGCCTCAGCACAGTAGATATGGAGCGCAATTGACTGACTGGAAAAGTAATTTCAGTTTCCAGCTATTATACATATCCTGCCCGGTTGAAATATCAATTCTGGAATCCTGAGTTTTAGTAGGTAAAGAAGTCTTCAGCAAGAGTGTGACATCCTTGAAGGCTATTCACAGTTCTTAATGTCCATATTCAAAGTCTAAGCTGGACCAACTTCTTGTTTTAATGATTCCTTCAGGATAGAACAAATTCCCTTGTGAAAATTGCCATTTATAAATGCATGCAACTTGGGCCAAGTCGACCCTGGTGAGATCATACAGAACAAGAATATTAAAAGAAATTCTTGGTTTTCCAGCAATAACAAGATCATGGAGACAACCGATAAGCTGGTATTGCTCCGAGACTGATAAGAACTGTCAAACAGGTATCCAAGCATCTAAGATATGCTAAAACTATTCAAAAATGATAACATTTGATGCACAGACTGTATATCAATAAACCCAAGAGGCTGAGACTAGCAAAAGCAGCGCCAGGCCACTTGCGGACTTAGATGCCCCACGACTAAATGTAATATTGATTCTTACAAGTGCAGAAAAGAAGATGAGAGAGAATATGTTCCTGAAATGAAGAGGTGGTTCACAAGCTAAGCTTAACTAAACAAAGACAAACGACATGTGATTTGCACTCTAACAATTGTATAATACTAACAAGGGAGCTACAGGCCTACAACGACAAGAAAGGAAACCATTGCTAACGCAACTTATGGAGCAAATTTTGGCTGTCATGGTAAGTTGATCAGCGTTTATTGTCTGATATTGTGTTCCAAGTTCCAATAGATAAAATGACAGTCTGTAAATGAATAAAACATCAATCTGAACTGTTAATAATATATTTTGCGCGTCTACTAGAATTTGGTACTCACGAGTCATGTCAGTGAAATTTAACTTCTTGGAGAGCAAACAGGACACCATTTTTTCTAAATATTTAAAAATAGAAAGTGTAGAAGATTGGTGGAGTACATAAAAGAAGATACTACAAGAGTGGCACGTATATCGAAGCAGAGAAATGGTCAGCAAGCATGCAGCCATCAATTATTTATGAGTAAAAGCAAGAACCACAGAAAAAGGGATGGAAAATAAAAAGTTTTTATATTTGTGGCTGCTGGGATTCGAGCCCAGGTCTCTACGGCCACAACGTAGAATTCTTACCACTAAACTACAGCCACAAGTTGCTGATTGATCTGCAGAAATTTAAAAAGACTCATAAGATAGTGTTAATTTTTATTCCCACTTTTAAACAAAATAATTATTTTCATCACCGAGCCTCGTCACCACTCTTCATATTATCTAAATTCATTTTAAAGAATATTATTTATATTTAATAACTCGGATATATTTTGTGTTATATTTATTCATTTTCATAACATGTAAAACATGAGCCAATGAATTTTTGATTAATGATGGTGAAAATTTTAAAACTTTAAAGCAGTTCAAATCTCACATATGAGTCTCACGTATAAATTTAAATTTAATTTAATTATTTATTAATTTAGAGTAAAATAATTTTTATAGTTGTAATTTTTAATAAGAATATACTTTTAAAATATATATATATATATATATATATATATATATATATATATATATAATGTGATATAGAACACTAAAAAATATAGAATCAAAATTCATTTTTTCGTATTTTGACATGAGATCATAGCAGTATCTATTATTATCGGGACGAATCTAATTCAGGTTACGACTCCACATCTAAATGTCAACAGATAGAGAAGTCGACAAGTATAACAAAAGCAAAGGCATGGCATCAAAAAGACATCAATCAAGATATAAAAAGAAAATCTTCGATAGAAACTTCAACTCTACCAATACAAGATGATAGATGGCATAAAATGTTCAAAGCTACCATCAGGTAGCAAAGACATAAATTGAAAGACAAAGTACCAATATCCCATGCTCTATCCAGAAGGAGAGCAATTTATTCAATTGAAACGATAAAACCACTATATAAGGAAATAAAACATTGAACTACTCTTCTTCCTCTTCTTCCTCTTTCCAGCAGCATTTCAGAGTTGATCGAGGAGATCCGCACATACCAGACCTGTTAAATTTCTGGTACATGATTGAACCGCCGAGTCCAAGCTCTTCAGTGCTCCTCTCTCCGCAACGGTATCCTTTCACATCCAGCAGACACTTCGGCTCAAGAGACTGACCTGCAACGTCGACGTGCACAGCTACAGAGAAGTCTTTTGGTTTGAAGCAAACCAACACCCTTTCCACCATATGCTTCAGATTCAAATCTTTCAGATCATAGCCCACAGCTTCAAAGCTTGCGTAGCTAAACCCAACTTCGGGTGTAACATGAATGGTGGAAATTGCAGCCCCTTCGATTGCATTCATTGAATAGCCACAGGGTTCGAAATCAAAATCACATATCTCAGAATCTGGAAGGATCTTCCTTATGCCAGAATTAATAGTCATCACTGCTGCAGAGCCTGATTGGTCTTTGTAAAAAACTGAAGCCATTTCCCTGTCCAGACCAGTCAAGCACATCTCCACTGTGTAAACAGGGTCAGTGGAGATTACTGATTCGGCAGAAGCAGTGTACACATGCCATTTCTGTTTATCCAGGCCACCCATAACATAAGCCCTGCTGCCAGCACCAAGCTTCCCAAAATAACTATCAAGGATAGCAACTTCTTCAGTGAAGTTGCGGTGAGGAGATGGCTGAGCTCCAGGGAAGATAAAACTCCCACGAGTGTATCTGACAGATTTTATGGCAAGGGAGAGAATGCCAGCCAACCTCAAGATGGGTGGGATTGCAAGAAGTAGCTTTGTTGTCCCACAGGTTTTGATGATGATCTTGTAAGGATAAACAAATAGGCTAGACTCAGAAAGGACATAGGAGTCCACAAGCTTGTTTGACAGTGAAGAAACTATGGTGCACTCAGCTGGACCTAGAATCTCATCCAATTGGTCTTTCGACAATGATCGAAGGCCCTTTCCTTCAGGATCAACAAAGAGGCTGGGCTCAAAAAACGAAATTTCGAGCCTCTTTTCATAACCTTCAAATCCAATTGCAGATACTGCCATTGCCATGTCAAACAAAAGATACCACTACAGCTGTAAAGTTTCTCAGAATCGAACAAATTAACAGGTTGCCAATTGAGGAGATCGCAGTTGTAAAGAAATCACGGTCACGAAGAGAGAGGAGGAAGAGGACAATTGAAGAAAAGATCTAAAACTAACTAAAGAAAAAAACAATTGATTGACCACCCACTACCAGTGGTCACGCTGCAAACTTCGGTATATCAGGATGGCTTGCGAGCGCACTGCAAGCAATTAAATAGAATGTCAGCATTATATGATCCAAACAATTAAAAAGGAAACAGCCTTCTTCATGATCAGAAATATTCAATGATAGGCCACTACTTACGTTGGAGTAAGCAGCAGATCGGAACTTCTTGATTCCACCGTTTGGTCGAACGTCTTCAATGCTGTAACCGAGGGGAGCTTCGTAGAATAAGGATTTACTACTACTGGACTTCTTTTTCCCACCTTTAGATTCCATTAGATCATCCAGTCACACCTATACCATTAAAAAATATATATATAAAGTCAGATACAATATGTAAATATCAACAAGTGATTCAATCAACCAAAAGAAATTTCATATATATGCTCTCAATTTCTGGTACAAACCAGGTAGATGTTTCAAAAATGCATATTCGTTCTTTTAGAACAAAAAAGCATAATTCAAAGGAAAATAATCATGTAATACAGGACGTTCCAAGAAATCTCAACAAATATTCAAGTTCAGATCCTCAGACGCAATTGCAAGATCATTAAAAAAAGCTTTCAAGTTTCAACAGAAAGCAAGAAAACCCAAGCAATTGAAACAATCAATACTATAATCCACAATTTCTAAAATCTTTTTTAACACACTAGTTAAAACATCTAACTTTTCTTGATAAGAAAACATAAAACAGATTTGTATTTGACAATAAGAGCACAAGCACATATCCAACGAGTTCTTTTATCTCCTCAAAGAACACATTTTAATTCAAACAGAACAAAAAATAATCGATCTTAAACTCAAGACGACGACGACAATAACAATAAATGAATTACAAATCGCATCACCAATTCGAAAAACAAATAAAAAGATCGTAAGAATCTATACTTACAATACAAAATCTTGAAAATTCTTGAATCGAAAGATTTCCAACAATCGATTATAAGCCTCCTCTCAGATCCTAAAAAGAAACGCAAAAACAACGCATCAGTATATAAGAAACGTCAAGAAGAACCAATGAATTTTTCAGATTTGAACAAAATTAAGATTAAAATAAAGAGGAAAAAAACACTTACAAACTAATAAATTTCAAGAAAACGAATCGAATAAATAAAAGCCTTCGTTACAAGAAAACAATAGGAGAGGCTGTGGTGGAAACAAGGTTTGAGAGGTTTGTGGTTCTCACGGCTCACGCAAATAATGAGAACATGATTTGACGGAGGGAGGTCTTATTTATATAGGGGACTAAGAGGAGGTAGGGCTTTTTCGGGGAAAAGAATAGTAGAATACCCCTGCTTGACCACGAAATTACAGTCTTGCCACTCATCCGTTTCCCGGAACTTTCCGGCTTTTTTTCATCAAATTACAGTATAACCCTTGAAACTAATATACTTTAAAATAATAATATCTCTAAATTAATAAAAAATATAATCTCACTCAAGCTAATTTAAAAAATTAATAAACTCATTTATTGTAATATTTAATAATTTTATTTTAAAATTTAATGTAAATTTTTAGTCTCCACTATTATATAAATTAATAATTTAATAAAAATATAAAAGATATTAAAAGATATTCAAGAATTAAAAAACACTTTAAAATATTAATTTGTAAAATATATCATATTTTTATTTTTATTTCTTTTTTATGAAAATTTTTATTTCAAGAACTAAAAAAATATAAATACATTCAAAAAATAATTGCAAGGAGAATCTTACAAAAATTAAATACTATATAGTTATTTAAGAGGTTAAAAAAATGTAAAAATTAAACAAACATTGTTCTTAAGACAATAACAATTTACAATACAGAATTTTTTAAATTATTCCTCTAAATTTATTCAATAATAGATTTCAATAGTATTGATTTAGAGAATTTTATTATACCACAATAAAAAAAATTTAAATTAATATTCTTAAGATTTCTTTTTGAGTATTAATTTACAAGGATTATTAATTTAAGGAATTTTTTTTGTAAATTGTTATTTAAATTTAAAATATAAGTCTATTTAATTTTTACATTATTCAATTATTTTATTACATTTAATCGATTATAAGTTTATTCTTGAAGATTATATAATATTTATTGTATTTTTATGAAATTATTAATTTATGAGATAATTAAGACTAAAATTTCACAATAAATTTTAAAATAAAATTATTAATTATTATTATAGAAGAGTTTATTAAAATTTTTTATTGATTCAAGTTAATATTTTAATATTTTATTAATTTAAAGAGATTATTAATTTAAAAATATTAATTTATTTGAGTTTTAAGGCATTATTTATTATTATTTTGATTTATTTTTGTTAGACTAATCTGACCCTGGAAGGTGTGAAACGAACCTGGTAAAAGGACAGCGGGAATCCCGGGGATGAGCTGTTTAACATTTATGACTTGAAACTGACGATTTTGAATTGTGTGAAACGTTTTTTTCCACGTTGCATTCATACTTTTTTTAGTAATAATTTAGTTACATTCTTTAAATTTGGAAATGTTTTTATTTTGCTTTATTTGGAAACTTTTATTATTAAATATTGTTTCAAATGGAAACTTGTTTAATTAAAAAAAAAACATAATGGGGTTGTCAAAATCAGAGAATCCATATACATTAATAAATATTGTTTTAGTTTTACCTTTTACAAGAATTTAGTTTTGATAAAATATTAATAGACAAGGTTTTTTTTTTAAAAAAAAGTTGATTATAAAATATCAATCCAAATATTATTTATGTGATGAATAACATGTAAAATTCATAGAATTATATTTTATAAAAAAAATGGTGTATACAAAAAAAAAATGAAAAGTAAAAATAAATTAAAGATTTTAAATTTCATCCCATGTTTTAAATAGATTTATTAACATCAAAATTATTAAAATGATATTATCTCATATTTATTTAATATTAAAATTGTGTTATCCATCTTTATTAAATATTGCATTTAGAATTTTTTTTTTGTTCATAAATATTTCATTTAGAATTTCTCTTAGAGAAAACTTGATCTTAAGAATTTTTTTAACTTAATAGTTAAATATACTTTCAATATTTTATAAAAATAAATATAAGTTTTTAACTTTTTATTTTAAAATAAAAAATTTTAAATTTTTATTTTATTGTAAATAAATCTTAAAACTTTTAAAAGTAAAATAATTAAATAAAATTAATGAGAGATTAAGATTTTATAAATTATAAATTATAAATTTTTGAACTTATATTTTACTATAAAGTCTATAATCAATTTAAATTTAATATTATTATTATTTTAAAAGATTATTAATTTATATGACAACATTAAAAATTAAAAATTTATATTTATTTTATGAAAATAATTAAACGTATATAACTATCAAAATTTATTTTAAAATAATAAACACGTGATCAAATTTATTGTTCAATAATTCATTCAAATTCCTGTACTATAACAAAAGCAGTCGGCCAAACGGATTCGCGAAGGGAGCAAATTTCAAAAAGAGCGGAGGAAGGATATTTCGGACATTTTCACTCTAAAATCTTAAATCTGGACCGTCCCGTGAGATTTTTGTGTGGGGACCCTTTTGTCTACGATGGTGATGATAAGATTCTCAGTGGCCCACTGTTCTGACACGTAGTCAATTCTGACCTGTAATTTTCTGCGCCTCTGCTTTTCTTTTGCCCTTTTTGGCCTCTTCTCCTATATTTTATTACTATAGTAATAATAAATAAATAAAGGGGAAAGAGCTTTCTTATCCACACACGTCGCATGTTTCCCTACTTGCTTGTCTTGTTTGCCAACTTGCTGTTACGCAGAAGATAATTATCCACTCAAAAATATTTAATTCAAAATAATAATTATAAGGTCATGATTCTTTCTTATTCAATTTTTTTTTCACGTTTAGATTAAATTTTATTTATTATTATTATTTATATTTATTAATTTATTAAATTATTGATTAAAAAATATAATTTATTGATTATAATTTTTGTTGGACCTGAAACAATAATAATGAATTATTGACGTCTCTTACTTGATTTTTATGTCACGTACTTTAGACTATTTTGTAAGAAAAAAATAATCAAAAAGACATAGGAGTTATTTTCTGTATTTGTACTCTGATATTTAAGTTAAAAAATAATTTTGATCGAATTTCGGTAGGTAATTGTGTTCTCCTTAAAAAATCATATCTGACCTTATTTATAAAGAGTTTTTTCTTTAATTACGCTTTTATCATTTTACTTTAATATTCTGTTCTTGGATAAAAATGTCTCAATACATTTAATGTGGCTCTTATCTATTTAATTATCTCGTGCATAAATTCATGGATAAATATGCCACGTGACACATTATGATTGATCGAAATAGTATCGAAATTATTATTTACAATAATTTTAATTTTAAATAAAAATATATTATTATAAAATTAAAAAAATCATATCATCAATATAGAATAATTTTTGAAAAGCGACACACCTAAATCGTTTTTATTTAAATTTTAATATTCGTAAACCTTTTTAATATAATCAAACTTAGATATCTTTTCTGCATTAAACAAATGAAAATGCCAGGATCGAATTGAAATTTTAATAAAAATATTTTCATATTTAATATTTATATAAATTATACAGGATAAGTTTCGCATGTTAGGTTTAGATAAAAATAAAAAATAAAAACTGTCAGTTCTAAATGGCTATATCACCATCCAAAAGCAAAATGCCAGGGAAAAGATTCTTTGTTTGCATTTTTTTTTTTATTGAAGTTCGCATTTTTTTTGTCCTTTTTTATCTTCTGGACGATTTTAGAATCAGAAAGAAAACGATAATTGAAAATATAATAATAATAATAATAAAATAAAAAACAGAATAAAAGATAAATTTATTCCCTTATTTTTTTTTTTATCTTTTTCTGTTGAAAACCACCGCATTAAGCGTTTTTTATTTTTAAAATTGCTTTCGAATCCAACATTTTAAATGGAAGTACTCAAATTTTGCATTTGAAATGTTGTCACTGAGAACTTTTCCTGAGTTATTGCAGGATAACGTTTAAATATTCACTAATATTTTATTTTAAAAAAGAATCAATCCTTTTTTTTTTAAATGATACTATTGTATTTTATATAACGCCAAAGATTTTTTTTTTTAATTTGTAAGCAATGTAAGATGATTATTATAAGCATTAAAAAAAAAATCAAGTGTTTGTATTGACTTTTACTTTACAATAAAATCAAAAATTTTAATATTACGTAGAATTTCTCATATTGTACGGATTATTATATTAATTTTATTTATAAAATCTAAAAATTTGAATGATAAGTAAAAATTTTAGTAAAAATTTTAAATAAAAAAATTAGAATAATTTAACAATATTATATTAATTTATTAATTTATATATTATAAATTAAAAAAAAGGAAGATTTGATTAATTTTCTTCAATATGAAATTTTTACATTTACTATTATTTAAATATTAAAATATATTAATAATTTTTTAAGTAATATTTTTTATTAAATGTTATAATTATAAATAACATATTACATGTTATGAATTAATAATTATAAAAATTATTTTATTATTAATTAATGTTGTTGGTCTAAACAACAATGAAGTGATGCTGATGCGATCCTTTCCACGTGTCTTGAATATTCTGTAAAAATAGTAAAAGTCAGAGAGGCGCAGGGATCTGTCCCTGCACGCGCACTCCGATGCTTAAGCCAGAAACCGTTTAAACAGAGTTTCTGTATGTGAAAATAGAGATTAGAGTTTTTTTGATCATACATGGTGTATTTATAGACATTTTCTAGAATTAAGTCGGCCTTCATGTTCTTCCAGGGCCTGAGCATATTTTAGGCCCATAACTATAGGGTTCGGATCTGAGGCCTAGGCGCTTGTCTGGGCTGCGACAGAGTTATTAGATACTCTGTTGCGACTCAGAGTTGACCGGTTTGCGGATGAGTTCAACATGCGGCAGAGTTTCGTGAACCTCTGTCGCAGTTGGTGCGGTAGAGTACTAACGCAGTCCTTGCGGTAGAGTTCTGTCGCGGTTTGTGCGGTGGGGTTCTGTCGCGACTTACTCTGTCGCATTCATACTCTACCGCAGAGAACTATCGCCTCTTGTTGTTGGATTCCATCGCAGAACTCTGTCGCATGCATACTCTACTGCATGGCTCTATCGTCAAAAGACTCTCTCGCCTAAAGACTTTATCGCAGAGACTCTGCCGCGTTGTGACTCTATCCCGAAACAACTCTATCGCCAGGGACTCTGCCGCATGGAGACTCTATCGCCCCTTTCTTTATTTGCCACGTGGCATATTCTCTTGGTAATTGTGTTTGACACGTGGCTATCCTCTGTTGGTCAGTGTTTGTACACGTGGACTCTAATGATACGACCATTATCAATTGCTCCCCACTCTTTGGTAGAAAAATTTCCTGCGACAGAGTATAATTCTCTTTTTTGATGAATATTTGGTTTTCTGTTCCGGAATGCGTGCGGCTTACCGTGCACGTGCGGATACAACCGCGCTTATATATATAAGCTCTCTGCCATCGCGGTATCTGCTGAGTTCTCTCGCTTGGGACCAATTACTCTGTCGCAACTCTATCGCCAGTCAACCGCAACTCTGTCGCGATTCTACTGCAACTCTATCGCGGCTTTGTTGATACTCTTCCGCAACTCTATCGCATAAAACCATCACCATTTCGCAACTCTGTCGCGTGAACAAAAACTCTGTCGCTCCGTTCCTGTGTTGTTTGCTACATTTTTGTCGCAATCGCTCTAACGTTATAGTTCACTGTCTTCCTGCATCTTTGTTAGGTAAACTCTGTCGCCAGTAGTTTTTTCTTTGTGATTTTCCTTGAGTTTCAAAAATGGCTGGTCATGGTGTAGGAAAGCATATAGAACTAGGAGTCAAATCGACTTTGAAGGCAGCTAACATTCAAGATCTTATGTCTAGGTTTCCTTTGCCCAATGGATACTCCTATAGACTTCTAAACCCTCAAGAGAACGATATACGTAGTGTATCAGGCGGGATAGTTATTTTTAGGGCATCCTTAGAGTTAGGACTCCGTTTTCCAATATCCGATTTTGGGGCTTCTTTCCTTATGACGCACAGGATTGCCCCTGGACAACTGCACCCTCACGCATGGATGCAATTAATATGATTTACCGTGCATTGCTCACTAAGGGGCGTTTCTCCGTCTCTTCCCTTACTTGATGCCTTTTTTAGGTTTCGAGATAGCCCCGGTTTAGTTTCGTATTCTCTTCAGCGGGTGTATAAGCTCGGATTTGAAAACAGGTTATTCTTAAAACTCGCAAATAAGCTTCATGGTTTTGAATCGGAGTGGCTTATTATGGAGACGCCTGGGGGCCTGGATTTTCCTACTCGTTGGGAAACTAGGCGTGAAATCCCCAAGGGCCCCCGAATTTCTACACTTAGAGAACAGTTGTCCTTAGATGTCAATAGGTTATTAGTTGATAGTCCCATTAGTCTTGACAGTCTTCTATCAAATGAAAATTTGATATCTGCTGGCTGGGGTGTGGGTCCCGTTCCTATTGTCGGCCCTTTTGTTCCTCCCTCGAATCCTTCATCATCGATTCCCTCTGAGTTGAACCCTGAACATTTAAGGTCGCAAGAGGATATAGGGAGCACAAATAGAGAATCTAGTTCTGACAGTGAACCCTTAGCTAATCTGAACGACTGGGAAGGGTTTGGTTCAACTTTCATGGTTCTTCCTGATGATGATATGATAAACATAGAGTCTCTTCAGGAGCATTTTGATTCTCCTGATGGTAACTTTTCATGTTTTTTTATTGTTTATTGGTTCTATCCACGTTTTTGACCACTTATTTGTTCTTTTTCTTTTTTATAGAAATGAGCCATTTTAGACGATCTTTGGCACGTCAAGGCTTGGAGGGAGGTTCGTCTAGTGACCCCACTAGAAAGAGGTCTCGCTTGGCTGATGATGTTCCCAATGAGGTACCAGTTCCACCTCGATTGCCTCGGGCTCGGACCATGCCTCCTCCTAGACAAGAGATGCCTCCTCCTCCGAAATAAAGGGATCCTTCCCGGGATAGAGGGAAGGCTCCTTCCTCTTCAAGGAGGGCTTCCAATTCGTCTGGACGGTCCCGATCTGAAGAGCGTGTCGAGTACAATATAATTTCGTCCCAACGAAAGAATCAGAGGTATTTGTATATCAAGCCGTCAATGGGGACTAGGCCAATTCTCCCGAGGATAGGTCCTGTTGATGAGAGATCTTACCCCGTGACGGTGGTTACATCATGAGGGGGTCTGAGTTTCGGGTTTACCTGAGAGTTCGCGACAACGGTACCTTGGATTTTCTCGGGGTGGCGTCTCGACTGAGTTGGGCCACTATTCTCCCGAGGGACGAAGCTAGAATATTCAGGAATTATCCAGAGGGAGAAGACTTAGCTGATATGGAAGCGCTGAGGGTAATCTTCATGTTCTTTTTTCGTTTTAATTGTTTTTTGCTATACTTTGAGTTTGACTTTTTGTGTTTCTTTTCAGCTTGCTCAGAGGACTGTGGCCAACAACGCTCAACACCGAGCCTATTGGGAGCGAGTTGACAAGGAGATCCGGGAGTTGAAGGACAAAGTCATGGAGTTGTCAAATACTGTTAACAACTTATCTGGGCTTCCAGACGTGGTACGAAACTTAGAAGATCAGCTCTCGAAGGCGCGCCAAGATTTGAATCAGGCCAAGGGGGATCTTACTGTCGAGGCGGCTAGGTCTAACAAATTTCATGAAGATCTTCAACAGGCCCAAGCCGAACTGAACAGCATGCAGTCTAAATATGGGTCCTTAATTGATCGCAATTAGGAGCTCGAGTAATATGTCGCCGAACTAGAAAGTCGGGCTACTCCATCTCTAAATCAAGTGGAGATTGATAGTATCAGGGCGGAAGCCGTGAAGGAGTACCGTCTTTCTAGGGATTGCTTGAGGCGAAAGGAGGATTTTTCGAACCCATATGTAAAATATGGATTTTACCTTGCTAGATCCTGGTTTGAGAAGCATAGGGAAGGCGAAGAATTCCCTGAGCTTCAATATAAGCGCGAGGCGATGTTATTTGAGGCTCCTGATTAGACTAAGTATGAACCAGGGGCTGAACCTCCTGATGAGCTTTTTAAGAGGACTGCGCAAGATGATCTTGCAAACCTTACCGGTCCTTGGGAGCTTGTGAGCCTGGACAATGCTCCCGAACCTATTGGTGCCCTCGACGACTTGGATGGGGAAGATGGTTAGCAGTCTTTAGAGTGCGAGGGTCCGTCGGCGGTTGATCCCCAGCCTCCTCCTCATGCAGACTGAATTATTTTTCGTTTTTCTTTTTGAACATTCTGTTGTTTTGTTGATCTTTTTTGAACATTTTGTTGTTTTGTTTTTGTTGGACGTACTTGTAAAGATTTTCTTAAATAAATAAAGTCAAAGTTCCATTTATGCTTCGTATCGCTCTGCTATTTATCATTTATCTGTTTATTTGTTTTACTCGTATATTTGTTTATTCGTATATGCTCCCTAATTCTTCGATCTCGCGGAGGATAACGGGGTATTTCACTTCTCCACAGGAAGCGGTTAATTTTCCCCTCTCTAGTTAGCCTCTCTAGCTGATCCATCAGATCTCTACATCTTTTCGTGGGGTGACCGTGTGTAAGATCGCAAATTTCCTATACCAATGTTTCATTTATCATATCGTTAAGTCGAGATTAGTTACGGATAGGAAGATTTAATTTAATTAAGAGATAAAATAAATAGAAATTAGAGTAGGATTATTTCGGTTTACACCACTTAGAATAATAATTTTGGTGTAATTTTAGTTAAGTAATGTTAGGATTATGACATGAACGCAATTTATGTAGTTGAAATATACTCATATGATTAAATTAGGATAGACTAAGATAAATTGTCATTAGACATTAAGCTAAATATTTGTCTTAATTTAAGTGAGTTAATTAGATTAATTATAGCTAATTAGATTAATTATGAAACAAATTAATTTAATAAAGTAATGCAACAAAAATATGAAATATGCATGGATATAAAAAAAATCCAAATTTTTCCATATTCACGTTTCCCTCCCATTTTGCAAAACCAAGAAACATTTTTTTTCCCTTCTTTCTTCACGTCACCAGAACTCTCCCAAGACCAGAACTCTCTCAAGACCAGAACTCTTCTTGCTCTTCAGTTAAACACCCAACTCACACCATTCTTAGACCAGAAACGAAAACCAGCAAATGCTCCCCTTTGATCACGCCTTCAACAACAAAAATAGTCCCTTTCCATTGACATGCATGATACCCCTCCATTGACAGAAAACGAAATCCCTATTTCACCTTGCAAATTTCATGTTTTCCTCTCTCTCTACCACCGAATACTCCCAACAGCCAAGCAAAATGAACCAAATCAACATCTAAAAATTCAATCCAGCAAGTCCCAGCAACCAAAGCTCATTTTTTTTCCTTCCTCAAATCTGCATTTTGAAACAGCAAACAAGCCTACAAAAAAAAAAAAAGAATTTGGGGTATACGAAATTTTCTGGAAATTCAAAGAAAGAATTTGGGGATTTTGCTAGAGTAGATTCGGCTAGTGACTAATTGAGGTGAGTGAAGCTTAATTTCTGGAATTTCATGTTTAATTACTGTTTTAATTATAGTTTAGTGAAATTTAGATTTATGATAAATTGAAGAAAAAAATGGATTGCATGTACAAAATTATTGCAGCAAGTATAAGTTGTAGCAATTGAAGGAAAAAAAATATCTCAGTAGGCGCATTATAGTATGCTCGGCCACATGTAGTAAAATTTAGAGGATATAATTTGCTGGAAATTCAAGATTAATGCAGTAAATAATAATGTGAATAAGCTATAGTAATGATGTATGAATGAAAAGTAAACTATATAGCTGGGTACATTAAATGGTGATATTTGGCCATGTAGGGATGTAAAGGAAATTGTTGCAATGTGAATGTGGAATTTAATTATATAATCTGAAAATGTTTAAAACAAATGTAGGCTACTATGATGTAAAAAAAAAAAAAAAAGCAAGAAGTTAGGAACAATGGGACATGGGTTCGGCTATAGCAAGAAAAGTATAAAAACTGATTTTTTTTTTTTTTATGCATGTCAATTTGTATGCAATCCAAAATTCTAGAACTACATAGTGTTATGGTTTAATTTAAGATGCAGGAAATTCATGTTGGATAATTTATATTCATGCAATTCAAGTAAGATAAAAACAGAATTTAAAAGCTGAAACATGGAATAAATTTGCTAGATTTAAAGGTTGGAAAGTAATATAAGTAAATTCAATAACTAGGAGAATTGGCTGGAAAATTTATAAAGATTCAAAAGGTAATGCAATGCTCAATTTAGGTGGAAAACTAAGGGAATATATGCATGCTTTCAGTTAGGAGAGTTAGACTACATTTTAGTATGAAAATAATACACAATTGATGCATGGTAAGAAATGAATAAAATGCAGAAAATGCAAATCCTTGGCTGAAAATTATAATATATGGTTAGTTAATACAGTTGTGACAAGCAATTATGGTAATGATTGGATGAGCATAAAAGGAGCTAGGTTCGGCCAAATGGAAATTTTAGGAATGATAATACTTGCTGGAAATTTGGAATGAAAATAATCAATTAGAATTGAAAGGAATATAGTCCCATAAGGATAAAATCCGGATTTAGGCAATGAATAATGATGATTATGGGAGTTTCGATTAGTTGAATGTTGGTGAAATTGATGATTGAAAATGCAGAAATTAAACAAAAATATAAATGATGAATATTGTATAAAAATATGTATTGCGTAAAGGCAGTGTAAAATTAAAATTATGCTCAAGGCGTTTGACCAATTTATATAGATTGAGAAAAATTAACAAATAGGAATTGTGAAAATTAGGCCATGAGAGCATGATTGGAAATAAATAAGCATAAGGCCTAAAACCGATAAACTGCGTTAATAGTAGTTCGTCTAGAATTGTTTTTGCGAATGTTCGTGTGCTGAAATTTAATTCGTTAATGTGCGAATGGTAAATGGCGTATACCTTAAATGATATTTCGCAGCAAGCACGTCAGAAGGCACAAAGGAAGCTTAGACGCATATATGCGCGTCTCAGGTGGTAGGCGAAAAGGCTAAATCGGGCGCGTAGCTTGTGTGGTAAGGGGTTTTATATAGCTGACGTTAGTAAAATACTTAGGATAGGCTAGACTTCATAATTTTAAAGTATGATTATAGGGTAGTCGATTTAATAGAGTAGTCTAGATTAAAATTCATTTATCTATTATTTTTATTAAAATGTCCTGATTTAAATTCTGTCATAGCATGGAGTTATTGATTTATGAACTAATATTTTTACATGACAGTAGCATGTGCGTGTGATGCATTATTATATTTTCGTAACCCCGTGATGATTGCTGATTTTTGAAAAAGTTGCATGGGCACTGTTTTAACCGTATTTTGAACAAGCATGAGTTTGCACGATTTATATACATGCTGATTTTTATACAAGTGATATATGTTTTATTTTCGATTGGTGGTTTTTCCCAATTTTTTATATAATGATTTGGGATGAATTGTTGGATTTTTAAAGTGTACCCATCGAGGGATTTTTGAGTTTGTTGGCAACCCGGTTTATGCCTGTGTGACAGTCATGTCCGTGAAAGCCATCTCTAGCACCCGGTAGGAGGTTCTGTGTGATTGCCCAACGGTGCCAAGTGCTTCACGGGGATACTTTTGTGGCATCGAGTTGTTAACGTGAGAGCCATCTCTAGCACCCGGTAGGAGGTTCTGTGTGATTTCCCTACGGTGCCAAGTGCTTCACGGGGATGCCGTCGTGGCATCGAGTATTTTATTGCTACCTAATACTGTGTGACCCTGAGCCCGTCTACAGTACCCTAGTCCGGAACCTGCTCAGTTAGGATAGGGCGGTAGTCACTATGGCCATATGTGTATTTAGTTTGCAATGATATTGGTGAGGTTATTGAATATTGGATCCATGACTGGTTTGGGTTATTGCCACTTACTCGTATTATTGTATCGAATGCTTTAAGTATGCCCATGCATGTATTTAAATAAATTGCCCTTTTGACTATGGTCTCGGTTTTGTGGACTTATAATTTCTCTTTGAAAAATTTGATTTTTGACTAATGATACATTGATTTTCAAATATATAAACTTGTTTAAACCGAAGCATGTTCAGTATTGTTTATTCGATATATGCATGATATTTTACGTAATTATCTCGGTTTACCATTGCATGGCGTGTTGCATGGTGTTTTGCTAGCTTCGGTTATGTAGGCTTCTTACTGAGCGTGTGGTTGCTCACCCCTCTTTTTCCAACATTTTTCATATTAGTATTTCGGGGTGAGCGTCACGCTCTAGCTGTCTCCTTTAGCCTAGTGAGCTGATTTTGGTAATTTCGAGGTATTATGCGACGGACGGTATATATTTATATATATGCATTTTATTTCAAATATGTACGCACGGTTGTATTTATGAGATGTACTAGTTGAAAGATGTTTAAGCATGACTATTAAGTATTACTTTAGGTTTCTTCTTTTCGGTATAAAATGGATGAACGACAAGGCATGCTATATGACATTAACTATTATGTCGGATTAGGGGATTATATGATGTATGATTGAAACCCAAGGTTAATATATTTGATGTTGAGAACTTGTGATAAATACTGAGTATGAAGGACTAAATTATATATTGTAGTCATGCTGCCTAGAAAGAAAAATAAATCGAAATCTTTAATATTATACGTTGAGATTAGAAATTTATCACTCATAAAAATATAATAAAGAGTAGAATGATACCTACATCGGGCACAAACGACAAGTAAAACGATCCGCGTAGAAATATTTAAGTTACATTTAAATACGATTCCGCTTAACATTGCACGACTAGTTTGAGGTTAGGTCACGGGGCGTGACACCGTGAGCAGCATGAAATTCGCAGTAGGCATCAGAGTTTCGCCCCACATCTTCAATCTTCTTTCTAGGGAATTTCAACAGTCCCGTCCCCTCAATAGTTGCTAGTATCGTGGTGCGAGGCTCATTCAATTTGGTATAACCTTCATACCTGAGTCTAGGAGCCTTGTCTAATCTGATAGGTCTTGGAGAGCTTCTCTCAGATACATCTCTCTCTCTCTTTCTTCCTTCCCTTGTCTCTCGGGACTGTACCATCTTCATTACTTCTTCTTGAGCCACGTATTTATCTTCATTACTTCTTCTTGAGCCACGTATTTATTGGCTCTAGCAAACAAATCAGAAAGTGTCACCGGCTGATCGAGGGAGAGGGATTCTTGCAACTTCTCAGATTTTGTTCCTTGCAGCATTACAGCCATGGCTACTCCTACTGATAGATCTTTCACCTCTAAGGTTGCATCTCGGAAACGATCTACATAGCTCTTCAAGGATTCTTTGTTCCCTTGCTTAAGGGTGAGCAGATAAGTAGCGTCCTTCTTCCTCTGGCTGTTAATCATGAAGGCTCTCAAAAATTCACTTCGCAATTGGTCGAAGGATGAGATAGAACCTTCGCTCAACCCATTAAACTACTTCAGCGCATGCCCAGACAGTGTAAGCGAAAAGGCTCTGCACATGATTTCATCTTCCCATCCATGTAGCAACATGAGGGACTCATAACTTTGTATGTGGTCGTATGGGTCTGCTTTGCCTGCGTAAGTAGCCATAGAAGGCATCATGAACTTCTTCGGCAAGGGTTTGTCCATAATCTCTGGACTGAAGGGAACTCTTCTTCTTTGACTATCATCAGGAGACACCAGTTTCTTCTTTTCTAAAATCCTTTCGACAACTTTCTCCACATTTTTCGACCCTCGAGTCGAGTACGCTCCCCTTTCTTCGGGACTAGAAGAGTCTGAGTGGTAAGCACTCCTTCCTCCTCTGTTCCAGAGACTTTGCACATGTTCAGCTCCCCGGCTAAGTATCTCTTCCTCGTTTAAGGTTTCTCGGCCTCTAGGGGCGTGCCCTGTATCCTTTCTTCCAGCACCTCCCATTCCGTGGTTCGACCTGGTACCCTCGAAATAGTCTCGGGGCTCATGAATATTCTGTCTCCGTCGCTCCCCAGGCCTGTGATCTTCGAATTCATGCTCCAGTTCCGCTGAAGAAGTCCTGTGCCATGCGGGAGAACTCTGCCGCCTATACTCTGTGGGAGAACTCTGCCGCCTATGCGCTGCGGGAGAGCTCTGTCGCCTGTGTCCTGCGGGAAAACTCTGTCGCTTGTGTGCCGCGGGAGAGCTCTGTCGCCTGTACTCTGCGGGAGAACTATGCCGCATGTACTCTGCGTGAGAGTTCTGCTCAGTTGGGTTCGCGGCGGTGTCCATTCCTCTCAGACCTGCGGCAGGGTTCACTTCCCGTAACCCTGCCACGGGGCGCCTCCTCTGACATGCGGTAGAGTTTACTCTCAAGGTCGCCGCAGAATTATCCTCCAAATCAGTGGCAAAATTCGGATTCAGTCCAGTGGCAATATTCTGCGCTCCTTCGCCTTGTCCAGCATTCACCATGGTGGAGGGTTGACCTATCTCGTAAATCTACCTTGGGGTGTTTTCCCCCACCATCTGTTGCACTTTTGGAGGTAAACTAAATTGCGGGAGAGCGTTTTTGAAGAAATTCACCATAGCCCTCAATGCTGTTGTAGTCTCCTCATTCTGAAGCTTCAGAGCCTCAAATTCATCTAGAGATACTGAAACGACTCTGCCACCTTCTTCATTCTGCTCTTGTCCTTGCTCTGGTCTGACAGGGGGACTCACAGAATTCTCTTCTCCCAGATTTGCTGTTGTCGAACGTGTTCTCACCATTTTGATAGGGAATCTGACTTTTCGTTCTGTTTCCCACATACGGCGCCAATTGTTGTTGGTCTAAACAATAATGAAGTGATGCTGATGCGATCCTTTCCACGCGTCTTGAATATTCTGCAAAAACAGTAAAAGTTAGAGAGGCGCGGGGATCTGTCCCTGCACGCGCACTGCGATGCTTAAGTTAGAAACCGTTTAAGCAGAGTTTATGTATGTGAAAATAGATATTAGGGTTTTTTTGATCATACCTGGTGTATTTATAGACATTTTCTAGAATTAAGTCGGGCTTCATGTTCTTCCAGGGCCTGAGCATATTTTAGACCCATAACTATAGGGTTCAGATCTGAGGCCCAGGCGCGTGTCTGGGCTGTGACAGAGTTATTAGATACTCTGTCGCGACTCAGAGTTGGTCGGTTTGCGGATGAGTTCAACATGCAGCAGAGTTTCGTGAACCTCTGCCGCAGTCGGTGCGGTAGAGTTCTATTGCAGTCCTTGCGGTAGAGTTCTGTCGCGATTTGTGTGGTGGGGTTCTGTCGCGACTTACTCTGTCGCATTCATACTCTACCGCAGGGACTATCGCCTCTTGTTGTTGGATTCCATCGTAGAACTCTGTCTCATGCATACTCTACTGCATGGCTCTATCGTCAAAAGACTCTCTCGCCTGGAGACTCTATCGCAGAGACTCTGCCGCGTTGTGACTCTATCGCGTAACAACTCTATCGCCAGGGACTCTGTCGCATGAAGACTCTATCGTCCCTTTCTTTATTTGCCACGTAGCATATTCTTGGTAGTTGTGTTTGACACGTGGCTATCATCTGTTGGTCAGTGTTTGTACACGTGGACTCTAATGATACGACCATTATCAATTAATAAATTAAAAATTATTTATTTTCATTTTAAAATTTATAAATTAAAGAAGTGTAATGTTATTATCCATCGACAATGTTTAATTTATATATAGATTAAATACCATATATAAATATTTATTATTTTAATTTCCCAAATATAATTAATAAAGTATGTATCAATCATTTAATTTCAAAATTCCTTTTAAAAAACATAAAATGAGTTTCTTGAATTTATATATTTTCAAATCTTAACTTTTAAATGGAACTTAAGTTTTAAGTTTCTTATGATTATACAATCATAAAACCTCACTATTGTAATACTTCTTTTTGTCACAAATACTTGAAAAATAATTCATATATCAATTTCAACCGGCACGAAGTCTTATATGATTATTACTAAACATTTTAACTCTCTTCTAAATAACTTTTTTCTTACAAATATGAACTTTTTTCTAATACAAATCACTCTATTTGGTAAAAGGATTATATATTATCCAATGCATTATCAATAGAAATGATGATACATATCTTATTTAAAATATTAAAAAAATAAATTTATTACCAGTGTATTGAATAATAATTTTTTTTAAAAGTATAAAGAGGCTAAAGTCTAGTAATAAAAGGAGAAAATTGTAGGCTATGGGTTTTGAAGTTCAAATATATTCAATGATATATATATATATATATATATATATATATATATATACATATATATATATACATATATATATATTTGGTATAAGAAGTTTAGAGTGAGGGAAGACTTCTCCAGTCTATAAGGTCAAAGCATACAACAGGTGTCAATGAAAACTTATATTGAATTTACAGATCGTCAAATAAAAAAGATTGTTGACGGTCGAAGTTGAATATAAATCTCACAAGCGAAATCGACAATTTTTGACAATTCAACAAACCTCTTTTGACTAATGATATATTGTTTAAAATGATTGTATGAATTATTTAAATTAAACTCGAACAAAAAAACATAGATAATTTTAATAAATTAAACATGATTATCTAATGCAATATTCCAATTGCAAACGCACTCAAGAAAAGACGAATCCTTTTAATTGGATGCTTTTGGACTTGGCCCAAAAGCAGTAGGGAAGGAAAGATGTTAGCTGCGCTGATATATACAGAGTCCAATCCAAATGGACTTTTATCTTTTATAAATATTAAGATAAATTATGACGTAATAATTTTCATATTTTATATTTATTAATACAAAATAAGTATTATAGATAAATATATAGATGGTCAGATATGATAATTTTTTTATTGGTCGATGTACATGGACTATATATATTACATAATTAATCCAATGATCTATTTATACTCGAGCTAAAATATTTTCGAGCTGAAACCAAGAAGAAATACAAGATGAATAGGAGAGAAGGAAGTGTCTTTAACTTAACTATAATTAATTTACTTTATTATATAATAAATATGAAAATGATTTTCCAATGTCTGCGAGTATATCATAATTATAAATAATTACATTATTTTATGTGATATATAAATTAAAGTTTTAAGAGCAATAAAGTAATTTTGATTTTTGCATTCAATTTACTTTTCATTTACTATACGAATACAATTATAATTGTGTACTAATAAAATACAAATTATAACTTTTACATTGTTAAACATTTAGCTCAATTGTTAATAATGTGGACTTTCCTAACTTGTACGTGTCTAAACTACCCAACATGCAATTTCCTTAGCACGGGGAAATTTTATAGTAAGGTCGAAATTTTTTTTTTTGTAAGGTTAGCTTAAATACATATGATAATAAATGTAAATTAAGTATTAATAGACGTAAAATATGTAAATACATGAGAATAAATATAAAATTAACATAAATAGATATAAACACATAGTAATTTGTTATACGTATATTACTATATGTTTATAATACTTCAAATATATTTTACGGTGATTGACATTAAATTTAAATTGATTATCATGTTTTTATATTAACCTTATAATAAGATCAAAATTTCTGATTTTATTGTAAAAATTCCCCTCTAGCTTAAGATGTTTAGATTAACCTTGGCTTTGCTAGCATTTATGTTTGCTACCCAACTCATCTTAGTTTCACAACTACTTATAACTTTTTTTTTTTTTAATGTAATTGATGATATCGGTATTTTGAAATTGTTTAGATTCGAATTAAATCTCAAAAACCTACAGAGAAATTGACAACCAACTACCTATAATTCAATGTTATTGTACGATGATTACTACATTGTGTGATCTCACTCGGTAGGTTGACAACCTTGCAAAAATTGAGTATAAAAGGTTTCATTTCAATGATAGGTTTATTTAGGTGTGTTCTAGTGGAGTGATTGAAGAACATGAAAGAAAAGGGAAATTACAATATTTGGTTGATGATTAATAATGATAAATTAATAAATTTATTCATAAACATATTTACAAAAATCGGTATAAAATAAATAAAAAATTTTAATTTGAATATAAAACTATTAAAATTTCGAAACTTAACTTAAGAAATTAGTTGTATGACCCGTTAAATTCTTAAATAATGATGATGATCTATAAAGAGAAGTTTCGCACACGAATCTTTATCTGATTAAATTTTTTTATCCAACACCAACATATAATGCAAATTTCGAAACTTAATGGATACAATCATACAAGTAACAAAAATGTAATGACTTGAATTTTGATACCATAATAATTTTAGCATCAAATTTAAAATTAGCAAAATAATCCTTATTATATTATATTTATGTACTCGTTGTATAATGATGAATTAATGTGAAAAGTGATTATACAATAAAAAATCAATTATTAATAGTAAACCAAGATTAACTCAACTTAAATACAAAACTACTATAATTTCGAAACCATGTTAGAGAATATAACTCCTCAATGAACAAACAATATATACATCTGTCTATTAATTGGCATGGTTGTCATTTGTCCTTTCAAGATTTTGAATTTGATAGGCTAAGCTAGCAATATCATGCAACTGTCTCTTCACCGTTTCAAAGAAAAATGGATGGGGTGTTTCAATTCTACAATAATTTTAAAAAGGAAAATTAAATTTGTGAAAAGAACACATCAATTTAAAACCAATAATCCACTCAAAGACCAATTAATTCACTAAAAAAATTATATATATATATATATATATTCTCACATAAACTTATTAATTAATAAACTTATTGCATACAAGCAAATACATACATAAATACACACATTTTATAAGTGTATATATATTTAACCTTATTTCAGAGTACTTGCATTAAATTTCACCTGCAAAAAATAGTCATAATTTCTTTCAGTCATTTGACTTGATTGATGCATGTTGGAAAAGTCTACACCGTCGCTGTTTCCAATTTCTAGGCTTTATAAATAATAAATATTATAAATAGTATCGTTTTAAAATTATAATATTATAAATTTTATTAATATATTTAATGTAAATAAATATTTTAATTTTTAATAAATTTATATTATAATTTTTACCTAAAATTTTAATAAAAATCACTCTTATATATTTTTAAAGGTAGATTTTATGATATTATTTTATTATATTTAAAATTATCAAATTTAACTATTAATTACAAAGGTGGTTGGGACTTTCAACCATGAACTAGAAAGCTGGAAGCAGGAAGCAGGGAATACCTAGTTTCTCCTCTTTTGTCAATGGCAGTAATGACAATTTGGCAAATGCCACCGAGCTGGCTGGTGAGTGGGGCATATTTAAGACGCATGCAGAAGAATTTTGCTTTCATTTTCACACTTCGTTGATTCATTAAAATGACTTCAATTAGAATTTTTTTATTTCAATGTATATAATTATTGAGTGAAATTTTATAATAAAATTATTTTTTATATTAATAATATTATAAATATACAAAAAATAAATATAAAATTAATGTAAATAATCATAATTACATAATAAAAAATATAAATATATAAAAAAATATAAATATACGATAATAAATATAAATATAATATTAATAAATATAAAATAAATTAATATTATTGTATATAAATATAAATATATAAAAATAATAAAAATAAATTAAAAAATATATATAAAATAAATCAATCTTCCAATTAAATAATTAGGACAATAAATTTTCTATATAACCGCATTAAATTATCCCAACAGATTCTTCACCTTCATTTACTTTTCATTAAAGTGATGTGTCTGTTTTCGTGCATTCATTTTCTTCTTAAAAGACTTCTTTTTATGTTTCATCAAATTTTTAATTTTAATATTATTTTATTATTCCTAATCTAATATTTTCAACAAAGCAATCATAAATTTACGTCTTGTCATGTCTTTGCACTTGTTTGTCCGTGCAACCTACATTTTACCAAGCCAAAAGTCTCCCTCCCACTGCACGTTAGTAATTTCCTTCCGAGTGTGGATATAATACACCATATCCAATGCTCAGGTCCTCCTCACTCACTAGTATTCTTGTCAGCTTTCGTATCAGTTAAGCTCATATTCAGTTCCGCCATGGCCATACTTCTTCGTTCATTTTTGTTCCTTCTGCTGGTTTTACTCTCCCAAAGCATTATACAATCCTACCAAACACAGCTTCAAGATGATCATCAGGGTGATGTATTCCAGAAGTACTACCAAATCGAGCTGCCTCGAGTCACAGGACCCGAAAGCATCGCCTTTGATTGCGGAAAGGAAGGGCCATATGTTGGTGTATCTGATGGCAGGATATTCAAATGGCAAGGACCAAAGCTTGGTTGGAAGGAGTTTGCCATTCCTTCAGCAAACAGGTAAGCTGCCTGCCAGCCTGCATGAATATATATATATATATATATATATATATATATATATATATTCATGCAGGTTCAATTGAATCATTCCCAATGAAAGAAAATTTGGGTGATTTTAAGTTTAAATTTTTGACTTTGATTTTATGATTATTTGGATTTGGATCATTATTTTAAGGTTCAAATTGTTGAGTTTCTTAACAAAATCCATTTCGAATTAGTCTTTTGAATTGTTTGGGTTTAGATCATTTTAAATTCAAGTTAATTCAGATCAAATCATTTTTAATTTGGATTAAACAAAATTAGATTGTTGATTTTATTTATCAAAGATGGATTGAATTCAAATTAAGGCAGATTAAACATGGTTTTAATGTTTTATGTCAACTTTAATAATTCTAGCAATATTACAATAGAATTTGACATGAACAAAGACCAAATTGGCTCTACTTTTGAATGGTACAACTTAAATCAAGAAACTAACAACCGAAAGGATTAATTTAACAGTGTAAAATTTCACTAAATTTTTTTTAGTGAAAATAAATCATAAAAAAAAAATTTATGTTTGATTTTTATCATATTAATTTTTTTTTTAAGCTAATATCAATCACAGAGTTTAAATAATAATTAATCTTATAATAATATGGCATATGGCATATGGCATAGACACCACAGGATTGATAAAAAAATTCAAGAAACTAATCCTTATTCAACCTACATATAGAAAAACAGACACTTAGATCTGTCGGCATAATAGTTGGTCTAGGACGTCTTAATGAAAGTGTAAATGAAAGGGCCAGCCGCCAGCCTCATGTACAATGTTATTGGCTAGCTCTCATTTATGCATTCATTATAATGTACTAGTTCAGTTTTTTTTTTTTTAATTTAATTTTAGAGTTAATTTGTATTTATAATTGATTTTAAAAAGATTAAAAAAAATATTATTAAAAATATATGTTTTTAATTACCAACTGATTGGTGGGTTTCTTTGCTGGATTAGGGATAGGAAGGTGTGCGATGGGTCAACAAATCCTAACCTAGAACCAACATGTGGAAGGCCATTGGGTCTCAAATTCAGCCAGGCAACCTGCGATCTCTACATTGCAGATGCTTACTTTGGTCTTCTAATGGTCGGACCCGATGGTGGTGTGGCTCAACAACTTTCTACTTCAGCTGAAGGAGTCCCATTCAGGTTCACAAATGCATTGGACATTGACACCAACACAGGGATGGTTTATTTTACAGATAGTAGCATCATCTTCCAAAGAAGGTATGTTTGCAAACCTCACTTTAATTATTATTATCTTCTCTTCTTGTCTTCGATCAATGCATATATTGAGACTTGAACTTCGCAGAACTTTCGATAGTAAAAAAAGAACTAATTATCATTGTGATTGTGTAGGTTTTATTATTTATCAGCTATAACCTTTGACAAAAGTGGGAGACTACTTAAATATGATCCACTGACCAAGAAAGTAGTTGTAATGTACAAAGGCTTAGCATTTCCGAATGGGGTGGCTATAAGCAGGGACAATACATTCCTTCTGCTTGCAGAATCAACCAGAAAGAGAATCTTGAAGTTCAGACTCGAAGATGAAGCAGAGGGCTATGTTCCGGAGCAGTTTGCGCAGCTATTGCGAGCTCCGGACAATGTCAAAAGGAATGAGAAAGGAGAATTCTGGGTTGCACTTAACAGTGGAAGAGGAAGGATTCAGAAGGATGGCCAGACTAACTTGCTTAGTGCTGCTGCCATTTTTGGGTTCACACTTGATCCTATTGGAGTCAAGTTTGATGAAGATGGGAAGGTTTTGAAGCAGTTGGATGGAAATGGTGGGAACACACTTGATTCTGTCAGTGAAGTTGAAGAATTCAATGGAAAATTGTACATAGGTTCAGTAGTGAAACCTTATGTCGGAGTTTTATGTTCATAAAACTTTCAGGTAGAAAGTTTTAATTCCACAAACGTCAAATTCAATAACAACTGCTACTCTTCTCTTTCCGTTTAATAAAAAATCAAACAAAATTAATAAGTTCATTTGTACGATATTGACAGCTATGGTATAAATACTTATTAGCAATAGAAGTATCCAGTTGCCATATACCATCAAAGAATTATAAGCAGATGCAAATACCTAGGGTGTGAATCACCAATGGCCTGCTTGGGATTAGTCTGCAAATGTTGATGAGCTCCAATGTTTTGGCACAGGAACTAGAAACAGAAAGTCATCAGTGCAAATCAAAATGCGAAATCCTGAACTACTATGGCAATGGTTCCGACCTTCCACTGGAACAAAAGGCATAAACCGATTCCCTGTCCAGGAAACCTGTATGCAGTAGATAATTTGTGAAAAACATGAGTCAGAATGCGTAATCCAACTTCAACTCCACATTGAAACGTATGTTAAAACCAAAATAATAGCAATCTCAGCAATCATGGTTAGGAATGAAGAAAAAACATACCCCCGGATAACCCACGACCAATGTTCAAGCTTCTTTCCTAGTTATCCTGCCGTTTTAACCAAGGGATTATGATTAGAAACAATGGTCTAGAAAAAGTAATCCGAAGATCAATCCAAAACCGTTAAATTCTAAAAACTACAAAATAAATGGACCTGTCCAAGAATTTAAACTTGTCTACAGAACCGAATACCACTTCGTACAACCTCAACCAAACCAGTTAAAGGAGAATATGATCTTTCCTACAATTTAGGAATCTTGAACTTTTATTTTATGAGGGGCAAGAGTACTTATGATTCTGACACAATACAATGCAAAGTCAAAGGTTCCATGCCTAAAATAACATTGATGGGCAGTACAAGTTCCTCACCTGAAGCAATAAATTCCTAAAGCTGTCGTAATTTCATGAATGACTGATGTGGCAGAGTGTAAGTAGAGTGATGCTGTTTGACAAAAAAAGAACTATCAAGCAAAATTAACAGCATACTAGTGAAGTGAGAGCAGAGCAATGAACTGACAGAGAGATAGAGATGCTAGCTCATAATACGAATTAGTATTTAAAGAATAAAAGGATCTTACTCTCAACTACAGCACTAGTTCAAAGTTAAAATTCGATTTAATAGATATAGGAACAAAGTTATGTAGAATACCATTAGTTGTATACTTCCTAACTAAGGCAGCAGTCATATCTGTGAATACACAGTAACCAAGAAAAACCCAGAACTCATCAACTAAAGGAACACTGGAGAAAAAGGGGAAAAACAACAATTAGCATTCGTGTCCCAGAGAAACAACAGCTAAAATGGTATGGCAGTGTATCAGAAAAAATCTAAAATGCATACCCATCATTCAGTCTAGCTGTAAGAGCATTTGCAATTGCCAATGGAAGATACAAGAGTGACTGCAAATAAAACACATAAAAAATAGAACAGTTAACCATTTTGTAAGCATGTAATCAAGTCCATCAAAAAGTAGTTAATGATTAAAAAAAGAAACATTCCCCCTTTAAAACAAGAACATATAATTTAGTACAAAGACAAAAACCTTATGGACGGAATTAGAAATAGAAATCAAAGCAGTATTTTTTGAAGGAATAAAACTCTGGCTCTAGTTTATTCAACTCCAAAAGCAATAAAGGAGGGTATAGGTGCAAAAATGACAAGCTGCTCACGTTCATCTCAATTCAGGATTCAATCAACTCAAGCTTGTTTACAAAAAAGCCAAACTCAAGCTTAAAGTACTGTAGGCTTAGCTTATCATGCTCAACCCTGAAATTATGAAGCTCGATCCAAGTTCAGTATGGTAGATATTATTTAATAATATTATCTAGTTTAAATAAATATAATACCAATGTAAAAATTTGGCAGGATCCTTATTTAAAAACAAGTATATTTTTTCAAACTCAATTGAGTTTAATCTACATCAAAGATCATTCAAGCTCAAGCTGAACTTGTCAAATCTGTCGAATCAGGGAATGGGCTTTCCAAATTGCCGAGCCCACCACTGGGCACCTTGAGGGGACAAAGGGGAAATAAAAACATAATGCAACTAGAAAAGTGAAAAGAGAGAGAGAGAGAGAGAGATGCAATAAAAGTTGAAAGTCTCGAAATGTGACAGCCAAGTAAAAGAAAGGTTTCACAGAACAGGTGTCAAAGCCACAAATAACACATTGAATGAGGAAACATACCAACAATTGCTGTAAGAACGTGGCATGTATATATCAGGGCAATACCCTCACTTGCCCCATTAATTAGAGGTAGGATAAGTGTATTGGTGAAATAGCTGCATGAAAAAAATGGAAAACAACAGAAATATTATCGCTGCTAAGAGAACCTTCAATTGTATGCTACAAAAACCATATTAGAAACTAAAAGGACATTCTAAAATTTTACATAGCGATAATGGAGACATGCAAGAGAAATACATATCAAATGGAACACTTAGAATACTTCAAATACATATCAAGACGTTATCGCAAAATTTTCTCAATCCAATTACTTAACAAAAAATGGTGAAGGTCGCTAGAAAAAGAGCAATTGTAAACAAATTTCATAAAGCCTTTAGAGAAATTATCCAAGTAATTGAAGAACTGCATAATGTATGTCCTGGTTTCTTACAAGGGAAACAAAAGACAAAAACAAAGTACATTCTGGATTACTTACTGTTCCCAAGTAGCTCCATAAAATGAAACAGCTGAAATTACCCAGAACCAGAAGGCATCCCTTCCTCCACAAATTGAAGTGCTCCCAACAGCCATGATTACAAGCTGTAAAAAGAATCAATCTTGTACGATGGAGGAATTTTATTAGACATTGTTATGTAATGCAACAAGTTAAACACATACCGCACATGCAAGCGCGTCACAACCTGTAATATTTCAGGACAGCCAAAAATAATTATTACATCAGAATTTGTTCTAAATGTAAGTAGAAAAGGATGGAGAAAAGACATGATAAAGTGAATGACCATGGTCAAAAAGTTCTCCAAGTGGACTAGAGGAGTTTGTTCGTCTGGCTTACTTCCCATCGACGGCATCAAAAGTCTAGCAGGTAATTACTAATAAAAAGAATTCATACTGAAAATAAAAAGTAGAACATTCACACACGAAGGGAATAAGAAGAGAAAAGAAATTTGAATACATTGCCAGCAAGAAAGAGGCGTAAACCTGATAAAAAAATAGAAGTAATCCATGCGCAAAATGAACCCATCTTGGTGGGGGTGAATCCATGTGAGGTGAATAAATCTGAAACAGTAATACAAATAAAAAAATGAATGGAAAGATCATAGCAAAAGAACATTTATCATTCTCCTAAGCCCTCCAAGAAACCATCATACACGAAACCAAAATGCTTGCTGCAATATAGTATTTACCATGAGAACTACAATGATTAAACAGACAAGCAAAGCAACATGAATTGTATAATCAAACACAGAAACTTCCCTTGGAAGAAATGAAATTTATTTCTATACTAAACTGCAACTACATGAAAAAAAAAAATTATGGTTCTTGCAATCAAGTCACATCAATACATTTCTCATCGCCTTAATATAATTTACATACAATACCAGTTCTATGCACAACGGTATTAAAACTCTTTATTTTTACTAATTCATTAAACTGATTCCCATTTAAAAAAAAAAAAAAACTGATTTGAAAAACTGTCAGATCACGTAAATAAATTTCAGTTTATCCATCAAATCATATATAAACAACATCCAATTCACCACACATAAGGAAATGGCTAGAATGGAAATTACAGAAGATTGACCACACAATCCTCTCTCCTTAAATCTGAAAGTTAGAAGATGTTCATTGATGTACATAACTTGGAAACTAAAGGCTAACAAAGGATTTTCCAAAATGATGCAAAGCTTTAATGAAATAGAATTTGCGAAAATTGGTACAACATTTAAATTTCCGGAAAATTGATAACCTCTTGATTTTTGAGTGAAAAAAAAAAAGTTTGATTTCAAGATTCAAAACATTGAACAAAATAAGGAGAGAGAATTTCAGACTCACATAGGCAAGCAGGGCAGATGTAACCAAGAACATAAATCCTGTAAGCGTTATCGTAAGAAACAAAGCATAACAAATTAGTAATCAAATAAGACAGGTAATTCATGCTCATGTACACGATGGGCGCATGTATGTGTAAGTGTAAGCTTGCAAGTATAATGAAAATTGCAATTTAGAGTAGCAAGCAATACATACCATGTTTGGCCTGGAGAAAATGCCAAGTTGAAGGCATACACAATACAAACATAAATACATTAGTGCCAGAAAATACTTAAAGTTCAATTGAAGCATGATGTAGTGATTAAAACTTAAAACTTTCAAACAAAGATTATTTCATTCCCTTCCTCTCAACTTAGAACTATAGCAAATAGCAAAATCCAACTGCATATACAAGTATGAGTTAGTAACATTCATACAGGTAGAAAGACTTCTTTAAAACAAATAACAGGACGCAAAAAGATGACAAAAACAACCACAAAATAAAACTATGGATATTCAAAGCACGAAAAAATGAAGAACTTACGGCATCCAAAGAGGGAAGATGTAGATAAAGTGGCTCCAAAAGGGTTGCAACACATATTTAGCAAGGTAAGAGTGATGCGCACCACTGTATTTGTATCTACGCAAAGCTGCTACACAGTGTGCCCCTATATAACCCATTCTTCCTTGTCAAAAAATTTCAAGCACCTGCTTAAACTGAACAGAAAACTAATGTGATTTCAGGAATTCAAGCCATTGAATATTGATGAAAATGTCTCAAAACAAGAAAAACAAGAAATCGCAATAAGGAAATTAAGTGAAACGATCGAAGAACGTCAATGAGAGTATATGAGTATATCTGCTTTCTGGGACTTCAAAGGAAGCAAAAAAAAAAAGGGAACAAGGGAAAAAAAAAGAGAAAATGGGAGAAAATAGAAAAAAAAAAGTTTGTGTATACCTGATTGAAGAAAAGATCAAGCGAGAGATGTAATTTGCCAAAAAAAATTCAAAATCCAAATCCCCAATTTCGTAAAGAATCCCAAAACCATGAACCCTAGACAAATCCTTGGCAAATCCCAAAATCTATGTAGAGACTTGAAAAGAAATAGCGAAAGAGCTTGTGGTGGCAGTTTGCTGCCATGGTTGGTGGGTTTATCAGACTTGCTTTGTCGGTTTCGACGAGAACGGATAAGCTAAGGATGCATGGCGGGTAGTTGAGAAGGGGTGGCGGGGGAGGATAAACAGATTTAAATTTGAAAAAGAAGAGTAAATAGCACAATGGTCCTTCAATTTTAGAATAATTATCATTATGGTCTTCACTTTTCTTAAAGTTACTCATTGATCCTTAATTAATTGCTATCGTTCTGTTCATTCCGTTTTTAAGCTGGGATAAAGGCCTTTACAAGCCGTCAATGGGCTTCTCTCTTCAAAGTGGCCCAAACCAAAACTAATGGACTAAGACCAACTAATCTCAACAGCAAACCCATGAATTCTGAAAGAATTTATAGAGTCCAAGACTCCAAATTTCAATAACATATATAAAAAAAAAAATTAAAATATCAATATATTTTAAATTAAAAAGTGTTTTTATTAACAATTTAATATTATCAACCAAACCCAAGTTCAAATTTTTTTATCTAAAACTCGAATTAAATCGAACCAAACTTGTTGATCGATTGAATAATTTGACCCGTAAATACATCAATATATTATATTGAGTTACGTTACGAAAAATAATCACTCTCCATCTCGAGATTTTTAAAATGAAATCTTAGATTTTTTTCTTAGGATGCACATTAATATTATATACGAAGTAGTGATATGATTGTTTCAAAGAACATATAACGTGAATTAGTTGTCAAAATTACTATATTTTGTTGTTGTGATGATCAGCGTGGGGTAAGAATTAATAATTTGATTGACTTTCAAGTTTCAATGGAAAACACAATTTTTGTGCCTGAAAAGATGGACAAATGGAGCCCAAATCATTAACCAACTATGGCTCTTATGATTTAACAGGTAGACATATTTATAGACCAAATCGGATCGGATTAAATTTGATTAAATTGTATTAACGTTATATGATTTAATTTAATAAATTTAAAATTTAAATTATTTTTTAATAAATAAATATTTTATATCGAGTTCAAACTTCATAACTCTTTTAAATTTTTTTTTATCTAAATCGGATCAAACCCGTTAATGGATAAGTTTATTTTCGAGTTTTTTATTAACAATAACACTAATTTATACCAAAAAAGAAAATATAAGCAGCAAAAATGAGAGTTGAGCTCACTGTTACACGAGAGATATTAAAATGTTTGACAATTTGTCATTAAAAAAAAACCGTTATTTATTATTCTTATATATATATATATTATATATATGAGTAATAAATTCGAACTCAAATATTATTATATACTAAAATATTTAAATTATTCAATTAAAAATTTGTCGATGGGTTACCAACTTTTTTCTCCTATGCTTTTTCTTTTTATTGCTTATTTTTTTAACTTTGAATTTATATTGCTCATGTAATTCCCTCAAAACCCTTCTTGATTATTTAAATTATTATACCTTAAAAGCCCCTACTATCATTTTCACGTGAACATCGATTGGGGTATATGTCTTTAAGGCAGGCTGGCTTCCACCCAAACAAAGGTAGGCATAAAAGTAAAAGGTATGTAGACCACATGACAAGATTCATCATTCATTTTTTATCCCTAAATTTAAAATTCAACCACAAAAAAAAAAAAATGAAAAATTCATAGAATTTGAATTGTTCAAAGAGCCATAAGAGGCTTTTATTTATTTATTTATTTGAGTTTAATGGAGTTGGATGTTAAAGCAATGTTATTTCATATACATTGAATTTTAAATTTTTTCTGTTTTTATATTTAAATTGAACTTGTGTTCATCTATTATTTATTAATTTTAAATTAAATATTTAATATGATAATAAAATTTAAATTCTAATATATAATTTTTGTCTATAATATACCTTCGAAGTTTGTCGTGTGCTAAGCTAACTACTTTTTATTCACTTATACGTAAAGAAATCTCGTTGAAATAATGTTACGTTATATATATATATATTTATTAAAATTTGAATTTCTCATAAATTTTGTATTTAAATTAAATCTTTACTTACATCTTTTGCTAATTAGAAAAAAATGTTTTTAATTAAGAAAGATCATGGAGCATTTCAAAGTCTAACAGGGGCAAAACCAAAACTTCGAACTCTAAAATCCCAAAGCCTTTATAGGGTTCTTCAATTACAAGATTACAAAATTATTAGTGAACAAGGAACAATGGGACATCATGATTATCACCATTTCTAAAAACAATAAAATAAGTTAGACCAGACAATATTGCTTGGAACAATATTATTTATTTGTCTCAATGATGTATGTGGATCTAGCATGCGTTGAGCATGCCACCTCCCCATCATGTCTCACCATGGCCAAGCTTGTATAGCAATAACAAGCTTTATTTCTTTTAAAATTCCTTTTTCAACTGTTGTTTCAATTTCTTTTGAATGGGAAAACTGTTGTTGATGAAATGTGACACATCTAGATCTAGTCTAAAGACATAAACCCTAGCTAGTTTTTATACTTTTGAGGTTTTGGTTCCTTGGGACATGTCTTAAACCAAGATTACCCATGTAGTCTAGCATATCAGAACATTAAATTTCCAACAGAAAATTCTAGGAATAAAATGCCAAAGAAGTGAGGCCTCCAATCCTCCATGGATGGGGACCATGACATGGATCTGTCGGTGGAACACGTGCTCAAGATCTCCATGAAAAGAACTATGGCAACAACTGCAAAAGAATGTGGACCAAATTAACATATGAATTCTTAACTAGTTCTTTACGACTTTATCTCCTGCTGATGGGTAACTTTCATCAGTCCAATAATGGAAGAAAATGAAGAAATAACCAATTTCTAATTGAGAAGATAGAGTTTGTGTTGTCACTTAGCAATTAGCATGGGAAGAAAAGTCAATACTCAAGGGAGAAAAGTGAAGAAAATCCGGGAAAAAAGTTGACAAAACACATGACAGATTGATGGATTTGGACCATATATGATTCAAAAGACTTTTTATGGTGGGACTCTAAAGACAGAAAAGAATCTCTAATGCATTTATATCCCACAGGGTGAGATCAAAGTGGCTGTGGGCAGCATTGGAGAGTTATGTTTCTTCAATTTTTTTTATCTTTCTTGAATTATTTGTGTCAGCAATTCAGATACATTTGACAGTTATGAATATGGAGATTTGATCTTCTAAATATATTAAAAATTAAAAAAAATAAGCATATCTATGTCGATCACATACTCTATATATATTCGACACTCACCTTCAAGTCTGGATAACATAATTGGAGAGTCTGTACATGCAGTTTCAGATTTTGAGAATGATAACTATTTAAATTTGTATAATCTAATTCATATGATAATTACAAAGAGCTAATAAAAAAATTTATGATACAAAAGTTCGGTACATAAATTTAATAAAACTCACTTTAAATTGTCTTAATTTTATTATATTATAAATATATAATTTCTAAAAAATATTTAAAAAAATTAATAAAAAAACTCGAATAATGTAAATCTTATTTTATGCGTTTGTGATTATTCTTTCTCTTCTTTTTTATTTGCCAAATCTGTTGTTAATAGGAGCTTGTCTTCCTGAGCAATTTGGTCAAGTAAGAAGATGTATACTTGGCCTTTTTCAGAGTTTGAGAAACTTTACTCAATCTGCTGTGGCATTCCCTACACAATTATACGTGTAGGAAAATGGTGCTTTCTACATCACTGTTTTCTCTTTGTCCAAAGAAAAACGTAAAGGTAACGCCTGCTCTATGCTTTTTATTATTCATCTACCTACCTTAAAGTGTCAAGGTACCTTGCATACTTGAGAATCTTAGGAGTCTTTAGCTTTTCTAGCTTTGCTTGTTTCTCTCTTCAGACTTTCACTTTTCTTCCCCATGTTTGATCCTTTGCTTGCTTGATCAGCTTCAATATATACTCCATTAAAGCAAGCATTCGATCTTTATACCCTTTTTCGATGTATGTGTGTTTCTGTCTTGTGGTCCAAGCGCCATTAATTTCCTGATAAGCCATCTTTCCAAGTTTGGAGTCGCATTTTAGTACATAATGAAGAGAAGCCATGAAAGAGAGAGGCAAAGCTGTGGAAGTGTACAACAATATTGATTTCTTCCAAGACTATAGCACTTCGTCTGATGTTCCATGTAAGAAACATCCACAACCATCTTCAGCTGGTGTGTGTGCGTATTGTCTCAAGGATCGGCTTATCAACTTGGTTTGCTCAGATTGCGGTGAACAGCGTCTCTCATCTTGTTCTTGCTCGGAAATCTCCTCCAACCCTCGAACTTCATGCACTGGTGAGGTAGGCAGCGTTGGTCGTGTCTCGTTCCTGATAGAGAATGAAAACAAGGATCAAGTTCCAAACCCCAATTCCAAGCCTAGAAACAGTAGTAGTGGGAATAAATCAGATGAAGTTTTCTTGCTCAAGAGAAGCAATAGTAGCTGTGTTGAGATCAAGAAAAAGAATGGGTTTTGGAGAATCGGAAGGTTGTTTAGGAAGAAGAGAGACAAAGATGCTAATAACTGTGGGAAAAGTGTTGGTGGGATTGATGAGAAAAGTGATCTGTGGGTTGTTGATTACATGGGAGTGTCAAGGTCAAGGTCTCTTTGTAGTTTCAGAAATGGTGGATTTTTTGGATCAGAAGATGGAAGTGACTTGATGAACTTTTCAGGTGCTAGGAGCTCAATTTCAGCCGCTCGGAGTTCTGGTGTCAATGGTGGGTTGGTTTTTGATCCTGAAAGAAAAAGTGGGTTCAGTGAAGCAGAGCCAAGGAAAAGTGGTTTTGATTGTGAAAGAAGAGACAGTACTTTCATAGAGTCTGATCTTGCAGATATCAAAGCCATGAGAAAAGGAGGTTGTGGTGGTGGTGTCGGTGGTGGTCTCATGGATGTTGACGGTGGTTTCAATGGTGCAAACAGGCGGGTGTTTTCATTGAAAGAGAGTTACTTTACAGGCGGGGATGATTCAGGCTTCATTGATTTAAAATTCGATTTTCAAGCAGACTCCAAAGCAGAAACTCACAGTCTTCCTGCTGTGAAGAAAAATGTTCTGTCTGCTTTTGGCAGCATGAGAGACGGTGGTGAATTCCTACCATACAAACCTGGTGGATCCATTGAGAACGCCCAGGTCAGAGAAGGGGCCTTCTTCAATGGAGCTGGCTCATGTCGGATGACGGTGGATGAAAGGGGAATCAAGAAGAGCAGGAAGAGTTTCAAAGGATGGCGGTGGATTTTCAAAGCACCATCCAAATTGGAGCAGTCCCGGGAAGAAAAGTGAAGATCTTATACAGTCCATCAATGGGGGGGATTATAGACCAATCTTTCATATTTCAATCTGTGTTTTTCTCTTATGTGTGTTCTTTTCATATGTATTCTTGTTCACATACTTTTTCATGTAGTCATATATCTATTAAGTAATGAAAAACAATAGCTAACTTCCTTGGAATTCATATATCAAACCACACATGCTAAAGTGACTGCTATGCCTAATTGCCAAATTGCCAGAGGCATATCTTATCCAAATTTAGTGCCTCTCCATACCATAAACGAAACTTTCAGCAGGCCATGGAAGGAAGATGTGGTTTGAGATTAAATACTACGACATGAAATAAAACTAGATTTTTCTTTTTTTTTTTGGTTTTCATTTTGTTAATGTGTATTTTTCCATATTTATTTTTCCTCCTATTTTCTATATAATATTAATTTGCAATTTAATAAATACTAGGGTTAAATATTAGCTCAAATTCTAGTTGAAAATCAATTTGGACTTTGGTAATTAAATTTATTTAGAATAAATATATTTAATTTCAATAAGAATAAAAATTTTTGGTGATCAAATAATTTACCTCTATAACCCTTAGAATGTGTCTTGGGCTTTAAGATGAGAAAGATGTGATCTTTTTTTTTTTTTTTTATGTGAGAGATTTGTTTGTAGAAATGTTACGAAGAGTTTAGTTTATACACACATAATAATTAGCAAATTAATTTGTTTCGAGCTTAAATTTAGTGGTTTTTTCAATTTTAATTTAGTGTTTTGTCTTTGAATTGTTTTTAGATCTTTTAAGAGCCAAGCCCTTTAAAATTGAAAGTCAACTCGATTTTTTTGAGGAATTGAACAAAAATATTAAATGCAATGAACGGATTTGAACAAAAGATTTAAGTTCGATAAAAAAACTATTTTATATTTTTATGAGTATTATTATTTTATAACTATATAATATAATAATTATAATTATATAATATATAATTTTATTAATCACCTCCGTAATAAATTTTCAAAATGGGCTCAAGTTTAAAACAAAATTAGATCTATCGAATCAAATCAAACTTAAATTTATACATAAACAATTAATATTCTATATAAATCCGACCTAAATCCGATTTATTTACACCTCTACTTGTTTTATATTGTAATATCTATTTTCATAATAATCTCTCATTCTAAATATAACTACATTAAATATGATTTATTAATCTCTTGTATATTTAATTTTAGATTGATCTCCTTTTAAAATGCATTTCTATAAAAAAAAATCCCACGACCGGCTAAAAGTCTTTTCACAATTTCAGTGAGGAAATTGTATGGATGCGAACTTTTGAGTGGAAAAAAATAAAAATATTCTTTTTATAACATAATAACTAGAATAATTTGAGCATATTCTTAAAAAAAATAATAATTCGAGGTTAAATACTATTCAAGTTTATTAAAAAAATTACTAGTTTAATTAAACAAAAAAAAAAATGAAAGTCTAGAAGCAATGACTTGTATGGTTATATTATTTTTAAAAACTTGAGGTTTAAGTATTGACTCATCTAATTAACATTCATACTTTCAAAGTAATTTTTTTATGGTTAAAGTATAAAAGTTAATTATAACCAAATATTACGTTTACATATGAATATTTAAAATTTAATTTTTAAATCAAAACCATAAATTATTTTGAAGGTGATAATTAAGTTCAAAGACAAAAAATTTAAAATTGAAGATTAAAATTTTAAATTTAAAAATTATATCAAGATTTTTTCTTAAAATTAAAAAACTAACAAACAAAGTAACTAATTCAAGATATATTATTTTAAGTATTTATTAAATATTTATGTATTCAATTTTAAAATGTGAGAATTTTGCATATACAAAGTTTAAATTTCAACACTTTAGACTTGGCAAGTTGTGTCTAAAACTCATGTTATGTAATGAAAAAATCGTATTAATATTGTGTAAAATTTAAAATTTTGTTATTAAAATTTGTATATATTAATTTTTTTTAAAAAATTTTTATCATGTTTCATATACAAATTTACCAATTTTCAATCTATGTCATTTTCTTATTGTTTTATATTGTATTTAAAATTGCCACATGCTAATGTTTACATGATTGCATTCTCTTTTCTCTCATCTTAAAAACCTCCATCTTAGAAAGATATATAGACTAACTCAAATATTCAATACATTACATATCAAATTATATTCCTTCTATGTTTATGGGCCAAGCAATTCGTTAAAACTTGGAAGTTTTCGAATTTTTTTAATGAATTTGGATAAAAAATAAACTTGATGAACGGTTTTAGACAAAAAATAGGTTTGTTGAAATATTGAATTGAACTCAGGCTCTACCTATGGAGACCTAAACCAGACTCGACCCACACATAATAAATATTAATCTTTTTTATATGTTTTACTAAATATAATGTAATTTAAGTATTTAAAATATTATTATTAATAAACATTATATATTTTTAATATGAAAATTAACTTGCTAAGTTTAACAAACTAAATTAAATTTTAAATGAAATAAAAATAAATAAAAATAAAAATTCAAAATAATCAAAATGCATAAGAATCAAATTGAGTTGGGCTCGAACTTACTCGTAGTGCATTAATATATAATTTAAGTCCAACTCGGTTCATAGACACCTCTAATTTAAACTATAATTGCCTTATTATTTAATGGAAATTTCATTTTTTTTTCACTTATTTTTGCTACCCCGGTTATTACTCTATGAAACTAATATTCTATATTAGTTTTTAGAATGTTAAAGTCTTCGACAACTTTAAAATGTTGTTCTTCATTTAAAAAAAAAAAAAGTCTTCAACAACTTCGGAATATTCCTGTCTCAACATTGCAATTGCAGACATGGAAATAGTCGTCTCTACAGTTGGGAGGTAGTAAGCGAGAGAAGGACGAGGAAAGAGGAAGGAAGATTCGCCTACACTACTTGGTCTTGTCCGAAAAACATAAATTTATTGGTCAATGCTCACAACTTCAAGGAAACAACATATGAAAGACGATTGTTATAAAGCAATGAGACGTGATCAAATTAAAATTCATACTTTCAAAGTAAATTTTTTATGGTTTAAGTATAAAAGTTAATTATAACCAAATATTTTACATTTACATATGAATTTTTAAAATTTAATTTTTGAATCAAAATCAAAAATTATTTTGGAGGTGATAATTAAGTTCAAAGACGAAAAATTTAAAATTGAAGATTAAATTTTAAATTTAAAAATTTTTCAAGATTTTTTACTTAAAATTAAAAATAAACAAATAAATTGACTGATTCAAGATATATTATTTTGAGTACTGATTCAAATGTTTACTTGTTCAATTTTAAAATGTGAGAGTTTTACGTATACAAAGTTTAAATCTCAACACTTTGCACTTGACAAGTTGTGTCTAAAACTCATGTTATGTAATGAAAAAATCATATTAGTATTGTGTAAAATTTAAAATTTTGTTATTAAAATTTGTGTCAATACGTTAAATATTATTTTTTTTTAATTTTTATCATATTTCATATACAAATTTATCAATTTTCAATCTATATCATTTTTTTATTATTTTTATATCATATTTAAAATTGTCACATGCTAGTGTCTACATGACTGCATTCTCTTTCCTCTCATCTTAAAAATCTCCATCTTAGAAAGATATAGAAACTAACTCAAATATTCAATACATTACATATCAAATTATATTCCTTTTATCTAGACTAGACCTGTTTAGCAATCTGTTAAAACCTAAAAGTTTTCGAATTTTTTAGTAGGTTTGGATAAGAAATAAACCCGATGAACAAGTTTAGACAAAAAATAAGTTTGAAGAATTTTTGAATTGAACTCAGGCTCTACCTATGGAGACCTAAATCAGATTCGGCTCACACATAATAAATATTAACCTTTTTTATATGTTTTACTAAATATAATGTAATTTAAGTATTTAAAACATTATTACTAATAAACATTATATATTTTTAATATGAAAATTAACATGCTAAGTTTAACAAACTAAATTAAATTTTAAATGAAATAAAAATAAAAAAAAAATTCAAAATAATCCAAATGTAAAAAAATCAAATCGAGTTGGGCTCAAACTTACTCGTAGTGCATTAATATATAATTTAAGTTGACTCGGTTCAGTTCATAGATATCTCTAATCTAAACTATAATTGCCTTATTATTTAATGGAAATATCATTTTTTTTTCATTTTTTTTCTACCCCGGTTATTACTCTATGAAACTAATATTCTATATTAGTTTTTAGAATGTTAAAGTCTTCGACAACTTTAAAATGTTGTTCTTCATTTAAAAAAAAAAAGTCTTTAACAACTTTGGAATATTCCTGTCTCAACCGTCCAATGGCAGGCAGGGAAATAGTCGTCTCTGCAGTTGGGAGGTAGTAAGCGAGAGAAGGAAGAGGAAAGAGGAAGGAAGATTCGCCTACACTACTAGGTCTTGTCCAAAAAACATAAATTTATTGGTCAATGCTCACAACTTCAAGGAAAAAAACATATGAAAGACGATTGATATAAAGCAATGAGACGTGAGTTGCAGACTCATTATCCCTTGAGAAAGATCAGGGAGATTATTCATGGCGGCAGATGGCGCTGTGAGCTTCTTACTCCAAAAAATTGATTATTTACTCAGCCGAGAATGGGGTCTTCTGAGTGGGATAGATAACGAAGTTGATGGCTTGAAAGACGAATTTGAGACGATCGGTGCGCTGCTTCGGGAGGCTGATACAAAAAGAGAATAGAATGAGCAACTGAACGTGTGGATAAAGCAAGTCCGCGACCTGGCTTATGACATAGAGGATGTTCTTGACATGTTTGCCTTCCACACAGCTAAAACATCCAGAGTTGAATTCCTTCGATTCATAAAACGTCGCTCCATTGCCATTCTGATCCAAGACATCAATACGAAGCTCCATGGCACCAAAGAAACAAGGGAAAGATACCATGTCATCAGTTCGTCTAATGATCAAGTCTCAACCTCTGATCCTGAAAATCACGCCTACCTTCATCCGAGACTTGCCTCTTTGTACACGGATGAAACTGATATTGTAGGGATTGAAGAATCTAGAAACAGGTTGATGGCATGGGCGGCTGACAAAGAACCAAAACTAAAAGTCATGTTTGTGGTCGGTATGGGTGGATCTGGCAAGACACTTCTCGTCAAGAAAGTGTTCGAAGGACTTAAATCTAGCTTTGACTGTTCTGCATGGATTCCTCTATCTAAGTCCGAGAAGAAAGAGGAACTATTGTTTACGATGATGAAGCGGTTCTTTGATTCCACCCATGGGCGACTTCCACCAGAGTTTTTCACCACCAGTCTGGTCCAGCTGATGGATAAGCTGAGGGGATATCTTCAAAACAAAAGGTATGTTATAGTCTTCGATGATTTATGGAGCAAAGATGTGTGGGAATCCATCAAATATGCATTGCCAAATCAAAACCATGGTAGAATAATTATCACCACACGAAGAGGAGACATAGCTCATTTGTGTAGTCATAACTCTTCTGTCAGTGTTTACAACCTACAACCTTTGTCTTCAGACAATGCTCAAGAGCTGTTCTATAAGAAGGTTTTCACATTAAGCAATGAATGCCCGGCGGGATTGGTGGAATGGTCGAGAAAACTCTTAAATCAATGCGAAGGATTGCCTCTCGGAATTGTTTCAATAGGGAACCTTCTGTCAAATACTGATAAAACAGCAGATTCATGGAGGAAATTACATGACAGCCTCGGATCAGAACTGGAAAGCGAAGGTCGTCTTTCAAGCACATCCAATGTATTGTCTGTTAGTTACAATGATCTGCCTTACTATCTGAAATATTGTTTCCTTTACTTCGGCATCTTTCCAGAAGGCTACAACGTTGGCAGAAGAAAATTGATTCGATTATGGGTATCGGAGGGACTCGTAAAAGAAGTGGTAGGAAAATCACTTGAAGAAGTCGCAGAGGACTACCTTAAGGAGCTTATCCAGAGGCAGCTGGTTCTGGTGAATGAAACAGACTTTGATGGGCGTACGAAGAACTGTCGGGTTCATCATCTTCTGCATAAAATCATTCTCTCGAAATCTCACGAGGCAAACTTTTGTCGAGTTTCTATGGGACCAGAGATGAGTTTCAACGACAAAGTTCGGCGCGTATCCGTTCACAAGACATGCAATAACATATTGCAGAAGAAATTTCCTCGTGGTCGTTCTTTGTTCATGTTTGGAATGGAAATGTTGACCCACTCTGTCAGCCAAACTATTCTGTCAGGTTTTAGCATACTGAAGGTTTTGGATCTTGAAGATGCTCCTTTGGACAAATTCCCCATTGCAATTACCAAACTTATTCTTTTAAAGTACTTGTCTTTGAGGAATACAAACATTAGAAAGCTTCCAAGGTCCATTAAAAAGCTTCAAAACCTAGAGACTTTAGATCTCAAGCATACCTTTGTGATGGAGCTACCAAAAACCATCTTCAAGCTTGAGAGACTACGCCATCTGTTGGTGTACCATTACGACCAGAATCACGTAAGCACCTTGTTACAAGGTTTCAAGGCCAGAGGAAGGATTGGTAGGCTAGTTGCCCTTCAGAAACTGTCGTTGATAAAGGCTAATGGAGATGATGGAATAATAAAGGCATTGGGAAACCTGACACAGCTGCGGAAGTTGGGGATTGTTGGCCTGAAAGAAAACGATGGAAAACATTTATGCCTCTCAATTGGCAATATGAACAATCTTCAATCTTTGAATGTAGCCTCGATTGCACAAGACGAATTTGTAGACCTAAATGCAATGCCTACTCTTCCAAAGCTTCTTCAACGTTTGTATTTGACAGGGCGCTTAGAAAAGGTACCAGACTGGGTACCCTTCTTGCATGACTTGGTCAGGATTCGCTTAAAGGGGTCCAAGTTAGCAAGCAACCCCATTGATGCCCTTGAAGATCTTCCTAACCTGTTGGAGCTTGAACTTCTTGATGCATATGCTGGAAATCAGTTAGTCTTTCGACCAGGAAAGTTTCAAAACCTGAAGATTTTGGAGCTGGCAAGTTTGAACGGTCTGGAATTCGTGATAATGAAGCAAGGTGCTCTGCCTTCCCTTGAAAAGTTCATCACAAGACAGTGCCAAAAGCTGAAAATGATTCCTAAAGGGATTGATAAGCTGTTACAACTAAGAGAATTCCACCTGTATGACATGCCTGAGAAACTGGTCAATGGGCTGCAAAAGAACGGTGGCGAGTTCCGTCCGCTTGTTCGCCGCATTCCTCTCATTAGTTCTTACTCTCTCGAAAGCGGCGGCTATTGGAAGGCTAAAGACCTTTCATGATTCAACATTAATGTTGACTACAAAGGTTAGTCCAATTATTCCATATATATATATATATATATATAAAAAATTCAAGACCTAATAATCTTAATCCTCAACATCATAAACTAATGATATAAAAATAATACAAATTAAAATTTAATAAAAATTATTACGAATTTAATAAAATTCGTTAAAATAATATTTTATATTTAACCTGTCAACATAAATTTTTAAACCAAAATTATCATATTTTTACCCCATATAAAATACAACTTGATATAACATAAATTCAAATTATAGATACCAATTTGATTAGCTTAATTATATTATAAAATTTGAAGGATAAAAATGGGAAAAACCCAAATAGAAAAACCAAAACTTTTTTTTTTTTATATACTGCATCCAGAACTGAGATTTGGTTGATAGCTTAAGGATAGTAAATTCTACTCTGATATTTTCAAACTGCGCGTATGTTGAAGGAGTCTCCTTTCCAGTTTTGAATTTAAAAGTTAGGTTTCCTTTGAATTTGTTTGCGTTTTATGATTGGGACATTCATTGTATGGTTGAAATTTATATTACACTTATCCAAAAAAAAAAAAAATAGAGCTTGCTTTAGTCAAAAGATTCTGCTGTTGTTTAATAGTCTAATGCCATCACGCTTATCCGAACTCAAAATATCTTCTCTCTGACGAAAAGTCATGAAAAATGAAATCATTATAAATTCGGATTCCATAAAAGAGTTTGCAGAGCAGACACAGCATAGATCGGTGCTGCAAAAACAGAAGTTTTTGAAAGATGTATGTAACGAGGCCTCTTTCTATGTACAAACAGTTTCCTTCGGCACTTGCGTCACTGCCGCCTGAGGGTCCGAATTCCGGTATCCTGGTGATCCAGGATGAAGAAGCAGAAGAAACTTGTTGTTTTGGATTGTGCAAAAGCCACGAGCTAAGTGACCTGCCTTTCCCTCAAAACAAGAAGATAGAGCTCCGCTATACATCCGGCGCGGGAGAAAATCAAAGCGTTCATAGAAATGCTGTAGTATTCATTCCTGTTCTCGATCAGCCGTTATCCTCCAATCGGTACTATGCTATACAGCCTCGAGGAAAGCATAAAGGGTATGTATATAATCATCAATTTCTCTTGGTTTTATATTCCTATAGCGCTCATTTATTAAATAGTTGTTCGAATTTAATTAAAGTTATTTAAATTCGATTAGTTTATTTTTAAATCGAGTTTAAATTTAAATTATTTATATAAGGAGTTGAAATAAATTTAAGTGTTTTAATACTTGATTGTAATGATTCATAAATCTAATCAAATTTTTAAATGTGTTTTTTATATTTTATTATTTTATGATAATAATATATAATTTAAAAATGATAAATGAGATCCGTCGTATCGAATTTTAATGATTTAAATATTTTATAAATATATATTTTAAAAATTAAATTTGATTAAAATTAAATTAAATTTTAAATTTTTGATCTAATCAAATTTAAATTTAATATTTAATAATCTTAATTCAACTTAATTATGGATCCAATTTCGAGTTTCGAGTTAGTCAAAAGCAATTATTACTATATATATATATATTATCAATATTATTTTAATTATTGGTGGATTTTTTGAATTGGGGAGCAGTGAAGCTTTCAGAAGTTCAGCGGAGGAAGATGCTGCCACTTGCTGTTTCATTAGATACTTTCCTGGCATTGATCCACAGCTTGCAGATCATCGCGACATGTATCAACAATTTGAAATCTGTCGTCGGAAATGGGGTGGCTTTGTTGCCAAATCTGTAGCCCCAGATGGGGTCCCTCCAAGCTTCTTAAGGAGAAAAGGCTGGGGAGCCCAGACCTCAACTCCTCGTAATTTCACATTGGGTGAAGCACCAGGGCTTGACACTGTCCTTCGAGCCCGTCTACCTGAATTCAACTGCCCAATATCTCACAATAGTTCAGAGCCTGTGGTTGTTGGAAAATGGTACTGTCCTTTCATTTTTATCAAAGATGGAACACTCAAAGATCAGATGGCTAAATCAATGTATTACAAAATGACACTTGAGCAAAGATGGGAACAGATTTTTGCATGCGACAATGGCAATAATAAAGATAATGTCGTAGTAGTGGATGTCGTAGTAGAAAAAGAAGTGCCTAGAATTGAAGGGATGGAGGTTCCGCAACATGGGAGGGTAATGCTTGATGGAGTGATGTGGTTTAGGAGTTCAAATGAAGTAGCTGTTGGGTTAAGTTCGGCCATTGTAGAGAGAATGAAGTGGGAAGAAGAAAGGTTTGGGTGGACCGATGGGAATCAAAGGCAAGAGAGGGTTAAAAGAGTGGAGGAATATGGAGGGAATGGTGTGTGGAATAAATTTGGGTGCTATGTGCTGGTGGAGAGGTTTGTATTGGAAAGAATGGATGGGAGTTTGGTGTTGACCTATGATTTCAAGCATACTCATCATTTTAGAAGCAAATGGGAATGATCATCACTTCTGCAAATTTATTAAGATTTGTATTCGATATTGTGTTAATATTTAAATTTTATACATCATCATTGAATTATAACATGTCATCTTATTAATTTATAAGTTTTAAAATAAATATAATTAATTTCTTTAATAAATTCCTCTCATTCTTTAATTATAAGATTAAATTCTTTAATCTTTTGGCTCAATAAGGTGGGGAATTGTCATTGGAGATATAACAATTTGATTGACATGTTTAACTTACTTTATTGTTTAGGAGAGATTTCTTTTGTCTATATTTTTAGAGAAGCCAATTACTTGGTTGATTTTCTTGCTAAGTTAGGGGTCTATGGAAACTTTGATTTCCTCGCATGGTTGTAAGGTTGTTTTATTAATAAAACTTCTTATTTTTCTAAAAAAAGGGTCATCATTTATGCAAAATTTGTTAGGATTTATATTTTATGCAATGTCAGTATTTAAATTTTCAATTTTAGGATTAATTTATAAGTTTTATATTGAATTTTTTTTAAAAAAAATATATAATTAAATTTAGGTATTATGATATGATTTAATGATGATATATATATATATATATATATATATATATATATATATATATATATATATATATATATATGAGATTTATACACTGATAGTACTTTAAATCTAAGCTCTTTTTGTTATTTGTTATTGATTTTTTTATTTGTTGCTAATTGCTTTTAGAAAAAAAATGGACTGATCATACTATTATTATCACTTGTTTATACTCTTTTTCTTATTATTTCACTAATACTAGTAATTTTCAATGTAAAAGCTCAAAATTTTGTAATGATATAATTCATCTAATTTGTCTCAAGAAATAATTGAGAGATAAAAGCAAATCTTGAATTTTTATTACCTGATATAATGGAATAAACAACAAGGCAAGTTTCTGTGCACATTCCCATGTCGAACTAGGAAACAAGGTAATGTGAAGTTCCAATATGTTGAAGGTTAATGGTGAATTTGTATGTATCTCTGTTTGCATGCTCATCTTAATGCAATCAAATCAATATTTATCAAATTTTATGGTAATTATTTCATTTTCTTTGGACCTAGGCATGCTGGCAGCTGTCATGTTAGTGTTTAAAAGGTGTCTTAGGACTGGTTCTTATGTGATTCAACAAAATAAAACATAAAAAATAAAAGTTGTATAAAAATAAAACTAAAGGCTTGTTCTCTCTCTGAGTCTTATTTTGGCATGTCTAAATATGTGGGGGAGCTTGAATTGGTTGTCTTAGATGATGTTGACTCTTAATTTTATGTTTCTTTAAGTTATAAGTTGCTGATTTTTAATTTTTTTTTCTCGATGTTTAAGGATATGTTAGTAATGAATGACTTTGCTGGAATGTTGGGCAGTAATATTTTGGGTCTTATTTTAAACCTTCAACTGTTATTTACTGATTTAATCTATGTTGAAATGTTGTTTAGCATCTAATTCTTAGTTGGACTAGGAATGTTGAGGGGATAATCTTCTAGAAGTTTTCTTACGTGTGCAAAATCAGAAGATTTGAGTATGTAGGGGTGAGAAAAGTAGTAGCAAGAAAAGTCTTTCTTTTACTAAGAGAATGAAAGGTAGAAGTAGTTTAATTTGTCATAGCTATTATCTTCAGCTTTGCTGATATGTTTCTTTTATTCAATAGCTGGAAACAATTCTCTTAAACTTTAGAACGGCCATCTAATTTATCCTAATCAAACTCACACAAAAATAAACCGTCAATAACTGTGCTAATGCTAAATTTCTATTTTGTCGTTTCAGAGCCCATAGACAGCACCAACCAGTATCTCCTAATATATATTGCCACAACCATATTCTCATACCGACTTGGTTGATATTGATAATTATTAGTATAAATTCTTTTGTTTCCCCTAGCCCTAAAATTTTAGCCTTCCCACTCAGTTTGCTTACTTTTTGATGCATGGAAACAGTTGGTGTCACAAGGCTAGCATATTTGTATTATCCTAAATCAGTTATGTTTGTGGCTTGTAGTGGTCTTATATTTTGGTTGTCCACTGACTGGTGATTGATTTAAATTTGATACCCGCTGAATCTGACATGCCATCAGAGTAGACTGATCCTCATTTGTTAATTCTACTCGATGTAATTCCAGCATCCTTCCCTGCATAAATAGTTTAGAATTTCTTGAGCTTTATATTTGAGAGAGGTCCTGATGTTAACTTGCACCATTTTTATTGCATGCTCGGTGTACTGATGCAATATTTTGCCCTGTTGGTATGCTCTTTTATTTGTCTTACAGTCTTACTAGGTTATTACATCAACTTAGCCGCTTTTGCGCTTGAGCTAGATAGTCTTCTGGTGTCAGCCTCTTTTGGTTCTGCAGTTTTCATGATTGCCAGTGTATAAAAAGAATCCATAATCTTTTTCTCTTGTTATATGTTTGTGATTACGGACGAAATGCATTATATATACAAAATGGAAAGAACCGTTCATTATATCTTGATCATCTTACTAATTTACTGATAAGTAAGCTTGCATTTGATATTTCTTCTCATATGTACTATGGATGGCAGGGGAGATTCAGGGGGCATATCAAATCAAAGTTACCACCAGTGCTTTGGCCCTACTGCTATCCACTAGGCATCCTGAACTAGCAAATATTAATGTCCATGGCCATCTAATTAAGTTTCATGACATATGTTAAAAGCTTGAATGTCGTTTTCGCTTGGATATGCTTACTGTTTAAATAACTCAATCTTTTTAATGTGAAGTCTGTGGCGGGGATAACCACTTCGCTGGAAGTGGCACTACAGTCCACTGATCTGGAGCAGATTTAGCTTTTGAGTTATTTAAACTAACTCAATATATTAGGCTCTTGAGTTATTTAAACTAGCTTTTGAGTTATTCCACTGATCTGGAACTTGCTCGGGGAACTTGATTGATTACATTAGCCCTTCTTGCCATCAATCTTAATTATATTAGAGTTCCTGAGTTCAAATCGAGGTTTCCTGTATTGCCAGGGGTTAATCCCCGATTAAAAAAGTTCCCCGTTCCCAGATAATGATAATAATCAACATAGATGGAGGTTTAGGCTCAGAACCATTTGTTTTGCAGGATAGTGACTGGGAAGAAATTCATGGAGACATGGAATCTCAAAAAGATGTGTTATCTTCTGCTGCTGCCACACCATTTGGCAGGTCCGCATATGAAGCTCATCTTGAAACAATGGCAAAAGCATTAGATGAGGTTTGGTTGAAATAACAATGAATTCTCTGGTCTTTCTGAAGTTCCATTTTCTTCTACACTACTAATTTGATCTTAATCATGAATTTGAAGAATCAAGACGATATCTATGAAAACGACACACTAAATGTTGCAGATCCCCTTAATGAGGTGATCCTTTTTTCCCTAAATTTCCTTACATGCTCAACACATTAAATTTATATAATGCGGATTCTAGCGCTTAATCTTGCAGATTAACTTAGCAAGTTATCTCGTGGACTTCTTTTTGAAGTTCTCTCAAAGTGACCGGCAACTTTTTGATCATCATTGTCAGGTTTGGTGTTTGTCAACTATCAAGCATTTTATAGTTTCTTCTTGTGAAGTTGGATATCGTAGTTGCTTGATCTCCTTCGGACAATAACTTAAAGACTGCAAAATGTTTTCCTCGAAATTGCAGAGTCTGACACAGGCCCAACAGAATGCTATTAAGATTGTTTTAAATCGATGAGGTTCGTATTCAAGGCATCGAGTGTGGGTCTTATTCTATTGCATAAACCTGACTGACCAATGATTTCCTTCTTTGAATAGTTGCCGTTGAGCGCTGAAGGCCCATCAGTTGAGCTTTAAACCTTGTTTGTTCTCAAATGCTATACATAAGTTGATATCGAAATTAGTATTTGTTTTTGCGAGGAACAGTTGATTGATTACGTTAGCCCTTCTTGCCATCAATCTTAATTATATATATATATATAAATATATAAAACAATTAAATTTTCATATCAGTCATAATTGTTAAAAGTTCTACAATTATATTTGATCTGGTTTCATATTTAGAAAATCTTGAAAAAATAATTATATTATAAATAGTTTTGGATAAATTTTTTTCAATGTACATCATTATCAGTAATCTATCTCTGAAGATTTTTTATTGTAGAATTGAAAATCAATAGAATGGTGTTAACGACAAATACAGTAATGAATAGACTATCTTCTTTTAAATTAAATCATTCTTATCCTAATTAACAATAGTTGATTCCTTACAACTTGAAAATCAAAGCAGAACCACATATTTATAATATAATTTACCAATTGAACTTTAAATTAAACGTCAAAAATTTCACAGAAAAATGTCTTTCAGATTATATTTAATGAAATACAATAATTTTTATTTATCTAGCATATAACATTATTCTTATTAATCCTAATAAATAAAATAACAAGATTTAAATTATATTTATGTGCAATATGACGATTTAATATGCTAAAATATCTTTTTTTTTAATAAAGAAAAAGATAAATTACAAAATTCAAATTAAAGGTGAATAAATATGTCTTTGTAGTTTTTAAAAGATACATTTAATCCACTTCAGATTTTTCTCCACTTAATTTCTAGAAATTAAAACTGCTGTTTTTTTTTCTTTGATCTCAAACCAAAAGTATTTATTTGTAATTTATCCCGAAAAATCATTTAAAAAAAATCTGAGTAGGTTTCAAAATACTACAACCGAGTTTAATTAGTTTGACGAGGTGATAAATTATGATTTATATTTTATTTGTATATTTACAATGCTAAGATCGACAACTTATTACAAGAAGAGCTGCTAATTGCCAAAGTGTTTTCCTATATATATATATATATATACAATCTGATCCAATAACAGATGCTTTGGATACAAGCTAGCTAGTTCAATCATAGATGATCCCTGAAAACTTAAACTGAGACATGCGTGCTATGAGAAAGGGGAAGAAGTTGAACTCTGAGAGCTAGCGCAGCCACCAGTTATCATGGTGGTTGGAGCTGAAACTGCCATAGTTAATCGTCAGCACTTGAACATCGGCAACTAGTTTAAGCGGCGTCAAGAAGGTGGTACGGCAAATGGGACAAGCTAGTGAAAGGCTGTAACCAAGCCACCTATCCAAGCAAACCTTATGAAACAAGTGATTGCAGCTCAACTCTCTCATCTCGTCATCTTCTTCAATATCGCACAGGCAAACAGCACAAGTTACTTCTTCTTGCTGGTCAATGGAGCGCTGCTGTTGCTGGTTGCTCTTGCATCTGACTATGCCAAGTTGTCGATCAGCAAGGCCTGGCAACTGCTGCTGCTGCTGATATTCCTGCATGTCGTGAATGTTAGGGAACAGGGTATACCTAAGCAACAAATTCCAGGCCAACTTCAAATAGTTTACAATCAACAGAATGAAAGACAACATGGTGGATTATGAGTACTCGATGGGCGAAATTATGGGTGGAATAAGAACTTGTTAAGGTGGGGACAGAAAAAGGAGAAAAATGGGTGCGAAACTGCAGATATAATGAACAATAATTTATGGGGGAATGGTTGATATTTATAGTCATAGAGTTGGATGAATGAGTGGTACAGTTGGGCACGTGTTATACATGCTCATTATTCTTTTTCCGAAAAAAAATCGGTTTAAAATTTCAATCATCTCAATTCGAGTTCAATTATTAATTTTTTACCTAATAATTATTAATTTTACATAAAATCAAATAATTGAAGTATGTAACATTATCTCTTATTTTTTTAATAACTTTTCTTTTCATATGATACATGAAATTAAATAATTCAACTTATTATTTTGTGAAGAATGTGATGTGACACTAATAACTATATCATTACAAATTTTATTAAAAAAATTAGTGTAAATAGCAAATCGTTTGATAGTTATTGATGATATGATAAAACTTTTGAAATATTTAAAAATTAAATTAAATTATTTGAACCGAATTAATTTATTTACACAATTTTGATTGATTAAACCAATTAGAATCTATTTATATTCACTCTATTCTATAACAATTTAGTAAAAACATCAAGAGATAATAAACATACGAGTATGTATTGGGGGATATGAGTGGTGATGTCAGGTAATATCATACAACCTATTTTGATTGTGATGGATCTGGAGATGTAGTTGGTTTAATTTTGTTGCAATATTATAAATTAACAAAACTAAGATATCTATGCTCGGGCAGAAATTAGTGCACTGATGGCACCAATGCTTAAACCATGGATAGATCAGTTCTCTATCTTGGAACATCCTGTACAGCCCGAAGATCCAGATGATTGGAGCATCAGAATGGAGGTTGGTATTATGCTTTGATCTCTATCTGCTGTCATGATTTACTCTTTGCTAATCACTCAGTTTCCCTCCCAGGTTTTATAGTGCTTGAATCAGTTTGTCCAGAATTTTCCTAGCTTCACCCGAGAGTGAATTTATGGAAGCTTTTTCATGTGAAAGTCGGATATCATGGTTGCTTAATCTTCTTCGGACAATAACTTCAAGACTGCAAAATATTTTCCTTGAAATTGCAGAGTCTGACACAGGCCCAACAGAATGCTATTAAGATTGCCAAAGTGTTTTCCTGTGCTATATATATATATATATATATATATATATTACAATCTGATCCAATAACAGATGCCTTGAATACAAGCTAGCTAATTCAATCATAGACGATTCCTGAAAACTTAAACTGAGACATGCGTGCTATGGGAAAGCGGAAGAAGTTGAACTCTGAGAGCTAGCGCAGCCACCAGTTATCGCGGTGGTTGGAGCTGAAACTGCAATAGTTAAACGTCAGCACTTGAACACCAGCAACTAGTTTAGCCGGCGTCAAGAAGGTGGTGCGGAAAATGGGACAAGCGAGTGAAAGGCTGTAACCAAGCCACCTATCCAAGCAAACCTTATGAAACAAGTGATTGCAGCTCAACTCTCTCATCTCGTCATCTTCTTCAATATCACACAGCCAAACAGCACAAGCTACTTCTTCTTGCTTGTCAATGGAGCGCTGCTGTTGCTGGTTGCTCTTGTATCTGACTATGCCAACTTGTCGATCAGCAAGGCCTGGCAACTGCTGCTGCTGCTGATATTCCTGCATGTCGTGAATGTTAGGGAACAAGGTATAGCTAAGCAACAAATTCCAGGCCAACTTCAAATAGTTTACAATCAACAGAATGTAAGACAACATGGTGGATTATGAGTACTCCATGGGCGAAATTATGGGGTGGAATAACAACTTGTTAAGGTGGAGACAAAAAAAAGGAGAAAAATGGGTGCCAAGCTGCAGATATGATGAACAATAATTCATGGGGGAATACTTGATATTTACAGTCATAATTATTATTTTTTCTCTGCAAAGGTCAAGTAACACTGTTTTTTATATGCGTAATGACTTTTCTTTTCTGGATTATATGTAAAATTGAAACATTTGATTCATTCTTTTTTTTTTTAAAAAAATGTGACATGACACATTATTAAAACAGTATAAATCTTACTAAAAAATTAATGTAAATAGCAAATCGTTAGCAGAAATTGATAACCTAAGAACACCCTTAAAAAAATTAAAAATTAAATTAAGTTAAATTAAATTAAATTATTTCAACCGAATTAATTTGTTTTATCGATTTTCATAGATTAAACTGATTAGAATCTATTTATATTCACTTTAATCGATAACAATTTAGTAAAAACTTCAAGAGATAATATACATATAAATATATCTAATAATTTTAAATATGAGACGGTAACACAATACAAAAAAGATATAAAAAAGATAATAAAGTGATGTAAGCTATAATTTAATAAAAAATTGTTTATGATATGATAATAGTTAAAAAATAAGTTTAACAGTCAAATATGCCTTTAAATTTTTTTGCACAAAACGAATATAAATTTTTAACATTTTATTGAATGAAAATTAATTTATAAACTTTTATTTTAATGTAAATAAATTTTCAATCATTCCAAATATACAATTAAATCTAAATATGTTAAATGACATTAACTTTTATTAGTATTATAAACGTGACATGTTATGTTGCAATCAATTAAATTATTTACGTCAATTTTCACGTAAAATGTCTAAACAATCGTTAGCGTCATTTAATTTATTTGAATTTAATTATATAATTTTAAAAAAATTAAAATTTATTTATATTAAAATAAAAATTTATAAATTGATTTTTATGGGTCAAAACGTTAAAGGTTTAATAAACGAGGGAACTCTAGACGGCAACTCTCGCATGGGCTCAATGCTGCGTGGTGGTTAAATACAGACATTTCTTTTCAAGATAAAATCGGTATGTTTAGACACAGTGGGAACCCACAAAGCTCCACCTTTTGCTGACAATGAAATACAATTTTTATTTGTTTTTCTCTGCATAGGTCAAGTAGAGAATTGATAAGTTTTCCATGGAAAAGAAACCACAGCCACTCGAGTCTCTCGATTGGATCCCGAAGAGCTTGATAAGATAGCTTTCCGCCACATTTGACGAATGTGAATGGAATTATTAGTTTTTCACTGTTTTCTCTACGAAGAAGTAGAAGATATCCCACATTTGTAAGGCAACTGACCCTTCAGATTTTGAAACAGTTCCTAAAATTGTCTTGTACCCCATGTGTATGCCCATGGTTTGTGGGATTAGGCTAGGCAGGTGAAAAGACAGAGACAAGGATCCTCTCACTGTCTGATAAGGGTCCATGTTCTTTGTTTCATTTGCATTTCCTTAGTTCCATCGAAAACAGTATCGGATGAGAAAGACTAATCGTGTCTTTCTTTCCAACCCCACTTGTTTTCCATGTGTTTGCATGATGCTATCAACATGATAGAGCATAGACATTGACCTATCTCATGATGCTAATGGTCACGAGATCAAGGGCCAGTTGAGATAAGCTTCAGAGCTACAATGGAATAAAGGAGGCATTGTTTTTCCTTCTCAAGGCAGAAAAAAAAAACCTTAATTTGTGTAGTATTTATATTATATAAAATTATATTTATATGTTATATAAATAAAAAAATTATTTTAAAATTTATGTCCACATAATAAGTACAATTTATATTTTAACTTTAATTGTATTTGATGGTGGTCGTGTCACCAGAATCTACGTGTGCAACTATCCGCCTGCCTGTCAAACCGAGAAAAAGCCACGTGGCAGATTGGCGACAGAGTAGCCACGTGGCACAGTTCCTAGCAGTGCGACAGAGTGTTCGATGCGATAGGAGTCTGTCGCCTTGCGATGTGCCGCACAGCAGGCGCGGCAGACCTCCATCGCCCATATCGCGGCATGGTCTCCCGCATTGCCCTCGCGGCAAAGGTCTCCCGCACAGCCTGCGATAGAGGTCTCCCGCACGACTGCGGTAGAGGTCTCCCGCACAGCCTGCGGCATAGTCTCCCGCACAGACTGCGGTAGAGGTCTCCCGCACTGTCTGCGGTAGAGGTCTCTCGTACAGCCTGCGATAGAGGTCATCCGCATTGCCCCCACTGTAGAGGTCTCCCGCACAGCATGCGGTAGAGGTCTCCCGCACACCTGCAGCAGAGGTCTTTCGCATAGTCTGCGGCAGAGGTCCATGAGCATTCTGCCTCCTGTCGACTCCCCCGCTAGCTGCTTGAACTCGAGGCGCGACAGAGTGCTCTATGACTCTGTCGCGGCCCAGACACGCGCCTGGGTCTCAGCTCGAACCGACCTGCAGAAACCTATAAATATCAGGTGAATTCTCAGAAACAGAGGAGGCAAAAAAAAAAAACAAAAGAACCAAAAAGAAGGGAAAAGCCTTAAACTCTCTGATTTAAACAATACATTCTCTTCTTCATATATTCACAACTCCGATTACTTACTTAATCATCGGAGTGCGCGTGCAGGGACAAATCCCTGCCCCCTCTGATTCCTGTTGTTTTTGCAGGATATACGAAGAACACGTGGAACAAATTGCATCGACGTCACCCTTTTGTCGTTAGTGCAATCAGACAACGTGAAAGGTATATTCTTGTTGCTGTTCATTCAGGCAACATCAATTGGCGCCGTCTGTGGGAAATCTGACAAAAAGTCAGGTTCTCTATTAAAATGGTGAGAACACGCTCTACAGCAGAGTTGACAGGAGGGCAGAATTCTGTGAGTCCCCCTGTCGGACCAGAGTAGAGACGAAGATGTAGTGAAAGGGGTGACAGAGAAGACTTGGTTTCTATAGAAGAATTTGAAACCCTGAAGCGCAAAAATGAGGAGACTACAACTGCATTGAAAGCTATGGTGAGCTTCTTTAGAGACGCTCTCCCCCAATTCAGCTTACCCCATGAAGTGCAGCGGTTAGTAGGGGAAAGCACACCTCGGCGGACCTACGAGAGAGGTCAGCCCTCTACTCCGGTAAACGCTGGACAAGAGGCAGGAACGCCAAATAATGCTACTGCAAGTCCAGCAAGACGGGGTTTCCCACGGATCACGGGAGACAGAGTTCGCCAGCAGCAAACGCGCAGCAGAGCTCACCCGTAGCTCCCTGGCGACAGTGTCCGCCAGCAGCTAACACACGGCAGAACTCACCCGCGGCTCTACAGCGGCAGAGTCCCCCTCTGTCCGATAGGCGACAGAGTTCACCAAATGTGCGGCAGAGTCCCCCCGCGACTCAACGGCGACAGAACTCTCCCAGGGACTACATCCGGCAGAGGTATCCCGCATCACGTACGCGACGGTGCTCTCCCGCCGCTAATATGCGACAGACTTCACTTCTGCCCGATGTGCGGCAGACTTCTCCTCTGGCCGCTAGGCGGCAGAGTTTCCCCGCAGCCCATAGGCGGCAGAGTTCCCCTACCTGCCATAGCTCATCTCCCGTAGAGTCAGAACATGATCTAGGAGCCTATAGGGCTGGGGAACAACGGAGACAGAGAGGTCAAGACCCACGAGAAGGTCTCGAAATTTCAAGTCCCGAAATGGGAGGTGCTGGAAGGGGTGTTTATCAGTCAGACTCTTCTAGACCCGAAGGGACAAGGCCATGCTCAGGATCGGAGGACGTGGAGAAGGTCGTCCAAAGGATCCTCGAGAAGAAAAAACTAGTGTCTCCAGATGACGGCCAAAGGAGGAGGATCCCATTCAGCCTGGAGATCATGAGCAAACCTTTGTTAAAGAAGTTCAAAATGCCTTCCATGGCCACTTACACTGGCAAAGCAGACCCCTATGACCACATACAGAGTTACGAGTCCCTCATGCTGCTGCATGGGTGGGAGGACGAAATTATGTGCAGGGCTTTTTCCCTCACATTGTCCGGGCACGCTCTAAAGTGGTTCAACGGGTTGAGCGAAGGTTCAATCTCCTCTTTTGACGAGTTGAGAAATGAATTCCTCAAAGTCTTCATGATCCACAGCCAGAGGAAGAAAGATGCTACCTACCTACTCACGCTTAAACAAGGGAATAAAGAACCCTTGAAAAGCTTTGTAGACCGCTTTCGAGATGCAACCTTGGAAGTGGAAGATCTACCGGTAAGCGTAGCCTTGGCTGCAATGCTGCAAGGGACGAGCTCCGAAAAGTTACAAGAATCCCTCTCTCTCGATCAACCGATGACAATTTTCGACCTCTTTGCCAGGGCTAACAAGTATGTAGCTCAAGAAGAAGTGATGAAAATGATACAGCCCAGGGAGGCAAAGGAAGGAAAGAAGAGAGAGAGAGATACACCCGAGAGAAGCTCCCCAAGACCCGTGAGAGTAGACAAAGCCCCTAGGCTCAGGTATGAAGGCTATACCAGGTTGAACGAGCCTCATACTGCGATACTGGCAGCTATCGAAGGGGCAGGATTATTGGAATTCCCCAAGAAGAAAATTGAAGATGTAGGACGAAACCCCGAAGCCTACTGTGAATTCCATTGTGCTCACGGTCACCCAACAGAGAGGTGCAGAGATTTAATGGACCAGTTGGAAAGACTGGCCAGAGAGGGGAAGATCAACCGCTTCCTGTGGAGAAGCGAGAGACCCCGTTATCCTCCGCGTGACCAAAGGAATGATCACCCGCGGACTGAGCCAAACGATGGTAACAGAAGAAATAGGCCCAGAAACGAAGTAATCAGGCGTATCCCCCGAGTCAATCCGCCAAACAACGAACCTACAGCCCCCGCAATAAATGTTATTGCAGGTGGGGAATCAGTAACGGGAAGCTCCTCTACTTCCCGCAAAAGTTACGTTGGCAAGCGTATCAGGTTAACGTTGTGATGGAAGAACAGGCGGATGAAGAACCCATCATGTTCACTCCGGCTGACAAAGGTGATATTGTCATGCCCCATGACGACCCCATGGTGATATCCACTGTAGTGGCCAAACACCCGGTGAGCAGGGTTCTGGTCGATAACGGGAGCTCAGTAAACCTAATCTATTGGAACTGCTTCGAAAAAATGAGCATATCCGAAGATAGGCTAAAGCCTGTTATGACGCCACTATACGGATTCACGGGCGAACGAGTGAAGGTTGTCGGGTCCATAGAGTTGCCTGTGACTCTCGGAGAACACCCGAAGAACGTGACCCGAAAAGTGTTGTTCATGGTGGTCAGGTCAACCTCCGCTGCCTACAACATGATTTTGTGCAGACCTGTGCTGAATGACATGAGGGCGGTGATATCCTCTTGCTATCTATTGATGAAGTTTTCCACTCCCAACGGAGTCGGGCAAGTACGAGGAAACCAAAGGAGTGCCCGTACTTGTTATCTCGCTTCCACTGCCAACAAGGTAGCACAGAGGAAAGAAACCTTATGCATAAATGATCCGCCCAAGCCTCAGCCTGTAGAAGAAACAGAGGCCGTTGAGCTGACAGAAGGGGATGAAGGGAAAAAGGCATTCATAGGGACTCAACTGGGCGAACGACTCAAAAATGAGATAGTCGAGTGCCTGAGAAGAAACTCGGATGTCTTCGCCTGGAGCCAGGCGGACATGCCCGAAATCAGTCCCGAAGTGATCTGCCAGGAGCTTAATGTCATACCCGGGCACAGACCTGTCAAACAGAAGAAGAGGAGTTTCACCCCGGAACGACAAAAAGCAATCACTGAAGAAGTGAGTAAACTCCTGGACGTCGGATTCATCCGAGAGGTCTACTACCCTGAGTGGTTGGCCAATGTAGTGATGGTAAAGAAATCTAGCGGGAAGTGGCGAATGTGTGTGGATTTCACCGATCTGAACAAAGCCTGCCCTAAAGATTCATACCCCCTACCTCGGATAGACAGACTGGTAGACGAAACATCCGGTTACGAATTCCTCAGTTTCTTGGATGTTTTCTCCGGGTATCACCAAATCATGCTTCACCCAGAAGACGAAGAAAAGACTTCCTTTATAACCGACGACGGAACCTATTGCTATCGGGTAATGCCGTTCGGTCTAAAGAACGCAGGAGCCACCTATCAACGAATGATGAGCAAAGTGTTCAAAGATCTTCTGAAAAATACCATGGAAGCCTACGTGGACGATATGATAATCAAGAGCCGCGTAGGAGAGTCTCATACTGATCAAATGTCCAGGGTATTCGAAGTATTGAGGAGATTCAACATGAAGCTAAACCCTGAAAAGTGCTCATTCGGGGTAAGATCAGGGAAGTTCTTAGGCTTCATGATCACTAACAGGGGCATTGAGGTAAATCCTGAGAAGGTACAGACGGTCATTGACATGAAACCCCCAACCACCGTAAGAGAGGTCCAGAGATTGATAGGCAAGATAGCAGCTCTGAATCGCTTCTTGTCAAAATCAGCAGAAAGGAGCCTGCCGTTCTTCAAAACTCTACGGGGGGGAAAGAACTTCGAATGGACGGAAGATTGTCAAAAAGCCTTTGAAGACCTCAAGGAATACTTGAAACAGTTGCCTTTATTAACAAGGCCCCTGGAAGGAGAACAACTCTATATGTATTTGGGAGTCGGTGATTTCGCCGTCAGTGCGGTGCTACTGAAGAAAGATGAAATGGTGCACCGTCCCATCTACTACGTGAGTAAAGTGTTATTAGATCCAGAGACTCGCTATCCGCTGGCCGAAAAGCTAGCATTAGCCCTTTTGATGGCCTTGCGAAAGTTGCGCCCGTATTTCCAAGCACACCCTATCACCGTCTTGACAGATCAACCGTTAAGACAGATCCTCCAGAAACCTGAACATTCAGGAAGGTTAGTGAAATGGGCAGTGGAGCTTGGGGGATATGAAATCACATTCCAACCACGGCAGGCTATCAAAGGTCAAGCTCTGGCCGACTTCATCGTAGAATGCACTATCCCAAGCGACAGCAGTGAAGGGGAGGCTCACCCATGGTTGCTGCATGTCGACGGGGTATCAAGTGCCAACGGAAGCGGAGCGGGTATAGTCCTGGTATCACCCAAAGGAAAATCCCTTGAATACTCCCTACGGTTCAGATTCCCCAGTTTGAACAACATAGCGGAGTATGAAGCTCTGATAGCAGGGATGATGTTAGCGAAGAAGCTACAGGTTCACCACTTGATAGAACACAGTGATTCTCAATTGGTGGTGAACCAATTCAGCGGAGAGTACGAGGTACGGGAACCGATGCTGGTCCCTTACTTGAAGAAAGTCCAACTTCTGGCCCAGACTTTCAAAAGCTTTCAGCTGATACAAATCAACCGGTCTGAAAATACACATGCTGATGCATTGTCTAAGTTAGCCTCTTCCACCGAAACACGAGGAAGGACAGTGAAGGTGGAGAGGCTCGAACGACCTAGTATTGAAGAGGTCGAAGTGTGTGACATTCAAGAGGGAGACGATTGTAGATCCCCATACAAACAGTATCTCACCGAAGGAACACTCCCCCAAAATAAGGACGATGCTCGTCACTTAAAAATACAAGGGGCGAAATTCACACTCATTAATGGAGAACTGTACTAAAGGGGATATTCGTCACCCTTATTGAAATGTCTAGGACCGGAACAAGCAAGCTACGCTTTAGTAGAAGTGCATGAAGGAATTTACGACGAACACTTAGGAGCGAGAGCTCTTGCTGCTAAAGTACTGCGATCGGGATTCTACTGGCCAACGTTGAAGAAAGATACGATGGACCAAACCCGCAGGTGTGACAAATGCTAGAGGTTTGCGCCTATCACAACAGCCCCAGTGACTCCCTCTCAAGGCACAGTACAGCCAATTCCTTTTGCACAATGGGGATTGGACATTCTTGGACCTTTCCCATTGGCCACGGGTCAAAGAAAGTTCCTATTAGTGGCTACCGATTACTTTACAAAGTGGATTGAAGCAGAGCCTTTAGCCACAATCACGGAAAAGAAAGTGGAGGCAATGGTGTGGAAAGACATTATCTGTCGATTCGAAATTCTCCGCATCTTAAATGCCGACCATGGAAAGCAATTTGATTGCAACGCCTTCCGTGAATTTTGTAAGAGCCTCAACATTCAGCTAAGGATCTCCTCAGTATCATATCCTCAAGCTAATGGACAGGCCGAGGTCAGTAATCGGACTATTCTTCATGGGCTGAAGACCAGGCTGGATAAAGCAAAAGGGGCATGGGTGGACGAATTGCCTAGTGTTCTATGGGTATATCGTACTACCAGTCGTGTGTCAACCAGAGAAACGCCATTCAGCCTGGTATATGGCGCAGAAGCACTGATCCCCGTGGAAATTGGAGCGTTATCACCAAGAGTGGTACCCTTAGTAGAGGAAGAAAATTCACGAGCTCTAAGGGAAGGCTTGGACCTACTCGACGAACATAGAGAAACCGCGACAATTCGATTGGCATCCTATCATCAGAGGGTGGCCAACTACTACAATAGTCGGGTGAGAGATAGGCCAATGTCTGAGGGAGATCTAGTGCTTAGAAAGTCGCAGATCACGAATGCCCTGAAGGAGAATGGGAAGTTCAGAGCCAACTGGGAAGGTCCCTACAGAATCAGATACAAGGTTGGACCTAACACCTGTGTCCTGGAAACTCTACAATGGAAGAAGATAGGGAAAACGTGGAATTCAAATCACCTAAAGCTGTATTTGAATTAAGCACCATATTTTCTTTCCCAAACATTATTATCGTTTGTTTATACCATCACAAGATATTATCATCAAATCATCACGCAGAATGTCATTTTATTATACATCTGCAACTTCTATGCATCTAAATCTTGTGACAGGTATTCAACCGAGCCGTAAGAGCCTGAGGCGCTATGCGTCACTGTGGCCAGGCGTAGTTCAGATGAGCCGTAAGAGCCTGAGGCGCTATGCGTCACTATGGCCAGGCGTAGTTCAGACGAGCCGTAAGAGCCTGAGGCGCTATGCGTCACTGTGGCCAGGCGTAGTTCAACCGAGCCGTAAGAGCCTGAGGCGCTATGCGTCACTGTGGCCAGGCGTATATTCAGACAAGCCGTAAGAGCCTGAGGCGCTATGCGTTACTGTGGCCAGGCGCGTACAATTAACCAAGCCGTAAGAGCCTGAGGCGCTATGCGTCACTGTGGCCAGGCGATAAAAATATCAAGGCTATAAAAACTAAAGACGCATACACGTCACAGTAATCAAGCCTTAAACAATTATACGTTCGCTCAAAAAATTCTTTCTGAAAGTTTACCTTTCCATCAAGAATTGGGGAGCATGCACGAATACATTCAAACGAATACATTCAAGCAAACGCGAATACATTCAAATGAATACATTCAAGCAAAATAAACAAACAGACAAAGAATGATAAATGATAAATAGAGAAGTAGTGCAATACAAAGCATGAACAAAAATCTCAATTTCATTTCATTCAAAAGTCATTACAAACAGATCTTTAACAGATCTTTACGATTACATTCAACAAAAGTACAAAGTTAAAATAAAAAACAACGAAGTACTTGAAAAGAAATACAAAAAACAAAAATAGCTATCTACTCTTCGGGAGGAAACTGGGGATCAGCTGCAGACGGACCATCACTTCCCAAGGACTGTTGACCCTCCTCGCCGTCTAAATCAATAAGAGCCTCGATAGGCTCGGGAGCACCGTCCAAATCCATGGGCTCCCAAGGACCAGTGAGGTTGGCGAGGTCATCTTGGGCGGTCCTCTTGAATAATTCGTCTGCAGGTTCGGCCTCAGGCTCATATTTAGTCCAGTCGGAGGCCTCAAATAGCATCGCCTCGTTGGTGTACTGGAGCTCGGGGAATTCCTCTCCTTCCCTATGTGCTTCTAACCAAGACCGGGCCAGGTAGAATCCGTACTTCACATAGGGGTTGGAGAAATCCTCCTTCCGTCTCAAGCAATCCTTGGAGAGACGGTACTCCTTCACGGCCTCGGCCCGTATGCTATTGATCTCCACTTGGGTCAGCGTAGGAGCAGCCTGACTTTCCAACTCGGCAACGCGCTGCTCGAGCTCCTGATTCCGAGCAAGTAAAGACCCGTAGTTGGATTGCATATAGTCTAGCTCAGAGTGGGCATCCCGAAGATCCTCTTGAAATCTGCTAGACCGAGCCGTCTCAACAATGAGATCCCCCTTGGCCTGGCTCAGGTCCTGGTGAACCTTAGTGAGCTGCTCCTCCAAGCTTCGAACTAAATCCGAAAGTTTGGACAAGTTGTTGACGGTGTTCTGTAACTCCATAACTTGGTCCTTCAACTCCCGGATTTCCCTATCGGCACGCTCCCGATAAGCCCGGTGCTGGGCATTGTTGGCCACAGTTCGTTGAGCCAGCTGCAAAGAAATGCAAAAAGTTAGATTCAAAGAATATGGCAAAAAGGAGTCAAACGAAGAAAAATTTGAAACTTACCTCAATGCCTCAACATCGGCTAAATCCTCCCCCTCCGGGTAGTTTCTGAATATCATTACCTCGTCCCGAGGAAGGATAGTGGACCAGCTTAACCGGTAGGCCACCCCAGGAGTGTCCAAAATGTCGTTGTCACGAACCCCGGGGTAGACTCGAAACTCGTGGCCCCTCATAATGTTTCCCCCATCCACGGGGTAGGACCTCTCATCAACAGGCCCTATCCTCGGAAGAATTGGCCTACTTCCCATCGAACCTTCGATGTACAAGCGCCTTCGATTCTTCCGCTGCGACGGAATGATATTGCATTCCGCACGCTCCTCGGAGAGGGATCGCCCGGAGGACCTGGAAGCCCCCCGTGAAGATGAGCCAACTCTCCCCCTATCCCGGGAGGGATCCCTTTGTTCTGTAGGAGGAGGAGGAACGGCTTATCTAGAAACAGGAGGGGTCCGAGCACGAGGTGGCTGAGAGGGGACCGGTGCCTCACTTGGGACATCGTCGGCCAAACGACGCCTCTTTTTGGTAGGAGCGCTGGAAGGACCAGCCTCAGAGACCTGGCGACCCAACGATCGTCGAAAATGACTCATATCTGCAAAAAAGAAAGAAAATACATCAATAGTAAAAAATTGATCAGAAACGATAAGCAGCGGGAAACAATGAAAGGTTACCTTCAGGAGAGTCTAAATGCTCCTGAAGGGACTCGATATTTATCGTGTCGTCATCCGGGAGCACCATGAAAGTGGAGCCGAACCCTTCCCAACCAGTCAGATCAGCTAAGGGTTCGCTGCCAGAACTTGATTCTACGTTGGTGCTCCCTATATCCTCTTGTGGCCTAGGTGCTTCAGGATTTAACTCGGGGGAAACCGAAGGCAGAGGACCTGACAAAGGAACAGAGGGTCCGGCAACAGGGACCGGACCCACACCCCAGCCAGCTAATATCAAATTTTCATTTGATATAAGGGTGTCGAGGCTAAGGGGATGAGGGACTAGCAGTTTGTTGACGTCAGAAGACAACTGCTCCCTAAGTGTGGCAACCCGGGGACCCTTGGAGATTTCACGCCTATTCTCCCAAAGAGTGAGAAAATCCAGACCCTCGGGCACTTCCACGACCAGCCATTCCGTCTCGAAACCATGAAGCTTGTTAGCCGGTTTCTCGAATAATCGGTTCTCAAAACCGGGCTGGTACACCCGCTGAAGCGAGTAAGGCACTAAGTCGGGGCTCCCTCGAAGCCTAAAGAATACTTCTAAAAGAGGAAGGGACGGAGGGACGCCCCTTAAATGGCAGTGCACGGTGAATGCTACCAATTGCATCCATGCATGAGGATGCAGTTGCCCCGGGGATACCCTGTGCGTCCTAAGGAAGGAAGCCCCGAAGTCGGATAATGGGAAGCGGAGTCCTAACTCCAAAGCTGCCCTAAAAACGATAGCCCCGTCGGACACACGACGTATGTCGCTCTCCTGAGGAGTTGGGAGCCTATAAGAGTATCCCTCGGGTAAAGGAAATCGAGATTCTAGGTCTTGGACGTCGGCTTCCTTTAAAGTCGACTTAACGCCTAGATCAATTTGTTTTCCTACACCATGGCCAGCCATTGTAGGAGTTCGTAAATCAAAAGAGTGAGACTACGGAGTATGAAATTACCTAAAATGAAGAAAAGGAGGAACTGGCGACAGAGTATGAAGAAGCTGCGACAGTGTTGCGACACAGTGATTTGTACGCGACAGAGTTGCGGCAGAGTACGGTGGAGTTGCGGCAGAGTTGCGAGAGAGTGTCCAGAGAAAATCGCGGCTGAGTGTCTTTTTGCGGGAGAACTCAATAGCGACAAGGACAGCAGGGGCCCAGTATATATAGCGGCTCGCCTGCGTCGACACACGCGCGGAGATCTGACCCGACCCGAGAAAAGTCCAGACCCAGATACTCTTTCGCAGGAAATATTCCTACCAAAGAGTGGGGAGCAATTGATGGTGGTCGTGTCACCAGAATCCACGTGTGCAACTATCCGCCTGCCACGTGTCAAACCGAGAAAAAGCCACGTGGCAGATTGGCGACAGAGTAGCCACGTGGCACAGTTTCTAGCAGTGCGACAGAGTGTTCGATGCGATAGGAGTCTGTCGCCTTGCGATGTGCCGCACAGCAGGCGCGGCAGACCTCCATCGCCCATATCGCGACATGGTCTCCCGCATTGCCCTCGCGGCAAAGGTCTCCCACACAGCCCGCGATAGAGGTCTCCCGCACAGACTGCGGTAGAGGTCTCCCGCACAGCCTGCGGCATAGTCTCCCGCACTGTCTGCGGTAGAGGTCTCTCGTACAGCCTGCGATAGAGGTCATCCGCATTGCCCCCACTGTAGAGGTCTCCCGCACAGCATGCGATAGAGGTCTCCCGCACACCTGCAGCAGAGGTCTTTCGCATAGTCTGCGGCAGAGGTCCATTAGCATTCTGCCGCCTGCCGACTCCCCCGCTAGCTGCTTGAACTCGAGGCGCGACAGAGTGCTCTATGACTCTGTCGCGGCCCAGACACGCGCCTGGGCCTCAGCTCGAACCGACCTGCAGAAACCTATAAATATCAGGTGAATTCTCAGAAACAGAGGAGGCCAAAAAAAAAAAAACAAAAGAACCAAAAAGAAGGGAAAAGCCTTAAACTCTCTGATTTAAGCAATACATTCTCTTCTTCATATATTCACAACTCCGATTACTTACTTAATCATCGGAGTGCGCGTTCAGGGACAAATCTCTGCCCCCTCTGATTCCTGTTGTTTTTGCAGGATATACGAAGAACACGTGGAACAAATTGCATCGACGTCACCCTTTTGTCGTTAGTACAATCAGACAACGTGAAAGGTATATTCTTGTTGCTGTTCATTCAGGCAATATCAGTATTTACATATAATTTTTATTAAATTTTAATTTATATTATATTACTTTTGGTATAAGATTTCAAGATCAACTCGAGGAAACTGGCAGTTACTGTTGGGTTTTTTTTTTTTAATTAATTATGAGTTTGCAGTTAGAGGAGGACAAACTGTTTCACCAGCCTCATCTGCTTTCTGCAGCTTTTAAACAGCACCCTTCTTTCTATTCAGCTGCTGCAAGATCCTCGTTTCCCTTCTTCACTGAGAGAACAGAAACTGTGAGAAAGAGATGAAGCATTAGGGTTTGGCCCTTTTTCTTGCTGTTTTGTTCAGCGAACGCCTTCTTACTGTTCATGCTGAAGCAGGGGATGACTTTGTCAGGACCAGAGGAGCTCACTTTGTGTTGAATGGCAACCCCTTACTATAAATCTTCCAGAGGAGGCGGCGCGGCAGAAAGTCAAACGAGCGTCAAGTCTACGCTTCATCGTGTCAGATTTATAATTTTATTATTATTTTTTAATTTTAATATAATGATCATTTCATTGATTTTCTTTAATTTTTTTTAATAAATTGCATTGCGAATTCCACTTCGTTCGCATTTGAAATTTTTGCATATGTTTAAACCTTTTCTCCCCTTTTAAAGCAAAGAAAGGGTATAAAACTTGGGAAATAGACTTGGAAAAGGCTTTTTGTTGAGAAGCAGAGATGAGCTTTATGAGATGAATGATGATTATAGATAATCGTCTAACCCGAACCCAAATCCGAAATGAACTTTGAATGTAACAAAAGAAATTCTAGGATAAATTAGATCAAAATACCATAGTAATTTGCATAAAGCTTCAGCTACTTGCATAATCAAACCAACATAGCACACATCCATGTCATGGCAAACCTTGTTTAGTTCATATAATATAAATTAGTTACCAAGTTGAAAAGAAATAATCGGAGGAGGCCATTTGCCAGAGAATAACGGCCACCTAGAACTAGCAGACAGCAACAGAGGATATACATCTTAAACTAACTTTATTTTTTGGAGGTCAAATTCACATGGCTATCCCTTGATCACATGCCTCAATGATCCCAAATGTGTTCTCACCACTGTAAGTCATGTAAAGGAAACCATCTTCATCCTTGTTTTCCTCGTATATGGCAGACATCATAGCAGCTGCACCAATATCGACGATAAACCATTTAATGAAAATGGTAAACACAGGAAATACAAGAAGAGGACTTTAGAGATCTAAAAGATTCATCTCACCAGTTGGCGGTAGAATGTTCTTCACAAAAATGAATATAGCCTTCTCAGGACTGAGCTTAATCCTCTTGCGCACAACATAGACAAATTGGCCAACAGTTAGATCAGCAGGAACCAGATATCTGCATTAATCCCAAACGAGAACCTTCAGTTTTGAATGAAGAAAAAGCGAAATACAGGAACGAATGGAGAAAAAATATTCAAAAATTAGAATCAGGTTCAACAGGAAAATATTGAAGCAATGATGATATTAAAGACACCATCTTATCCTAGAATTTGCTTCATTCTGCAAAATATGAAACAGTCACAGCATAATTGCATTGAATAATAACAGAAAATGGATATGATCATAAAAAATTACCTAACAAACATCATTAACATATTCATTTTACCTAGCTGCCATAACTAACAGCATACTTTAAATTTCCTGCTCTTCCGAGGGTAATATCAGGTACATTAGACTAGGCAAACATAAAACCTAGTATAAGAAAAGATTTGTTAGATCACATGGAACGCATACGAATCCATGCACCTAAAGAGATTGTTTCTATGATATCTTTCCTTCCTCAAAAACCGCAAGAAGAAATGGTTGACAACTCTTTCTTTAGCTAGGAAATCTTGATACACGTTAGTAAGAATAGACAGGATGAAAGGAATCAGCAACTCAAAAGTTTAGAGAACTCAATAACCAAAACCACAACCATAATAGAACAAAAAGAAAACAAATTTGGATAGTCAGCAACAGAAACTACTGGAAGAGATCACTTACATTTCAAAGCATAATTTAACTAATATTCAATAGCAACATTACTTCACATATTTTGAACGGCTAGAAATATAACACATATCAATGAAATTCAAATGCATAATACAAGCAAATTAAAATCAACAACGCAGAGAGTTCTTAAGAAAAACAAAACAATAACTCACTTTTTCTTATCAATATCAGGCACATCACTCTTCTCTGCCCTTTCAACGATCACCTACACCAAACAATAAAACCCAATGTTACATTTCAATCATATAAGAAAACAAAACATAAGTTGCATCAAAAGACAAAGCAACCAAAGATTACATACCGGGATTCTGTCCGGATATTTGTCCCTAATGCGAGCAGCTTCAGCCTGCCTCCTTTCTGGCACCAAAAAGAACACTTTCATATCACAAAATACAACATCATCATTCTCCCTTTTTTCTAAACCCTAATTACTAATTGTTCTTTTCTCTAAATTGGGCGTTCAGAATTGTTTCTATTCCAGGAAAAGCTACAGCAATATAAAAACAGAGAATTGCAACCAAAAGAGAAAAGACCCAGATAAAAGAAGGAAAATTTCAAGGATTGAAGTCGATCAATTATGGAAAATATAAAAGTTAGGGTTTCAAAAGATCAACAAAAATTGCGTATGATATTAAAATATTTAAAGCAGGAAAAGACGAACCTAGGGGGTGTTCCAACTTAAAGGAGCTTTTAGCCATAGCGACAAAGTCTGCAAGACTGCAACGAAAAAGAAAAGGATTTGGGTCTAACTCAATCTGGAGGCGGAAGTAGAAGTAGCAATTCCTTTTTTTCAGACTTTCGTTGGTTATTGAAGAAGACACGTGCTGAGCCGGCTATGACTATGTCAAAACCCAACCATGCTTGAATTTTGGAAACAAGTGTTACTATTAAGATCGGCTTCCAATCTCACTTCTAGATTTTGGATCCACCATGATCGAGTTGAAGCTCAATTTCTAAAAGGAGACTTTCCATTGGTAAGGGAGAAAAAAAAAGGTAACCCACTCATTCTCTTGACACAAGTGAAAGACCACTAACAACACACCACGTGTAGGGTTTCAAGATGGGAATGATTATGGAGGAAGTGTTTAGTGTTAAAGACAATTTGTGTGGCGAGCAAGATGGATTAAAGGTAAATTCGGACGGTGGGAATAATTTTGATAAAATTAAAAAAAATAAAAGATATTTAAAGATATATTTTTAAGAAAATAATAAAAAATAAAAAATATGGAATTATAAAAGTATAGGTTATTTTTATCTTTTAACTTGTTAATCACACTTTAATTATAATTAAAGAGTTGTCAAACTAAACTTAAAACAAAATTTAAACTTACATTATAGTCCTTTTCAAGTCAAGATTATTTTAAATAGGAAATACTATTAATTGTAATTAATTTTAAAAAATTAAAAATGATGATAATAATAAAATTGATGTTAAATATTTTTTTAGTTAATCGAAAGTATAATAATAAGATAAATGATTATTAAAAATATTATATTAAAATTTTAAAAAATAAAATCAAAATTAAAATTACGACATACGAATTCGGTGGGTTCTAAACCCACCTTTAAACCCAAATATTAGTTGTTGGAATTATGGATAGAATTCAGCTGTTCTTTGTGTTTTTTTTTTTTTTTCCTAGTTTTCCTGATAAACAATGCTTAGATTAATGTCCTTTTCATGTCAAGTTATGAAACAATGTGCATCAAGCAGGTCAGCTTGATGCTATCTTTAAACTTATGCCAGTGATCTGTATATTTCATGAACGAAGAAAAATGTTAAAATGTTCGACAATTACTTCAAGAAAATGCATTGGTCGGAAAGTTATTATACCAAACCGAACCTACAAATTGCCCTCGTGGGAAGGTAATGCTATAGGATACCGAAAGACTCCACTGGAGGGTTGTTGTCATGCTTACGATTCATTCATTATCATCTGATAATTTTGAACACAATATAATTATATATAATAAATATAATATAAATTAAAATTTAATAAACTAAAAAAAATTCATATTTTATATGTTGATATAAATTTTGATATAATTTTTTTTTTATAAGACATGAATACAAAAAATATATATATTCAAATTATCAATCTAAACAAAAGCAACATCTCTTTCCTTCTTTGAATTATCATGTCACACTAAGCTACATTCAAAGCTCCAAATTTGAGTCCGTGACAGTCAGCTTCTTGATGATTCTTTCTAGTGTTTGCTCCCTATTAATAACCCAACCTCTCTTTTGTCGCTAAGTAGTTGGAGAACTTGAATGCAATGCAACTTCTCTATGCTTGCCACTGTTTTGGCTGTTGAGGAGAGGGAATCTTCTTAATAAGAGCATCTTTTCTCTCACTTTTTCTCCATGTAAATACATCCACATTGCCTCCCTCTTCTCTCCATTGATCTCTCCTTTACAAACATTTGCATGCCTACCTTTTCGTTTTTTACAGAGATTTATAGTATTAGTACTGGTTTGGAGTTTGAAAGTGTTTCGTTTCTTCTTGCTGGTTTTTCTTGGTTAATTCTCTCATATATATAAATATATATATATATATATATGTATGTTATGGAATGGTTAAATCACATGTAAGAAAAAATATCAATTTTAACGAGATATTGATCCGGTTCAATAAAAAAGTAGAGTTTTCAAATGAACATTGAGACTGCTTTTTGATTGAACCGTGCCAATATCACGTTCCACTTGAACTCAACCCTTTTTTAACTTTTTGTAGTATTGCATTTCTCTTTCTTTTCAAGGAATCCATGACACGTTTCATGTCATTTTTGTGATTCTTATGTTTATTTTTATCATTTCTTTCATTTTGTTTTTCACCCATGTTACAATAAAAACGCAATTCAAATGACAAAGTTCTCACATTATAGGATCTGAAAAAAATTATATGTACGTAATTTTTTTTTATTAACACAAAAAGTTGTTTCCGTTTAAGAACATGAATTTCAACTCGCAAAAGAGTAATTTTTATGATTGCATCAAGATTCTTCTGTTACCCATATCATGGTGTTTCAAAAAAAAAAAAATCCAACCAATGGATCTTTAATTTACCACTATTTTCTGTTTTTTTTCATGATTATAGTTGCTTAAGCTACAATAAATTGATGTTGGCTAATGATTGACTGTTGATTTTAATGATCAGGTTTTCATAGTCCTAATATTTTCTTGCTACTTGATTGTCATTCCCTTGTCGCAGTTTCCTTTATGAAGGAGATATGTCAGTGCTTTGATGCATAGTTCTTTTCTTTAACATCAGTTCTTCAGACACCATTGAATTGTTTGGGTGGTACACATGTTTTCTTTCCGCAATCTACTTATTATTTCCTCAGGGATTCCTGTACCCTTATTGTCGCTTCAAGGCTCACCATCTTTTATAAGAACCATTCTCTCATAAAATCTTGTTTTGTTCTCAAGTTAATCAAATCTTTGAAGGGTAACCATCAATCCAATTTCAAACATAGTAGATGTATTAACAAGACAAGAAACACGATTGGGAATATTGAGAATGTTTCTCATAGTTGCAGATGAATGATTAAGGATGCGAAATGGGAACAAAAATATTTTCTATTTATTATGAGGTTTATGGAAATGTAACTTACAAATTGGCCCTCAAGCCTGAAAGAATGTATGGTAGGTGACAGCCGCTTCCTTACCGGGCTGCAATAGTGACACTTTCCTTCTATTAAAATAGTAAACGCCCCCATTTCAATGCTCTCACTCTCTATTTCTCTCCTGTGACGTAACGTTTTCTATACTCATGAAACTACAGACAAAGATTTGCAGGTCTCCTGCTCGGGTCGCCCTAGCTTATTATCCTCCTGAGTTAGGAAGAACATGAAGCTGCCTATTAGAAAGTAGCACTCCACAGAGCATTCTCACCTTCCCCACACCGCCGGTGAACCTCTTTAATCCTATCTGCAGACCTGCAAATTCCACTGCAGGTCCAATCAAAGGAAGCAACACAGATATTCCCAGCTTGGGCCTTCCACTCACAATCTGCAGTTAGAACACATTCATTAGACCAAACTGGTTTCTTAGTTCGTATCAAGAAATGGAAAATGCAATAAGACTACAAGAGTACCATCTCAAGAATGAATACCAGAGAGCAATTTCACTTCTACCGAAAGGTTTATATTTGTTTCTTTTCTTTCTGGAGATCTAAACAGCACTAACATGGAGTATGAACACCTTAACACTCACTATGACCTTTCAAAGAGCTGCTAAAATATATGATTTTGATTTATGAGAAATATGGAAATCAACATGAGCAAAGGGAAGATGTTAAATAGATTTCAGTTTATCGTACAATGCTCAAGGCGTCTCAACAGGAGATTCGATGTATAATAATACTTTGGTTGAACAAATCACATCAATATCATGCGTGATACCTTTCGGATACGAAATGACACTAATATTGTGTACACACAACCATTTGGTCACTTCAGCTTTTCGGTGTTTAGTAAATTTCACAAGGTTTTAGAATTGATACGAAAATGACTCACTGCCAGATTGTCTATGACATGTGAACCAATAATATCACCAATAGTAACTATCGTTCAAGTTAGATTTTACATTATCTTCTTATATGCAAACTATTATAATTCTAAAATATTTGGGAGCATTTAAGATTTTACCAGGTGGAGTGCCACAACATAGTCTCCGATCATCAATATGCTCCACATCGAGTCCGATAAACCACGATCCCAGTGAAACATCCTCATTAGCATACTTGTGCAGAACATACCTGGCATAATCATGCATGCATATAATCATCATTAGTACAAAAATGACAACACTAAGGGGCAGATCTTCATGTTCACGCATAAGCTTCGGCTATTGGATCTCACTGATTTATTGATATATATGAGGCCAAATCTTTTGAAATGGCATACAACTGTCCAGTAGCATGACGGAAATATTTGCTTCCGGGCTCCCCAAATTTCCAGTGCTCAGGTTCATGGTATCTAACTCCCCTGCTCCACAACACAACAATTACGAATACCGAAATACTTTCTCAAAACTCTCTTGCAGTAGGAAAAAGAAAAAGAAGAAATATGTAGATAACTGGCTCACTTTTGCGAGAGGACTGGACCGGATTTCATGCACCCAATGTACACACGTGGTTTCTTTCGGTGTCTAACTAGAGTTTCTCCGAGTGTTGCTGCAGCAAGTTTACAGGAGATCATTGTTAACTGCAACAGGCATCATAATTCTCACAGGGAACATAAAAAATAAACAAAACTTACCTATATTTACATGGACATCATCATCAACTTTGACATAAAAGTCCGCATCCCATAAAGCTACAGCAGTAGCGAAATATATCTTAGTTTTTGCAGACAATTCAAGGTACCCTTCAACATGGTCCTGCTCACATGTAAAACATGTTGCTCAGTAAACTTATATATTCTTTTCTCGGAGTAAATAGTAATGGAATGTTCTTAAAGAAGCAAGCATATCTATAGCAGAATAGCCTATTCGAGAAAGATTAACAGTGGCTAAAATAGCCCACCAGCCTCAAGAAGTCTCCATGCTTCTTGTCCTCAGCTTCAATTGCTCGGTCCAAAATACCACCTGTCGTCACACTGGATAGTAGAGAAAATGATTAAATGAAGACATTAAGTTCTTAAATTCGTAATTTAGGATTATTATAGCTGTCAGTTTCCACCCTTACATTGTCACTGTCATGCATTATATATAAGATTTCAGAAACACAGACTTAAAAACTTTTCGAATCAAAAATCTATAAAAGTAAATTTTATTGCTTAAAGCACAAATTAGAGTGTCTACCAAGGAGACTACAAGAAAAAGAATAAAGGGAACATCAGGATTCAGGACATCCTGTGGATGAGGGCCTAAGAACAAAGATTCAAAGGCAATAATGAATGAAATTGAGATAATAACCTAAGAACAGCAGAAAATGTAATTCTTCCTATACGAGGGCTGCAAGTTCACAATTAAGTACTTGTGAGGAGGATCATCATGTCAAAATAAAATGGAAGGAGAATGAACCCTCACCTATGACCAATAACAAAGCGAACGATAATGCCTTTTTCATCCTCCAATTTCTTCCTCTTTTCACCTATTTTCCATTAGTTTTAGGAAGGAAAAACAAAAATAAATTTAATTCAGCAATGCCAATGGCATGGGAACATTGGGAAAGCGGCTGATGCCTGTTAAGGGAATAAGGTAAGGAAAGCAAGGACCAGAAAGAATCGATTCAAGAACCTTGTGGCATCCATGTAGCACGAACCGAGTCTCTTCTTTTTCTGCTGCTAAAAGCAGTATTAATTCCTATAACCATCAGATACTTTCTCTTCCTAGACGATTCGGCTCTACTCACATCTGTTGATATTGGAGAACCACTGAGTAAGGATTCTTGTGCAGACCTTGCAGCAGCTAGTTCCATCTCTAAGTTGGAAATAGTTTTATCCAATGTCCTACATCGAAAACAACATGGTAAGCTTGTTGATCAGGCCAATTTAAAATCAAACCAAGCATAAGACAAAAGGAACGCTTACTGTATAGCATGGTGAGTCTTAAAAACCTCGCCAATGATGTCCTTAGACACATGCTTTTCTTCTTTCTGTTACAAAACAAAGGAACCCAATAAGCTTAAAAACTGCAAAACTTCAGCTGATTAATGAAAGTCGGTTAATACAATGTAATTAAGATACTCACAGCTTTCAGATTACAACCCTCTGAAATTAGCTTTAATTTTTCAGCTTCTACTGCAGTTGTCCTCATGATACCTTTAGATTCAGGAACATTGCCCATCCTGTTACCAATTTTATACATTAATAAGCCATCATATGTTACCTCAATAACATCTACAAGCATACAACCATTTCATAAACAAATGAAACCAAGTTACTGGCTGTAAAATTTAAATCAATCAACCAAAAATTTATAAATTCTTCTGCACAATGATTTCCATACATGTAATTGTACATTAAAAGCCGCACAATTAGATAGAAGCATTAAAAATGGAAACATTTAAGAGGTTTAATGCCCCTACAATCTCATTCAAAGAGTTCCAGTTACAACTACCAGAACCAGATGTTAAACCAATATCACAGCTATGAATACCATGTGTCAGAGTAGTTCCTGCCATGAAATTTTGAAATGGCAAGAATGCTAATTATGGATGCAGATTTCACTGGCCCATGGTTAACAAGAGTGCAATGTTTTTTATTTCAAATTTATAAATAAAAATAGCAACCTGGAAAAGCTGAACCTCTGTATCAACATAAAAATTAATAATTCACTGGTCAAAAAAAAAAAAAACCAAAATTTTGATATCTCAAAGACTTAATATCACTTAATATCTCAAAGACTTAATATATATATATATATATATATAAAGAAAACCAAAAAAAAAAAAAGGTAGATCCATTTTGCCTTGATAGGCAGAAATTAATGAAATTCAAAAATAAACACAAACTTGAATAACACTAATAACCATAAAATACTTAATAATTCAAAACAACCCCTCCTTAGAAATTTTTTTAAAAAAATCTAATGCCAAAGCAAACTGGCATGGCTTCACCATTGAAATAAAGCAAAATTTGGCTAAATATAGATCTTAAAACGAGAAAAATTTTGGTTTGAAGAAATCAAAAGCCAAAAGTTATGAGCTTTGAGAATTCAATAAAGCAGAAAAACAAAAGAACAGAAAAGAAAATGGATACCTATTGGTGAAGAGCATTCCAGCACAGAAGCAGCCCAAGCAAAGAAGAAAAGTCCATTTCTTTGATACAAAACTTCTGGTGGACTGCTCTCCTTTACTTTTAAAAGAAGACATATTTTTGAAACTTCCAATCTCAATTCCCTTTTGATTCTCCACCACTAGCTATGACAAAAGGGAAAACCCATATGTAAAAAAGGAAGCTTGAGCAAAATCAAAGTAGCCCAGTTTCAGAAAATGACTCCCCAAGAATTCCAAAACTTGAGAAGAAGCAAAAGAAGAGAAAGAAAGAAAAACAGAGTCCTCTGTTTTTCTTGGCCTGTTATTTTGTTCCTTCTTTTTTTCTTCTTTCTTGATGGTTTGCTTGGTTTCTTCTCTTCTATAGATTCTCTCCCTCAAAATCTCAACTTTGCAGGCAAGGGACGTTGAACAGAGGAGAGAGACGACCCACTCCTAACCGCTTTTCTCTTCTTCCTCTTTCACCAAATTTACCAAACCATCCTTTGTTTGATTTTCTTTATTTATTGAGCACTACAATCTATTATTTTCTTAATCCAATATTATAAGCTTCTTTTGTTAATAACTTCTACTATTGACTTCGGCTCTAGAGTCTAGAGTGAAAAGTCTTCCCAGTATTCTGACACTTATGCCCTTATTCCACTTTGGGTTATTTTTACGCAAATAATAAAATAAAAAAAAGTCAACAATTTATTAATAAAACTGTCAAAACAAATGGTTATAAAATTTAAATTTACATTTAAATAATATTAATTTTATTTTTTGATTTAAAAAAATTATATAAATTTTTAATGAATTTTTTGCATATTTGAAATAGCTAGATATTGAATTTTAATCACTCACTTTGTTAATAAACAAAATCCAAAGAAATTGATTAAAAATTTTCATACATAGGGTTTCCACTTATAAAAATTTTGAATTTTTATGATATAATTATGAGAACTTATGCAAGATTAGTTATTACATTAACCCATCTTTCTTTGAGTAGACATGAAAGAATGACAATGGAACAATCATTACTTATTGGACAAATTATGGATTAGATCAAGAAAATAATAAGTTATAATTACCGGGTGGACTTATGTATTTTCCAATATTAACAAGATATATAGAAGCTTTTTCTGTTACAAGGAAAAAAAAAATAGAAACCCTTTGAAAAATTATTAGGCTTATGAAAATCTTGTAATCAAATGGTTCACAATGTTGATTCTGTTAATCCAAAATATAGAAAATAGTAATAGTATACTTTATTTATTTTTTTTATTTAGTATAAAAAGCAAAACAGAACTGAAAAAAAAACTAAGTAATAGTTCATTAATTGATTTTTTTTTATTGTTATTAATTAGTTACAACAATGAGGAATTATTAACGTCTTTGTCTTAATTTTTGTGTCATGTGTTACTAAAAATTTTATAAAAAAAATAATGATTAGAGGGACACAATGTTTTTTTCTGCGTAAGCACTCTGATATTTAAGTCAGACAGAGAATTTGACAGAGTTTCTATTAAGACTTCGGTTTTTGAGTTATACTCATACCTGACCCCTATTTATAAGGATTTATTTTGTCAATAATTACGTATATATTCTTGAACTAAATATTTGTTTTTGTCTTATTTATATCTTCCATTATATTATTTTCAAAACAGTAAACTCGATCTCCCACTTATTTTCTTCGTACGTTACGTGACGCATTTTTCGTACGACACGTAACACATTCTTCATACACCACGCGACGTACTTTATTATTTATTATTTTATTTTTTTCTCCTTTCATCATGCACAACACTTATAAATGCCATTATTTAAGCATAATAATTGTAACTATGAAAAACCCATTATACTAGTTTTTATTCTGTTACATTTACATCAAAATGACAACTATAAGCTATTTGAAAAGGACTCTTTGGTAATTTAATTATGTTTTGCCATGTTAGGATAGTAACCCATGCATTTTTAATTTGGAAAAAATATTTTTTTATCCATAAAATTTTTAAATTTGATAACCGGATTAATAAAACGATTTATACTTTTAAAATATATTAAAAATAAAAATTAATTAAAAGATTATCGTAGTGCTATAATTCTATCAGATAATTTTTTTTTAAAAAAAATACATGTGATTTCCAGCATTACACGTAAAGGCATAATATTTTAAGATCTCAAAACAGTCAATTTTTTTTGTCTTTTAGTTGATTATTATGAAAGAAATCAAATGCAAGAAGAAAAGGGGTGAAAAGGTCAAATTTTAAATCAAATTTTTTATCAGTAGCAGTAACTTCTTTTGTATTTCAAAAAGATATCCGATTGTTAAATTTTGGAAGTTTTTTAATTTGAAATTGAGATAAAAAGGAATAAAAATCATAAAAATTTAATATCTTTTAGTAAGATCTTATGAATTTTTATATGTATAAAAAAATTAAAAAATATAAGATTTGGGTCTACGAGTTTAATGTAGTATATATTTCAGCAAATATAAATAAATATAAAATTCATTTTTTTAAATATCAATTTAACCCAAATTTATGAATATCTAATTTTTTTAATAAAAGTTATGTATAAATCGTTAAATCAAATTTCGGGTATAAATTAATATTTTTCTTAAGTTTATTAAATTAAAAAATTTAATATTTAATTTAAATAATTTATTCAATTTTTTAAGAGATAATCCTTTGTAAATTATTTTTTTATCATTTTCCCCTAAACCTTGATTTTTCTTTTTATTTTTTTTTAAAAGAAAGATTAATACAAGAATTAAGGTTTAGGTTCCCTTAACATGAGATTAACCAATAAGCAATCTCATTAATTCAGAGCCAAAAAAGGCCATAAGCTTAGAGTGAGAATGGGATAATTCTAAATGACAGTCAAGTACACGTGAGAAGAGGTAACATTCCGCAACGTGGCAAAAAACAATTGGATAAAGCACTTCATTAGATCTTGCGCCTGTCCATTAATCATGTGACACAAGCATTTTATGTCACGTGGATGCTGCAAAAGAATGCAGAGGCCAACGGGGGTGGGCGGATGGCAGAGGCCAGAGGGTCCCACCTCACGAGAAAATCTGACACGTGTTATGATGCGGTTAACCTGATCTTAACTTGATGTTCCTTTCACCTATAAACTTTCACCCACTAAAAAGGGACATATGCCATTCGGCAGGGTGGTGACCGTTCTAGATGGGGACATCTCCTTTTGTTTAGGGTAAAAGAGGATTCTTTGGAGATGTGATTAAAATTTAAATATTATTTATAAAATATATAAATTTAAAATTTCATGATTTTTTTATTAATTTAGTAAAAAAAATTTAGTTCAATTGGTAAAAATTATTTTTTATAATTCTAAAATTATAAATTTAAGTGAAAAAAAAAGAAGATTGTTATTTTTTTCAGACCTAATAATGTGAAATTTTTGTGAATTAAATTATTATTTTTAGATGATTTATAAGTTTGAAAAAACTATCAATAACAGTTTAATAAATTTGTATATTCTAATAGTTGGTTGATAAATTGATATGATTTTAAAAATATTTTTTTTTATTTTTAAATTTTTATTAAAAAAAAAGGAGATTCTTTGCGGGCAATTTTGTCATAAAAGTTTTTACTAATATATATTTTTGGGAGGGATGTTTATTTAAGCATGTGCTTAGAACATGCGCCTTGGATTTGAGGTTAAATAAAATGAAAAAAAAATTAAACTTCAATAAACATTGATTAGTAAATGGTAGTTACGTTTAAATAAATTCTAATATAAAAACAATACTTAGGATTATACCCTTTTGAGAGTCGTGTTATTGGTCGGTGCACTTCATTAACAAAGAAATGAAAATATTAATTTTAGTTTAAACTATATAACATTTAAGTTGTATCAAGCTTTGTTGTGGATTTCGAAATATACTATGTTTCTTTGTACCAGTTTAATATAAATGCCTTTGGGATGTAGGTTTTAATCCATGTTAATGTATTAGCGTTGATAATCTAAGCTCACATGGGCTGCTACAACTACTATATATATATATATATATATATATATATATATATATATATATATATATATATAATGGAAATTTTTGCTACGAGAGAAAATTGGAAGAGAAAATACGGAAATTGAAACTCGAATGTAAAAATTGTACAATTTTTATATTTAAAAAATAAAAATACAATCATTCGAATTAATATTTATTGTTCAAATTATATGCTTTAGTTTAATTTGAAGTTAATTTGATTAAAAAATTAGTTGTATATGTTTTAATAATGTGGGAAGAATTATTACTTTATACATAAAACTATGGATATTTTGTAATCAAAATTACTACTATAACTTAATAGCAATGATGGATTAAGTTTCACTTATTCTTTTTTTGGAAGAGTATAGTGAGTCCGACCACTTAGGTAAAAGTTGTTATGATTTGAGTTTTTTGTAAGTGCTCTATATGGAACTATTTAAAAATTTTGTCATTTTATCCAAAAATTATATAATATTTCTTAAAAAGTTTGTTATTTTACTAAAACTACACTACAATTACTATTACTTTTCTCTTTAATATGTAACTTTCTAATATTTCCCATCATTTTTCACTACCAATAATAAATATTTAATTTTCAATTTTTTTTTAATTTTACTTAACTATATGGCGATTTGAGATCTTAGTAGAAATGAAAATTTATAGATAAGTATGAAGAAATAAAAGACATATATACATGCTCGAATATTAATTGAAATGATATATCTTCACTTCTAAATTATAAAAATTTTACAGATTTAAAATTCATTCAAATTTTTCAGAATGTATCAGGTTCGACAAATTTTTGTTTATTAATTCTTGGTTTAGGACTGATATTTTATTTATTTGGGTTGGATTTCTTTAGGCCCCTACTACTTGTCATTGGTGTCAAAATCTCAAAATCAAGTTTAATGAATTTAAGTACAGTGATTAAGAAGCGTGATTTAGTCATATTTCGCATAAAAAAAAAGCCAACAAACATTTTGTTTTTATTTAAACCTGGTTTCTTCTTTTCAATAACAAGTGAAAATGGAGAACCATCATTGTCAACAAATACCATCAAATGTCCCAATAATAGGCTGAATATAAGGCATGCACATGATGTCTGCATAAACACATGCATATGTAAAAGTAACAGTCCATCATGGTTCCAGTAAGATGGACTGTTAGCTCGTAACCATCCAGAAGTGATTTGAGCGATGGAAAGTTCACGGAGGTTGCGTTAATGGAAACAGGTTAAAGGAAGTCTACAAGATAAGTCACTTTTATCGGTAAGAAGACCATTAAAGTGCCGGATTTGTCATTGCCGGCAGTTTGTTGACCGTCGACTAGGTGAATGCCTAATGAAATTAAATCACTAGTGTTGGAATGGCATTTGTTAAGCTATGGTTAGCTCTAATGCTATCGCGTAACGGCAAATAATACATATAAAAGATTGATTTTATCTAGATTAGAAATTTAAAATTAAAACAGCTAATTATAATTACAATCTAATCCAAGATTAGTTCAAGATAATCTCATTGACTTGGTCTTGTCAGTGTCGTAGCAGCTGTTGCATGGTTATCTGCTACATTGTTTCCCTTTGTGGTAACGTGTTAAATGATCAGAATCCCAAAACAAGAAGAGAGAAACAATGTTATTCTGAGTAAATAATACAAATTCTAAATATATTTGAGTTTACTGCAAGACTAGACGGTTCAGCCATTGAGTCAAAAGGCGTAGGTAAATTAGGTCCCAAACTCATTATGCAGACAGTTGATGGATGACATTTCGAAGTGTTTCAAGTTATTGCAGATTGGGATCTGAAAGAAAACATGAATAGGAACTGTTGTTAGGTGCTTTGCTTGCAATAGGAGTCCCTGTCGCTTTACAGCGCTACCTTGTTTCACTGCTTAAGCAATCCCCTCCTCCCAAAGCTGCCATTGCACCAGACTCTCCTGTTAGTTGGTGCTGCTGCTTTTTCATCCAAAAAAGTGAGAAACCCTGAAACTCATACCATTTCATTTCTCAATTGGCTATAGCTAATTGGACTAATTGGCTTACCCACACTTAACGTACCATTTGGATCCGAAAGTATTATGATTTTGTTTCACAAAAAATATTTTACAAAATGAATTTAAACTTTTATATATATAACATAATAAATTCTCATAATATTTCGATATGAGATTGAAATGTAACATATTATTTTTCTAATTTCAATATGAGATTGGAATGTTACACATTATTTTTCTAAACATAAATGTTTAAGAGGAAAAATCAAAAGGAAGAAGATGAATTTTTTTTTTCAATTTAGTGATTAAAATTCACAATTACATGTGTTATTTTGCAATTCAACTTTTTTTTTGGTTTTCTGCTTTGGTGCCAAATGGAGTATTAGTAAAAGCAGTAGGGTTTAATTTTGTCCTAATTGCACATCCATAAACTAACAAGAAATCGTACTTTCATGGCATTAAAAGCAGTTGCAAAGCATGTTTCCATAAATTCAGGACCAGCCATCACCCATCTTCCAATAATAATGACTGTTTTTTTAGCATCCGAGTTAAGATACTTCATCAAATTGGCCACATGATAACAACATGATTGCTCATGCTTAAAGTTGCATGGTTCTTTTTCTCAAAGGAAGAAAACCAGAGCTTGGGTTTTCAATTTTTTTTTAACAACAAAAGGCAAAAAGAAGGAAGATTATAAAGAAAGGCTTCCTATATGTAGCAAGGTTTAGTCATTCTGATAAAGAAAGTCTATATAAAGTTGGTAAAGTCGTAATTCTATTATCACAAGTGAATAAAAAAAAGATTAACTTTTACATAAAAGAGTGAAGATGGCCCTTTACCAAAAAATGAAAAGAAGAAAGAAGTAAAGATGATTTGTTACATTGCTTGAGCAATCTTTTATTCAAATAGATTCTTATTTATTCGAATCGAATTTTATAATATCATACAATTCTTTTTTAGTTACTTGATCAAGAGTTTATCGACAAGAATATATTTTTGTTAGTTGAAACTTAGTATTTATTACTAGAAAAAATGAGTGACACATGCTCTTATTTTCGTCTTTTTTAACTTCTAGGTTAACTAAAACGGAAATAAGCATTGCTAATCCTCCATTTAAGCTATGCAGGCATTGCTTGATGTTCCTATTGAAAGGGTTAGGTAGGCAATGCTTTTGGACAAGGTTCAAGTTGTATCATCAAAGATATGGTGTGAATGCACTGTGGATATATGGATTTGGCAATAAAAATTGGACCATAGTTGTCTCAACCAAACCCTTCATTTCAGATCTTCTTATGTGTGCTCCAAAATGATCAATCACTAGTCTAAAATCTCATTTATGTTCAAGTAGTGGACCCTAATGAATATTTTAGTGGTGGAAAATAAGCAATCAATAAAAAAAATAATAAGTATTTAATTTTATTTGTGAAATTTGATATAATACAGAAGATTCATGAATTTTGAAACTTTGAAAAGTAATGTCTTTAAGAATTGTCTTTCATAATTTGTCACTTTCTTGTATTTAAACGAAGTAAATATTGACAACCAGTCTGCAGCTCCAAGCCTATGCAGCTGATGTATAATAAAGGAAAAGGAAGCTGAAGCTTTCTATCTAGATTCATTGTTCATTCAAAACGGTTCAGGTAGACCCATGAAAAACAATCATGAAAAATGGTGGTTCCACATACTGGACCTCCATAATTGCCAACACTGGTGCCCATCCCAAGTAGCCATCTCAATCCACCCACCATCCCTTGTCTAAGACCCCATTGCAACATGTGATCTCTGCCATTTTGTTAATTAAGGAACCATCTCATCAGCAGCTTCAAAGTACATGCATTCTGTGAAGATCCTCATCCAACATAGGGTATCGTTTAGCTTTAATTAAAAAATCTCACGATTTGTTTTACAAAAGGCTCCTCACAAATATGGATTTGAATCTTTTCTATCATAATATAATCTCATAATATCCCGATTTGGAATTGGAGTATTATAATTTTGACAGAGATAAATGTAATGAATTAATGAAACACAATCACTTGCTGTACTGCCTTTTCTCTGCAATGTAAGCTTCGAAGCAATTGACGAATGGAAGTATCAACATGCATCATGGCTCTGAAAAGCATTCCATCGTGGGTCACATTGATGGTAGCTTTCATGTATGGTTTTCAGGGTTTCAGCTTTTGACATGTGAAGCCAGGTCATGCACATGTAAATCTTTATCTGTAATTGCCCTTCAATGGCATTAATTTCTTTAGTAAATTATAAACAAGGGCAAACATTACATATGCAGCAGTTGAAACAGTGAAGAATTATCTCCAAATCATCTACTTTTCTATCTGCAACTATCAATATCCATTTCATTTACAAATATTTCAATTCAGATTGGCATATCAGCTTCCATATTCCACCTTGGCATTGCTAATTCAGCCCTAAAATCAACTCTGGGAGGTGGTAATGGTGCAAATAGCACGTCCTTAATGTTACTTATTATTCCTTTGTCATATGGATTTGGAGAGCCCTGGTATCGATACCTAAAATTCTCATAAGCTGTCTGCATCAATTAAAAAAAGATTCATCAGGGAAAGAAAAGAATCAATAGACTTCACTGATGACAGCACCTGCAAGCAAGCATCTATAAGCAAACACAGTGCACAAGACTCAAATTTTAAGGTCTGAGGAGTACAATATGTACGTATTTTTCTGCATTAACAGAAAAATTATTTTCATTACTTGAATTCGTTACTCTCAAATCACAAAGTACACCATTTACTGTGGTATTGAGACTCACCCTCTAAAGTGGTATTATATATTTATATATGCATTTTTTTTATATAATGTAAATGGTCTTCTAATCTTAAGGTATATCACCAAATGATGAATATCAGTAGATATTTAGACCTACCTACCTGATTTATTGCAATTAGATAGGAATGGTAGATAGCAAGGCCGCCTAGGAACCAAATGGCAGCAAAGCTAAACAATGCCAAGGCCAAGGTTTCTGGGCAGTTCTTCAGCATTCCAAGTATCCCAGTACCACTTTCCAACATTCTTTGGTGGATCCTCCAGCAAGAGAAAGCAAAAATGTAGATAAAGAAGACTAGTGTTGTTACCAAAAATGTCAAATAGAACCGATAGTTTCTCTGCATAAATAAATATGAAACTTAATTTCAGCCAAAACACTCCCAGCCTTTGAGACTATACAAATGTGTAATGTGTTTGAAAGCAATTAGGTTGTGTCGACCATACCAGTGCAATACACTGACCAATCCATGGACAATGGTGATCAAATTTTTCAACACAATTGTCACAGATGGCGCAATGGCAACTCCTTGGTGGCCTAAAAATCCTACAAATCCGACAATATTTTAGTTTCAGTTGCACCCCATTAACAGTTACCTTCTTCCTCCTAGTCCCTTTGCTGGTACCAATGTCTTCAACAGATGATTGTTCAGTGCTTCTAGGAATGATTCCAGGGTCAATTGCAGAAACCAGGATCAAGTTGACAATCACCTGCAGTCAAACGCAATGAGGGAAATCATTATAAGGGGTAAACATTTTGCTCTTGTTTTCATCATTTTGTTAATGTTCTAATTTTGGATTATGGACTGACCATTATAGTTATAATCAAACACATATTGACAATAAGAGTTGGATTGGTATTTGGTAAATCATTTCCGATGTAAATGGTAAAAATCCAACTTGAAATAAGTATAGAAACAGATGTCAGGAGCAACCCTCTTGGATCTGGACCGCATACTAGTCGACCATGGAAGAAAAATACCTGCAATTAGCAAATTAAACAAGGAAGTTCTGATAAAAATCATGAAAAAAAGAAGAAAAAGAAAGGGTAATATACATTATTCCCAGGCCAAACTTGGTAAGTTCTTGTTCCCTTTGCATTGTTTCCATGGCAGCCATGTTGGAGCCATTGTTCTTCAACAACTCTTCTGATTTTACAGAAATTGTCCTTAAGACAAACCCCCAGATTCCCAAACATTCCTATGAAGTTCTTTTCAACGTGGTTTGATCTTTTCTTAATGTTTCTACAATTTCTTTACTATCCAACAAATGCAAAAATGTCAGAGAAAACATGCAATATAACCGACTTTTGGAGGGAAAAAAAAAAAACTGCAAGAGCGGTTAGCAGCCTATGTATTTGAGCCTATAAAAATAAGCCCAGCGATGTAGCCTGAAACACACCGTTTGGTATGCTACGTAAACAAGCAGCAGGCTTCCACACGTACGTTAGCAGTAGATATCCATGGAAGATTTTGAAAGAGCCTGGCTAGTGGGCATGAGCCCTTAAGAGCCTGGCTTATCTTTAGAACATTCTACGAGGATCCTTTCAGACAAAGAATAGGAAAGAAATACCAAATCTACCAATGGGCGCTCTTTTTCTTTGTCCAAGGATTTAACTTTGGACGCTGTTTTTGTCAGTGGGAGAAGAGAATTTAGTGAGTTCAGTATGTACAATCCTGACAAGAAAGGTGTTGATGGTGGTTAATGTTTTTAGCAAAATGACGGGAATGTAATGCAATTTCAAGTTTCAACTATTGGCATTACATAGCAGTGGCACTACAGCTCAAGCCCTTTGCCATTTTCTTGTATTGATTCAGCTGCTCAAGAACTTTAATTCAGATCCTGTTTGTTGTCTGTTCCCATTTTTGAGGAAAAATACGAAAAATTTGATAATCTTATATACTATAAAATGATATGAATCAAATATACGAAAGTGACAGATTAAAATTTTATAAAAACGGTATATGAACATGACAAAAACTAATGAAAAAAAAATCGTGTTTAAAATATCAATATAAATTTTAATACAACTTTTATGTTTTACATTAAAACAATTTTACGTGACAATTTTCTCTCCTAAGCTAATATGACTATATGCATGAATAAATCGAATCATGGTTTGTTCTTGAAGTCAGGATAGATTGCTAATTAGTTCTTCAACATCGTAGCCTCAAGAAGTTTGTCTTTGTATATTTGTTCAGCTTGACTTAGATTGCCCTGAATTTTTGTCCTTCAGTGTGGTTTGACAGAGCATTGGATTGAACTCGGCATGCCGAGCCGATTGTTTCAGCTCTCAAGCAGGGGACATGATGCTTATACCTCGGGCCAATATCTCAAGTAAATTTGACAGTTCGACTGTATAATTTATTTGTATTATGTAAAATTATATTTGTGTAATACAAAATATAAAATTTTCATATTAAATTTTATATCGACACATCAAATACATTTTTTTTTTATACTCATGTAATTTTTATTAAATTTTAATCCTACTATTTTTTTGATTTTTATTCATATTTTATCATTATATCGTATTTAGAATTGTTAGATTTCAAAATTACCTACATTTTCTAGAGTAAAATGGTCGAAGTAGCAACATTTCTCCGATTGTGATTAAACAATCCAATTGAAAAAAGAATGCCAGAATTAGTATTCTCATACTCTTGAACTCATTTGATTACATGAACTATAGTACCATTAAATCTCTCCACCAAGCCAAGTAACTATGCCTAACAGAGATACAAACAGTGCCCCAATCCCAAAAATCTACTATAAACGGAGCAGCAGAGCTATACCTGCAAAATGATCGCCCCTCCCATCTCACCAGGGTATCTGCCAACAAATCCAGAAGTTAACATGGCTTCACTTGAAATGGACATGGCACAAGGTAGTCGCCCCAGATGAGACGAAAACACATACCATTTACTCCTAACAATTGCTTGCTTAAAGATCTAATACAGAGTCAACAACTGAGACTTGTGATCAATGCCATTGAATACGTAAGTGCCAGACATCGGAACAAACTGTTTTGTTATAAGCTGCAGCAAACACGACAATTAGAATTTCAGGCATTCATCAGGAACACCATGTAACATGTAATATGTAAAATCATTTTTCCAATAATTGCCTCCATATGGACCATGGAAATATGATTTTGAAACACATATGTAACAAAATGACTAAATGCGATACCTTGATCACCTCCTGTGATGCGATTCCTCCGATGAAGGCAGCGACAGCATGGAGCTCTGCACCACCAAATCGGCACATTTCATTGATAAGGTCCTCCGTCAATGTTAAGCTGTTGCAACCCAAATCATTAAGTAGGCTAACAGCTGTAGTTTTTAGCCGAGATATATCCTCATCCATTCCACTGCAAAACAATAACCACACGGTTAGCAGGCAAAGCTCAGGTTATGACACCAAAAGGAAAATTTAAGATGAGATAGCCTTACCCATCAAACTGCCCAGGAAAACTGTTGAAATTTGCAGCATAGCGGTCGACAGCTCTTAGAAGAATATAGAATCCCACAGCAATACTGCCACATATAAAAACAAGACCATGGGTTTTAAGCAAGACATATCTTCAGATTTGAATTGTATATCAATATCATAATTTTGCAAATCAACAATCAAAAATCAAATCTAAAACTTATAAAAAAAATTATTATTAATTTCAGAAATTAAGCATTCATGTAAAACAAGGAGAACAAAGGATATATGCTAAAAGTAAACTCTGTAGGAGCATAAAAAAGTGTCTGCAAATTCATCTTTCTAATCCAACAAGCTACATACCATGTATCACTTCTCAATATATAACAATTGAGAAGAGTCGTTCAAATTAACACTTTATGTTGTAACTATTTAACAAAGTTTAGAAACCCTGGAGCTCCTAAAAGAAATGAAATGAAAGGTAAAAGCTAAAGGACCTTTTTAATTGTAGTTCTATAGAACTTCAGGAGGGGGTTTAAAGCCTTTTGCTTAAAAAAGGTGAACTTAAATTTTTTAATAGCTCATGCATCCGGGTCTATGAGGATGTTCAGATTTGGGACAAACTTAACTGTTTTGTTGATAGAGACTTGAGAGTCATTAGTTACTAGTTAAGAACCATATAATTCAGGTGAGAAGCCATGTCAATCCTCCTATTATATTCAAATGATAGACTAGTGAATGAATCATATCATGACATTTAAATCAAAATTGTGCAATGCTGATAACTATTGATGTACGAAACTGAAACATGACAAATAAATTTCTGAACTTGGTATGGCAGCGGAAGTTTCAATTGCACACAGTTACAGCCCTAACTAGAACCAATTAAAGCAATCTGTCCAAGGAATCAAAAATTGGAAAGGCCAATACAAGACCCAACTAGATGTTTCTTGTAGACAATAGACAATACTAATTGACTCCTAGGATTTGAAAAAAAAAATCATAGAAAATTAATCGTAAATAAGGGCCCACTTTGTCACTATAATAGTAAACAAAAGATCAGGCAAATTCACTTAGTTAACATTTCATCTAATGGATAGAATCTTCTGATGTAGTGTTAACGTATCACTCACAAGAAGAAAGTTTTCACATATATATGACAATGCATTTAGTCCAAAACTGATCAAAGAACATCATAATATTCTGTAAGAGCAAGAGAAAGGATATTGGACAATGTGCATAGTTTTGACATTTGGAAGCATCAAAATTTAAGTCACTGGCACCTGTAATCTTCATCAGTTAAATACTTCTGCAGCTCAGCAAGGGATGGATTATTATACTCATCCTCAATGGAGCGATGCCTGCAAACCTACAGAGTAAAAAAATTAGAATGCTTCATTGATGGGAACCAAGTCAAAAAGCAATAAATGAATGAGAACTTTCCCTACATAATCTGTCAAAAACAGGATATCAATCCTAGGCTTATGCTTTTGAGATTTGCCTGTTTGTGCTCAGTTAGCTGAGTGGTTATCCCACAAGTCGAGGCATGCCTCACTATGATCTCTTTGGAATCGCCAAAAGGTTGATACATCAGTAACATATTGCACAACATTCTATTTATAGTAACATTCATACATGTTGGATCCTGATAATAAAAATTAAGGGCAGGAAGATCCAAATTAACAGAAAAATAAATGATGAAATAAGCACAGAACAGTATATATATAAGCATTTAACAAAGTACAACAGAGATCCGCCAAGGTTTTTCCAGAGAGTGATACTTTGAGGAATATTATAGGCTCCAAACAGTTTGCATACCCAAGTCGGAATTGTGATAAGCGATGGCATTTATACCATCAAAGTGCTTCTCAAAACAATGATGACAAATGCAGTAGACGGAACTATAAAATAGCAAAAAGATGCAATTTAACACACTTACTTTGAGTTTTCTTGCATTTTTACAGAAGCTTTTTATCGTTGCCTTTGGGATACTGTGCGGATCTCTGCCAATTTTCTTAAGAATATTCCTTACTCGTTGTTCAATGACAAGAAAATCAGCCTCAGACTTAGCCTGATAGATCTTCTGCAAGTTTACATAATGCCTGAACAAGGGAATCGATAGAGCAGTTATCCTCGATTTTAAAGAAAAGAAATAGCAAGAAATTTTGCAGGGATTGATCACTAACTCGGTTGAAGATGTCATATCTGGTATCGATCCCTCAAGTGGTGCCTCCCCACCACCTTCATTTACAATGAACTCCTGCATAAAGTGCACAATAGCAAGGACTAGGTTCGGTCAAGAGAAACTTGAAGGAGTTTGAATAAATTTAAGTTGAAGGGCAATCATAAAAATTTGTAGTAGGATTGACTCTGATTAAATATTCAATAATCTTTAAGCAACTGTAAATAGCCAATTTAACATCAAGAAGAATGTTGCAAGGAAAATGCAGGTTTAACTTTCATAAAAGTCATAGAAATACCTATAAACTTATTTACTTGCATGACATAAATATATAGCAAATAACATGCCACCAGATGACGAGCCAACATCCCACAAGTCCTTTACTCTCCGCTAACAGTCATACACGCGACACTTCCCACAGATGGTGCCACTTAAATGCAGCAATCAGACAATAAAAAATAGATAATTAATTTAAATTATTGAGATGACATTGGAGGTCAAATTCTATCTAAATTTTTTGCGCAAATATTTGAAGAAAGAGTGAAATATTTCTGAGAAACAAATCAGTTATGCAATGCAAATAATCTTCACTGGTTATAAAATTTGAAAAGTTCACATTAGCCACCACCAGGATTGCAGCCTCATTTAGGTTTTTCAGATTACAACTAAACCAGTAAATGACTCTATACATGCATCAACAAATGACTGTCCCTTACAAGAACCAAGATATGAGTGCCATTCTGAACAAAGCAATTTCAGCCAAAGCAAAGTGACAGGAGTCAAATAATTAAGTAAACTCATTGCAAGTGTAAGTTAACTTTTAAATCACTAACCTTCAAAGCTGCTACCATCACCCAAAAGTCAGAAGAATTAGAATCAACTTCCGCACAGCTATCACTAATTATCTTCTGCAAATCTGAACCTGAGATAAATAACAGAGGGGGTTAACCACCAAGCAAAATAGTGTTTAATTTTAACAGCTGATACCAACTCAACACAGAAAACGGTCTATAATGAATGTAAAGATACCGCATGAGAATCACACATAGAGATTTCTTCAAGAAAAGTAAAGAATCTACCAAATCATAAAAAGATACATGTTTCGCATCAATAAGTTCTTTGCCAAATATATAGTTGGAAGTAATTTTTTAATATGAAAAAAGAGAAAGGTGCCTTAAATCTGTTGCTCTCATAAAGCTAATGTATGATACCAGAACCAACTCCAATCCAGCCAAAAAGAGTTGCCATGGGTCAGTTTGCTGGATTACATGGTTCAAGGTAGTACAAGTCATGAATTCTTCTATAAACCAATTAAGTTTTTCATTTTATTTTCAGATGAGACAAAGAAGTATCTATGGAAGTTTTGTAACCCTTCAAAAATTATAACCAAGGCTTCTGCTAAGACAAACTTACTGATTCCTCGTGGAGAAAATACTTTAAAGGAGGCATCAATAGCTTCTTTATAGTTGTCTTCATCCATTGCAACCATCCTGGCTTTGAGGAATTCCTAAAATGTCCAAGAACTAAAACTAAATCTCACTGACGTAAATCAGAAGAAACAAAGTCTAACAGGTAAAATATACAGAGATTTATCAACCTTGAACTCTCTTTTCTCTTCCCTGGTTGATGGAAGTGTGCCGCCATGGCTTTTTTTCCACTCGTCCGCCATCTTCACAAGGATGACAACATATGGTATATGTTTATGAGCAACAGGGTCTTGGACATTTAGATCAATAGCTTCTGCAAACCTATTATATATAAATCCTAGTCAGAACTATAATTGGGGAAAACAAAGGACATAAGCTTAGAGTTTAACGAATACTCAAAAATTTTCTAAGAGAGCATCAGAGGTAAAAACATTGAGAAAAAAAAAATCATTGAATACATTATGAAAATTCCATGAGGATATACCAAATATACAAAAATTTCATCCTAACATTATGGAAATATAGAGTTACCTCCCTCATCTACAAGTTAAGCATAATAAAATTGACCACTGAACATAAGGGGGTGAATATATGGTAGTAGGGTGGTGAGTTTGGGTATCTCAAAATACAAAAACATAATGGATCTTCTTCCATCTAAGCTCAACGATGTTTTAACAGTTAAATTGACATCACAAATCCATTATAGTGCAAAACATTAGCAAATAGAAATGTATAACCATGAACTGAGAAAGAAACCACCACAGAACATTGATTGAAAAAAAATAAAATAAAATAAAAATCAATACCCTCTCAACTCAGGCCAGGGGTTATTCAACCGAAGGTCGTCTAGAAAATGATCAGGCTTTGACTCGATCACAGTGTGTTCCTGCAACAGGAAAAACTTGAACTTTATTTTATGACCTTTTCCTTTTCTTTTTGTTGTTGTCTAAATACTAATTCTTGACCAAAAAAAATGAATAACCATTCATCTCCTCTATGCCTACATAAAATTCAACTGAAATCCCAGATACTTTTCCTGATGATATCAAGCTATATCAGTGAGATGTCAATGTCTCCATGGTGAATGCCAGCTATCTAGGGGACGAAAGTGCAAACAATGCAAATTTTAACATGTTACCTTCACGCTGATTCGTACTAAACCCGTTAGGCCATATGAGCGCGCAAAAACCAACATTACATTTGCCTGTCTACAGATTCTATCAAGCTTCACCATAGATTCTTCCACCAGCTGAAACAACAGCATAGTTAAAAGGAAGGATTCATAAAATAAGGAAGCATGGGATCAGAGGATTCTTTCAAGAAACAAAGCAATGCCAAACTACGAAAAAATCCATCTTAGCACCAAACGTCGTTGCACACATAGACATCAATAAAACCACTTTTACTAAGAAAAGCTGAAAGTAACTTTTAGCAGCATAAAAATGAAACCTAACAGTTAGATTCATCACTGAAATTAAGTAGTTAAGGAATGGGAAGATTGGATACCTGAGTGGCAACAACCAAGGTAAATTGAGAAAAGAAAGATGGGTTGGTGTCGATCAAAACCTCGGGATACTCTTCAATAAACTTAGCTTTAACAGAATCATTAAGCTCCTGGAGGAATGAACAAACACACTTGGCTTTTGATTGTCCAAGACTTGACTCATCCACTAACCCAGAAAATAACCAAAAAAAGAAAAAAATAGACGAGATTATTATTTTTTTTTAAAAAAAAGAAAATTATCAAAAAAATGTGAAAAAGAAAAGGGAAAACATATTAAAACTTACCCATAAAATTATTTCCCAGGTCACCCAATTCAACCTTAGATCCATCGACTATAGTAATGCTTCCAACACCACCAAGAACAAGATTCTTCAAAGTCTCCGAACCAGTCGGCCCACAATTTAGTAAACATATGCTCGCCTTCTCAAGAGCAGCTTGCCCTTGTTCACCCCAGATCCTACCATTTTTTTAGAAGACAAAATTGTTAAATCACAAATAGGCAAAGCAACTTAAGCTCCAAAAATCTATCCAGGCTTGAATTCTATTACACTGCTTTCTTTCTTTTTTTCATAGAAAATTTAGTAAAGAAAATAGTGAAAAGGAATATAGTCCAATTAAAATTAGGAGGTTACCTGAGTTGGCGATCGTATTTGGTTTTAGGCTCCGCCATTGTTAACTTTTAATTGCTGCTTTCGTTAGCTTACTAAGTACGCACAGTCCACGCAGCGTCGTCTGTGTTGTGTTCAGTGTTTCGAGGACAATGGCGAGGCTATTGCCTATTGTATTGATTAGTGCAACGACGTCGTTGCTAATGCACAAAAGTAGCAAAAATTGATAGTGACATTATTATACTATTGAAATTATTGATTGACTAAAACGGTGTCGCTTGCTTCTTTCCGCTGCTCTGGATTGACGATCTTAAAACTCTGGAGGGCCCGTTGGGCTTGAAGTTGTGCTGGTTAAAGATACCATAAACGTTTCAATGTGTTTCCTGGAGTCGGATAACAAGAATCATCTCAGGGACAAAGAACATTTTGTGTATTTTCGAATTGAATTGAATTTGTGTTTTTTTTTTAATAATTTTAATTAAATTTAAATATTTTAATATTTAATTTTAACTATTCACAATTTAATTAAATTTTTTAACATATATTTTTCATATTTTATTATTAATTTATTAATTTACTCTCATACATATATATATATATATATATATATATATATATATATATATATATAATCATTCAAAGCTACTAGAAAAGGCAAAACAAGTAGTAGTATGCATTTCGGTAAGCTGCTCAATAGAAGTTTCAGGATTCCAGGCTAGTTCAAAATTTTTAGATTGAACACCTCTAGTTGTATAACTTTCTTCTCATAGAATGTGAACAACTCTCATTCTTAGTATTGTTGTATCCATACATATTAGAAGTAATCAAGGTTAGAATCAAACTCAGATACCAAGTATAACTGCTTGCCAAACCCAGTCTAAACTTTGCTCAGCAAGAATCTGATGATGACTTTCCACCTAGAGACATGCCGAACCATTTTTAATAAGCATTAATGGCGCTTGGAAATATCCGCAACAGGCTGGACCTTTATTAGGTCATAGGCCGCAAAACGACATTTTAACCTTCAAATCTGAAAAATAAAGATGACCTGTACATGCATGTTGAATAAAATAAACAAATGGATTAGCTAATCCGTTTTTCGCTTGGGATTGGGGCTAGACTACTGGTCTTATTTCCTGTTTTTATGGGTTAGATTAATCGAGTTTAGCTGTATTGATACGGTATAAGGTTTCAATTTAAGTTTAATTCAAACTTTATTTCTAAAAATTTGAATTTAAATTAAAATAAAAATTTAGTTCAATCTATTAGACTCGATTACCAAATAAAAAAACTTTTAATATTTGACTGTAAATTTGTTTATTTGTATTTAAACTCAAATTTGATTGAAATTGATTACAAATATTACTAATAAAATCATAAATTCATAATTAAAACAATAAATTTGCAAGCTATTCAATTGGACTTACTTAAGTTCAAACTCGACACTAATTGAATTAAGTTCAAGTTTTTGAATAAATCAAATTCAAATAACTTATGAATTCCGATCAGACCCCCTAACCCATTGCCTAGCTGAGAGTGCACTAGGAGAAACTTGAACAATAGATAATTTCATAATCCCTCTAAAGTAAATTCGAGGGCCAGCGTTAGAATCCTTATCTAAAATGAACCCCTTCACCTTGTGTTCGTCTTGCTCTGGATGTTTAACTCCAGCTTGCTGAATATACACCTTTAGCAGCAATCCACCTATCAAGCCGGTCACATAGCTATCATTTCTGAATTTCAAAGATAATCTGCAGTTATGTTATGATGTACTAACCAGCTTTGGGAATCATGATGAACAAAATGCAGCCTGAAAGAAACAATTCAACGGTAGTTTTTGACAGGTGCTGTTTCACCTTCACTACTAATCAAGTCCTTCAATCAGCCAATCGTAACTCATGCCCAAGTTCATTCAGCTGAAGAACAGAAAACTTCTGAAAGCTAAATCATACTCCCTGCATCATCAGTATTCACAATCTGAGCCAGTTTAGATGACAATGTAGCCAATGAGAGCCGCAATTGAGTGCTCATAACAAGCATGAATGCAGCTAAAGAATTACTGATTTACATGATTCAAATGATAATGAACACTAACATAATGAAAGAGACTAGTGATAAATTTACTTAACAAATTCATCAAACATTTACGAAACAGTTTTATTTTTCCATTTTCAGTAATTAATTAAAGCTTCTAATGATATTTAATTTCCTGAAACGGATCAGAAAACTGTCAAAAATTGCAAATGAAATATTCATATTGGAAAAGTGAAAATTGATTACAACTATTATTGATTTCACCTTTGTTCAATTAAACAAGAAAAAGAGTAACCAAATCTACGACCTAAGGGCAAAAAGGGGAGTTCAAATTCACAGATTAAGCTAATCTCATTCGCTAGTTAATAAATCCAAAACCGGATCAGGCAAATCATGAGCCGACTGAGTTGAATTCAGAAACAGCATTCCTTTGCCCGCTAATAGCTTCTTCCTCTGGATACACCTGGGCCCGTAGACCCTACCAGTCGCCGCGAAGCAAGGGAAACCATCGGTAGCCGCGGAGAATAGTTGAACACCATTTGAAGGCGGAGAGGACGGAGAGATCTGAAAGACGGAGTTGATTCGGAGCGATCTGGCGCTGATTCGCGAGTCCCTGAGACGAGCTAGAGCACCGGGTTTGAGGTACTTCAGGAAGGGTTCGGATCGGGACAGGGGATGCCTGGCTGAGGATCGGGTTCTGCGGTTCATGGTTGGAAGCGAAGGGTTGGGTTAAGCGAGATGGAAAGCGGAGGAGCTTTCGTTTTGAGCGTTGAGTAGAGTATAGGGTTTGGCCGTTTGGCGGAATAGGGTGGACTTTTAAGGAGGGAGAGAGAGCGGGAAAATGTGGGAGGGAATAGTGGGTTTTGAAAGAGAGGGTCGGAAGGCGCGGGTTGGGCACGGTCCACTCGTAGTCTTGGGTGCACTCTATAAGTGTACCGTGACCAGGGCCACCGTCTATTAAATGTCAAACAATAATTAATAAAATAGACCATAATTCTTTGATCTTTATCATGTTTGCCCGTGATCTTTTTAAATTTTTACATTATATTAATAAAATTATCTTAAATAAGTCTAAAATAACATTATTGAAATTTAATAAATACAAAAAGATAATATAATGTTAATTTTTTTTATAATGATTTTTGGCAAGTGATGAGAGTCATAATAGAAGTTATTAGGCCTTAATATTAGTAAGATTAAGGGTTATTGGATTTAAAAAAAGATTAAATGTAAAGAATTTACGACTCAAAAAAACTAAAGAAGATTCACTATGAGATCTTTTAAGTGATGAGTTTTAAAAGTAATTACATATTAAATAACATTTATAAATAGATTATAAATATCATTTTTACACTTTAAATTTTATTTTCTGTACTAAAACTCTATTAAAATATTGTTTAATTTAAGTATTGAAGTGCGCACCTAAAAGAAAGTTATTGCTCCCATTAGATTATTTTTTTTCTTACAGAGTACTTGGAGACAGATTTACACAAAAATTAAGGTTCCTACACTATCAAAATTCATTATTGTGAACAAACAATAACAACGAAAAATAACAAAAAATGCAAATACTGAATTTTAAAGTTTAGGCCTGCAGAATTTTTACATGCGATTGGAAGAGGAATTTCGAAATTTTAAAAAATTTCTAAATGAAAGCATTTTAATTAAACAATTTAAAATATTAGAATTTATAATTGTATTGTTTTGATAAATATATTTATAAAGAATAAAGAAATGTTGACCATTAAAATTTAATGAAAAAAATAAAGTAATTATAAAATAAAATATATGTATCATTTGATTTATAAAAAACATATAAATATTATTAATAACATGATTCATATGTTTTTAATAATATTTATATTTAATTTGTGTTCGTTACAAAATTTTTATATCATATTTAAATTTGATTCTCTTAAATAATAATATATTTCTTTAATATTCATAACTGAATTCATCTGCGAACTTTAAATAAACATAAACATATGTTTATAAACAATAATCGAATGATTCATATCTGTATATACACTTTTTATTCATTTTTTTTTGGTACCTTTAGATTAAAGAAAGCAAATGCAAGTGTTCAAAGTGCACTAGTATTATGTGTCAAACAAGGTTATGCAATGAAGGGCTAATGGCCCGCACTAGAGTCACATAGTTGATCAGCAGAATTTAAAATTTTAAAATGAAATTAGATTGTTTTTATATTTTTTGTTAAAATATATATAAAATAATGATCTAGATACATACAATAAATTAAGAATATATAATAATATTTAATTTTGCCTATAAATTTTTAAAATAATACGCAAATTTTGGTAAACACATATTTTATTAATTTTATTTATTTATTTATAAACTATATAATTATATATTTGTAAAATAAAATAACAAAATTTCCATGAAAACACATGGTGGAGCCACGTGTGAAAATAACGTTTTCCTTTTCAAAGAGGAACAGCTGAGTGGGAAATAGAGTTATGGTCCCCACCAAAAAGATCAAAGCTCTTCCATGGCGAACCGTAACCGTTGATTTGACACCTCCTTTGAAAGTTCAGAAGCTTCCCAACATTGGCTACGATCACATAGACCAGCGGCCCACAGCAACTCCCTAGAATACCATCGGATCCCCATCATCATAAGGCTTTGATACACAACGGGAACAATCAAACGGGTTGTGCTCCGTCTAAAGTAGCTAATTAATACTTGACCGTTAACAAACACATTCCACGGATAAGGAAACCGAAATTTTCCCACATGGCAGAACGCAATTGGTGGATTTATTTAAAATCCCTAGAACACAAATCAGTCAATCCCGGAAACCCGGAGTCACCAGCTCTGAACTGGCCAGAGCCGCTATAGAAAGCCGGTACGCAGCCCTAGCGTCTTTCTTATTCCGCTGCTCCCTCTCCACGATTCTTTCTGTTTCTCTTTCTTTTTTCTTTTTTTTTCCTTTACAAATTATATTTAGAAAAAGACAGAAACGGCCATTGATTTCTTTCCTTCTTATCTTCTGCTTGCTGCTGACTGTCATTTTTATGTGAATGCGTGTACGTTAAATCGTGGGATTTTGATCGTTTGACGTCATGAATATAACGGCCTCATCCTCGGCCTCTTCCTCTCTCTTAAGAGCAGCTTCCGCTTACTCTCGAACTCGCCTTTTTCCTTCGTTTCGGAATCTCAGTCCGACCAATCCGAGCTCTACTTCCCTTGTCAACTACCACCGATCTCTTGCCTCCGCCGCCGTTCGTTCCTTCCACTGCTCTGTTCCGTGGTGGAGCCATCGTCTCGATTGGAGATCCCCTCTTAGTCTACGTGCTCAGTTCAGAGCCGTTAATCAAGTCATCGAACGGTTAGAGAGGAAGTTTGCTACTATGGGTACTGCTCTCCAATACTTATGGAACTTGTTTCTTTTGCTTATTTTCAATCTGATTTTAGCTTAAGTTCAACTCATTTAGTTTGGTCTGGATAAGTTTAAAGTCTCAGACTCGAGTCAAAGTCTTCGGTTGCTTCATCGGGTTCAATTAATTCGGCGAAGCCTCTGATTAAAAATTTAATTAGTTTTTTGCCGAATAATAATTAACACATCATTATTAATTGCAAGATCAAAGGGATGATTTGTTTCATGAAATCAGTGTAAAGATTGTTTTAGTGATATATATATATATATATATATATATATATATATATATATATATCATGTAAAGTATTTTAAAGTTGACAACTAAATTTAAAATTTATCAGCTGAGAGTTTTTATTCTTTTAACCTTTTTATGATTTTCAGCTGCTGAACATCCTTTTAAGGCAGTGTTGACAAGTCTTCCAAAGCCAGGTGGTGGCGAGTTTGGAAAGTTCTATAGCTTGCCTGCCCTGAATGATCCAAGGATTGGTAAATTCTCTCCTATAACTTATGCATATATACATTCTCTTGATGACTATGATGTACTATTTCATGCCTGTCTCCATTATAGTTGTTTCTATTGTGTGACACTGTGGCTGATTATGTCCGCACCTTGTTTCTGTTGTATGTGTAATAGATAAACTACCATACTCTATCAGAATCCTGCTAGAGTCTGCGATTCGTAATTGTGACAACTTCCAAGTGAAGAAGGAAGATGTTGAGAAAATAATTGATTGGGAAAATGCATCTCCAAAGCAAGTCGAGATCCCCTTCAAGCCTGCTCGTGTTCTCTTGCAGGTGTTAGATATGCTTATTATATATTTATATATACACACATAGACACATACATATTTGTATATAATATAATATTCTTCTCTACTAAAAGAAACTAATGATGCTTTGTTTATCTTTATTCCATTCTTTTTTGCTGCCAGGATTTTACTGGAGTGCCTGCTGTGGTCGACCTTGCTTGTATGCGTGATGCTATGAACAATCTTGGAAGTGATACAAGCAAGATTAATCCTTTGGTGCGTTTGTTTATGTCAATTGCATGAATATTTGCTATGATGAGAGTGCTGAAATGTTTTCAACCGTTTACTATTTCCTGAGGGATGGTCAGTTTCTAGATGCTATAGGTTAAGATTCAATCTTTTCATATTTTTTGGCTTGATAAGGTTGTGGATCTTGAGAAAATCTTTACATTTCATATTAATGTTCTAGTTAGTATGAAATCATCTTCGACTGCTTTTGTTATATTTCGGTGTGAGACATCTTTCTTTTCCATTTTTTATCCTGGTTGTGTGTATATGATTTATGGGAAGTTATCTAGAATTTTCTATTTGATATCAGTTCAATATTACGCTCTTTTGAATACCAAATGTCCTGTTACACCATGCCTGGCTATTGTGCAATAATTTCTTGTTTACTCTATCCTTATAATGTATTGTTGAAAATGTCTTTGTATTCAGGTTCCGGTAGATCTTGTCATTGATCATTCAGTTCAAGTTGATGTAACAAGATCAGAAAATGCAGTGCAAGCAAACATGGAGCTTGAGTTTCAGAGGAACAAGGAAAGATTTTCTTTCCTTAAATGGGGATCTACTGCCTTCCGTAATATGCTTGTTGTTCCTCCTGGTTCTGGTATTGTGCATCAGGTATATAATTTGGAAACAGAGTGCAATATGCCTTAAACACTTTTGACATAATCGTAGACGTATCCTTACTGGTCTATGTGTAGCAAATTTTTTCACTAAAGTGATGAATGAATAAGCTTACATTAGTCACTGATTTGAATTTTTCATGGAATGTTAATCTATGTGAATATGGTGGCAAAGTGAGCTGACACTGTAAAATTTCAGGTTAATCTTGAGTATCTTGGACGAGTTGTGTTCAACACTGATGGCATGCTTTACCCCGATAGTGTGGTAGGAACTGATTCCCATACAACTATGATAGATGGGCTAGGAGTAGCTGGCTGGGGAGTTGGAGGTATAGAAGCTGAGGCAGCCATGCTTGGTCAGGTAGGCATTTGCCATAGACCAACAATATGTTTTTCCGAAAGCTTTTAATTGACTTTGGTTTGTGATGATATCAGTTGTTGCTAGTTAAAGTCTGTACCTCAATGATGAGTACAGCAGTGTTCTTTTCTGTTGAATAACTGCAAATTCATGGTTCTATACAACATGCTAAATTAAATGTTAAAAGTGAACCTGAAATTCAAGGCAGGATTGTGAAGTCTCCTTTAACTTAAGTTGCCACAGTAATTTGAAGTGTGTGCATGTTATCTTTATCTAGCATTACTTATTTGTAGTCTTTATTGAGCCAGCCATTTTTTGGCTTCTTTCATTTCTTTGAACAACTTTAACAACTGTAATCCGGTACAGTATTCAACTGTTCTTATTTTACTTACTTTAAACAATACTGTTCTTGTTCGTTTCGTTCATTTGATTGAGTATACATCTATATCATTTATATATATTTTTTGCTAACATTAATCTATTTCAAAATAACAGCCCATGAGCATGGTTTTGCCTGGTGTTGTTGGATTCAAGTTATCTGGAAAATTAAGAAATGGCGTGACAGCTACGGACTTGGTTCTAACTGTGACACAAATGCTGAGGAAGCATGGTGTTGTTGGCAAATTTGTTGAGTTTTATGGTAATCACTTTTTATGGGGCTGATCTGAAGTTGCTCTTAGTTCCTAAGTTGTCTGGCCCTGAAATTCTAAGTTTTTATATTTTATGAATTTGTAGGGGATGGTATGGGTGAACTATCATTGGCTGACAGGGCTACCATTGCTAATATGTCTCCTGAGTATGGTGCAACCATGGGATTCTTCCCTGTAGATCATGTTACTTTGCAGTATCTGAAATTGACTGGCAGAAGTGATGAAACTGTGAGTATTCTATTTCATTCTATAACTGCCTTCAGTCTGCAATTACTGAAGCACTAGGTGACATCCTTGTCCTTAAATTCAGGTGGCAATGATAGAATCATATCTCCGTGCAAATAAAATGTTTGTTGACTATAATGAGGCAAGAACTTTTCTTCCTTTTCCGTTTACTTGTCCTTTATGCCTGCTGGCTTCCAGTTGTACTACTTGTATTCAGATATAACTAGTCTAATTTCTTCCTTTTCAACTTATGCTTACTCCCAATCTGGTTTTGATACGTTCAGCCCCAACAAGAAAGATTGTACTCATCATATCTAGCACTAAACCTAGAGGAAGTTGAACCCTGTATTTCGGGTCCAAAGAGGTTTATCTTTTCTTTACTCTTTCTCATTTGTTTTGTCAGGGCGTTAGTTTCTTTGTTTTTCTTTGGCGTTTTTGTTATATTAAATATGTCATGTTATGCTAGTTCAATGTAATTGCTGCTATTCTTTTCAGACCTCATGACCGGGTTCCTTTGAAAGAAATGAAGGCTGATTGGAATTCTTGTCTTAATAATAAAGTTGGTTTCAAGGTGAGTCTTGAATCTGCTGCACATTTAAGTTATTGTCATCTATGTCTTAACTACTGCACATTGTCTTGTTTTAAGTAATCGATCATTTACTGTGAATTGCATGATAATTTGTTTCTTTTACTTTCCCTGGGTTAGTTGAATAAATCACAAACAATTTGATATGAAGTATGATGATAAAGAAAAGTAAAATTTACCTGGCTCAAAGCTGAAAGCCAAATATATTTGATTATATATGATGTGCGTGTGGTATAACTTTTGAAATAAAATCATGACCACATTTTGTCACTGACTTAGTACTGGGTGTTAAACATTCCATCATGAATCTGACACGTAGAACGAGAAAGCTACCTCACTGGTGACATGTTCACACGACTCTTTTTATGAACAAATTCTGTCGCTCTATCTTTCTTTTTCCCAGTTTCTAGACTTTTGACCCCTCTTATAGAACTTAGTCCATACTCTGCTCTTCTGAAGATCTGGTGACTCGAGCACCAGAACCAGATGATAGAAAAATAAAGGATAAGATAATAAGATTAGGTAGGAAATGAAATAGAACAAGTTTGATCTGAACTTCTGTCCTTTAAGGTGTAAATTTAATAGCATTAAACTTTTAAACATTCTGCTGAATGTCTTACCTTTTTGTAGGGGTTTGCTGTGCCAAAGGAGGCGCAGGACAAAGTGGCAAAATTCTCGTTCCACGGGCAGCCAGCAGAGCTTAAGCATGGCAGTGTTGTGATTGCTGCAATTACGAGCTGCACCAATACATCAAATCCTAGTGTCATGCTTGGGGCAGGTCTTGTTGCAAAAAAGGCTTGTGAACTTGGCTTACAGGTTTGGCATTTCTATATCTTTATGTTTCTGCTGCTCTTTCCTTCTCCACAACATCTCCTACACTTTTTCTTTCGCTTCCACCCCCTCTCCTTTTTTTCTTAGAAGCAAAAAAAAAAAAAAAAAACTCTCTTCAGCCTATTCACTCTTCCTTGCCTTTCCTAGAACTATATGAATGCTAATATTGATGTGCATAAGTGAATTTGCTTAAATAATTGTTCTACAGGTCAAGCCTTGGATTAAGACAAGTCTTGCACCAGGTTCAGGAGTTGTTACAAAATATTTACTGCAGAGGTATTCCTTAATTTCTACTTGTATCTGACGTGGATTTGGAGTGATATAATTTTTTATAAAATATTTCCAAATGATTATGAGAGAAATGCTTACTAATTTTAGTTTATGTGGTGCAGTGGGCTGCAAGAATATTTGAATAAGCAGGGCTTCCATATTGTTGGATATGGCTGCACAACTTGTATTGGAAATTCTGGGGAATTGGATGAATCAGTTGCCTCCGTTATTTCAGAAAATGGTACCATTGAAATTTTTAACCGTAAAACTTTGTTGTATTCATGATCTGCTGATTCAAATTTGTAAATACTTAAATACTGTGTTATGCTTTAAGGTCTTAATCCTATTCCTTTGCCAAATTTAATGTTCATATTTTGACTTACGTATCTGAATTAATTCTAATATTCTACACAGATATTATAGCATCAGCTGTGCTTTCTGGGAACCGAAATTTTGAGGGTCGTGTTCATGCCTTAACTAGAGCCAACTACCTTGCTTCACCACCTTTAGTGGTTGCTTATGCCCTTGCTGGCACGGTACATAATATCTAATTTTTTTACTGCTGATGCTTATATTTGTTAAATATTTACTAAGATCCATGTTCTCATTATGTAATCCGTATAATCAATCTGATGTCAACTAAGAATTTTGGAGAGTTAATGATGGTTGGATGGTAAAAGACAAGCATCACATGCAACCTATAACTGTGCTTCAAGTCAAGTCTTGGGCCTTTTAATGGTGTGTGGAAATATAATTTTAGTAGTAGAGCTGTGGGAAAATGTGCATGGTAGTTTTTTTTTTTGCTGTTCTATAATAACTAAATCCACTTCATGCCGTAGTATATTAGCCACAAGAGGACTCAAATCTTGCCTCAACTATTGTTTTGTTTGTTTATTTGTGCATTAAGTTGACTGCATGAGTGTCAAAATTACTTAGGAAGCAATCTTCTGGTAGAGATCTTTGAAAATTTCCTAGTTTTGCTTCTCTCTCTCTCTCTCTCTCTCTTAAATAAAAGACTAATAGCTTTTGCAGTATCATTCTGGATGATCAGCGAGCAATATGACCATTTTCCAGGTTGATATTGACTTTGATAAGGAGCCAATTGGAACTGGGAAGGATGGTAAGAGTGTCTATTTTAAGGATATCTGGCCATCTACTGAAGAAATTGCAGAGGTAGACACCCTAAAATTTGCATAAATATTCAGTTTTCATGTGTTTAAGCACAAAATTAATAAGCTTTGGGCTTCTCTGCTGTTTAGGCTGTTCAATCCAGTGTCTTGCCAGATATGTTCAAAAGTACTTACAAGGCTATTACAAAGGGCAATCCCATGTGGAATCAGCTATCAGTTCCTTCTTCCACCTTGTACTCATGGGACCCCCACTCAACCTACATTCACGAGCCTCCATACTTCAAGAACATTACCATGGAGCCTCCTGGAGCCCATGGCGTGAAGGATGCCTACTGCTTACTGAACTTTGGTGACAGTATCACCACAGATCACATTTCTCCAGCAGGAAGCATCCATAAGGACAGTCCTGCTGCAAAATTCCTACTTGACCGTGGGGTGGAGCGCAAGGACTTCAATTCTTATGGAAGTCGCCGCGGTAATGATGAAGTTATGGCTCGGGGAACTTTTGCTAACATTCGCCTTGTGAACAAGCTGTTGGATGGGGAAGTGGGCCCAAAGACGATACACGTCCCTACAGGAGAGAAACTCTATGTATTTGATGCAGCAATGGTGAGTTCTTCAATGTTAATGCCTACCAAAATTTCTTGTAAAACCAATTTGTTAATACGAACAAATCTTGATTTATTAGATTGCTTGTCATTTTCCATTTTTCATTACAAAGAATTTTGTTTTAAGTAAAAACAATAACCAATCAATTCTTATCAATTTAACAGTCAAATTTTTGGTTTTGATTGTATACGATTTAATCAGCATCAGATATTTGTCTTGGGCGAGATAATAACATTCTTTAACTGCAGTTCAACTACTCAATGCTAAGCACTACAATCAATCTGTATTTTCAGAGGTACAAGGATGCAGGACATGACACCATTGTTTTGGCTGGAGCGGAGTATGGAAGTGGTAGCTCCCGAGATTGGGCCGCAAAAGGTCCAATGTTATTGGTAAGTTTGATTTGGCCATAATAAAGAAATCATTATTGGTCTTCAAATTTGCGTGCCTGTTTTGTGTCCGCCTTAGTAACTTCGTTGCATAACAGGGAGTAAAGGCAGTAATAGCCAAAAGTTTTGAAAGAATCCATCGCAGCAATTTGGTAGGAATGGGCATCATCCCACTTTGTTTCAAGTCTGGTGAGGACGCAAACACATTAGGTTTGACCGGTCACGAGCGTTATACCGTAGATCTCCCAAGCAAAATCACTGGTATAAAACCTGGCCAAGATGTGACTGTCACGACTGACAATGGGAAGTCTTTCACCTGCACTGTCCGCTTCGACACTGAGGTAATAAATGGTTTCAATTATTTGTTATGTGCAAAATAGTGCAGCATACATGTGTTTTATCATATGCTATTGTGTGGTTTTAACTGCATGGACATTTCTATTTATGGATAAAAATACCGTCTTGTCTGAAACATGCAACTCCTTAGTCCTTACCTGAAATGTGCACGGTTTGGATGGCCGGTGGGAGCTTGTATGGTCCGGTGGGAAAGAAACAAACAAAATAGCAGGAGGGTAAAATTATCCTCCTGCCCTTTATTTTATTATTTTATTAAAAAAATATATTTTTAATGATATTTTCATCGTTTTTGATTTCATTGAAGTTAATTTTACTATTCATCCAAACTAGTTATGGTTATTTACAAAATCTAAGTAGAATGAGTTCGAACATGTACATGTACATGTTCATTCTATGCTCGCTGTAACTAATGCTTGAGATCCCATTCGCTTGGTAATAGTCCACTCCATGCATCAAATGAGTAGCGAGAACAATTTTAAGTTATACCTTAAGTTTATGGGGAATCTATCTCTTCCCATTTTCAAATGCTTCCTGTCAGAGAAGCTTATGCGCCGATTCAACTCTTATGCTATAAACACATTATACACGTTGTTGAGTATGAGCCTTGTAATACCAGAGCTGATTGCGGTTGTGATTGCAGGTTGAATTGGCCTACTTCAACAATGGTGGTATACTACCATACGTTATTAGAAACTTAATTAAGCAGTAAACGCATTGGTTAGGCGCCTCAAGTGGTCATGCCATTCGAAGATTTCCGTCAATTGTAAAATTCGGGATGCAAATAAAGGTATCAATAACTGAAAATTTCCCATTACCGGGACTTCTTGTAGTTTTCCTTCAATTAATTTTGCAGACTGACATTGTCTGTTGTTGAACGAAAATTCATTCAAGAAATGGTAAATTTTTTTCATCGGTCTATAGGATTATTGCTTGTTTGGTTGTTTCCCAATCATGAGTTGCAGAAACCCAATTTAGCTTTTGTATTTTGCAAATAAATTATTGAATATTGAGTCTAACCAAAAATATATTCATATATATATATATATATATATATATATATATATATATATATAAAATATCGAGGTAATTCTGTAATCTCAAGTATATACCTTTTTATTTGAATTTAAATTTAAATTTTATAGCATATCATAACCTTTTTCATAATTACTCTACTTAAACATTAAACAGTGTAACATATTTTAGTATTACAAGTTTTTTTAAATATGTTTTTCAATAACTTCCGGCATTTGCATTTCCCCTATTTCTGGAATAAAATCTTTGATCACGTACTTGAGACTAATTTCTGCTTTAACTATCACGGTATCATGAACAATAAGACCAGGCGTTTCTCGTAGATCAGACAACTTTATGAAGTATGGAAAGCCCCAAGGAGTATCAGAGGAGGTAAAGCATGCTTCCCCTGCATAAAAATTGTTTGTAAGTAGAGCAAAAAACCATTATAATATTCAGTTCTGTCAATTACGCATAACAATTCATATATATATATATATATATATATATATATATATATATATTCATATTATATAATTATATATAACACGTAAATTATTGCTTCAAAAATTAAATTGATGTATCACATATTATTTTTTCACTTTTTATTATACTCCTATATATAATTTTTATCAAATTTTAATTTATATTATTTATATAATATATCATTCCCTTTCATATATGAAATTACATATTAACTAGTAATTAAATATTAATTCCGTAATAATAACGCGGTCAGCTCACCCGTTTTCTCTGTTTTCTTAGACTCGTATAGATTGAGTTGATTCTGTATCCGTAGCTTGAAGTCCGTGTATATTTTGCTTCTGAATGGGTAAATCAGGCAAAGATAAATTGATAGAAATCGTCCCCTCACCTTTGCAACACCATTGGGATAAATGCGTAACTGCCTGCACCGACACGGTAGACAGTAAATTCTAATCTAAACATATAATATTTTAGCTGAACATGGTTTAGACTTTAGAGTTAGATTTAGTACTATTAAACACAAAATAATAATAAAAGAAAAAGAAATAGAATTTTAACAAAAAAAAAAAATCTCTATATGAATAGTTTGATATTTGTCATATCATAAGAATTATAATAGAATTATTATCTCATTCACTTATAGTAATAGAGTTTAAAAAAAATACAAGTGGAGTTACAAAATTGCCACATATCTTTTAAAAAAAAAAATATTAATTCAATTAAGATTAATATCCAATACACCGTAAAATTTTTTAATTTCATAAGTAAAGTTAAGATGATGACACATATTTTATTTTATTTATTTTTATTTTTTTAATATTTTAAAAAACATGTATTATCATCCTAATACTACTTGTAGAGTAAAAAATACTCTACTAACAATATATTGAATAATTATTCAATTTAAAAATAAAAATGAAATATATGACAATTTTACAAATTTACTTGTGAAGTTTTTAAACTTTATTATCAGTGGATGAGATTATAATCGATTATAATATGATTTAATACGAAACATATATAATACAAATACGTAAATTGTATGGCTTGAGTATAAGTATAATATACAACATACCATTCGCAATCGCCAACTGTAAACTCGTTGGAGTGATAGTTTGGTTCCGATTCCGATAACTTCTTGGAAAACTTTTCGATCTCCCAACTAAACCAATGTTGATTTGGTTTATCTATGGTGGAAAAACATTCCTTTTCAGCTTGATTTGATATAACAAAACCTCAACTCCAAACTTGCAGCTGCTTCCATTTTGACTGAGGTAACCCTTTGAAGTATCATTGAAGTCAGCGAGAGGGAGTAGTCGAGAAAATCCGCATTCTGCGTCTTCCTCATCAAATTGCTTCACTCTCCCATCTACGCTAACAGTATTTACAAAGCGAACTCAGTATGATATATCAAAGACAGCTGAAAGAAAGAAGCCATTGATCAATGGAAACGAAACCTGATATGTTACCTTGGAAGCTCATGAACTGATTCTGATTATTGTCATACACAAAAAAAATTAAAAGAGCATTGATTTGGAACCATATAGGGTAGCCGTCTACTGAGTGCAGAAGTTTCAAGTAAAGAGAGATGTGGCCATCTCCCTTTCTTTCCTTGTCTCCTTCAGGATACAGTATCAACCTCCTGCAAGATATTAAGAGAAGCAGAAATTTAGATTTTGTGTTTCTAATTGCAAAATCAAACTTTTTTTTTTCCGGAGTTACATCGATCCAATTTCATGTCAAAATATTATGATGATTATATATATTGATGTTTAAACTTATATCTATAAACAATTTTTTGGAAAGAAACTCGTATAATTTTTAATGAAAACGGATAATATCTGTGAATTTTGACAAATATTATTAGAACAATCACGGTTGTAATACAAGAATTAATTATTATATCAGATAAATTTGTTATGTTTTAATCCCATATCAAAATATTATAATAACTTATTATACGTAGAGATTTGAATCATTTTTATAAAATAAAATCATAAAATTTTTAGATAAAAAAATTAATATTTTAAATTGAACGAATTCTTCACGTATGCTTAAAAAATAAAAATAAAAATAAAAGAAAGAGAAAAAGAAAACAACTCACCATACGTAGCGATCGACGATAAATTCAGTTGATTCATATCTGTCAAATCCATTTTTTGAGAGGACATCCTGAAGGTTCTTAAATGATTCGATTTCTAAGATGTAATGTGTGGGTGCCTCTTTTCTCATTGTCACTGTTAATTTATCGTCTGATACCACTGTCAAGTATGTACACATGCAAATTATCAACTGTCATATATATATATATATATATATATATATATATATATATATATATATATATATATATATATATATATATATATATACAGAAATGCAACGAATCAATCTGTACTGTTCTTACAGTGATTGGGTTCTTTAATTACCTTGCATTTCATCTCTATGTGTGTCGGTGCAGGAGTGCTTTTCATCTTCACCTGTCATGGTCATGGCTAACTCCATTGTTGTTGTAGGCTTGAATTCGGATTTAATCCCATCTCCTCTTAAATATGCTCGATTAATCTTATTTAACAAGTTTATAATCCTTTCGGAAAAAGAAAATGAACAAAAAATATTCTTAAACCTTTGGCAGGAAAAAGCATATATCTCATCAGCTAGCTAGAGCTTGTCCAACCATTTCTTGTTCCTAGAGATATCCCTTTCCCCTTTCAGAGACCAGGCATCAGTTCTTAAACTTTTTTCCAAGAACGGTTTCCACGAGATTGAATATGGCTGTCAAATGGTGTATTTGGCTCAAAAATACGATTGATTTTGAAGAAATTAAAAATAATATTGAAAGTAGGATTATTTATTATATTTAACTTTTCATTCGTTAGGATTTTTTACATCGATTGTTAAAGAGTAAATATATATTTAAAATGTGAGAAATATAATAACATTCCATGAGTTAATTAATTTTTAAAATTCAAAAAATTCAATAATATTCAATATTACAAGATTAAAAAAAAATTAATTAATTTATTGTCGAATGTACTTGGCAGAATGGAAAAAACATATAGACCCCACTTATTACCCTTCAAAAAGTCCAACTCAAACAAAGTTTGATCTGACTTTCTGTTAAATGAACAAAAAGGATGTTTGTGCTTGTTTGTGTGTTTTTGTAATTAAAAGGATCCAACTAAGGATCCTCATAAAACCCTATCCGACCAGAGATCAGTGACTAAAAACAAGAAGCAAACGACATTAAAAATGCTGTCTCACTCTCACAAGGTACAATCAATCAAAGGTTTCTTTACAATAAGAACTACACACAAGTTAATCAGGACAAAACTAACAAGTTACAGGTTATTCTGTCAATGTTCCTCCGGAATACTCTCCAATGCCGGTCTCCAAGCTCCATGAAAGCCACCATCATCACTCCAACTTCCAGCTTCAGAAACCCTGGCACCTCTCAACTTCACAACTCTTATCAATTGCTCCATTGAAGAGTGCTTCAATTCTTTCCTGGAACTTAAAATTTGCTTCAACTCTTTCTGTGTCACCACGACTCTCATTCTCACAACCCCATTTCTGGACTCACCTTGGTTTCCACTATCGGTATTGTTTTCTTCGTTTAATTTGAATCTCACCACCTTCTTCTTCTTCTTCTTAATCTTAACCCCATCAGCAACCTCGGCAGCAGCTCCTTCCAAGTTGGAAGCTGTGATAATTCTTCTTGTCTCTTTGATGGCTTCAGCTTGGCAGCTTCCTTGTGGCTCGTCTTGGTCGTTTTCTGCTAGAATCTTGTTACTTGTCAAGCAATTCCCCATTTTTCAGACGAAAAAACAAGAAAATTCAGATTGGCAGAACAGAATCAGCTTAATGAGAGAGAAAGGGAGAGAAGTAAAGCAACATATTGACACGTACATATAGAGAAACAAAGGCAGGGATCACATGAAAATGCGGCTTTCACGCCGGGGTATTTGGAAGGGAGGACGTGAGATTCTTTGCAAAAATTCCAAAATCTTTTAATCTTATGCTTGTTCACACAACTGTTTGATTTAATAATAAAATCTGAAAATCAAAGTTTTAATTGATAAGTATAGCCGTCTATTACCTTAAACCTAAAGTATTTGTCAGGTACATGTACAAAAGGGAAAATAATTAGTGCTAAAGGAATAGTAATGTCGAGATATCGTGAAATTCTATTATAAATTTATGACATATAAAAAGAGATTTTATACTTTTGATTTGACGCTTTTTGTTAATAAAACTATGAAACTTTCGTATCATATCGAATAATACTTTGCAGGATAGATGTCAATTTTCATCAATAATATCAAAATAATCACCGATCATAATGCAGGAAATAATTGTTACATTGTTCGGAAATCACCTCACGACCGAAGCACACTATTATGGTAGCTATATTAGGAGAAGTTTGGAACTCACCGCTCTCCCGATGTGGTGAGTTTGTCTTATATAAACAAAATTTGTGAATGACAAAATTATCATCATGTCTTTATTTTTAATTTTTTATTATTTTATTAAAAATATATATGCTTAATAATCTTTTTATCATTTTCAATTTCATCGAAGTAAATTTTACCGTAGCCTTAATCTATCAAGGAATTCAACAAAGAATCAAGTCACAATATATTAGGAAGAAATAATATTAATTATGCTAAGATATAGCTAAGTAGAACAAAGAAACCAGTGAAGACCAAATTAAAAGGGCTACTTTGCATTGGAGGTTGATTAATAAATTTGAATACAGCTAGTTAAGATTAGTCAAATTCTGCTTAGAACAAGCAATGGGAAAAGGATAATGGCTGTGGGTTCAATGAACGTGAGATTTCTTCAAGTTTAATATGTATAAAACTCAAAGGGGTTGTTGGAAATTAGTAAATGAAGAGGGCCAACACACCAATGCAGTTAATTAGGGACATCTTTCACATGGGTTAGCTCATCAATACCCCAGCCGGTACCTTCTCATGAAACGTCGGAGCCTTGCTTCTCTTGATGTGCATGTGGTAGGTGGCCCCTTTTTTGATTTTTGCTTTGCTTTTCCGCTGTATAATGATGGGAGACACCACCACCCTAGGGCCAAGGCTAGCTCCAATCATGTATACTAATAAATGTCCGGATTTGTCTGTGTATGTATGGGTCCACATTTGATTGAATATATGTAAAGAATCACATGTCAAAAATTTATTTATATATATAAAAAACTAAAAGCTCATATTTACTCTAATAGATATAAAGGGTTATAAAGAGCCAAGGCTTTTGATTTGTTTATATATATATATATATATATATATATATATATATATATATATATATATATATATATATAGTAGACTTGTTATATAAAAGTTTATATGCTTATATTTGTTTGTATATATATAAACTTAAAGGACTAGAGGTTAAAAGTTGGTTTGTTCTTATGTGTATATATAGAACAAAAGCTTTTGATTTGCTGTTATATATATATATAAAAAGAACAAAAGTTTATATTTTTTTTATATATTTTATTCATGTTTATAATTCATATTCGTATTATATAAAATAATATTTATATCATATAAAATATAAAAATTATGTCTCTGTGATGACATGTAAAATTTATTTTAATTTTTTTAAAATTTATATATAATTTTTATGAAAATTTTGGTTAAGTTGAGTGGATGATCAAAGAAGAAAACTTGTAGTGGTAGAGGATTGAAGTGACGTCTTGGAGAGGTAAGACGGAAGTATCAAATGGACCACATGTTGTAGGGTATGGACGATGTTGCATAAACCACCAATTTCCCGGGACAAGGATGTTGGTAGCCCAATCCAAACATAAAATTTGGGCAAGGCTCGGCAATGGCCTTGGCCCATGAACCAACTAGTGTTCCTTTTTTGTGTTTGGTGCGCGCGGGCTCATTGTTATTGTTTATTTCGTGCAAAATAGACACAAGCTTTGACCTATCACGTGTTTATAGGCAAAATGACTACAACAAATCCTATGTGGCTAACCCATCATTTTCTTATATAGTAATCTAAGTTTATTAATCTTATTTATTAATATAAGTTTGATTAATCTTCCTAATTAAGTTTAACCATCATATCAAAACCCAATATTATACAATAATTTGGTATAAACACACAGGCGCCCACATCCGAGTGAATTTGATATATACCCACTGAAACAAAGCATGATATTTGTCACATGAAACATATGGCCGGACCTCATCATCTTTCTTTCCTACTTTCGTAATGATGTTACTAAAAAATGCATGTGCAATGAAATAATCAAATGGACCGATAATAACATATTCATAATTTTTTTACTTGCTCCTCAATAAAATGAAAATGGTTGATAAAAGTAAATTTTATATGAAAAAACTATGATTATAATTGTTGTTGTCAAACAGAATGATGATGAGTTGTTGACGTCTTCACTTCGATTTTCGTATCACGTGCTATTAGAGGTTCTGCAAGAAAAAAAATGATCAGAGGGACGTAGGAGTTTTTTCCTGTGTAAGCACTCCGATACTTAAATCAAAAGAGAATTTCACAAAATTTCTATAAACAAAATAGATACTTATTTTCATGAATCATACATGTCTCCTATTTATAGGAATTAACTTCACCTTTAATTACGTAATTATCCACTAATTAAATATTTTTTATTGTTTTACGGATCCCGTAGAATTAGAAATATTTAATGACAAAACTGTCCAAACTGTATAATTATGCCTCCCGTAATACTTTTTTCAAGACGTAGACCCGATATCCAACTTATTTTCTTTGTACGTCACATGACGTATTATTCGTGCGTCACGTGGCGCAACACACTTTTATTTTTTATTTTTATTATTTTTTATCATGCACAATAATAATAAAGTATTATATATATTCATAGAGCTCGTAAACGATAAAATTTAAATTTAAAATTTTAAATCTATTTTCTTACTGCTAAATCAAAATTTTAATATTTTTAATATTTTAGGATGAATGCTTGGTTTAAAATTTTGATTTGGCATTAATCGATTTGTCTCCTTCATGATGAATTTGTTTTGATATTTGACACTACAAGAGTGGATAAAAACAAAGGTGGAATCGAGGATAAGTGATTACAATATTTGCGGCTGTCAAATTTTTTCGAAAATGAAAGCTACGTTTATCTTCAAAAATTAATGACAATCAACACCTAATGCAACCCTACAGTGTCGTATGCAATTAAATAATGTAGAAACGACATGAAAAATCAAGTTGGTTTTTTCTTCATAACTGCAAAATGTCAAACTAAGATTTTAGACATTGATTTGTAAAGTTAAATTCTGGGGTTTAAATTGCAAGAACCTTTCCTTTCATACGCAGCCTGATGGTAGCCGCCCATGGAAGAACCAATGCAAATTCATTTGTAATACTATGGTTATTAGCAGCATTCCTTCTAATAATCAATTTTCATTGCAAAGATGTGAAGTTCGAATCCATTTTTTCCTCTAAGATATGAAACATTTCTTAATCCTTTTAACCATTCGTAATCAATTTTCTTTTGTAATATAACAGTTTAATACTGTCATGGGTTAATTTAATTATACAAAGACGAGTTATATATTTTTTTATCTGAGTTATAAGTAAAATTTTGAATAATTTGTTTTACTGTAAGATCGATTTATTTTATATTAAATTTATGTTTATTTTTATATTAAAAGTATCATACACATAAAAAAAATAAATGTAAATTTAATGTCTTATATAAGATAATAATATAAGTACATAAACATATAATAATAAATATAAATTTTAAATTACTAAGAAATGATTAAATTCAAATGAAATCTCGAAATATATATATCTAATTATATTACCAATAAATGTATGTCTACACACACTTTATCTGATTAATGAATTTTAATATACAAACCACCAATTCTACCTCTCATTTTCATTTAAGCTGCCAGCACACATACACCAGAAATAGCTCTTGATAAGGCCCCCGCTACTCATAAATGAACCAAACATTTCAGTCCACTGCCAAACAATTCTGCAATGGGATCTCCCCAAGACGCCATCCAGCAACCTCTGCTGCAATCACAAGTTTCAAACACAAAGTCCGAGACAAGCTCAGAGCTTGAGAATACATTGTCCGACGCTAGTCTTGCCTGGTTTGAGCGTTGGGGAAGAGCGACATGGACCGAGTCCAAACTCCTTTTCCACCTCGCTGCACCTGCTGTCATCGTTTACATGATCAACTATCTCATGTCTATGTCCACCCAGATCTTCTCTGGCCACCTCGGTAATCTCGAACTCGCCGCAGCCTCCCTCGGGAACACCGGCATCCAAGTCTTTGCTTATGGTCTCATGGTATATACTTGTATATACATTAGTTACTTGAATATCTATAGCTATGTCTTGATGATGATGATGACATTAATTTATCATATGATTTTTGAATATTTATACAGTTGGGAATGGGGAGTGCTGTGGAAACTCTTTGCGGCCAAGCCTTTGGAGCACACAAATACGGCATGCTAGGAGTATATCTTCAAAGATCGGCGGTTCTCCTCACATTAACCGGGGTTCTTCTCACGATCATCTATATCTTCTCCAAACCAATCTTACTATTTCTCGGTGAATCGCCCGATATTGCCTCAGCGGCTGCAGTTTTCGTCTACGGTTTGATACCGCAAATCTTTGCATACGCCATAAATTTCCCAATACAGAAATTTTTACAGGCTCAGAGCATAGTAGCCCCCAGTGCTTACATATCATCAGCCACCTTGATCATACATCTGCTGCTAAGTTGGCTTGCGGTGTTCAAAATAGGGCTCGGTTTGCTGGGTGCGTCGCTGGTGTTAAGCTTGTCATGGTGGATCGTGGTGATCGCTCAATTTGTGTACATAATTAAAAGCGACAAGTGCAAATACACATGGAAAGGATTCAGTGTTCAAGCCTTCACTGGCCTGCTGGGCTTCTTCAAGCTATCGGCTGCGTCGGCGGTGATGCTGTGCTTGGAAACTTGGTACTTCCAGATTCTGGTTTTGCTTGCTGGATTGCTTGAGAACCCAGAGTTAGCTTTGGATTCGCTCTCCATTTGGTAAGTAAACATCATTTCTGAATATTCCTGCTTTATTTGGTTGCAAATAAGTTAAATAACTCCAGCAAGCTTGACTAATCAATACATGGTGGTACTTACTTTTTTTTTTTAATTTTAATAAAATAATTTTTTTACATCAATTTTATTATAATCATTATTTTTAATTTTAATAAAATTAATTAAACCATATATTCAAATTAACTTTAAATATATCCATCGAAAGAGGTTAATTAAAAATACCAAAGAAGGTTGAGGAAAAGACAAAAATGACTGGGACTTTCTTTGTTGAAGAAAGGTAGACAAAAGGAAATTGGACTTTGCTCATGGAAAGAGAAAGTGAACTGAATGGGATTGTCTTCAGTAGAAAATCATTTTCAAATGTCCAATCAACAGGCCAAATTTTGGCCATTTCCGTTTAATAATTCAGTACTTTACTCATTTTTACCCTCAGTGATTCAATACTCCTTCTGTAATTAAAAAAAATAAACCATGTCCTTATGTCAGTGCTTAAAATAATTTTTTTATGTAAAAAATATGAAGCAAGGTTTATTTTGATCATTAATTTCATATTTTATGTGAATCGTTAATGTTATTATAGAATGTAATACCTCCCCCAATGCATTGAAAATTCATGATAAAAATTAATTTAAATCTAACCCTCTTTTCATAATTTTTTGTTGATAGATTGTTTAATTTTATTCTTTATTTATGTAAATTATATTATCAAATAATATAATTAATAAATAATAAAAATATCAAATTAATTTGAAACTTTACCTTCAATTATATGAGAGCTGTAACCCACAAGAGACAAGACATCTTTTTTATTTTTTATTTTTTTTTATGTACTATTCTTTACTGATTTAAGAAACGACAAGAATGATTGCAGAGGCCCTAACAGACGTGTGCTTTTTACTTTTATGTTATGATGACAGGCATGCGCTGTCTACACCTTATTTACCGGCTGGGAATGATAACGTTTGGTCTTGAAATAAAGTATTTTTAGCTTTTGCATGCTAATATTTTCAGTATTTTTTTTTATTTCATTTTCGAATTAATCAACGATTAATATAATCATAAAATATAAAATGTTTCAATCAAAAATATAAATAATAAAAAAATTATTAATTATTATATCAAATATATTAATTAAAATCTGAGTTTTACCTTAACTATTCATATTAAAAGATAATTTTTAAAAATTTTACAATTTAAAATATTAATATTTATAATTTTTTATTTTGAAATTATGATTTTATTTTAACAATAATTAATTAACAAGTATAATTTTTTTTAATAATAATGATTTCAGCATGACGATCAATGGATGGGTGTTCATGATTTCAGTTGGCTTCAATGCCGCAGCAAGGTTAGCTCCTCATCAAATTCGATCTATATATATATATATTTATATTTTACTTGATTTTTTTTTATAATTTATTTCTCCAAAATCACTGAAAACTAAGCATGAAATTGAGCAGTGTAAGAGTAGGGAATGAGCTGGGAGCAGGACATCCAAAATCAGCGTCGTTTTCGGTGGTAATAGTGACGGTGTTTTCCTTCGTAATCTCAGTGGTGATCGCCATTATAGTTTTGGCTCTTCGTCACGTCATTAGCTATGCCTTCACTGAAGGTGAAGTGGTTGCTGAGGCTGTTTCCGATCTCTGTCCGCTTCTAGCACTGACCCTCGCCCTCAACGGAATCCAGCCTGTTTTGTCCGGTAACGCAACGCATTTTCTAAACATTGTTAAAAATAATATATATACTATCTCATCTCATCTGATGTAAACAAATCATGCATTTTATGGGTTACTGAATTTGATTTGATTATTATTCAAATTTAATTTATTTATTTTTAAATTTATAAATTATTTGAGTTTAATTTGATTATTATTTAAATTTAACTCATTTATTTTCGAATTAAAATTGAATTTGAATTACTTGATTATTGAGCAAATCGAATTCAAATATCTTAATATTTAACTCGAGTAACTTGTTTGTTTAATCGAATTTTTTAATATATATTTTATATCTTATTATTAATTTATCATTTTATTCTGATAATATGTAGTTAAAAATGACAAATCAAAGTTCAACTCGAACCTTATGAGTCAAACATGAATTTCATATCTTGAGTTCTCGAATTTAAAGATGTAATCGAGTCGAGTCAAAACAATTTAGTGTTAAATTGGAGCTCGGCTCAACTCAACTTTTTACTCTGATAGTTTGAGTTTGAACTAGACTTGATAATAAACGAGTCAAATTTAAATAATCATTAAATCAAATTTGAGTAATTTATGAGTAACATGATTAACATGATTCGTTTATACTCTATTCAAGTCTAGTCAAGTTAATTTCCAACTTGATAAAGAATACCCTTTGCTCGACTGCAGTCAGCACTAACGCTTATACTATGCATGAAGGTGTGGCTGTGGGGTGTGGATGGCAAACTTTTGTCGCATATGTCAATGTTGGTTGTTATTACGTAATTGGGATTCCCTTGGGTTCTCTTCTAGGCTTTTACTTCAACCTGGGTGCCAAGGTAATCACATCATTTTTCATTTTTGTTCTTAATATTTGAAATTTCATTGCGTTTGGATAATTATCCACGGTCTGGTTTCAGGGAATATGGTCAGGTATGCTTGGTGGCACAGCCATGCAAACAATCATCTTGATTTGGGTCACAGTTCGGACAGATTGGAAAAAAGAGGTACCCTTCTGATATTTTCCATCGAAACAAACAGTTTCGGACTGCCTTTCTGCTTCTTCAAAACACTTATTTTTACATTCAATGGCAGGTTGAAGAAGCGAGAAAAAGATTGGAAATTTGGGAGGATAATAAGGAACCTCTTTTGAAGTAGAGAGTCGACCGAAAATGGTCAGCTGCACGGACAAACAACAGTAACTTGATTTGTAATACTGCAGCTTCATCATCCATGGCTTCGCCAAAGAATTTCAGATCTCCATCAAGGAAAATCAGATCCCAGGAAGACGAATTGTAGTTATCGTCGTTGAGTTTTCTTTGCAAACTATATATTTTGATTCACAAAGCACATAGAAATACTGCCATATGCATGAGCTATTGAATGAAATTGCCTGGTATTTCTATTTTGAGCATAGCTAAATACTTGAATGAAATCGCCCGCTATTTCTATTTTTCTTCTTGGCACCTGTGTTTCTCTTTGCTTGAAGATAAGGGCTGCAGTACTATATCTATATGAAGAAGAATTTTGCAAGAAAGAGTTTCATATTTGTACAAATGGTACAAAGCCATTATAAAAGGGAAAATGAGTCAAAAACCTTTATTAATTGGGGGAAATCGCTTTACTACGGTACCAACATGAGTATGTTTCATTCCAGATTCCAAGATAAGCACAAAATGAGAGGATGAATGAGAAACAAGATACACCAACATTACTTCTTTTTCCCTGCTTTGCCCTCTTTTCTTCTGATAACCTCATCGGCGTACTTCACACCCTTTCCTTTATACGGCTCCGGTGGTCTCCATTTTCTAACAGAAGCAGCAAATTGACCGATGGCGCTTTTGTCATATCCACTAACGACGATCCTGGTGTTTTCTTCCACCTTCACTTGAATGCCTGCAGGAATTGCCATCCTGACTGGATGGGAAAAGCCGAGATTCAACACCAGGTCTTTTCCTTCTAACATTGCACGATATCCAACACCAACTAGCTGAAGTCTCTTTTCAAAACCCTTTGATACTCCCACCACCATGTTGTCGGTAAGAGTCCTAGCAATTTCATTTGAGTAGAATCACATTACTTTTATCAGATAATGCTTACAAAATTTTCCGAGTATAAAATGCTTACAAAATTTTCTGAGTATAACTTCACATAACTAGTTCATATAAAAATTTTAGGACAGAGAGAAACATGAGTCAACGAAGAAAAATGCCTGGATAATTATAAAATACATGCATCACTATGCCTCAGCTTTGGTGATTGTAATAATAAGGGCGAGGGTTGGAGTAGATATTATAGCAGGTTCATGCCATCTTCCTTCTTTCCTCTCATAAACAAACATGGAAAAAGCACCATAAAAGCTGGTGTGATCAATACACACAACATGGCCATGACTAGTTTCATTAAAGAACCACCTCACACATTGAAGAATCCATATATCACAAAATGCAAAGGAAATTAAGCATATAACGAGCATACTAGCAAGCCCCGAATCAATTTTTAACAATTTCTTTAAAAAAAAAAAAAAAGCTCGAAAAGAAAAGAGTGAGAAGCTTCTTTAGAATCACATTCCAGGTTAAAGAATACATTGACATCTATAACAAGTTGATCGTGAAAATGTAACACAAATGTAATATAGAAAAAAAAATGACAACAGCAGATAATGCATCTGAATCTCCAGAAGGAATAACTGGAAATCCAATATTAGAGCCAGAATAGCATCCATTGTGCTTGATGAAATGTATCAAATTAATTTCTTTCAAGGAATGGATCTGATAACATATGGAATTCAAAGAAAACGGGATTTGATACTATGTACAATAGGTAGATGTTCAAGAGCAAGAATGGTAGATAGAGGTAGATTAAGGACCATGGTCAGTGGACTGAAGTGAATTATTGGTTGCGTCTTATTCTAGTGATACTAAATGATGACTTTCAAATTACATGATTAAAAATCAAAATGCATTAGACACTTGTTCATAACCTTGGGCAATAAAGATAAGAAAATCCATGATTAAATATGATTTTCCTGATAAAACCATCAATTTGTAAACATAATCTTGATTCCCTATGTCATTTATTGTCCTTCAGTAAAATTCATACAAGGGTACTTAAAGAAGAACTATGAAGGACTAATCAATGCATAAGTTAATTATGAAGATAGACTCTAGACAAATAACATATCAAAAACAAATTAAAGAAATAAAAAAAGAAACAGCTTTTAGAGAAAGAGACCAAAAACGAAAATGTAGGAACAATTACCTGAAAAGCCCATGCATTTGGTTGGCTCTCCTAGACTCCACTGCCTTTCTGACTCTTAGAGCTCCAGATTCCTCCTTATCAAGCTTTATTTCTCGCGGATAAGTCAATGCAAGTTCTCCCAAAGGACCCTTTACTTTTAAGTCCTGACCCTCCAAAGCAATTGTCACATTGGATGGCACTTGTATCGGCTGCTTCCCTATTCTTGACTCCTTACACTCTACAGTCTTCCTCACTAAACCAACACGAGTTATAGGAATGCCAGAAACAGATATCGCGTTTCTCTCTCCCAAAAATGCAGACCTCAAACGGCTGAAACACCCAAAGAAAGTAATCAAATTTGAATGACTTCTTCATATTGCCACATATTCAAAATATTATAATTTCAACATGAATGGTCATTATATGTCTATAACTCAAAGGAAGCCAGAAGCTGAAATCAGCCCAATAATTAGTATAGAAAAAAGCTACTTCTCAAACAAATTAAAACCCAAAAAGAAATACGCAGTGGTTAGGATATGCAGGAGATAAGTTATGCAGTATTTCGAAACTTTGATAAGTTTCTAAGTTTAAATGCACAATAAAGTTTTCCTATTTGCACAGCAAAACAAGATTTCCAACCATTCGCCATACAAATTCTAGAACACCATAGCTGCAAAAAACATAGTAGCATCCTACTCGACCTTGAGTATGGGTTCAAATAATCATGTTCCCGCCTCTATAAGTACGAGAATTTCACAAGTATGCGATTCAAGCCTCAACATTTCCCCTTCATCGGGCCAGAAGCCTCCATTGTATCAAAAATACTAGCATTCCACTAAAAAATGGAGTGAAATGAGACAAACCCATTGTAAGACACCGTTCCATTCACAATTGAAAGTGATAATATAATTTTAAATTCAAGACCAAACAACATAAAACAAAGTAAGATCAATTGCAGAAGTACGTGAAAAAATTAGCAAGGAAAACCCATCTTCCAACACCCAACAGTGTTTGAGCCTAAACACCCAAAAAGGACCATCCAGAAGCAGAACATAGCATACAAATTGCGGGTTCAGTGCATAAAAAAAGAAAAAATTAAAACAAGAAACATCGGTTGGAAGCAAACCAGGTTTGGAAAGATAAAACTGAAGAAGCCATTTCGTGCAAAGTGTTCTCAGCATCAGTTTCGGCCTTCAAGCTAAGAAGACAGAGGCGCCTGGTGCCTATCCAAAACGATTGTTATTCATTTCTCTCGTCTGTTTTCGAGCTATGTCATCTGGTTTTAGCATAATGACTCTATTACCCTTCTTGAGACTTGGGCTTGACCCAATTACAGCTTATAGGCCCTGCAATCTTATTCCACTACCATTGATCTCCCGAACCCGAAAGCTTATTTCCACGGGCTCTGTCCACAATTAACAAGAAAACAAAGAATTAGCGACCAAAAAATGACATGAATCACGTGTAAAACATAATTCATGAATTCATTTTTTGTTTTTTGCTGGTATTCTAATATGTATTGTGTATGGCTGAATGATGTGTTTTCAATGTTTTTGAGTGATTGGATGACTGTATTTTCTTTGTCTTCATTCTGATTTCTGTACATAAATAAACTCATAAAGCATATTCAGGATTTGTAATGCTTTGTACATATCAGTTTTCCTGAAAATATCATAATCACCATTAAGATTGCCCTTTGTATGCATTAATCCTGTACTGAACCTGATTTAATGGTTCATATGCTAATGGTTTCGATATTTGATTTTTTAAAATTCCATGTACGAAAATAATTATAAATAAAAAATATAAAAGTAAAATGAGTTAAAAGTTAGTAAAAATTATATTTTATTTAAATATACCTTAGATTTCTAATTTATTATATAAACTCTTAATTTTTTAAAATAATATAATTAAATTTAATTTTGTTATAAATTTTTAAAGTAAAATAAAAGATTGATTATTTGTAAAATTTTAATTTTTTATTTATTTTATTTAATTGTATTATTTTGAAAAAAATATAATTTTATTTACAATAAAATAAAAATTTATATATTTTTATAATAAAATTAAATATTAAAAATTTATATTCATTTTATATAAGAAAATGAATAGTATATTAGATTATTAAATTTATATATAAAAAAATAAAAAATATTTTATATATAATATATTAGCATAAATTTTGATAGCATGTACCATCATAGGCGCCGTAGTACTCAAACAGACTGATGGATATGCCAAATGATGCAATTATTTAGATTGGTACAATCATTGTCTGGTTGCTGGTGCTTTTAACTGAGTTGCAGTTCACAGAAATTTCCAGGGAATGCTCTAGCCACAGGTCACGGGTTCTTACAGGTGCAAATCAGACGTCAAACTTGATTGGGATTTTGGAATTAGAGTTGCTGTTCACTACATTGCAAGCATTTTTTGATCACGTGGTTGAGAATATGATCTTTAGAAGCATTTTTACAGACAGTATATATGCAGACAAAACAGGCTGATTTTAGTATCAGATATTTCTTTTACTGTTCCCTTGAATGGGAATCAGATTTTTAGTTAGGAAGCTTGGTACATTTTGCAAACTGTAAAGTATAAGAGAATCATATTCCATGGAGAAAAGCTGGATAGACAACCACATGATTTTCAGTTGAAATGCTTTTAAATGGCAATGCTGTTCTCTTGATGGTCCTATTAAAATTTCAATCCAAAGAATTGAATTTTAAATTTATTAAATATTATTTTTCAAAAAAATTACATGAATCATTTGATTTTATCATTATCAAAATATTTATTTCAATAAGCTATCATTTGATTTAAATAAAACAAATTACTTTAATTTTTACTCTAATTATCCGAACCATCAATAATACCCTCTTCTCAAAATTTTGTCCTTTTCGAGGTTTCATTTCAATATATTCAAAATAATTTTGAGTTAAAAAATTACATTAACATTTAATTTAATAATTAATGTATAATTTTTTATTTAAAGATAAAGGTTAAATTGGATATTAAAAGATAAAAAATTAAAAGATAAAATTATTCTTGTTTTTTTATTTTTTTATCATTTTATTAAAAATATATTTTCTTAATAATTTTTTTACCTTTCTTAATTTTATCGAAATTAATTTTATTATACATTCAAATTAATTAAAAATTAAAATTTTTTAATAAATAAAAATTAACTTTTATGATTGAATTATGATCAATTTTTTCATAGAGAGAGATTGAATAGATTTCTCACTCACCAATTCGATCTATCTTTAATAGAATGTACTAACAAAGAAAATGTTGAAAATGGATTAATTAGGCTCATTGAAACTTTTTAAGTTTTAAATTTAAAATGTTTATTTATTTATTTATCCCCGATTTATTTGATTGAAAAATTAATGCCAACGTTGATGTCATCCGGCGACGATCTACGATTAGACAAAAATCTTATCTAGCCAGCAGCCTCTCAATTTCATATATCACATCAATTTAACAAATAGCGGTACTTCGTTGGCCCTCACAGCCTAAAAATAAAATTATTATCTGTTACCTTTCTTTATAGTTAAACTTTAATGTTATTTTTGAAAAATTTTATATATAATTCGTTCATACGTCGGATATAAATTTTTTAAATTTTTTTTTATATATATATATAATTTTTATTAAATTTTAATTTATATTCTTTTTACAATAATTTTTTTATTTTATTTTTATAATAAATTTATATTGTATCATTTTATCAAATTTAAAATTATTAAATATACTCAGCATCAACTAAATATATATATTTTTGTATTATCACTCATAATTCACATTTCAGGGAACTTGTAAAATACTTCTGTTTTTATTAAGATTATATTATTCCATACCTTTTAATCTTAATATAACAACAAAAATAAAAAATAAAATTTCTCTCATTCTACTCTAAAAATAGAGAAAATATAAATATTAAAATTCGAAATTTAAATCTATAAAATTTTTACAATTTAAAAAATTAATATATGGGTATTTAAGTGAATACTCAAAGTCTTCTAATTTTTTTTTTTCACATCCTGTTTTATTTTTTTAAGATAAATAGACATTAAAATACTATTCTTGAACATTAAATGGCAATGAATTACAATAATGTAGAACTAGAATCTTTCATTCTCTTTTGTTTTCTTCAAATAAAATACATTAATGATTCCTGATTTTGCATAATATTTTATTTTCATCTGAGGTTTTAAAATTTAAGCTTTAGATCCATATTATTAGAAAACTATAAATAAAAATGAAACATAATAAAAAATCTTGATTACATAGAGCGATTTATGTTACTTACCTCGGGAATCTGATACGACTTTAGATAAATGATAATTTGTTATCTTATAAGGGGTAAAGGGAAATCTAATTTGGAACTTATATTGGTCCAAGTAAAAAAGTTTAATATCTTTTAAGTAAAGTTTTAAATTTAAATAGTATAAATAAAGCAGATAACATTGAAAGAATTATCTTCAAATAAGATCTAATTTGATTCAACTACGAATTTAGTCGAAATTTAAAGTAGTTATCATATATCAAGAGTCCTGCACCAAAAAAAAGAAAAAAATTAATTATGTTTAAATAAAATCCTAATTAAAATTCACAATACATTAATTTCAAATAATATGTTAATCCAAATGAAATGTATGTAATTGAGTCAAATTTATTTAAAAATAAAATTGACAATTTTAGTGTATAATGTGTAATCATATCATGTAAAATTTTATTTAATTTATATAAAATACGAAAATTTTGTATTAAAATTTTGTGTTAAATTGTATTTACATATCAGACATATTTTTTTGAACTTCTACTATAATCATAATATAATTTTTATCTAATTTTATTTTATACCATCTGATGTTCATATCATAATATTTTTTTTTCAGTATCACATCAAATTTTATCCAAACTCTTGAAACAAAGTTCAAAGTTTGTAGTTATGTGAATAGAATGGTGCACGTCTCGTATTAATTGCTCCAACCAAAATCCAGCTATCCTTCATAAATTAAATTTTCTCCAGCAATATATATATATATATATATATATATATATATATATATATATATATATAATGGAGTATGGCAATATTTCTCTGACATTGTCAAGTCTCTAGCAACCGGTCATTTAAAATGACTCAGATAACTCATATCACTCATTAATGAAAGAAGACTCAAAATGCTAGCTACCACACCCTAAACAGAAATGGAAGACCATCGCCTTTCAAATGACTCGGATTGGATGGATACCGGTGTCAGTGAATAAAATTATAAAATACATATAAATTTAATGTTATAATTTTTTATATATTTTTATATGATATATCTTTTTTAATCTGAATATTACATTGTATTTACGTCAATAATAAAATTTAAATTAATAAAAATTATCTAATTATTTATTTTATAATTATCAACTTTACTTTATAAGTGTGATCGATATAAATAAATTATTAAATTTAATAATTGTCAGTAATATTTTAATTTAATAATTTAATAAGAGTTATGTATATTGTAAGACATAAATTTTAGTTGAAATAATTTTATTTTTTATACAAATTATAAAACAAAATAAAAAATTTGTTATAGTTTGAAAGTGACACATTTTGAGATCTTATTGCACCTATGATATTATCAAATCATATTATAAAAATATTTTTACCTAAATTCAACTATTTGTATCAACTATGAGTAAAATAAATTTAATTTCTCACTTTGTTTATTACTTTTGTTATTAATATTTTTTGTTATTTCAATTTCTAATTTCAACAAATATTTAATATATAAATATAAATTTTATCATATATAAACTAATTTATTTTGCATCGATCTAACTCGATATTCTCTCACACATATTCGTACATACGTACGTGTGTCTCAATATAGTCTTTTGTTTCGTATTTTATTTATATATAATAATAAAAAAATGCATAGGGACCATGGAAAGAGATGTGGGGATTTAATGACAAAATAAACTTAAAGATTGTACTACGTATGCATGGACCATACGTTCGTTGTATATTTGTCTGTTTGCTCTGGGGAAATTAGAGTGTTTTGATGTCTAAATGTCGTATATTTTGGAATTTCGTCCTTATCGTTGTTTGCGATTTCACAATCGACTAAACAACCTAAAGATTCCGCCAAAACAGGATCTTAGTTTGATTTTATTTCTGGTTTTTCTCCATTTATTAATTGTCAAAATCCTATAATAAAAATAGTAGGTAATTATGAAATGTTAATTTATTTATATTTTAAAACAAATAATAAAATAATTATTAACACTACTCTTTAGAAATTGCTTAAATTTTTATTAGATGCAATAATTAATGGTAATATTTTAAATTTAATACATTAAAAATATCAATTAACATGAAAATTTTGAACAAAATTTTCGAATAATAATGAAAATTTGACCTAAAAATTATTACATATTCTTAAAAAAAAATAAATTCAAATTTTAAATCATTTTCTCTTTTTATACTTCTCTATAAAAAAATAAAGAATATTTTCGAACATTAAGTTGTTTTAATTTAAAAAACAGAAACATTAATGAAATTGAACTTTAATAAATACATTTAAAAAATGAAAACGAAAATCTTTGGTAAGTTGCTTGTTGCAATGTTGCATCCACATTTCCAACATACTAGATTTAATTTTTAGTGAGGTTTCCGATATTCAATTAACAAGTTGTAAATAATAATAATAATAATAATAATAATAATAATAATAATAATCTTTCAACTTTTTTTACAAAAATAAATATAACAATAGTTCAATGTTTTATTATATGTAAATTATTTTTAAAGTTTTATTTCATAATAAATAAATTATTAACATTTTGAAATCATATAATTAAATCAAAATATGTTGAATGATATCAATGGTAATTTTAATATTTTACGTGATAATTGACTTAAATAATTTTGTGGATTGACATATGGTATTTTAAATGTACAATGTAAATAAAAATAATATTGTTTAATAAATTTAGATTTAATTTGAATGATTTTGAAAAATTAAAAATTTAATTATAATAAAATAAAAATTTATAAAATAATTGAAAAGATTTAAATTGATTTAATAAAAATTAAAATATATTTAACTGTTAAATTTTTTAATAATAATAATAATAAAATAATAATAATAATAATATGATAGGATGATCGTGATGACGATCTGATATGATGATCACGATGACGATGACTACTGATGAGATGCCTCTCCACGTGGAAACAAATTATTGTGGGCCGTCAATTTCATGTCAATGCAGAGTTGCATAACCTTTCACAATCGCAAGTAAATGAGCCAACACAGAACCTCGACGAAAAATGGCATTTCATTTTCAATCATTTAATTTTTTTAGCCTTATATGCAAAGAAGAGATATGCTATCGGTAGTCCAAGTCTTTTAGTCATTTGAATCCGTAAAAAGCGACGTTATCTCAATAATTAATCATCACATATTTATATAGAATTCAAATAAAGATATTTAAGGTGCACATTATTCGATTGTGATTATAAATAATTATTTTTAATATTTATTATTATTATTAATTTTATATTACATAGATAAAATTTAGATAATAAAAATAAAAATACACAAGTAAATAATTAATGATATGAAATATAATTAAATTCGAATAGGAATACTCAAAAATAATAGAGTTTTGTTAGCTTTAATTAATAGATATTAATACTCTTGGCCAAAAAAAAATGGTCTAAGTATAAAACGGAGTTGAATTAATATTTTTTAATTTTTAATTTTTATTTTTACTTTTCAACAATGACCCGAATAATCTGACTGAGAGGTAATTTTTTTTTTTAATTTTTAAAATCATTATTTCTATTTTGCACAGTTATTAAATTTTACTATTATCTGAAAAGAAAGAGAAAAGGCTTGTCGCAGCAAGCTCTCCCAAGCATCTGATGAGGTTTCCAGCAAGCAATACAGGCTTCCATGTGTCGGCTTCATTTTGAACCAACCAGTGATATTAACCAATATTCTGTCTCTTATTCATATTTACTTTCAAGTATTTATATTCCATGCATTATCAAGAATAAATTCATATTTTTTAAATAAAAATTATTAAAAATAAATCTTATCAATTAATAAGATATTATGATATAATTTAATGATGTTGTAAAATTTAGAATACTTTTTATACATCAAAATTTTTTAATTTAATGGATGAAATTAAAAAATTATTACACATTTATTTGCTTTCATATTTTTATAAATTTTAGTGAATATATATATCTGTTAATTTTATAATTTTTTAAAAATTAAATTTACAGAAATTACTTGGGTCACTATAATTATAATAAGTACACAAAAAGGCTATGATTAATAAAGAAATAAAAGAAAAAAGGAAAGGCTTGGAATTTGCCAGATAGAGGGAATTATTCTTTGCTTAAGACAGTAAGACTGTTGTGAAGAGCTTTGAGTATGTGAACGGTCAAGTTCGTCTTTGAACTCAGGTGTCAAGTGTAAACTCACGTAGCTTGCTCTAGCTGTTTTAATTCTTTACTTCGGTTGCTTATATTTTAAAGTCTTTGAAACCCACTTTCATGAAGGTGCTGTTGTAACAAGCAAAATTCTTTTTTTATTTTATATTGTTTTTCCTTGCTGACAGTCTAGCTCTTGCATTATTAAATTCTGCTATTTTCTTAAGACCAATACAAATGATGTTAACCCAAGTTTTTCTTTTTTGAATATACTTTGGGTTTGTTAGTTTCTTTCTTGGCTGTGTAACTAACCATGGCATGTGGACTTTGGTCCCTGTAAGTGTTAAAAAGTCTGGATTTTTGGATGATATCTGTTGGATTTTTTGGTTTGTCATTTTGGAGCCTAGAGAAAATCTTACTGCTGTTCTTTTCATCTTTTTTATTGGCAATTTTAGTAAAACCCCATGTTGGTTTCGTCCTCGAATTGCATGGATTTCTTCTTGTTTCCTGCTGTTTATTATGTTTTTGCTCACGTTTGTTGGCAGGGGTGGTGCTTGGTGTATTGAATTCATGATAATTTGAGGCAGAAAATTATAGTTGGTCCGGTTTCATCAACAAGTGTTTGGTTTGGAAAACAACATGGAGGAGGCCTTGTTGATTTCAGGATTCATGACAAGAACTTTGGTTTTCTTGAGTCTTTGGTTCACGTGGGTCCCTATAGGAGTTGTTTGCAGTACTGGAAATGCATCAGCTTCCTCAAATTCTTCTTCTTTGAAGCCAAACGCCATAAATATTGGAGCTCTGTTCACGTTGAATTCAGTTATTGGGCGAGCAGCGAAGCCTGCACTTCAAGCTGCTATCGACGATGTCAATTCTGATCCAAGCATTCTTAATGGGATAGAATTGAAACTCCTTTTGCGCGATACCAATTGCAGTGGATTTGTTGGAACCATGGAAGGTATTTTCTTCATTTCTTTGTACCATGCGATTTGAATTGATCTTCAACTACTTCTTGTCTGTTTGCATTGCTGAATTAAATGTTTCTTTGGATGAATTAAACTGAATTGTTTACAGAAATTCAGTATCTTATCAGAGGGGAAGTGATGTAAGGAAATCAGTGGTTCTTTCTTTGTGTTGAGTATCTTTTTGCTATTCTTTTTGCCATCTACTGGCATAGCATTTGGTTGTCTAAGTAATTTATACCCCGAATCTGTCGCAAGCAATGCTAGGACTAGAAGGCCTAGGCATTTGGTTGTATTTGCCTGATTTGATGTCATTTTACAGCATCGACTTCTATGAAATTGCTATCAATTCTCGAAGGTTATGGTTGTTGTGGCATACATGGGACTTTGCTTGCACTAGACTGCATTAATAGCTTACATTGTACAATGTAATTTATTGATAGTTTGAGCATTGTGTCAGATTGCCTCTCTGTCTGTTATATTTGGTTCAGTTGGTCTGCTCCTATGCTGTAATCTATACACTTATGTTTATTCAACAATGCTACATTTTAGGCCTTCAAATAATTCTTTTGTGGCTATTGTGATTTAGGAATCTATTAGGTTGCACTGCTATTGTTTGTTTTAAGAAGTCCTGTTGATGATTAGCTGATTACAGAAACTAGTTCCCTTGGCATAGCGCCAAAGCAGGAAAAAACATTATTTAACTCGCAATCTAGATGAGCCAGCAATCTGCCTACTGTTTTCTTTCCTTTCTACTCGGGAAAAAACACAATGCACTGCCACCTAATGCCTTGTACAATTTGGATTGTTACATAAGTGTCATGCAAAATAAAATGGCTGAAGAATACCAGAATAAGCTGGCTAGGATTATATGCTTATCACTTCCCTTATCCTTCCTTTTTATCTCTCTCAGAAGAGTAGAGACACAAAACTTTGATTCTGTTGTTCGTGTCTGTGTAGCTTTGCAGCTGATGGAAAGTGATATTGTTGTTGCCATTGGTCCACAATCTTCTGGAATAGCTCACATCATCTCCCATGTTGCTAATGAGCTTCATGTCCCTCTTCTCTCATTTGGAGCTACAGATCCCACTCTTTCTTCCCTGCAGTACCCATATTTCCTCCGTACTACACACAGTGACTACTTTCAGATGTATGCAATTGCTGATTTCGTTGACTTTTATGGCTGGAGGGAGGTCATAGCAATATTTGTGGATGATGATTATGGAAGAAACGGGATTTCTGTTTTGGGTGATGCCCTGGCAAAGAATCGTGGCAAGATTTCTTACAAGGCTTCCTTAAGCCCAGGAGACTCCAAAAGTAAGATCAATGACTTGTTAATGGAGGTGAACCTGATGGAATCACGGGTATATGTAGTTCATGTTAATCCTGACACTGGTTTGAATATCTTTTCTGTTGCTAAGGCTCTTAAAATGATGGTTGATGGTTATGTTTGGATTGCTACGGATTGGCTTCCTTCATACTTAGATTCAATGGAAGCAATTGCTCCTGACACAATGAATATCTTGCAAGGTGTTGTTGCTCTCCGCCATCACACCCCTGATACTGATCGCAAAAAGAGTTTTATGTCTAGGTGGAACAACTTAAAATATAAGGAAAGAGCAGGCCCTGCAGGTTTCAATTCTTATGCACTTTACGCTTATGATTCTGTTTGGTTGGCTGCACATGCCCTCGATGATTTTCTCAATGAAGATGGAAATTTATCTTTCTCTTATGACCCAAGTTTGCATGATGCAAATGGCAGCATGCTGCACCTAGCATCACTGCGTGTGTTTAATGGAGGCCAACAACTTCTCCAGTCACTTCTTAAGGTGAACTTCACTGGTCTAGGTGGTCAGATTCAGTTTGATCCGGATAAAAATTTACTTCATCCTGCATATGATGTTCTTAATGTTGGTGGAACCGGGATCCGTAGAATTGGTTATTGGTCAAATTATTCACATCTTTCAATGGTTCCCCCAGAGACCTTATATACAAAGCCTCCCAATATTTCTACCAGCAGCCAACATCTTTATAGTGTACTATGGCCTGGCGAAACTACTGAAAAACCTAGGGGTTGGGTATTCCCTAACAATGGGCAGCCACTGCGAATTGCCGTACCCAACCGAGTAGGTTACAAAGAGTTTGTGTCGAAAGACACGAGTCCCCTGGGTGTAAAAGGATACTGCATTGATATCTTTGAAGCTGCAATAAGCTTGCTCCCTTATGCTGTTCCTCACACGTATATGTTATTTGGAGATGGAAGAAGAAATCCTAGCTATAACGAACTTGTTAACCAGGTTGCCCAAAATGTGAGTATCAGCTTTTAATTTCATTTTTGTTGTTAACTGGTGTAACTTAGCCGGTAGATCCTTGGATTAGGTTGTCCAATTTTGTGGGGGATGGTTTGGGGCTTTCAGATCCCTGCTCAATATTGAGGTGCTAGTAACTTATTGACTTGCTCCTTTCCTCTTTAGAAATATGATGCAGGGGTTGGAGATATCACAATTGTCACGAACCGAACAAGAATTGTGGACTTTACACAGCCTTTTATGGAATCTGGACTTGTTGTTGTTGCACCAGTTAAAGAAGAAAAGTCAAATCCCTGGGCATTCCTCAAGCCATTTACTAAAGAAATGTGGTTTGTCACTGCTGCCTTCTTTCTTTTTGTGGGAGCTGTAGTGTGGATTCTTGAGCACCGGATAAATCATGAATTTCGAGGGTCTCCCAGGCAACAGCTCATAACAATTTTTTGGTTAGTCTATTAAACTCATTGGTTAACCACTTTTTAATAGATGGCTGCTATACTAATTGGAAGATAATGGCTACATTTGCATCCCTTGAAATATTAAATCCAACTATAAAGTACAGTGTCATATTGCAAAAACCTTAGTGCCATAGAGCATAATCAAGCCAAAATCTTTGTGAGCATAGGCATTTAGTCTCTGCATCATACGTCATGGTTCCATACATGTTAGCTGAGGCTGCAATCCTAGGCTTGATTTTTATTGAATCTTCATGGTTGCTGTAATTAGAGACCCTTAAACTCACTTGAATATCATAGTAACTATATTGATAATTTTTTTCCTAATTCCAGGTTTAGCTTCTCAACAATGTTTTTCTCTCACAGTAAGTAAATCTTTGTGAACCCCTATGGCTTCTGTTTATGTTATTATATGTAATGCTTCAACAACCATGTTAAAACTCATAGAATCCTTCTTGCTTCGACTTGATGCAGGAGAAAACACCTTGAGCACTCTGGGACGTTTGGTGCTGATCATATGGTTATTTGTAGTTCTGATTATCAATTCAAGCTACACGGCTAGTTTGACATCAATACTTACTGTGCAACAGCTGACGTCTGGGGTTAAAGGGATTGATAGCTTGATCTCTAGTACTGAACCCATAGGAATCCAAGATGGTTCATTTGCATTGAACTATTTGGTTGACGAGCTCAATATAGCAGCATCCAGGATTGTTAAGTTAAAAAATCCAGAAGCATATCTCAGAGCTCTTGAACTTGGACCGAATAGGGGTGGTGTGGCTGCCATTGTCGATGAGCTTCCTTACATTGAACTCTTCTTATCCAAAACCAATTGTTTATACCGAACAGTGGGGCAAGAATTTACAAAGGGCGGATGGGGCTTTGTAAGTATCAACATACTCTAATTTTCTTTTCCTATATATGATCATGGTGCCAATGTTTAATTGCTATAGATTTAGCTGAAAAAGGAAAAATAATCCCCTGGAAATACATTTCTTCAATGTCAAAATTGTGATCATTTTTGAGCTAGGTCAGTTCATTATTTTCAAAATGAAGAAAAAGAAAACAATAAAGATGAGAAAATGGCATCGCATTCAAGCACTATTTCTATTGCATTTATTTCATGAACTTTTCCTGGCCCTCGTTAAAACATTGTGTCTCGTTTATACTGTATCTTTAAATGACATACATGCTGCCTGTCTTTATACGTGGAAACTTAAAAATCATTTCTAGCGAACTTCTCTCCATTTTTACACATCTTGGTATAGCATGTTATATATCCTTATTCTAATGTCTAACCAGAGATATTTGCATACTACCGGTTAAATTTGATCTTGAATGTTTGATTTACTTCATGATTCTGTTGCTTTCGAGTGTTTTTTTTTCTTACACTTGGCATTTCATGCTATGTTCTAATTAAACATAAAATTAGTGTTAAAAGTTCTTTAAGTCATGAAAATTGAATGTTAGATGGGTTGAGTCGAGTCGAGCTTTGTAAGGACTATGTTCTGTGAAGTGCAATATAATCCTATGTAGTTCTCATTTTATTTTCTTCTGATGTCAGGCCTTCCAAAGGGATTCTCCTCTTGCAGTTGATCTGTCAACTGCCATCCTTCAGCTATCGGAAAATGGCGATCTTCAGAAAATCCATGATAAGTGGCTGAAACACACAGAGTGCTCTATTCAAATTAATGAAGCTGGCGATAACAAACTCTCCCTAAGTAGCTTCTGGGGCTTGTTCCTCATCTGTGGCATTGCATGCGTCTTGGCTCTTACCTTGTTCTGCTATAGAATCTTTACTCAGTACCGTCGATATATTCCAGACAACTCAGAAGGGGAACTTGAGGAAATTGAACCTCCGAGGTCATCACGGTGCTCCATCTGCACGATGAGCTTCAAGAACATAATGGAGTTTGTAGATAGGAAAGAAGCAGAGATTAAAGAGATGCTGAAGCGAAAGAACAGCAATGACAGCAAGCAACATGCCAGCCATAGCTCGGATGCACAAGCAAGTTCCCCTGCATGAAGAGCAACACATTTTTATTTTTGGCCTGTAGGATCTTCTAATCTTTTATTCTCTCTGTTGAATATAGAATCAATACAAATTACAAATTCATATATGCAATGTATCTGCCAATTTGTATCATACAACAATGTAATACCCTTAGCAAAAAAAAATCATAATGTATATTTCATGGAAGCAAAGGAGCTTTAGAGATATGGTTTCATGGTGAAGTTTCGTTGAATGAAGATAATTTTCAATGAATTAGTCAAGTCTGCTTAAAATAAATCTGTTTGAATCAATCTTAAAAAAAAATATTGAAGAAAATATAAAATTTTTTTATCGTCCAATGGAAAAATTATTTTGAACTTTGTTGAATTTTCATTATATAATTAAAAAAAACTGAAAAATAAAAATAATTATTTAAGAATTTCAGAATGGATTGTGTTACGAATCATACATCAACTCCATAAGCAAATGTGGATAGTTATTTAAGCTTGATGAGCTCTTCTATCTATCCGGTTCGTCTTTTAGGTTGGCCTCTTCCTTTGGGTTTGACTACATAACACTTAGGGGTCGTTTGGTATTTTAGAGGGAAAATGATTGCAACGTAAAGTGAGCGTTGAGAAAGTGATTGCTGGAAAAGTGATTACTGAGAAAGTAACTTTACAGCGTTTGGTATGAAATGTAAAGTTATGTTTAAATTGCAGGGAAATTAACTTTACAGCATTTGGTATGCACTCACTTTACTGGGAAAGTTGTGTCAAATTCCAAAAATACCCATAACTATAAAAAACAACTTTAATGCAATGAAAAAATTAATTAAAATGAAAATATAAATGATATAAAATTATATTATTAATATTGTTCATTATTTGTAATTCTAAATTTTCAAGATTATTAATTTAAATTTTAATTAGTATATTATCACAAATTCATTTATTAATTTACAAATTCATGTATTATTAATTTAAATTTTAATTCATCTATTATTTTTAATGAATCTCATAATAATTTATTTTAGTCCTTATAAAATATTTTATGTATGATAATTATCTATAACATCCATGAAAGTATTTTTGTGTTTTTGGTAAAAAGGTAATTTGGGTAAAATTGAGATAAAATTAACTTTGCAGCCAAGTCTGCAAAGTGATTACAGCCTACTTGGACTGCAATCACTTTGCAGCTTTTGGACGTAAAGTGATTGCAGTTGCAATCACTTTGCGCCCAATTAAATTGCAGCACAAAATGATTACTCTCCTCATACCAAACGGCCCCTTAGAGTCGGCGAAGCGGAATGAGCTACTTAGAAAGTTTGGTGCTTGAAAAGGTTCGAAATGTAACCTTTCAAAAGAGATATAGGTTACTTGGTGTCACGACCCAAACTACCCAAAAATCAGAGTTAATTTTTCGCGTTTTTATTATTTTCTTACTTAAATTCTTACTTGTCCTCGAATCGTGACCAACACTCCACTAATAATTGGGCTGTGCGTCAATGCCAGTCCCACCATTCAATTCCCAACTAACTTATTTATTCTCCAGTCATTTATAATTGTTTTATTATTTACATCCCCTAAAGTTACTTACAAACATGTTACTGTGCTATGCTTATGTAGATACAATATGTACAAGTGTATATATACCTTATGTTGATGGGCAGCAGCGGATATCCGGAATACAGTACTGAGTCGCTTCAACTTCAACTGGAGATCATCTGTGGGAGAAAATGAAAGGGGTGAGCACATCAAGCTCAGTAAGGCAATCCTACGAACAAGTAGGTAACCGTACTACCTACATGAACGTGGTGCCATGCATAAATCACCCTTTCTCCACACATTTTAAAACAAATGATATGCGTTATGATGTTATGTAAAACACATTTGCATGGAAAATTCAACATGCAAGTATATTCAAAATCATATCTTTCTCGTTTAAAATTTCACAGTAAAGTCAGGACTCGACCCCTCCTTCGGGTGATCCTGACTCACTCAAAATCATGAAAATCGTTAACATCACATATGAGTTTTAAAAGCATGGAATATAACCATCATGCATATTTAATTTAAATCCCAGTTTAAATCATCGAAATCGTCGACATGCGAGACGAGGCAATATTTGTATAACGGTAATAACCAGGACTGGCCAATATGTCCTCGTGAGTCCCTCTAGCTTCACGGATCCCAGTGTGCGAGGTCTCACCCTGATCGAGAACCGCCCGGGAGGTGGGTCAATCCAACCCGTCAGTCTTATCCGATCTCACGCATCCGAAGATGCCGTATCCGAAGATACCCCGTATCACAAAGATACCGTATCACAAAGATACCCCGTATCACAAAGATACCGTATCCGAAGATACCCCACGGTACATCGTACTCCATGCTACTTGCACGGTACATCGTACTCCATGGACCCACAGCCTTATCCCTCGTTCGGGCTCATCAGCTGGATCTCCAACCTTTATCCCTCGTTCGGGCTCATCAGGTGGATCTCTAACCCTTATCCCTCGTTCGGGCTCATCAGGTTATTTTAACATGCCATGTCTCAAAACACACGTGCGAGCCTATTTAATCGGTGACACACAGTCTACCCGATGCTCCAAGCACGGCTTATCGTATGATCTCTGAAAAGTAGTGCGAGCGGTGCTCTAACACTGTCTGTAAATCAAATAAAACTAGTGCGAGCTAAGCTCTAGCACTCTGTATGCAAACCATATGAAAAGCTGGTGCGAGCGAAGCTCCAACACCCTGTCTCAAGAATCACATAAAAATATGGTGCGAGTTAGACTCTAGCACCCTGTCACGAAAATCGTATATATATATATATGTATACAAATCTGGTGCGAGTTGGACTCCAGCACCTATGCATGTAAAACTCTAGTGCGAGCTCTCGCTCCAGCACTAATGCATGCATCACACAATTCAAACATCGTGCGAGCTGAGCTCTAGCACGTCACATGTACATAAAAACACGTAGGCGGCTCTGTTTCCTCAAAACAGTTTTCACAAAACAATATCACGTTGAAAGTATGCAATGCTGTGCATTTTCTTTCAAGGTGAGCCAGCCTACTCATGCATGCATCAAAAACACCTCCAGAATGAGCAGGAACCTTTTGTTCTTGCTCCTCCCAATTTTTCCTAAATTTTTAGATTTTACCCTTAACAAGGGTATTTTAGTAATTTGCCCATTCGGGGCACTAAAATTATTAATTGACCTCTAGACCCTTCAGAATATTTTAAAGGACTGCATATGAATTTAAAATTGCGTAAAGTTACCTCTAGCAGTCCGCAGAATTCCCTTACCTCGATTCTCGTCGAGTCTGACCTTTTTCTTTTCCATTGTCGTCTCGTCGCGCAGTCCGATATGCTCCCAATCAAATGCCCGGAACTGCGTATTAACATTCCTCAGGTCAGATAACATATAATTTAATTGTACTTAATCTTTTCTGGGCTTAATTTAAATCGCTGGGCCCATTTACCCCTATTGGGCCCGATTGCACCTTAATGGGCCTTAATCGGCCTTAAGCCCGTTTTCCACTTAATTCCCACCTTATCGAGGCCTATTGGGCTCATTGGGCCCACCAATAATTTATCGGGCCTCGTTCTAATTCTCGAATAGCTAAATTTTCATAATTTAATTCAATTCATGCGTAAATTAAATCAATATCACGCATAACGAGGTAATTGTCGTAAATAGGGGTCACTTACCCGAGATTCCATGCTAGTCCTTAAATCGAGGCTGTCTCGAGCCCTCGGTGGATGCCAATCGTCGAGCTACACAATTAAATATATTTTCCGGGTAAACTTTTCGATCGAAATTTAATTAAATAAAATATTCCAAATTTAAATCGGGTCAATTTGACCGCTTATCGACTTACCCGAAGCTCGATTGCACCACCGGAATTTTCCCCAATTTTTTTCTCTTTTTCTTTTTCCCCTTTTTCTTCTTTTTTTTCCCTTCTTTCTTGGCTGAACCGGTTCAGTCCGGTTCAGACCCGGTTCAGACCGGTCCGGTTCGGTTCAGTTTTGGCCGGTTCAGGCCGGTTCGGCGGGTTCAATCCTCCTTTGGTCGTGCCGGCGCCGTTCGGCCGGTTCCCGGCGCGATTCCGGTGCCAATCGGCGCGCAATCGTCTGGGCTCACTAGATCGGGCCTCGGCTGGGGTCGAATCAGCCCCATCGCCGGCGAATCACCTCTTCTCCCCCGCGGCTGTTTCCTCCCGATCCGACGGATTCCGACGGCTTCGTCGGCCAATACCGGTCTCAAAAGGACCGGCTCCTCCTCCTGGTCACACCGGTACCCGCCGTTCGCCTCCAGCTGCCGTGGATCGCCGGTACCGACTCCGTTTTTCCCCGCGGCTTCTCTCCCTCCGTTCGGCTTCCTCCGGCGTCGGTAAGCTGCACCGCCGGTACCATCGTGTTCGTCGGGCGTCGCTCTACGTTTTCCGACTTGCAGCTGGGACCATCGGCCGCCGGTGGCTCATCGGGCTCTTCGGGTTGCTCGGCTCCGTTCCTTTCCGTTTCTCTACTTCGGTTTCTCTCTCCCCGACCCATTCTCTCTTTTTTTTTTTTTTTTTTAACAATTTGTTTTTATTTATTTATTTTTATACTAATCATTAAAATATATTACAATACCCAAAATATCACTTAAAATTATAATTTTATTCTAATTTAATTAATTTAATTTTATTTAATTTATTTATTATATTTTAACCTCTTTTTCGGGTATAATTTCTCCGTATTTTCGGGATGTTGTCCCGGGTGACTTTTCGGTATATTTTTTGATTATTTTCGAGATTAGTTTTTTCGAACTAAAAAATCCCGATTAATCCCGATTAATTTCAATAAATTAATATCTTGATCAATTTAATCCGAAATAATTTTATTTCACTTTTATTGACCAAGATTTCTTAAGTCCATATTTTTAATTAAATTTTCTTATCGAAATTATACCGACTTTCGGTCTTTTGACTATTTTGCCCTCACACGTGCTCGGGATTAAGTTAACCCAACTTCCTTCATACTTCCTCCATCTTTTCTTATTTAATTTTCGTATTTTAATTAAATTCGGGTCTTACAACTCTCCCCCACTTAAGAAATTTGGTCCTCCAAATTAGAACCAATTCATATGAGTCCATATACAACTCCGGGTACACCGATCGTATCATACTCTTAAATTCTTATGTGACCTTCTCCGGAGTGTATTACTATCAAAGGACTTTAATTAGGGAGATCATCTTAAACCTCAATACTTTCTCTTTCCTGTTTAATGCCCGAATCAACTTCTTCAATATACTTGTATTTTCCTCAAACTGAACTTTTGAAATTCATATCCAATCACCTATGCTGGATCTGGATAGTATTGTCGAAGCATCAATAGCTGAGACACATTGTGGGTGCCTGTTACTTCAGGTGATAACACCAACCTATAGGTCTTATCTCCCACTTGTCCAACCTCTCAAAATATTTCATCCAGCACAACTCAATTTACCTTCTTCCAAAAGCTCGCTATGTCCTTATTCTCTTAGGACAAGCTAATTCAACCATACTAATTCACCAAGGGTGAATTCCAATACTTGTCTATCTGCTCTGAGGTGTTCTTAATCTCTCATCCTTAACTAAACATCCTCAGAGACTTATTATCCAAAGTCGAAAATGATCATACCTGTCACCCACTTTTTCTTATCCAATTTGGGGAACAACCCCAACAGCCATACACTGTCAAATATCTTGTTATCCCAATACTCGATTGCTAATTGTCGTTATTGGCGTCTTCAATTAGAAATCAACTGATCATTCCAGGAGCTTATAAAATCAATGGCACACGCTTTCATCAGATCCTCCAGAACTTGTACAGTCCTCCCTGACTGACCATCTGTCTGAGGATGGAAAGCTGTGCTAATACTCAGTCGGGTTCCCATAGCTTCCTTAAATATCCTCAGAAGTAGGAAGTGAAGCGGGAATCCCTATATGATACCATGCTCACTGGAACGCTACTTAATGTTCCACAATCTTCCTTATACATAAATCCTCATACACATTCTGAGTATCTGGGGATTTCATAACCAAAAAGGTGGGTAGACTTAGGTAGTCTGTCGACTATCATCTAAATAGCTTCGTAATTCACCTGGGTTCTCTGTAACCATTATAAAATTCATGGAGACTGCTCTCGTTTTTCGTGCCGTGTCAATATAGGTAGGTGCTGCAATAACTCTGCAGACTTTTAATACTCTACCTTACTCTGCTGACACACTAGGCACTTTTCACAACCTCTCCAATATCTCTTTTTACATCTGACCACCAATACCCTTTTTTGAGATTTTAATATATTTATATTCATTACTTTCCGTATGCACTGTATATCCCGAAGAGTGAGCTTCTGTCAATATCAATAACTCATCAACTGTGGTCCTAGGGAGCACTTATACTGTCTCAGAACCTCTCTGTAAATCATTATCACACTCTCTGTGATCTCTGTCACTGTACCCTTCTGAATCTGACCCACACCATCGACATCCTGCCGATCATCACGCTAAGCCTGGCAAATCCGGGCACTCTCATCCGATTCTAATCATCAGGCTAGCTGTCACACAATCACTGTCTTCATCAGAAGGGATCACATCTATACTGAGGCTCACAACTGCATCTAGCAGCTCACGCTCCCTGACCATCATATGCAATACCATCCCGAGGCTCTTTCTACTCAAAGCATCAGCCTTTCCTGGGTGGTACAATTTTCATAAATCAAAATCTCTCAGAAGCTCTAACCCAATATGTATTCTCATATTCGCCTCTTTCTGTGAAAACAGATGCTCGGGCTTTATGATCAGTGCATAGTCATAATTTCTCACCATGTACATAATAGTACCATATCCTCGGTACAAGTACTACTGCTGTCAATTTTAAATTATGGGTCAGATAGTTTATTTCGTGATCAAGGAGTTGTCTGACTCCAAAATTAACTATCTTCCCATTATACATCAATACACAGCTCATCATAATTTTGAGGTATCCCTACTCACTGAGAACCTCTTGAGCTGTTGGGTATGGTGAAATTAATCACGATGGTCAATTCATACTTCATCACGCCAAATTCACGTCACATCAATCATCTTATTTATTCATCTCATTCCAAGACCACGTTTCTTAGTTAAACGTGTCAACAAAATAGACCATATTGAGAATCTCGCAACAATCCATTGTAAAAGAAATTTTCCAATCGTTGCTTATAAACCGCCCTAGACTTTAACTACACCCAACATATCATCGATAATGATGATTACAAATCGATCTAATCCTTGACTTATTTACGCATAAGCGTATAAGATCCTTCTCAACCGCTTACGTTTTTCAGGTACTAACCTGCGTCATTTTCTTTTCTTATCTTAACGGCTCTTATCAAATTTTACTACGTTAACCTTTATAATTTGTCGAATTTTAATGTTCTTATCGTCTTTAATAACGGTATCCTAATGCTAAAGGTATTTATTACGATGATTGATTTCACGTTATCGGTTATATATATATATATATCTATCTAGACGCTGTCAAGTCTTCAGGCGGGGAGGTATTTTGAAATACCTTTATTAACCTTCAGACTTAACCACAACTACTGGTTATGGTTATACCCATCTTTATCCTTGGTTATAATTTGTATTCGCTACTAATTGTTTAACCTCAATTACTTCGCATATTAAGGGTATTCCTTATCTAGCATATATCTCTACTCCAATACATCTTGTACTTAGGATCTATCTTATCTCGAAGATTTTCTCCTTTGCGTATCAATTATAATGAAACTATTGTCTTTATTCATTTCGAGAGGACAATCCTTTACTCCTTTAATTTCAACTGTTGCACCCCTTTTTATCACCTTAAAATCTCTATATTTATATTCCGTTATTTAATCCTCCTCTATTGGGGTACTCATTTATCAGTATTGTCCAATGATGTAGGCATTCATGCCTTTTACTCACTTATATTCGAATGAAGGCGGTATGATTAAATATGTGGCACCAGGATCAATGAACATATGTGCTTCATTATTCATAACAAGTGTGGTATCTTACACCACATCCATGAAACATCAATAGTGTCCTGGTCCAAGACATCCTCTCGCCTTCGTCCAATAGCCTACTTTCCTTTTTCTCTTCGGTTATGTCCTCCCTCTTCGTTACAACTATATCAACGAAATTTTTCTCTGTCTCTTTACTTTTCTGTGGGGCGATTTCGCCCAACTCTGTGTAATCAAAATCAATGGTCCGTCATACCACACTTAACGACCATTTTCCATCAATACAGTGATATAAACCCTCTTTCCGTGGTATCCACCACACATCCCACACTGCTTACAGTGATCACACTGCTACTCTGCTCCGTAGCAGGTTGGGGTCCTCCAATCACAATGCCCTCAAGAGTGCCAAAATCGGATGCACTGGGGCCTTACCAATTATCTTACTCCATGACTCATCAAATCTAGTCTTTTACCAATTACCATTTTCCCATTTTTAACATTTCTGACATTTCTCGATTCTCTTTCTGTCTCTATTTCGGCCCTCATTACCTTTCCGAGTCTCAGAGGCGTGCAATTCATATCCTTATTTACCCAACTGTAAATCTGCGCACTGCCTCGGTATAGGTAATATCTCGCGGGCCAATCGGACTCTAATTGAAAAGTTGAGTCATTTCATGAACTTTTTAGACATCTCGACTGTCACTTGTTCATAGTGTCGAGGTAATATCTGCCAAAGAATATAACCGAGTCTCCATACTCGTCAATAAATTAAATCCTCTGGGTCAGAGTAAGGACTTTAATTCGAAATTTCCTTTAAATCATGTCCGGGATATCCTGTCACCGGAATACATCCATAATCATTTCTCATATCAGCTCTTAAGATGGGTCGAGCGGATTTCCACCAATGCTCCGCTGCGCCCTCTGATCTCATACATAATCTGAGCAATTAGCTCCTCAAAATAATACCCATGCTCCGCTTCAATCTCGCGAAGCGTCTCTCAATACTGTCCGATCACTCTGTCGGACTCTGTGGGGCATACTCAACATTAGCCTCCGTTTCAATTTCATCATGATTCTCATAGTCAAACTCAGCACGACTTAGCAGATTCAGGTCTATCTCCACGACCTCTGCCTCGTGCACTATCTCATCTAACGCGACTCATATTAAGCATTCCTGCATTCTCAACCATTTCTTAGTCAAGCCCATCTCGATATACACTATTGTATCTAACTAAGCACAGTAACACGGGGATGTAATTTCTTAATTACTGACACTGACACACATCAGACCAATTATGCTCTGATACCACCTTTATATGTCACGACCCAAACTACCCAAAAATCAGAGTTAATTTTTCGCGTTTTTATTATTTTCTTACTTAAATTCTTACTTGTTCTCGAATCGTGACCAACACTCCACTAATAATTGGGCTGTGCATCAATGCCAGTCCCACCATTCAATTCCCAACTAACTTATTTATTCTCCAGTCATTTATAATTGTTTTATTATTTATACATCCCCTAAAGTTACTTACAAACATGTTACTGTGCTATGCTTATGTAGATACAATATGTACAAGTGTATATATACCTTATGTTGATGGGCAGCAGCGGATATCCGGAATGCAGTACTGAGTCGCTTCAACTTCAACTGGAGATCATCTGTGGGAGAAAATGAAAGGGGTGAGCACATCAAGCTCAGTAAGGCAATCCTACGAACAAGTAGGTAACCGTACTACCTACATGAACGTGGTGCCATGCATAAACCACCCTTTCTCCACACATTTTAAAACAAATGATATGCGTTATGATGTTATGTAAAACACATTTGCATGGAAAATTCAACATGCAAGTATATTCAAAATCATATCTTTCTCGTTTAAAATTTCACAGTAAAGTCAGGACTCGACCCCTCCTTCGGGTGATCCTGACTCACTCAAAATCATGAAAATCGTTAACATCACATATGAGTTTTAAAAGCATGGAATATAACCATCATGCATATTTAATTTAAATCCCAGTTTAAATCATCGAAATCGTCGACATGCGAGACGAGGCAATATTTGTATAACGGTAATAACCAGGACTGGCCAATATGTCCTCGTGAGTCCCTCTAGCTTCACGGATCCCAGTGTGCGAGGTCTCACCCTGATCGAGAACCGCCCGGGAGGTGGGTCAATCCAACCCGTCAGTCTTATCCGATCTCACGCATCCGAAGATGCCGTATCCGAAGATACCCCGTATCACAAAGATACCGTATCACAAAGATACCCCGTATCACAAAGATACCGTATCCGAAGATACCCCACGGTACATCGTACTCCATGCTACTTGCACGGTACATCGTACTCCATGGACCCACAGCCTTATCCCTCGTTCGGGCTCATCAGCTGGATCTCCAACCTTTATCCCTCGTTCGGGCTCATCAGGTGGATCTCTAACCCTTATCCCTCGTTCGGGCTCATCAGGTTATTTTAACATGCCATGTCTCAAAACACACGTGCGAGCCTATTTAATCGGTGACACACAGTCTACCCGATGCTCCAAGCACGGCTTATCGTATGATCTCTGAAAAGTAGTGCGAGCGGTGCTCTAACACTGTCTGTAAATCAAATAAAACTAGTGCGAGCTAAGCTCTAGCACTCTGTATGCAAACCATATGAAAAGCTGGTGCGAGCGAAGCTCCAACACCCTGTCTCAAGAATCACATAAAAATATGGTGCGAGTTAGACTCTAGCACCCTGTCACGAAAATCGTATATATGTATATGTATACAAATCTGGTGCGAGTTGGACTCCAGCACCTATGCATGTAAAACTCTAGTGCGAGCTCTCGCTCCAGCACTAATGCATGCATCACACAATTCAAACATCGTGCGAGCTGAGCTCTAGCACGTCACATGTACATAAAAACACGTAGGCGGCTCTGTTTCCTCAAAACAGTTTTCACAAAACAATATCACGTTGAAAGTATGCAATGCTGTGCATTTTCTTTCAAGGTGAGCCAGCCTACTCATGCATGCATCAAAAACACCTCCAGAATGAGCAGGAACCTTTTGTTCTTGCTCCTCCCAATTTTTCCTAAATTTTTAGATTTTGCCCTTAACAAGGGTATTTTAGTAATTTGCCCATTCGGGGCACTAAAATTATTAATTGACCTCTAGACCCTTCAGAATATTTTAAAGGACTGCATATGAATTTAAAATTGCGTAAAGTTACCTCTAGCAGTCCGCAGAATTCCCTTACCTCGATTCTCGTCGAGTCTGACCTTTTTCTTTTCCATTGTCGTCTCGTCGCGCAGTCCGATATGCTCCCAATCAAATGCCCGGAACTGCGTATTAACATTCCTCAGGTCAGATAACATATAATTTAATTGTACTTAATCTTTTCTGGGCTTAATTTAAATCGCTGGGCCCATTTACCCCTATTGGGCCCGATTGCACCTTAATGGGCCTTAATCGGCCTTAAGCCCGTTTTCCACTTAATTCCCACCTTATCGAGGCCTATTGGGCTCATTGGGCCCACCAATAATTTATCGGGCCTCGTTCTAATTCTCGAATAGCTAAATTTTCATAATTTAATTCAATTCATGCGTAAATTAAATCAATATCACGCATAACGAGGTAATTGTCGTAAATAGGGGTCACTTACCCGAGATTCCATGCTAGTCCTTAAATCGAGGCTGTCTCGAGCCCTCGGTGGATGCCAATCGTCGAGCTACACAATTAAATATATTTTCCGGGTAAACTTTTCGGTCGAAATTTAATTAAATAAAATATTCCAAATTTAAATCGGGTCAATTTGACCGCTTATCGACTTACCCGAAGCTCGATTGCATCACCGGAATTTTCTCCAATTTTTTTCTCTTTTTCTTTTTCCCCTTTTTCTTCTTTTTTTTCCCTTCTTTCTTGGCTGAACCGGTTCAGTCCGGTTCAGACCCGGTTCAGACCGGTCCGGTTCGGTTCAGTTTTGGCCGGTTCAGGCCTGTTCGGCCGGTTCAATCCTCCTTTGGTCGTGCCGGCGCCGTCCGGCCGGTTCCCGGCGCGATTCCGGTGCCAATCGGCGCGCAATCGTCTGGGCTCACTAGATCGGGCCTCGGCTGGGGTCGAATCAGCCCCATCGCCGGCGAATCACCTCTTCTCCCCCGCGGCTGTTTCCTCCCGATCCGGCGGATTCCGGCGGCTTCGTCGGCCAATACCGGTCTCAAAAGGACCGGCTCCTCCTCCTGGTCACACCGGTACCCGCCGTTCGCCTCCAGCTGCCGTGGATCGCCGGTACCGACTCCGTTTTTCCCCGCGGCTTCTCTCCCTCCGTTCGGCTTCCTCCGGCGTCGGTAAGCTGCACCGCCGGTACCATCGTGTTCGTCGGGCGTCGCTCTACGTTTTCCGACTTGCAGCTGGGACCATCGGCCGCCGGTGGCTCATCGGGCTCTTCGGGTTGCTCGGCTCCGTTCCTTTCCGTTTCTCTACTTCGGTTTCTCTCTCCCCGACCCATTCTCTCTTTTTTTTTTTTTTTTTTTTTAACAATTTGTTTTTATTTATTTATTTTTATACTAATCATTAAAATATATTACAATACCCAAAATATCACTTAAAATTATAATTTTATTCTAATTTAATTAATTTAATTTTATTTAATTTATTTATTATATTTTAACCTCTTTTTCGGGTATAATTTCTCCGTATTTTCGGGATGTTGTCCCGGGTGACTTTTCGGTATATTTTTTGATTATTTTCGAGATTATTTTTTTCGAACTAAAAAATCCCGATTAATCCCGATTAATTTTAATAAATTAATATCTTGATCAATTTAATCCGAAATAATTTTATTTCACTTTTATTGACCAAGATTTCTTAAGTCCATATTTTTAATTAAATTTTCTTATCGAAATTATACCGACTTTCGGTCTTTTGACCATTTTGCCCTCACACGTGCTCGGGATTAAGTTAACCCAACTTCCTTCATACTTCCTCCATCTTTTCTTATTTAATTTTCGTATTTTAATTAAATTCGGGTCTTACACTTGGTACCGAGAAGAGTCTACAGTGAAAGTCATCTAGAGTGGGCCATCCTGGACGTCGACTTTTTAAGGGATAGAAAATATTACGAATCTCACATCGACTCCACAAGCAATTGTGGAGAGGTATTTAAGTTTGAGGGACTCTCCTATCTATCAAGTTGGTCTTTTGGGTTAGACTTTTCATTTAAATTTAATTACGTAATAAATTGAAAATAATAATGATTAATCTTGATTACCGTAACTATACGGTGATACTATATAAAATTTGTATATGAACGCGTAACAAAATATAAAAATAACAGAAAAGTAATACAAAGTAATATGAATTGAAGTTTAATAAAATTTGTATATGAACGCGTACCAAAATAAATTTTAATACGAAATTTTCATGTTTTATACTATACGAACATGATTTAACATAGTACAACGTGATACTTGAAAAAAAAGTAGATACCTCATTCATTTGCAAAATGTAGTTTTTTTTTTTTGGTCTTTGGCTAAGGCCCCATTTGGATTCAAATGGGATCATGGTGCGGTGAGATTTTTCACCATACAGTATTTACAATTTCTTTTTTTTAATATAATATTTTTAATAGTCATTTTATCATTCATTTCATTCCTATGAGAGCCCCTAGCCTCCACAGGGCCGGGACTAACACCCTCCCTGGGCCGATTCCCCGGGCCGACCAGGCCACTCTTCCTCAACCGAACTGTCCTCTTTAGGTCCACTGTCCCTAGAGCGGACAGTTCGAATGAGTGAGGGGCTTGGTCGGCCCAGGGAGTCAGCCTAGGGAGGGTGTTAGTCCCGGCCCTGTGGAGGCGGGACCTCACAATTCCTATCCTTTGTGGTGAATATTGAAGAAAATATAAAATTTTTTTATTGTTCAATGGAAAAACCATCTTGAACTTTGTTGAATTTTCATTATATAATTAAAAAGAACTGAAAAATAAAAATAATTATCTAAGAATTCCAGAATGAATTGTGTTACGAATCATACATCAACTCCACAAACAATTGTGGATGGTTATTTAAGCTTAATGAGCTCTTCTATCTATCAGGTTCGTCTTTTGGGTTGGACTCTTCCTTTGGGTTTGACTACATAACACTTAGAGTCGACGAGGCGGAAGGAGCTACTTAGAAAGCCTGGTGCTTGAAAAGGTTTGAAGTGTAGCCTTTCAAAAGAGCTATAGGTTTCTTGGTACCGAGAAGAGTCTACAGTGAAAGCCATCTAGAGTGGGCTGTCGTGGACGTCGGCTTCTTAAAGGATAGACAATATTACGAATCTCACATCGACTCCACAAGCTATTGTGGAGAGGTATTTAAGTTTAAGGGGCTCTCCTATCGATCAAGTTGGTCTTTTGGGTTAGACTTTTCATTTAAATTTGACTACGTAATAAATTGAGAATAATAATGATTAATCTTGATTATTGTAACTATACGATGATACCATATAAAATTTGTATATGAACGCGTACCAAAATATAAAAATAACACAAAAAGTAACACAAAAGTGATATGAATTAAAGTTTAAAAAAATTTGTATATGAACACGTACCAAAATAAATCTTAATACAAAATTTTCATGTTTTATACTATACGAACATGATTTAACACAATACAACATGATATTTGAAAAAAAAAGTAGATACCTCATTCATTTGCAAAATGTAGATTATTTTTTTTTTGTCTTTGGCTAAGGTCCTGTTTGGATTCAAATAAGATCATTGTGCGATGAGATTTTTCGTTGTATAGTATTTACAATTTTGTTTTTTTTTTAATATAATATTTTTAATAATCATTTTACCATTCATTTCACTCTTATCGTTGCAATTGAATTTCAACGCATCATCATTTGATATCAATTTTATCGTTATTATTATTTTCAATATCATCTGAACCAATCATAACCAATTACTTCATTTATCCAAATTAACACTAAATATTTCAACCAATTTTGCTAGCAAAAATCTAATGGGTGGGACAACTATCCATCAAGTTAAGAAGATTAGTTACATAGGTCCACAAGCTGCTGGGTTTTGAAAGCGTAAGGGTGGTTAGCTTTGAACGAAGCAAAATATCATACAAGTTTGGACGGACATTCGACAGATTTGAGCAAAGCTCTCTCCTCAATTAGCGACGACGCCAACCATTGACATTTCGTCCTTTATAAACAAATAAATGACGTGTAAGACGTTGATACCACTCATCAAATTCCATGGCCCGTGCCAAAACCTCAATGATATGGTGACGAGTTGAAGGAACCGATTTACAATTCCCAACCGCAATACTATAAGAACAATAATTTCTTTTTTCTTTCTTTAATAGGTGAGTTTCAGTAACATTATTATACACATAAAATTTGATTTTCTAAAAATTTTCTTGGAATTTTATTATAAGAGTGATTGGTTGCTTTTTGAAATTTAAATAATTTTAATTTTTTTTTCATATGAATTTAGTTTGATTTTATGTTGATTTCTTTATTGATTTCTATTATGATGCATTATTTGATAAATATTGAAATTTATTTAATTGTGATTATAATCTTTGCCTGTAATCATAAGTAATCTCATAAATAATTTGGATTTTTTTTTTGTTACAAAATTTCTGGATTTTTAATTTTATATATAAGTCATGTAACTCATGTTTCTTATAGTTAAATTTTTAAGATGAACATTCTAACTTAAATCATTTGACAATTGATAAGGAGATCATTGTTAGATATTTACAAATTATTTCATGTAAAAAGATAAAAATATATCATAGAATAATAAACAAACAACGGTGGTGCATTGATTTTGCATTAAATTTTAAAGGTTGATAATTAATCTAAATTCAATTGACAATAAATAAAGAGGATTTTATTATTTATATATGCTCGAAATGCTTCCAACTTAATTAATACGAAATTTATTTTGTGAACCCACCATCCCCATATTTTCAAAGATTCCAAGTTATCTAAACATGAGTGACAACACTATATAATTGAATACGGGTTTTATAAAGTCCTATAGAGTGTATGATATCACCGGTGCATTATGTATGCTTTGTTTATTTGATTAATAATATAATAAGCCTTTACATGTTTTCAACAGATAATTTTAAATTTATAAAAGAAATTATTTCATACATAAAATTTTTAAATTTTACACATGAAGTTAGCAAAGAAATATTTATATCTCTCAAAGTATATTAAAAAATTTAAAAAATTAAATATATAATAATTTTTTAATTTTATTTGTGAAATAAAAATTTTTCTTCACTAAAATTTCAAATACAAACTCTATAAATAAACAATGATAGGAGATACGTAAATAGCAGTGCTTTGATCACATACGTAAGCCAATTGATTTGATTCAATTATTGAAGAGTTATAATAAAATTTCCCGACAAACAATTAATTCAACGTGTCTGGCTCCCACGTTTCCGCAAAAGAGAAATGAGTGTTCTTACTTTTTTAGACTTTGGCCGACGCATGCTCTCATCTTCAATACCTTCACCCAACTCTAATCAATCTAGAGATTACAAAAGCATTATTGCTTTAGTAACGAAAAGGATTAATTATGCCTTTAAAACTTAAAAGTTAAAATTCGAAAAATTTGAATTTTTGTTTAATTGTTTTTACACGAACAAAGAAGTTTAATTTTTTTTATATATTAAAAAAACCTTAAATTTTAAAATTTTAAACCTATTTTATAAATGATTTTACTTATTTAAATTTGAGATCAAATTTAAAAATAATTAAGGAAGGAACTTGATTGTATATATTTTGAAAATAATTAATGTATTGCTTAATTTATGTTAGGTACTATATCACTATTTTAATGTTATTATTTTAATGAGCTCGATCATAAAATATGTGTTAAATTTATAATTGCATTTATGAAATTTAAAAATTGTTTTGATTAATTTTTTTTTTACCAAACTTACACTATTTGTTTGATCGTAAAAAAGAATATCAATCCTCGTCAATTTTGCATTTCAATATCCATCAATTTTTTAAAAGTTCGAGTCATGCTTCAATTATAACTCGAATAATTTTTGTTTGATCTCTTGATTAAAATAATAATTTTTTAAATAATAAAGGTTTTCAAATTTTGAAGAACAAATATAAGGGATGAAATTTGAATTTTAAATTTATAAAATTTTTACGTGAACATAATTATTTAAATTAATATTTAAAATTAGATCGAGTAGAATTGAATTATTCATATGATGTTATATTTAACATAAATTTGTTAGTAAGATAAGTATTGAAATGTTGCAAATTGGAAGTAGAAACAGTTAAAGAAAAATTAACAAAAAAAAGCACATCATTTATGTCTGCTTGGTGATGATTAAGATCATCCAAAGTTAATAATAGAAAGATAAAGGGGAAATTACAACAGATTTGCAAGAGGAAAGAACTATAAACCATGAAGTTCCCAAAATAACCCTCATGTGAATGCAAGAGGAAGCAGAACCCAGCCGGTAATTTGGACTGTAAGCAAAAAATATTGTCCATAACACCGGTCAACTGTCCCGTTAAAGTAGTCTCTTTCGTTGCTACAAACTCTCTTTTTGCGAGTTGTAACTAAAAGTTAGAGCAGGTTCCAAAAATATCCTAAGGATCTGAAAATATGAGAGAAGTGTTAGCCAGGTTTTTTTTCTTTTTCCATGGCCGAATAGACACAGCAATTTTTGTTGAGGCCATCCAGTGAGAGATTATGACCCAGTTTTGCCCTAAAATGGTTAAACTCAAACCAAGACTTAGATTTCAGCGTCGCGTTTTGATTTTGCGACGCTGCATTCGTTGCTTTTGGGACAGACTTCTCTTGTGCTCTGGCTCCCTAGGGAAGCCTATTAGGTACCGAATGTTATCATGTGCAGCCACACCCGCCGTGCCTTCTCCACCTACTGCCACCATCGACGGCACTTTTGCAGCATCGAGGACCGTGACGCTGCCGCCGCCTGCCTGTCATCATAACAACCATGATAATAGGGACTCGGATTTGGTTCCTTTGAAGATCAGTCTCTTGGGTGATCCTGAAACTGGAAAGACTAGTTTTCTGGTTAGTGTCATTAGCTTAACTTCCTAATCATTGGTTTTCTTTACTTGATTATCAATTTATTTGCTCATGGTTTTGAAGATGAAATATGTTGGAGATATTGAGAAAGATGAACAGGAAGACATTCAAGAGAAAGGATTGAATTTGATGGATAAAACCTTTTTTGTAAGAGGAGCAAGAATATTTTACAGCATCTGGGAAGTTAATGGTATGCATTTTTCTTTCTTTCTCTTCAAAAATTTCAGGATTTCATTTTGATTTGCTTCAACAACTTGTTCATTTTTCAATTAAAAATGTAGGAGCTGACAAATCTCAGGATCATATTCCTCGAGCTTGCAAAGACTCTGTAGCTATTCTTTTCATGTTTGATCTAACAAGCCGGTGTACTCTAAACAAGTATGATCTTCCATTATTCAGTCCAACATCTCCATTTCGATCAAGAATGGAATAGAACTATTGTATTATTGCTTAATATGTCTGTCATGGTACTTCAAAATCTGGGTATTTTTCTAAATTGGAGTTTTTATTCTGTTCTTGCAGTATCATAAGCTGGTATCAAGAAGCCAAGAAATGGAATCAGGTTTTCACTTTATCATAGCATTGTTGAAATGTTAAAATCTTCTTATCAATTTCTGTAACTATATATGTCTGTAAAATGTCTTGTAATTATTTATGCAAACTTTGATTGTGCAGACAGCTATACCGATTTTGATAGGAACCAAGTTTGATGATTTCATTCAACTTCCCATAGATTTGCAGTGGACAATCGCTAGTCAGGTACATTGCCATTCTTTTTGAAAAGGCCTGAGTCAATCCGACCAAGTTAAACATGGCGGACTAATGATTGGAAGCTCTTTGCAACGTTGGAAAATTTTTCTCATTGCAGTTTAATTTGCTTGTTGTTTATGGCAGGCAAGAGCATATGCAAAGGCCCTGAATGCGACGCTGTTCTTTTCAAGTGCTACATACAACATCAATGTGAACAAAATCTTCAAATTCATCACAGCAAAGCTCTTTGACCTGCCATGGACAGTTGAGCGCAATCTCACCGTTGGAGAGCCCATTATTGATTTCTAGATTTCATGTTGTACATAGCCAAACTGCCCATATTCCAAGAGATTGATCCTCAGCCAACCGGTCACCAGAGC